>CM051031.1:48896193-50113693 GCA_027627225.1 Congeria kusceri | reverse complement strand
CTTCTACTACCATTACTACTTACACTCTTCTTTCTACTATTCTTACCCACTTCCAATACTGCTACTGCTCTTACTACTACTTCTACTCACTGCTGTAAAAAACTGACTTTAACATTTGACCTATAATCTTATATTTACCAGGGATCTATTTGTAGTAATGACCTACCTACATTCTAAATGTTAGGAGCACAAGCTATGTGGTTCTAAGGTATTTTAAGGTATGAGTTCCGAGCATTTCACAAACTTACATATTTGCACACCTTCATTAAAACACCGCAATGATTCTTGTAGAAATCATCAGATAGGAACTCCGGAGAGAGAAATGCTGCGCAATATCGATTGTATTGCGAAAGCGTTTAAAATACATCTGCCAAAAGATAGATTCTACACAAATACCATATGTATTGATCCCAGTTATATCCATTCAAAGGTTTCACCGGAAGCGCTAACATAGTCACAACGTTAGTAAATACGTTGCGATTTAATTTGGTTATATTTAAAATATATTTCCAAAACAACGTGTGGCCTAATAGCCATTAACTACTATAAGAAAAAATTAGTCCCGCACGTTTTCAAAACTGACATATTTGCACTATCTGAGACCCCGAAATGATTCTTGTGGAAATACGCAAAACTGAACTCAGGAGTGCGAAATGCTGTGCAACATCAATTGTATTGCGAAAACGTTTGATAAACATCTGACCAAAAGATAGATTCTAAATCATTGTGGCTAATGTACGTATAGCACCCATTTATATCCATATGCAGATGTCACCGCAAGCGCAAACATAATCACAACGTTTGTAATACGATGCGATTTATTTTGGATATATTTCAAAGATTTTCCAAAACAACTGCCAACAACTGCCAACCAATCATAACTATTTTAAGCTATGAGTTCCGAGCTTTCCAAAACATACATGTTTGCATTTGACAAACTTACATATTTGCACCGCAATGATTCTTGTAGAAATCATCAGATCGGAACTCAGGACAGCGATTGTATTGCAAAAGCGTTTGAAATACATCTTCCCAAAATATAAATCCTACACCAATGTGGCTACCGTATGTATAGCTCCCAGTTATATCCATTCGCAGGTTTCACCGGATTTTCAACCACAATCACAACGTTGGTAATACGTTGCTATTTAGTTTGGATATATTTCAAAGATTTTCCAAAACAACTGCCAGCTAATCATAAATTACTGTAAAGTATGAGTTCCGAGAATTTTCCAGACTTTCATATTTGCTCTTCCTTATTAAAGCACCGCAATGACTCTTGTAGAAATCATCAGATCGGAACTCAGGACAGCGAAAGGCTTTGCAATATTGATTGTATTGCGATTGCGTTTGAAATACATCTGGCCAAAAGATATATTCTACACCAATGTAGCTAACATATGTATAGCTCCCTGGTATATCCATTCGCCAAATCTGGCCACAATGACTGGACACAATCAACATTCCTTCCTTTATGCACATCTACATATTAAGGTTGTTCATCGGCGAAATGTTGAGGCAAATCCGCCTAATTTTGAGGCAAACGCCTTACGAGTTCGTTTTACATTTTTTCCGTATATACTGTATAGTGAAAAAACAACAAAGAGCCGTAATGCCGCCAAAACTAGACACAATTTTAACTCGTTCATTTTAAGAGGAGTTCGTTTCAGAATTTTTCCATATACACTGTATAGTAAAAAACAACAACAAAGGGCCATAATTTCGCCTAAATTGATTACAATAAAAAATCCTTCCTTCATAAACATCTACATATAAGGTTGGCTATTCATCGGTGAAAGTTTGAATCAAATCAAATACAATATAAGAGGAGTTTGTTTCACAAAATTTCGGGACGTACGGACGAACTGACGGACAAGCCAAACGCTATGTGACGCCCACTTTGTGGGGGCATAAATATGAGTTCCTCTCAATGAGTTCTATCAGAATCTCAACTGTGTACCTTTAATACTAATCTATAGTGATGTGTGACAGACGAATGGACAGACAGGCGACGGAGAAGTGAACCATGTATGTCTCTCAGCTACTCTGTAGCAGACTCGTTCAACTATACCAGGCTAACTATGAAGTCTAAAGATTCTAAATTGCAAAATATGGAAACTGCAGACTCGGTTTGATTGAGTCTCTTCATGAACACTACTGTTAAAAGGTTACCAATATATTTGATATAAGCTGAATGGGTCTTGTAGTTCATACTTAATTTGAGATGTATTATTTCGGGAAATCTGGAAAAAAAAACGTGTGAATCAATTCATTTTAAAATTTGTCGAACAACCTGAAATGTAGCCGCAAGACCGTGATTTATTAAAAGTCTTTGACGCATTTGCCGGTAGCCAGCATTTTCACCAGAATTTGATAGCTCAAGCAATATTGCTCGAATAATATTTTCTATACTAGACAGACTTTGTCCTCTAGTCAGGCGGTTACGTCGCAAAACTCGGTAAACAGATCGTTCGCTAGTTATGGTTCAGGCCGTGGTGGGGATTTCTTTTAAACTAGCCGATGAAATGTTAGGATTTATTCATTCGGGAAATGTTGGCGCAAAATTTTTGACAACATTTAATTGGATGTTGAGACTTGAAGGTCACAAGTAGGGTTAAACAACTACGCCGAAAACCTGCTGGTTAAAAATAAAAACGTCATAAACGTAATATCGATGCGCAAGTGCGTAGTTGCGTCCACCGGATGACGAGACTCGGGTCTACCCATCCAGAAAAAGCCACCAACCGCCTGCATGCATCCGCCCGTACCTACATGAGTGATGAGGCAATGGTATGGCGTAGTTACATAGTGATTAAACATGAGTGATATGGAAAGGAGTGCATGAAATGAGATGACTGCCAAGACTGGGAAACACAACAAATAGGAAAAACATGACTGAAATGGAAACACTACGGAACGACCATGAAAAAGGATGATTCAATATAAAATATAACACTTTACACAATACACAATGCGCAACAGTATAGTTCACATAAAGCACATAAAGCATGGTTATTCCGGAGTGTTTCCATTTCAGTCATGTTTTTCCTATTTGTTGTGTTATTTTCCCCTTGTTTCTGCTGGAAATCCACAAGCCCACCACGTCACCATCCGGCTGAAAGCAGAAAGAAAATGAGAAACAGCAGAAAGAAAACTTAGTACAATTTATACTTTATAAGTATCTTCACCAAAAATAAGTTCCTTGTTGGTACCAACGAGGTCATATAACCATATGTTTCTAAGAATTTGTATTCATTCATTCCTTTAGAATCCTCAAATATTCTCAATCTTAATAATGACAAAAACATAGAAATATAATTTTAAATTCTAATGTACCAAATAACATAACTTGAAATTGACAAAATGAACAAACATGTGTAATTATGACCTAAACTTTCTGACTCAGATATTTTGGTAATTTTGGTATCTGATGCAATATTTAATAAGTATAATACAACTTTCTTTAAAGTGTTGAAAAAAGAACATTCTATAAATAAGTGAGAAACAGTCTCAATATTCTCCTAAAATAGCAATGTTTAATTGTTGAAATTTCTTTTAAATAAATAAATTACATTATGAACTGAAGTAAAACAGATATTTCTGTTATATATCATTTGAAAAAACATTTTAAAAGAAGTAGAGAAGTGAATTTTAGGAAAAATCACTTTGCATTTGACCATGGTATCTTCTACATGTATGAATGTAAGATAAAAATTTTGTTGAAATGTTCATAAAATTAATATCTTTCATTTTATAAATAGCCTTTGGACAATTTTCATAGAAAACAGGTACACAATCGCTTTTTGGATATAAATTACTTTTTTAATGTCTTATTGTATTTTCTTAGTTTATCCAGTCTATCCAGTATTTAGTGAGTTGTGTTTTAGAATTTGTGCACATTCGTTAAGAATTCATACAGGCCGCTATGGCTCAAATAAATGGAAGGCACTGTCTGTACTGTGGAAGGCGTGATTTAGAAGATGTGTACCATTTTAAATGCATTTGTCCATGTTACTCAATAGAAAGGCGACGATTTCTTGATAAACGATTTTACAATAGACCATCAGTGCATATTTTCAATTCATTAATGGGATCTGTTAACTCTGATGTTGTTAAAAGTGTTGCCAAATATATTAAATATGCCTTAGAAATTAGATAATCTATTCATTGTATCATATACATGTACATCACTCTCCATATGTTTGGAACTTATGTTTATGATGTACTGCAATTAATTCGATTCGTTTTGAATTTGCATATATTACACATTTTTTAGAACAAGTTCCGAATGCATTGACCGCGTATAGAATGTATATATGTTCGTTTTTTCTAGATCATGTACTTTGTACTAATCTCGAATAAAACTTTTGTCTTGTCCATGGTGCTTTCTAATTAGTTTAATAATAAATGTATGTTTGGGAACTGATAGCTTACAGTAGGTTATGATTGTTTGGCCACAATACAATTACTTTGCTAAATCTTTGAAATTTATCCAAATGAAATCGCGAATTACAAACACAACGTTGGTAATACTTTGCGATTTAATTTGGTAATATTTAAACTATATTTCCAAAACAAGGTGAAGGTAATGTGTCTGTGTCTTGGCCAACAAGCCATTAACTACTATAAGAAATCAGTCCCGCACGTTTCCCAAACTGACATATTTGCACTGTCTGAAACACCGAAATGATTCTTGTGGAAATACGCATATCGGAACACAGGAGAGGGAGCTGTGCAATATCTACTGTATTGCGAAAACGTTTGGTAAAACATCTGACCAAATTATACATTAGCCACCATTGTGTACAGCTCCTATGCAGTTGTAACCGAAAGCGCAAAAATAAGCACAGCGTTTGCGATTTATCTTGGATATATTTCAAACATTTTGCCAAACAACTGCCAATCATTAAACTATTCCGAGCTTACATATTTGAACACCCTTATTAAAAGCGCCCCAATGATTCTTGTAGAAATCATCAGATCGGAACTCACGAGAGCGAACTGCTTCGCAATATCGATTTTCTTTCTTTTTCATTAAACTGTAATCTTTTACTGTAAAACGGCCCGATAAAATAGAAAACTAAATTGAAGTGAAAATATAAATTTTATGGTGGAAATATCACAGAACGTATGCACGTAAAAGTTTGAATACACATATCACTGATGGTATACCAGTATTTTACGTCTGAACGTTTAAACGTTAAATTTATTAACCGTAATAATAAATAGGTATGAAAATATATTCACTTTCAATACATTTTCGTTCATTCCTAAATGATTCGGGCACCTTTAGTATATTAATGGATTATTAAAGATATACTGTTTGGTTTTGAAAAGAAGTCAATTACCTTACGGATAATTACATGATTACAAACAAGTAATATCTTTTAAAAAGATATTCGGCGTGTGTTGTAAATGTTTGTAAGTCAATTTTGATCATCAAATAGCGAGTAGTATAAAAAATATTTCTATATTTGAAATTAATAGAAAGAATATCATTATTTCGCGTCAAAGCAATTAACTGATGAACAGTCCCATGTTTTACTTGAATAACGCAAATAAGTCAAACTCATCTGCTCATCAACGTCAGTATGTTTATCTATACAAAGTAAAACTGTATTTTACAATTACAACGAAATATATACATTTGAAGTGTTTTCATGATTAAATTACTTAAGTGAACAATGCATTTATATATATAGTATATGTTTTTACAATGTCTATTTGTTAATTGAATAGCCTCTACACGAGAAATTGATAGAAACGTCAGTATTTCACAAGAATATGTAATTAACTGATTTTACCGTCTCAGTGTTTTTTTTAAATCTAAATAATGTATACAGTCATTGTCAGCAAACAAAATTGAATAGAAGTTACATTGTTTCCTGGAAAATAATAACGAGAATGAATGTGGACGTTCAAAATATTTATTATGGTTTAAGCATTTATACTATGTGTGCCAAACTCACGTCAGGGAACATTTATCGCAATTCATTTTGTGATAACAAAAACGTAAGGTAATATTTAATAGTGGCGAAATAGATTTATATTGCTTTGGGAAAATGCGTCTCGAACTGTTATAGTTGTAATACATTCATTATGGTGGCATAGAACTGCCTTCCGATAACTATTCGCAAAAACTTTCGTGTTAACACATTAATATTCCTCATACTTGTTAATATCACAAATGTATTCGTAAACCAATTCGTGTTATCTAACGCGAATATTATCACGATAATTATCTGACAACACAAATATTAACACGTTAATAATCATGCTACCACTTAATTTGTGCCAGAGGTCTTCCGAAATATCTTACTAAACGAAAATTATCACACTAATTATCTGAAAAAACAAATCTTGCTCGAGGTCTTCCAAGACCCCATTTTTATGTGACACTTTTGAATTTTAGCTCGTATTTTTTCGAAGAAAAAAGTCGATCTATCGTCATAATTCCAGTGTCATTTGCGTGAGCATCTGCGTACACGTGCACAATCGTTAACCTTTTCATAATTTTTTTTATTACTTGATGGATTGGTTAATATTTTACGCAAAACAACCCTTTATACTGACCATTACCTTCAAATGACCGTGACCTTTACATTAAAATATTGAAAAAAAAGTAGATTTTGTATGAACTATCTTCATTTTTTATGGATTTGTTTAATATTTACACACATCATGTGTTATAACATCTGTTATATCTTTATATAGATGTCCTTTTCATTCAAAAGACCTTAACTTTTACATTAATGTCCAGCACCCACAGACAAGCGTTGGCACCCTCATGCTTTGCTCTCTTTTTTTTCCAAAAGAAAGGTCCAATAACCTTCATTCCGACCAAAGCACGGATAAGGGGCCATGTAACTGTTAACAGAACAATAGAGAATATTTAAGTTAATTCGTTAACAATAGAACAAGGGGTTATTGCTATGGATATTTGCTATGTAGCATGTTCACAGTGGGCGCTCTCATCTCTGTTATCTATGTCTCTGTTTTGTCTTTTTGTAGACTAAAATAGAGGCGAATATCGTTGTATATGTTTTTGCAAAAACTTCTGGTCAATCCAATGAGAGGCAATTCTGTCTTTAGCTTATATAATAATTAAAACTAGAAATGTGTGTATAGGACACTGATGCCCCAAAACCAAATGCTTAATAGTTAAAGAAAAAAACAGCCAAATCTGGCCACAATGACTAGACACAATCAAAATTCCTTCCTTTTTCACATCTACTTATTAAGGTTGTTCATCTGCGAAATTTAAAGAAGAGGAGTTTGTTTCAGAACATTTCGGGACGCACGTACGTACTGACGGACAAGCCAAACGCTATATGCCGCCCACTTTGTGGGGGCATAAATATAGACCACCATGAGTTATAGTTACTTATCATTGCATTTCCTCTCAATGAGTTCTATCAGAGTGTGAATCTCAACTTTGTACCTTTAAAACGAATCTATAGTGATGTGTGACAGACAAATGGACAGACAGGCGACGGAGAAGTGAACTATATATGTCTCTCAGCTACTCTGTAGCGGGCTCGTTCAATTATACCAGGCTAACTATGAAGTCTAAAGATCCAAAATTGCAAAATATGGAAACTGGAGACTCGGTTTGATTGAGTCTCTTCATGAACAGGGCAACACATTTCACCATATTCTATATTTACTGGCGCCAGAATGCCAGCTACCCTTTTAGAAGGATCAACTCCAGGAACATCAGAAGACAGTGTCTGAGTCCGGCTGGTCCAATACCGACATATTTACATCAAATACCATGTAGAACTAGTGTTATCAACCCAGTTGTCATTTTATATGATGGACATGTTAAAAGTCATGTTTTAATAGGTTTAATAGAGTGGGCAAAAGCAAACCATATTATTCTCTTTGTTCTCCCGCCGCATTGCAGCCACCTACTCCAACCCATGGATGTGTCCTGTTTTGGGCCGTTTGAAAATGCATGGAATGCAGCATGTCATCACCACACAAGAGTTTCTGGTGGTAATGTCGTGACAAAAACTTTCAGGAACACATTTATTCTTAGGATCTCATTAATTCATTTTTTTTCCACGAACTTCAGGAATTCATTTATTCTTATGATCTCATTAATTCATTTTTTTCAGGAACTTGAGTCTATGATATCGGACCATTTTGGTAGAGCGCCAAATAATTCACAAGAACTAACGACAGAATCGTGCACTAACATTGAAGAGGACTTTATTTATTGACAAATGTGTTCTTTATCTTTTCGTTTAGGTCAAAATAAGAACAAGTACACGACGGGGTATATGATGTGGCGTGTGATGACGGGACAAAACGCAAAGATCGAGCTACAAATGCAGATACCTGGTATGGAAATAATACTGGTTATTGTTTGCACATGCTACCATATTTTAAATTCGTTCATTTTTCACTTTATAATGAATAAAAAGCAATAATTGCTTATATGTTTGTTACATTTATTTCATATAATGAATTAATTGATCAATGATGATTCGCAGGTCACGCGAGATGCTTGGTAGATTCCGGATTCGCCCACATTAAGATCAAGTACAGGAAACATGACCTGGAAACCCTGCCACAGCTTGCCGACTTAGTGAACAAGTCGTCGTCGACGAACAAAACAGTCTACTTTCCGGAATGGACATGGCGTCACTGGAAACCTTTCCTCGAGCGTGTTTTCAAACCCGTTGTCGGAATAAGGTATAATGCCGCTGCATGATTCTAAAATCCACAGGTATACATTTGATAAAAATTGTAGGTCACAATTTTAAAGATATGCACTTGTTTAGAACTCGTTCAATAACATAATATTTCAGGAAGTTTCAGTACTTCCGGTTCGAGTCCAGTGCGAAGGAACACAACCTTGCGCCCGAGCTGCGGTTCAACATTCTCAGGGATCGTGGATACCAGTTTGAATCTAACGACCGACCGCCAGTGTTACCTAGTGGTGGAGGAGCGCCGACGATATTTCTCACGCAGCATCACTCCATTCGTCAGCGCTGATCACCAGGATTACTTTTCCTAATGTATTTCAATAATACAGTGGAAATAACATGTTTAGAATGTGTATCAGTGTGTTAATATCAAGACGACCGTCGATGCAGGTCATCTATAATTTATTGTTCATCGTCCTTACGTGATACGTATGACATTGAAGCATACAGTAACATCTTATATCGGTAATAATAAAGTTAAAAAAAAACACGCTTGGTTCAATACGTTGAAATTGTTTTTGACTTGTTCAATACGTTTAAGTTTTAATCTTTTTATTTATTTATTTTTTTATTCGTGAACCAATGAATGTTTGTCGTTGCTTGTCGTTTGGAAAAATACCGAAATGACTTTCTAATTTTGTTCAGAACGGGAAGTTTTATTATAAAATCTTGTTTTAACCATTAGTTATAAATAAAATCATTATGGACAATACACAATATAAGTATTTACAGATAATAATGATAAATAATTTTGTATTTACTGCATTAAATCATAACGTCGTGTTACGGATGTTTTTCACTCGAGCAAAACCGCGCGTTATTTTTTCGACGTCAAAGTCACTCAACGGCATTGCAGGTGACGTCATTTGAAAGATCATAACTTTTTATTATTCGAGGTATTAACAAACAGTTTTCGCCATCGTATTCAGTACACGTTTTTCTATTAGAAAGACTCAAAAGCTGAAAATCGTTAATTTTGTCATTAAGGTCGATTTTCACACGTCGCTCCTGATATGTTTTCAAGAAATCCCCCATTATTTTCGTGCAAGTTTTCATGAAATATGGTAGTTAAGTGGTGGCAGCAATATGCCACCATACGTTCAGTTCTGTTTTTCGTTAAACATATAAATATCTTACGAGCAAAAAATTCGCAAACGCTATCAAGATATAAGATAAATTACACGAAAATTAAGTGGTAACACGAACATTTTCGCGAACCTTAAGTAGTTATCGTAAGACAGTTCTATGCCACCATAATTCATAAGGGCACGTTAAGCAATAATACCAAGTTTAAATGAAATTAAATTACTTATGACCGAAGTTTCCGCCAGTGTCAAGATGCAAAATCTATTTGTACATAGCCTCGACCGGAAAAGATGAGAGAAAATGCAATTCTAAATAATTCTTAATAACTAGTTCTACCAATAAACATTCATGGTAAGATTATAAATATACGTAATTTTCCATTCATTATTAATCTTATTGTGTAGCATTCTCTCGTTCTCTAACAAGCGTTAGAACGAATCGTGTTGATATTGATATCGCGTTAGAACGAAATGTGTTGCTGACGTGTATAGTATTAATAGGCGCCAGTTAGTCAGCCAGTGTATTCTATAGAATGATGCCTATAGAATATGCGATATTAACGGGGAATTTTGAAGGATGCCTATAGAATATGCGATATTAACGGGGAATATGCGATATTAACGGGGAATTTTCCCAAGGTTATGTTACACGGCCTGTTAACACTGGCATGTAATTGAAAATGAAGATTGAGCCAATGCAACTTCTGAGTAGGTAGCCCAGAACTGCAAATTAGTCAAAAACAAAGTAAAGAGGTATGTCTGTATTTTTCCACAATTGTTTACAGGTCGTGGTGGGAATTTCTTTTAAACTAGCCGATGAAATGTTAGGATGTGTTATGATGGACACTCATAACATTTTACCAAGATACACGTCAATCGGATTGTTTTTTGCATCTTTTAACTTGCTTGCTCTAATATCACTGTACAAAAACGAAATTGCCCTGGAGTCGAGTCTTCAAAACATTAATTGTCAATCTCAACTTTTCCGGCGCATACAACGACCTCATACACACATTATATTGGGCGAGCGCTACATTTCTAATGTATTTTTCGTAAGAAGAATATATTTTTCTTTCTTAACAGTCGTGTTCGTGACATGGCTTAAAGTAATCTTGATGCTTTCCGGGGATATCCAACCAAACCCAGGCCCTGTATCGCTTAGTTCTCTTAATTCCTCTGTCACTGAGTCTAACACATTGTCCGATCTTTTGGCAATGCATAACAACTTTTCGTTTATTCAGTATAATGTGCAGAGTATAAGGCACAAGATGGAAATTCTTACAGCAGAGCTTTCGAATTTTGATCTATTATCCTTTTCTGAGACGTGGCTTAACAACTCTATCGAAACTGATGAACTCCTTATCCCCTCATATCATTCCCCTGAGCGCAAAGACCGAATACATGATAGTCACGGTGGCGTTATGTTATATGTAAAAGATTCTATCCACTACGAACGCAGATTTGACCTTGAACTTAATTCATTAGAATGCATTTGGATTGAAATCCACTTTAAGAGTAAAAAGCGTGCCCTATTTGGGTTATTTTATAGATCACCAAACGCAGATGCATCATACACGAATTTAATTGACGATTCTATTGGTTTAGCAGTCGAAACCGGCATTTCTGATATCATAATAACCGGTAATTTTAACCTAAATAACAGCCAACCTATATTAATTAGAAAACTAGATTCTTGGTGTCAAGAGTACAGTCTTGTTCAAGTTATTGACGAACCAACGTATTTTACGGAAAGGTCTTCGTCAATTCTGGATTTATTATTAGTAAGTAATCCAGAAAGCCTGGCATTATCAGGTGTCGGCGAACCTTTTATTGATCAACAACATCGCTACCATTGTCCTATATATGGTCTATTTAAATATAATAAGCCAAATGCGAAAGCATATGAGCGTCATTTATGGAAACATGACGATGGTAATTACGATATGTTACGTGAAAGTTTTTCTACATTTGATTGGAATACTATTGCAAGTATTGATGTTGACACATATTGCACTAATATCACCGATACTATTATCGGTAATGCTAAACATTGTATCCCAAACAGGATAATAAAAATAAAACCGCGTGACGCTCCCTGGCTCAATACACAGATACGCCGTATGATAAGAAAACGAAAACGGGCTAACCGATATGCAAAATCTAAAAATTCTGACTATTATTGGTCCAAATTTCGAACAATAAGAAACAAGACCATATTATTAATTAGACAAGCTAAAGAGAATTACTACGGAAGGTTAAGTGTAAAACTTAAACACAACAATCTTGCACCTAAGGACTGGTGGAGGATTCTTAAGTCATTTATCAATAAGCCTAATAATAACATTATATCTGCGCTCGTGAATCCTGCCGACAACTCCACTTCAACTGATTGTTGTGAGAAAGCGAACATTCTAAACAACTTTTTTGAAAGTCAGTCAAACATTTACATTAATAACAACGACGCACCGGAGCCCATCTATGTACCAATTGCAAACTCGCTAGAGTCGACCATTATCACACCTACTGATGTTCACGATATTCTTAAGTCACTTTCTGTTGACGAAGCGTCTGGGCCTGATGGTATAAGTAACCGTATTTTAAAAGAGTGTCTGGTTGAACTGTCCACTCCTCTATGTGACTTCTTTAATTTCTCGCTCAACAAATGTATATTGCCCATCTGTTGGAAAGAAGCTAATGTCAGTGCAGTTTTTAAAAAGGGTGATCCAAAAGTAGTAAGTAACTATCGACCAATTTCGCTGCTTAATACAATGGAAAAAGTTTTTGAAAAAATAATATTTAAACATGTTTATAACCATCTCATTAATAATAGAATACTTACCTCATTTCAGTCAGGGTTCTTGCCGGGTGACTCTACCACAAATCAACTTACCTATATATACGATACGTTCTGCAAAGCCCTTGACAATGGGCTAGAGGTTAAAGCTGTCTTTTTTGACATCAGTAAGGCCTTTGACAAGGTCTGGCACCAAGGTCTGTTACTCAAACTCCAAGCTATTGGCATTCGCGGAAAGTTACATTCTTGGTTTGTAAACTACCTACATGGAAGACGCCAACGCGTAGTGCTCCCAGCCGCATGCTCTAACTGGGCCACACTTGAAGTTGGTGTCCCCCAGGGCTCTATATTAGGGCCCTTATTATTTTTAATCTTTATAAACGATATTGTTAATGATATCCAAAGTAATATTCGCCTGTTTGCTGACGACACATCCTTATACATAATTATAGATGACCCTAACACCTCAAATGCAATATTACAAAACGACATCGACAAAATATCTAACTGGGCTCTAAAATGGCATGTTGCATTTAACCCCTCCAAGTCAGAAACATTAACTTTCTCAAGAAAACAACAACCGAATCAATATCACTTTACAATGCTCTCCACAAATATACTAGATGTCAGTTCTCATAAACATCTCGGAGTTATTCTTTAGAACGATTTGCAAATGGCACATGCATATTAAATATATAACAGACAAAGCCTGGAGTAGAATTAATATTACGCGCAAATTGAGATTCAAACTTGACCGAAAATCGCTCGAAATAATTTATATATCGTTTATACGCCCCTTATTAGATATACTCAGATGTAATATGGGATAATTGTACCGAGGCAGAAAAACACGAATTAGACAAAATTCAAAACGAAGCGGCACGAATTGCATGCGGATCATCAAAATTAGTTTCCCTATCAGAATTACATAACGAAATTAAATGGGAACCTTTGCAAGATCGACGCGATAAACATCAACTTATATTATTTTACAAAATGCAAAATTTACTTACACCTCAGTATTTGATGGATCTGGTACCTCAACATATTGGTTCTGTTTCTAGGTATAATCTTCGAAACGCTAATGATCGTCGTACATCAGAAACTAGATCTACTCTTTATTATAATTCGTTCTTACCCGCAGTTATTAGAAAATGGAATAGTTTACCAGAATTAGTAAAAAATAGCGACTCGTTGAATATCTTTAAATACAATCTTAACCGAAACGTAGTCAAGAACCCTTCGTACTATTATGTCGGTAAGCGCTATCTACAAATACTTCATACGAGGCTAAGAACCAATTCAAGTTCGCTAAATGAACATCTCTATGTAAAACATGTCGTTGCTTCTCCACTGTGTTCCTGTGGTGATATTGAATCGAATCATCACTTCTTTTTTATGTGCCCATATTTTAACACAATACGAGCTAAATTAATTAACAATATTTATAGAATAAGTCGCAACGTAGACCTCAATGTAATATTATTCGGCAATATAAATCTAGACGATAATGTAAATTCCACCATATTTCTTCACGTCCAAGAGTATTTAAGCGAATCCCGACGATTTTCTTAACAATCCGATTCCGTCGTCAGCTGTTTATTTATTCCGTGCATCACCAGTCCTCCACTCCTTGTTTTGTTTTTTATTCTTTTTGTTTTTGTTTGTTTGTTTGTTTGTTTTTTGTTTGTTTGTTTTTTCTCGCCTCACTCGTTTGTCTTTCTAAACCTTAGAATACCTATAACATATACAGCTTTATCTGGCTTCAATGCTTGTTGTTTGTTCTATAAAACCTTGCCATCTATATGTGTAAAAACTATTTCAAGGAGAGAAACCATATAAGAATTTAATTCTTTCGTTTCAATCCTTTTCTTATTCTTATTGCATTGTGCATCTATTTGTGTATTTGCTAGTTGTACAAGAGAAATAAATATGTTTAAACTATAAATGTTAGGATTTATTCATACGGGACTACTGGCGCGAAATTTTTGACTACATTTGATTGTATGTTGAGACCTAAAGGTCAAAAGTTGGGTTAAATAGCTACGCCGAAAAACTGCTGATTAAAAATAAAAACGTCATATATATAAACGTAATATCGATGCGCAGGCGCGTAGGTAGTGACGTCCTCCGGATGATGATACTCGGGTCTCCCCATCCAGAAAAAGCCACCAACCGCCCGCATGCATCCGCCCGTACCTACATGAGTGATGAGGCAATGGTATGGCGATAAATATGAGTGAATTGGAAAGGACTGCATGAAATGAGATGACTGCCAAGACTGGGTAACTGGTAATAGGAAAACCATGACTGAAATGGAAACAAAATGATGATTCAATATAAAATATAACACTTTTCACAATACACAATGCACAACAGTAAAGTTCACATAAAGTACAAATCCCCTTGTTTCTGCTGGCAGGATGACAGCCCCAGAGCCCACCACGTCACCATCCGGCTGACAGCAGAAAGAAAATGAGAAACAGCAAAAAGAAAACTTATTACAATTGATACTTTTTGACATAAAATTCTACATAAGTATCTTTACCAGTTCCTTGTTTACTGTACCAACGATGTCGTTTAGACCCCGTGTTTCTAAGAATTTGTATTAATTCATTCTTTTAGAATCCTCAAATATTCTCAATCTTAATAATGACAAAAACATAGAAATATACTATCAACAATTTTAAATTGCTTTTTAAGGCTATTGGTTTGGTTTCTAATGTACCAAAAGTGACAAAATGAACAAACATGTGTAATTATGACCTAAACTTTCTGATTCAGATAGAGTAATTTTGGTATACGATGCAATATTTAATAAGTATAATACTACTTTATTTAAAGTG
The DNA here is from genome assembly GCA_027627225.1 of Congeria kusceri. Classification (NCBI taxonomy): domain Eukaryota; kingdom Metazoa; phylum Mollusca; class Bivalvia; order Myida; family Dreissenidae; genus Congeria; species Congeria kusceri. The sequence goes on along the minus strand of CM051031.1, from coordinate 50,098,254 downwards.
TTGAAAAAAGAACGTTCTATAAATAAGTGAGAAACAGTCTCAATATTCTTCCAAAAATAGCGATGTTTAAATGTTGAAATTGCTTTTAAATAAAGATAATAATTTAGATCATGAACAAAACTAATATTTCTGCGACATGGGTCAATATCATTCTAAAAATCATTTTTAAAAGAAGTAGAGAAGTGAATTTGAGGAAAATTAACTTTGCATTTGACAATGTAAGATAAAATTCTTTTTTTGAAATATTCATAAAATTAACATCGTTCATTTTAAAAATAGTATACATAAACCTTATTTCAACAGTTGTAATAACATGAAAGGCCATATTTATATGTTGATGAATTCATGTATGCATTTGAAAACGTGATCATGTATTCATTTATGTATTCATGGTGATTTCAAAGAAATCTCTAAGGTTAACACGATTACAGTTATGAACCCATTCTGTAGATAAGATGAGGTATATTTCAAGGAGTTTGGCAACTGTCCTTTTTTCAACTTGGCTTAAGGTCAACTTTCTCATGATCTAAAAGAGCGATGACACTACATCACAGTGATGAACCCATTATATTTACAAAAGGCCAGAATAATATCAAATACAAGAAAGTCAAGGGTCAGCACCTGTACTCAGTAGGCGGTGCTCTTAATCTACTAGTATCAGAACACATTTTAATTTCACATTATCATCATCATCATCATCAACGGTATTACAGTTTATTCCCATTAAAAGTTAAACATTAATACTAACCTTAATTAAAAATTAAAAATTAAGCTGATTGCAATAGTTCAAACAGCATGAATAGCTATATTCATCTATTCATATAACCATATACGCAATCTTAAACGCTTTTATGATTTCATTTATGTATTCATTATTATTTCCTCATTAACAATGAACCTTGCAAAAGTTGCAATATTTTAATAGCTGTACTTTTATATTCTTGTTTTCATGTAACATTCATCATATCTTTTATCGTAATAGTTCTAATACCATGATTAGCTCTATTTTTCTACTCATGTAATAATGTACGCACCGGAAAACGTTTTTATCTATTCATTTACCAATTCATGGTTATTTTTATAAAAATTATATCATGACCACTAATCCTAATATTTATATTTTATTATTGGATGGAATTCTCTATTAATATATTCGAGAAGTAAAGTTCACATTCGTAAAATGATTTCATAGATTCATCTATGTCTTCATGTTTTTTTTTCATGAAACATTAACATTAACCCTAAATCTATCCATAAAAAATATTATAATCCTTATTGAAATAGTTTGTATAGCTCTATTTATTTATTCATGTACTCATGTATACGTAAAGGTTTTAATGTATTAATTTATGTAAATATGGTTATTTCCATGAAAAGTCTAACATTAAACCTATCCATATATGTAACATTCATATATTCCTTAACGCAATAGTTCTAATAGCATGACTAACTCTATTTATTTATTCATGTATTCATACACGCATTCGTAAGCTTCTTCATGTATTCATTTATGTATTCATAACTATTTCGATGTAAAGTCTAACATTAACACTAATCCTAACAGTAAAATTCAACATAATCTTTATTGCAATAGTTATTACTCATTAGAATAATTAATTTATTCGAGTATTCATGTAAACATTATTAAACGTTTTAATGTTTTCATTTATGTATTCATGTTTATTGTCATGAAAAGTCTAACATTTACCCTAACACTACCGTAAAATTCATCATAATTCTTATTGCAATATGTGTTAGACCATTAATAGCTATATCTATCTATTCAAGTCTTGATGTTCGCATTCGTAAACGTTTTCATGTATTTATTTATGTATTCTTGTATTTTTTCATGAAACTGTTTACATACTATGCGTAAAATTCATCATTAACCGTTTTGCAATAGTTATAAAAGCTTGAATAGCTCTATTTATCTACTCATGAATTTATGTACCCTAACCCTAACCCTAACTTTAACACTTACCCTCTTACCCTCTTACCCTAACACCTTAATCTATTCTTCTTAACTCTAACCCTAAACCTAAATCCTAATCCGAAATTTTACCAAAAACCTTATTGCAATTGTTCTTATAATATGAGTGTAATATTGATGTATTAATGCAATCATTTACGAATTTGTAAAAGTTTTAATGTATTATTTTTGTAATCCTTATTGAAATAGTTCTAAGAGCTTGAATAGTTCTATGTATCTATTCGTGTATTCAAGTACGCATTCGTAAACGTTTTCATGTATTCTTTGACGGATTCATGTTTATTTTCATACAAAGTATAATAGTAACCCTAACCATAACCGTAAACTTCATCATAATTCTAATCGGAATAGTTTCAAGTGCATTAATATCTCTTTTTATCTATTCATGTATTCATGTACGCATTCGTAGGCGTTTTCATGTGTTTTCATGTGTTCATTATGTATTCATGGTTATTTGCACGAAAAGTCTAACATTAACACTTACCCTATATGTAAAATTTATCATAATCCCGTTTGCACTTGTTCTCATTCATCTGTTCATGTATTTATGTACGTACGTACAAGTTTTCAAATATTCATAACAATATCCTTAACCCTAACAGTAAAATTCATCAAAATCCTTATTGCAATATTTCTAAGAGGATGAATAGCACTATTTATCTATTCAGGTATTTATGTACGCATTTGTAAAAATGTTCGTGTGTTTATTTAGGTATTCATGCATATTTCCAAGAAAGTCTTATATTAATACTAAACCTAACCGTAAAATTAATAATAAACCTTATTGCTATATTTCTTATAGTATGAATAGGTATATTATCTATTGATGTATAATGTTCACATTTCTAAAAGTGTTCATTTATTTATTTACATATTCATGGTTTCCGTGAAAAGCTACTATTAACCATAATCCCTACCGCAATATTTAACGCTCAATCTTTATGCAATAATTGTAATATCATTGATAACTATATACTTATGTAAATATGCATTCATATACTTATTCCTAAAGGTATTCATGTTTTCAATTGTGTAGTTATGGTTATTTCCATGAAGTCGAAAATTAACTCTAACTCAGGGTTTCCCGCAGGCCTGTTTCGCTTGTCGGGCCCGACATGCCTTCAAAGAAGTAAGTCATTTGCGGACATGCTTAAATAACGCCGACATGCTTTAATTTTCAAATTCGTAAAGGTTTTCCTGTAGTTATTTATGTATTCAAGTATATTAACAATTAAGCTAATTGCAATAGTTCATACAGCTCAAATAAAACAGCTATATTTATCTATCCATTTATCAATATGCGCAATCGTAAACATTTTCATTGAGTAAATTATGTTTATATTTTTATTTACTCATTTACAATGAACCTTATTTCAAAAGCTTTATATAGAGAGCTCCACTTATATATTGTTTTATTTATATACGCATTTGTAAAGGTTTTTATGTGTTCATTTATGTATTCAAGGTTATTTGCATGAAAAGTCTAACATTAACACTTAGGCTACAGGTAAAATTTATCATTGTGCATTTCGTAATTGTTCTAATAGTATGATTAGATTTATTGATCTATTCATGTATTCTTGTACGCATAGTATACATGTTTATTTTCATGAAAAGTAAACCTAAACCCTAAAAGCAAAATTCATCACAATCCTTATTGTAAAAGTTCCATGAGGATAAATAGCTCTATTTATCTATTCATGTATTCAAAACCCGAAAGGGTCCTTCTTCAAAACAGCAAAATTTCACACCCGTTTTCTTATATTTTAATTATTTAAGATAACGTATGTAATAAGTATTATTATGTGTATATCATGTGATTTATTACAATTACAATGTGTAAAAAGGTCAATTAAAAAAAAAAAAACTTTAAACTAATGACACCCCTACTTTTGATATTTACATGTATGTAACTGAAATATTTAGCGGCGTGTCCTGGAATAAGAACACCAAATTATTGCGCTACATCAGATATATACGTTGCGAAAGTGGTTTTTCTTGATACCAAATCTCATTCAGAATATATTGACAACAAATTACTGCAATTTATTAATTTTAAACTGCACAATGGACACTCGAGAGCTTAAATCGTATGATCGATCTATTTTGACTCAGTAGGCTACAAAAAAAGATCTATAAATAAATATGTTTATTTATAGATCTTTGGCTACGAAGCACTAACAATCGGTGAGCCTAACTACTATGCTTCGTCCGTTATTCTGGCCCTTGCAGATTGACTTGTTAACTGGCTTATATATAATTCCGTTTGCATATGATAATTAGCTCGAACAAAATATTTTTTCGTCACTTACAAATTAGTTTTCATTATCGTAAACTATTGAATAAGAAGCAAAAATGCACTCATAATTCACATGCTTTTTGTATCTTTTGTCGACAACAGTTCTTCTACGCTGTCAGCGATTTGATTAATATTCGTTAATGACATGTCCGCTGTGGTCAGAAATAAGATGACGTAATGCTGATGACTGGGGTATACTAGTATCTGGACAATATAAGTTTTACGAAGATATAAATACTGTGAGTCAGTTGCTAATTGACAACAAATTATCCCTCCATTTAGGTAAAACCGAGTCTATTTCATTTGGTTCTAAGCATAAACTAAGGTCAAATCCTAAACTTGAGGTCACTTGCAATGATACCATTATATAACCAACAACTTCTGTAAAATATCTGGGAGCATTTCTGGATCAGAATTTATCATTTAATGCCATGGCTCATTCAATTCTCCAGAAAGTGAATGCCAGACTTAATTTTTTATATCGGAAGAAAGATTTCCTTACCCAACAAACAAAAAATTACTTGTAATGTTTTAAATTCAATGTCACTATGCCTATACTTGTTCTGTGTGGTACAATGGTTTGTCAAAATCCTTAAAAACTAAGTTACAAACATCTCAGAACAAGTTTGTAAGATTTGTATTGGATTTGGAATGTAGATTGGCAAAGAACATTACAGGTCTCTTAACTGGTTACCGGTGGACAAAAGGGTCGAACAGATCACTCTGTTCATGTTTTTAAGATAAAAAATGGTCTAGCTCCAGATTACATGGGAGAGTATTTCATCTCTCAAGACTCTGTTCATAATCACAAGACAATGGTGAGCCACAAGGGACCTTTCTTGGTTCCGAATGTCAAGAGTTTTGGATCGAAACCAATGTTTATGCAGGATGTACATTGTGTATTCCAGTCTTATTCAGTCTTATTCCATTGTCTTATTCAGTTGCCAAAGAGTATTACACAGATCGATAAGTTATCAAATTTTAAAATTGCCATCTGTTTGAGAATTAAATTAATTATTGAGTCTTTTTGGTATCATTCTATAAATGTATTCAATATTTGTCTTGAAACCGGTTTAAACTCCCAATGCTTTGCATTGGACCGTTCCAAGGCGGTGACTCCAGTTTAAATCATGTGTGTTTTATGTTTGTTATGTGTTTTTGTGATGCTTTTGCAGTAAATAAAGGACCTCGGGCTGCTAATTAAGAGTTGTATTCTGCTGTCGCAATTGGTGTTTCGCTTTGTTTATATTGAAATCTGGTTTGATTTTAGGTTAAGATTTTTGATGACATTGAAATTCTTTTCTACATTTTTATTTATTTTTGTGTGTGTAATTTAAGTAAAATATTTAGTAAACCTTACTGTGATAATGCTCATGTTGTAAATATTTTAATCCCTTCATATGATGTTTTCTTGTATGTATTCTTATTCTTATATGTATTTTGATGACTTATTGAAAATCTTTTTTTCATTTTTATTTATTAGTGTGTGTGTAATTTAAGTAAAATATTTAGTAAAGCTTACTGTGATAATGCTCATGTTGTAAATATTTTAATCCCTTCATATGATGTTTTCTTGTATGTATTCTTATTCTTATATGTATTCTTTACTCTTTTACCGAAATAAATATATCTATCTAACCCTAACTATAGACGTAACATTCAGAACAATCCTTATCGCAATAGATGTAACAGCATGAATAGCTCTATCTATTCATTCACGTATTTATGTACACATTCGTACAAGATTTCATGTATTTATTTATGTATTCATGGTTATTTCCATGGTTATTAACCATCATTTTAACCGTAAAATTCATTATAATCTTGATTACAATAGGTCTAATAGTATGAAATACATTATTTATCTTATCAATATATCATTTACGTATTTGTAAATTGTTCATGTGTTTATTTATGTTTTCATAAATATTTCAATGAACAGTCTAACATTAACTGTAAACCTAATCCTAATCTTGATCATCTAACCTTAACCCTAACCTTTAGCCAGTAGCCCTAACCCTATCTAACCCTAACCTTTAGCCAGTAGCCATAACCCTATCTAACCCTAACACTATCTAACCCTAACCCCATCTAACCTTAACCCTAACCTTTAGCCAGTAGCCCTAACCCAATCTAACCTTAACCCTATTCTTAACACTAACCCTAACCATAAATTTAATACTAACCGGAAAGTTTACCATAAACCTTATTGTAATTGTTTATTCAAATGACATAATTAAAAAAGCATGAAAAGCTATATTGATCTATTCAGGTACCCATATACGCAATCGTAAACGTTTTTTGATGATTTCATTTATTCATTGTTATTTCCTCATTAACAATGAACCTTATTGCAATAAGGTTTTCAAATATTCACGTATGTATTCCTGGTTATTTCCATGAAAATTGTAACAATAACCCTAACCCTAACTAGCCCTAAACCTAACCTTCTTAGCTCTAACCCTAACCGAAGATGTTACCACAAGCCTTATTGCAATAGTTCTGATAGCATAAATAGCTATATTTGTGTATTTTTGGAATCATTTACGCATTTGTAAATATTTTAATGTATTCTTTTATTTATTAATGTTTATTTCCAAAAAAGGTCTAACATTAATTTAGCAATAAACGTAACCTTAAAATTGACCATTAACTTTATTGCTATATAATTAGCATGAATAGGTCTAATGATGTATTCGTGTACGCATAAATATTTTCATATATTCATTTATATGAATATAAGTCGTTATATTTTAAAATGGGATTTTCCACTGAATCCCAATTAAAAGGGCCATTTTCCTGGATTTTTCTGGAAAAGAAACCTGATTTTTCTTCACTAAATTATAAAAAAGCACGAAAAATGTTACGCCGGCGGATCAAAAGGTCATTTTTTTCTCTCTAAATTTTTGAGTGTTTGCAGTAATTTGCAGGGAAAGTTCCGCTGGCGGTACAAAAATTATATGTTTTTAAGAACCAAATTTAATGATCCACCAGCGAATTCTTGTATTCCTTATTACAAGTAATGGATATGTTCCGCTGGCGGTACAAACATCCCAACATTTATATTCCGATTAATAGAAAACCAAACTCAAAATGTTCCTCTGGCGGTACACATTTCCTTACATTGATAGTCTTAATACAGAAAACAAAACATAGTGTTCCGCTGGCGGTACAAACTTCCTAACATTTATATTCTGATTAATAGAAAACCAAACTAAAAATGTTCCGCTGGCGGTACAAACTTCCAAACATTTATATTTTGATCAAACTCGAAAGTGTTCCGCTGGCGGTACAAACTTCCTAACATTTATATTTTGATTAACAGAAATCAAACTCGAAACAAACAACACTAATATTTTTACAAGCACAATGTCAAGCCAATTTATGAAATGATTACATTTTAATGAATTTAAAACAATAATAATTCAAAGGACATGTTCTTGACATACACAACTAGAATTGTCACATGAGTAACGGATATACCCCCACAATATGGCCTTGTAAAAAAACTATGGCATCCAATCGAAAGAAATGGACAGAGATAATGCTTTAATTTGTGAATGGTCAACAGTGTAATTGGAAAAATTTAATTTCAATAGGACCCATAACTCTGTTAACATTTAGTAGTTTGTAACCAAAGTTTAACTTGATCTGTATTTTATGTACCAAAAATAAGTTAAATATGTGCAGCCTTTCATGAGTTACTTCCATAATTTTCGGGAATTTAAGTCAAAAAGGGGTGCCATAACTGTGTCAACATTTAGTGGTCTGTAACCAAAGTCAAACTTGACCTGTATTTTATGATGCTACACATGTGTGCCAATAATTATTTAAATATGTCAAGCCATTGTTTAGTTATCGTCAGAAAACAAAGTTTTTAGGGAAGTTAAGTCAAATAAAGGGCCCTAACTCTGTCAAAATGTAGAGGTTTGTAACCACCAAAGTTGAACTTGACCCGTATTTTATTTTGCTACACATTATACCAAGAATTATTTGAACATGTCAAGCCATTCTTGAGTTATCATCCGAAAGTCATGTTTTTCGGGAATTTTAGTCGAAAAGGGCCATACCTCTGTCAAAATTTAGTGGTTTGTAACCAACATCAAACTTGACCTGTATTGTATGATGTTACACGTGTGTACCAAAAATTATTTGAATATGTCAAGCCTTTCTTGAGTTATCGTCCGGAAACCAAAAACCAACAGACCGACAAGCTCACTCCTATAAACAGACAAAGAACGACTGAAGAAAGCTTGGTAATTTTCATAAAAAGTCTAACAATAACCCTAACCCTAAACGTAAAATTAACAATGAAGCATATCGCAACAATTGTCATAACATAAATAGCTATATTTATGTATTTATATATTCATGAATGCATTTATAAACATTTTCTTGATTTCGTTTTTGTATTCAAAGACTGGCAAAAATCCTTAACCTAACCACATAATTAACAATAACACTTATCGCAATAATTGCGTTATTCATGTAGCACTTGCGTTAAGGTGTTATTTTATTTATTTATATTAAAAGTCTAACGTTATCTCTAACCCTAACGCTATCCCTAACCTTATATGATCTTAACCCTAACCTTTTTAAATCCATGCCTAACCCTAAATCCTAACCCTAACCGGAAAATTTACCGCAAACCTTATTGCAGTGGTTCTAATAGCACGAGTAGCTTTATATACGTATTAATGGAACATTTAACGCATTCGTAAATGTTTTGATGTATTATTTTTTGTTTTCATCTTTATTTCCACGAAAAGTCTAATATTACCATGAAACATAACCGTAAAATAAACCTTATTGCTATATTTCTATAATCATGAATAGGTCTATTTATCTATTGATGTATTGATGTACACATTCGTAAAAGTTTTCATATATTCATTTATGTGTTGATGGTTATTTCCATGAAAAGTCTAACATAAATTTTCCTAACCGCGCAATTAACAATAACCCTTATTGCAATAGTTATAATATCATTTAATACCTATTCGTTTGTAAATATGTATTAATGAACACATTCGTTAAGATGTTCATGCATTCATATATATGTTTATGGTTATTTTCAACGCTAATCCTAATCACAGAATTAACAACAAACATTATTGCAATAATTTAAATAGCATGAATATATACTTAAGTAAATATGCATTCATGTACGCATTCGTAAATGTGTAAATGTATCTTTTTTATGTGTTTATGGTTATTTCCATGAACAGTCTAACACATTAACCCGAACACTCACCGAGTAATTAACCGCAAACCTTATTACAACAGTTGTAATAGCATGAACAGCTATATTTATCTATTAAAGTATGCATGTAAGCATTCGTAAACGTGTTTATTTATTTATTTATGAATTCATTGTTATTTCCGTAAAAAGTTAACCCAGTGCCACCTGCCTCATGCAGAGAAGGAAAAATCTGCCCCAAACCTTTGCTGCCTTGCGGCCACATTTCATTTAGGGAAAGGCTTCAGGAGTAAACCTCGAGGAAAAAGCTAGAGCTGGACTCCCATAGGCAGTTCAAGGTTGCATGCAATCTCGCTCTAGCAACTCCTGCGACGTCGCTGATCCCAAACTGTATCGGCATGCCGCTCAGTTGGATCAATCAGTGTTGTGAAGAGGGGGGACCTGCTATATGGACAACAATTGGTCCTCCAATCTACCCTACACCCTGGAGAGAACATTCCAGTTTCGCTTCATAGCGTTGAAACAACACGGGAAGCAGCAGTATACCGGTTAGAGCTACAATGCTCGATTGGCGTAGAGTGTGGCGCCAGGGGCTGCTTCCGGCGGTGGGAGAGATCTCATTTGACAGATACCGCCCGCCTAAAGCTGGGCAATGCCCAGCCACGGTCTGCCTTCCTAATTGTGTGCATACCCAGCAAGCAAGCCCAGATAGGACCCATATGGGCCCCTTGAGGGTTTATATATGGGCCCCATGTGGGCTACCGGTATGGGCCACACCCAAGAAAGTGCAACCGGGATTTACGTGGGTCCCATATGGGTTACAATATGGATCTTAAATGGGATCCATGTGGTCTCAACATGGGACCATAATGGGCAAACCCAGATGGGACCTTGATAGGATACCCATATGGGCCCCACCCCAGAAAGTTCAACCGGGATTTACGTGGGTCCCATTTGGGTTACAATATGGGTCTTAAATGGGACCCATGTGGTCTCAACATGGGACCATAATAGGCAAACACAGATGGGACCTTGAAGGGATACCCACATGGGCCCCACTCCAGAAAGTGCAACCGGGATTAACGTGGGCCCCATGGGTCTACCATTGGACCCATGTTGTCTCAACATGGGACCATTATGGGCAAACACAGATGGGACCTTGATGGGAGACCCACGTGGCCCCCACCCCAGAAAGTGCAAACCTGGATTTACGTGGGTCCCATATGGGTTACAATATGGGTCTACAATGGGACCCATGTGGTCTCAACATGGGACCATTATGGGCAAACACAGATGGGACCTTGATGGGAGACCCACATGGGCCCCACCCCAGGAAGTGCAACGTGGGTCCCATATGTATTACCATATGGGACTACCATGTGACCCATGTGGTCTCAACATGGGACCATTATGAGCAAACACAAATGGGACCTTGATGTGAGACCCAAATGGGCCCCACCGCAGAAAGTACATCCGGGATTTGCATGGGTTTCACCATAGATTGGGTCCTGAAAGGAAAACCTGAATAAAAGCTTTACTGAAAAAGTCCAAACATGATTCTCTTCATAATTTGTCGTTCATACAGAGGTAGTTGTTTCGAAGCTGTGTGTGACATTCTATGGTTGTCAAACTTCATAGACAAGACAATATAAATATAGACTGTTAATGGCCACAAGTAGCTTTCCAGTCTGTAGTCCTACTTACAATGTATTCTTCAAGACAATCACATGTCTGTCAGATACAGCATTACATCAACCAACACTTAACAAATGACATATTATTTGGAGTATTATTTGGACCAAATCATCAAAGCTTTAAGTTGGTGTTAGTTATTACAAAACACGTAACATCATGTTGTCAAACAAGCTATTTATCTTAATCCGTAATCTTGACAAAACAGAATATTTTAATAATAGTGCAAGAACACAAAATGAATCATGTGAGACATGTATGTCTTATGTACCTTGCATAATATACTTGTAATAATTTTTTTTATATCCATGTCCTCATTTGTGATTAAAAAGGGTGCGTATTAAAATAAAAATAGAGTTTAATACAAAACGTACGCTATGGCAAATTACTTTAAACAAATAATTGTGTGTTAATGTATCAAATATAATGTTACAATCAACATGAAAGTGTGCATAGTAAGTTATTTACAGCAAGTGAACATTACTTGTAAGTATGGTCATAAACATAACTCAATCCGGTTTTAAAAAATTACAAAAAGTATTTGCGTTAACAACTAAACTTGCAAACAACATTGTCTTAATCCAGCTGGTATTCCCTGAAGTTTTTATTAAAAAACAACAACAACAATAATAACAGTTCAAAGTCAGTACCCATTCCTCTTATTATGAGAAAAAGCCCAGCTGAACACCAAAATGTAAAAAAAAATTTTGTCACAGTAGAATCTCTTGGGCTGTTTAGGCAAACATTTAAATTTATGTATTGAATCATGAATGTAAATTATAACAATTTTTTGTACAGCAAAAATGAATCTTACAAATGTCAAAACATTTTTAATATACAATTATTACCAAAATGCTTTATTGCGCATATGTAAATAATTATATATGACTTCAATAATATTATCTTGAACGACACAAACAGTCAACACATTCTCAACTTAAAGAAAAAAAATTCAAATATATCAATTCTTTTCAGTACTACACTAGCGTTTAAAAACTTTAGGCCAAAAAAAAAATCATGTGTTTCGGGCAAACTGACAATACCTAACGAGCACCCCCCCACCGACCCTATAGTTTTTAGCGACAATTGTTCTCCATGAAAGCCCTATTTGTCATATTTAAGTTTGTTTTCAATGTTTTTTGACCGAAATGTGTCTTTAAAAAAATAAATAAATAAATAAAACAACTCCATCCCGACATAACTTTTTTGAGACCGTTGCCCGAAACACACATTTATTTTTTGCCTTAGTGGGAAGTTATACAGGTAGCTGTTGAAATAGTTCTTTAAATATAATATTTTGAGCAGTAACCAGTTCTGTTCATTTGGTACTTATTTATCCACAAGGAACAACTTATAACTGTAACGCATTTAAATGAAACAATTAACAGAAAGTATCATTGTGTCTCTCATTACGATTGAAATTATTCTACAATACAAAATGTATTAATTATTCCGGTAAAGTAAATTACACCGACTAATATACAAAATAATCAAACAATGTCATATCCATTAATAAAAAAAGTAAGCAAATTTCTTCAAATATTGAAAATTTTGACCTCATTCAGAGAACTGGTTTCATCTTCAGTTGGTGTTGTAATTTACTGGCAAAATGGAAATTATTTAGATATCTCATCAATGTTTCCCCATGCAAATCAGAATGATCACTACTGTTTTGCAAATCTACTGGTGTGGAACCTTCTTAATACATGTTTATTGTTACAAGGTCCTTTGTTTCCTTTCTCTTTTGCAGTCACATTCTTCTATATTTACATTGCATAGGCATTTTAATATGGAAGGGGTATGCATTCATAATCGTATGAACGCAATGCCTTATCAAGGTCTGTGTGTCATATTTTATGCAAATTATATTTCGACAAGAATATTTACATGAACTAAGATGTCTTATACTGTTCAATTTTATTCTTTTTTGGCATTTATTGTTGACGTTTGATAAAATGCTTTTATAATTAATATACATGAACATTTCGTTCCAGTTCTTCTTCTACAAAAATCAAATTGACATATTTTTCACTTTTGCTTGATAGTATTATATCATGCAAGGTCTATAAGTGTTATTATTAAACAAAGCCATTTCGCTAGCAAGCAATATGTACATGTTATGGTTATTTTAGGTAAACATTACTTTTCTTAGAAGCGACCACAGAAAATCTCCATGACGTAACATCGGTTCAGGAACGTAGCTTTAAAATGGATATGATTTCACATAGATGTGTCTATTTGCTAGATGCATTTAGATCGTCTAATTTATTGTGCATTTATATCATAGTTAATAATGATGAATTGTTTAACATGTACAATAAGAAAATAATGCATTTTGAGATTTATATTAAAATGTTATCCTTTCTAATACAAGTTATGCCCAAGCAAAGACAAGAGCTTAGATACGCCCGTGTGGATGTTATTGATCGATGACCTAGCTTACACGTCATCACTTGTTTAGTGATGTGATTTGTGGATTGTTTTGCATTTTTCTCGCCGATTAAATTAAAGTAATTCAAGTAATTACTGGAAGCATTATAATTATATAATAAGGTCAAAATAGTATTACAGGTAGAGTATTTTTTTTAATCCCGAGTTCGCACACTCTGGCACAACACTACATGCAAACTAAAGTCTAAACATCAGGTCTACAATTTTGAGTTAAAAAACAACAACAGCCATATCAGTTTGCAAAATACTCCTACATAGACATACATATTTAAACGGCTGTTTGTGTTGGGAATTGACAATCTTTAGCATTCCGCAATCATACGAAGACACATACCAATACCTAATTTGATTAGTTAGTTATGAAATAAAGTTCACGTGCACATTTCTCCGCGAAATTGTGTGACACATTCAAATCAGGTTTAGAAAACCAAACTCTTCCACAATACTAGGTAAAGTAACAGCGTAATTTTAAGTTGCTTTATGAATATAATATATATTATTAACAGTTTGTATAACTTACCTATCTGTTTTAATATAAAAACCGCCAAACATGTTTCATAGTTTAATTTTTATTTTTCAAAACAGCTGTCAACGTATCACAATAGGACACAGCGGTCTAACAGTTACAAACGGGATATAATGGTTCAAAAGAGATAGCGTTATATTACAGAGTCAAAAATACTGACACCACTAAATGAACATTTACTTGCACATTTGCTACAATCCATTAGCATTCTAAAATTTAATATACATGTTAACTGAACATTTTGATCACATATCGAACTGAAATGGGCACAAATATCATTTGGGACCCACACTGGGCCCATATGGTATATTTTCTCAACTATAGCCCATATGGGTTTGCTTGACTGGGACCTACCTGGGTTTGATAGGGGCAAAACATAGGGGCTTACCTGCTTTCTGGGTCCCATATGGGTCTGATATGGACAAAAAACATCTTTCGTAAAGCACATATCTTGCCCACATGTGATTGCTTGCAGTGGACCCATATGGGCTTGCTTACTGGGTCCGATGTGGTATATTATTTGAGATTCACATGGGGCCCATATGGTATATTTGCCCAGCTGTAGCCCATATTGACTTGCTTTCTAGGACCCATATGGGCTTTCTAGTCGGGACCCATGTGGGTTAACTTTACTGGGATCCACCTGGGTTTTAAAGTTGCAAGATAAAGCATATGGGTCCCACACTGGGCCCATGAGGTGTAAAGCCCATATCGTGCCCACATGGGGTGGCTTGCTTGGACCTATATGGGCTTACTTGCAGTGGACCCACATGAGCTTCCTTTCTTGGACCCATATGGGTCTGATATAGGCGAAAATATCTTTGGGACACACATGGGGCCCATATTGTATCCAGGGTTTCCCGCAGGATTTCTTGAAGGCATGTCGGCATCCCGGACCCGCCCCCCCCCCCACACCTCTTCCAAAACCGCCGCTGCACCGCTCGAATCCAACTCCCGAAATTCGACTATGACGTTCAAAATCCCGGCGGCGATCATATCGACAGTATCGCTTTAACAACCACCCTTTATCGCTTAGGCTGTATATTTTTTACAGAATTAATTTTAAATCATACATATATTCAGAATCGTTGAAAATCCTAACATATTCCGCCTTCAAATTCTGTCATGAACGCAATTTTTTTTTCAAAACAGTTGTTTATTTCATTAATTGTTTTCGGATGCAACAGAAATCAATAATTAATATCAGTTATACTACATGCGGACAATAAAAGCCGAAAAAATCACCGTTGCTTTTAAATACTTGAGTATGCGGTTCCTAATCGAAATTATGTTGTACATGAAAGCGTGTTTTGCTACAAAAACGCGCGAAAATTGCCATGCACAAGGTCACGGATGGCTCATGAAAAACGTGCGTGTACTGGTCACGTACGTCCTTAATTGCAGTGTTTATGAGAACAAAATTACGTTTTACGACGGTATATTGTTTTTCAAAATGAGTCTTTATATTACATATTACATTGTTCGTTTCCATAATTTTGATTGTAAATTTGTGAAATGGATAAGGAAATTACCGAAATTAAATTAAACGTTAAATATAAGAATCAAATGTTTTAAATTGCCTGTTCACTTTTCCCGCCAACGTTAGTATTTGTTGTCAAACACGTTTTTAGTAACAACAGTAAGGTATAAACTCGGCCCTAAAATTCGCCATATTTGATTGACTAAATGAGATCGTTGTGGGCGGGACTACACAGTTCAGTCACTTGTCAATAACACTGTTGGAAGTCAGACATTATCGATCAATACGGCGTTCGTTTATGACCCTGTGATAAAAGATTGGTGTAATTGATAAAGGGATTAAGGGTTGTCGCTTTGAAAATCAAAGCATGTCGACGTTATTTAAGCATGTCGGCAAATGACTAACTTCTTTGAAGGCATGTCTGGCCCGACAAGCGAAACAGGCCTGCGGGAAACCCTGGTATATTTTGCCCAGCTTTACCCCATATTGGGTCCATATGGACTTGCTTTATGGGACCCATACAGGCTTTCTAGTAGGGACCCCAAATGGGTTTACTTTACTTCGACCCATCTGGGTTTTATATTGGCAGGATAATGCATATGGGTCCCACACTGGGCCCAGGCGCTACATTATCCCAGGTAAAACCCATATTGTTAAAACATGGGGTGGCTTGCTAGGACCCATATGGGCTTAATTGCAGTGGACCCACATAAGCTTCCTTTCTTGGACCCTTATGAGTCTGATATGGGCAAAAATATCATATGGAACTCACAAGGGGCCCATATTTTTTGCCCAGCTCTTTCCCAAATTGGGCCTATATGTATTTGCTTTTTGGGACCCATATGAGTTTTCTAGTAGGGACCCAAATGGGTTTAATTTACTTGGGCCCATCTGGGTTTTATAGTGGCAAGATAATGCTTATGGGTCCCACACTGGGCCCATGAGGTATATCAGCCCAGGTAAAACTCGTTTCGTGCCCACATGGGATGGCTTGCTGGGACCCATATAGGTATACCTGCTGTAGACCCACATGGGCTTCCTTGCTCGGACCCATATGGGTCTGATATGGGCAAACACATATCATTTGGGATCCACAAGGGGCCCATATTGTATTTTTTGCCAGCTATAACCCATATTAGGTCCATATGGATTTGCTTGCTGGGTAGTGATAAGGAAATCCGACACGCAGACCGCAACCTCTGCATCAGGCAAAAATACAACAAGAAGAGACCAGATGTTGGAACGTCCACACCATTACAACTGGACTAGGCGACCTCCAGAAAAGACATAAATGACGAGCTACTGAGAGTGAAGGTAGACATAGCCGCTCTGCAAGAAACACGCCTAGCATAATCTGGATCTCTGAAGGAGAATGACTATACCTTCTTCTGGCAAGAAAACAGCACAAAGGTCCGCAGAGAGCACGGAACAGGATTTGCAGTCAGGAACACCTTGCTGAGGATGGTCGAACCAGGTGACAATGGATCAGAACGCCTGCTGACTCTCCGCCTCTATACCTCTGAGGGACCAGTGACAATAATCAGCGCCTAGCCAACACTTTGACCTCAGCACCTGAGGCTAAAAGCCAGTTCTACAAAGTCTGAACGACACCATCAAGAACATACACAGACGTTGTCAGACGTGCAAGCCTTAAGCCTGTGCTTCGCACCCGCTCATACCAAAGCGCTGACTGCGACTTCGACCACTCACTGGTATACTGCAAGATCAAGCTGCTACCATCGCTCCAAACAAGAAGGCAAGCCACGCATTGACACGACAAAAATGTAGCATCCAGAGAAGCTTGAGGAATTATCAAAGTGTCTTGAGGATGCTCTGTCTGCAGAGGCATCTCCCCATTTGAGCATCGTGGGCAAACTGTAAGGGTCCTGTTAATGCGTCTTCAACAGTAGGCAGAACGCATCTACCCATAGTCCCAATGCGGCTTTCGAGCAGAACGCTCTATTAGATTAGATCTTTCCATGACGGTATGAAAGCAACCATTTTGTACGAGGGCAGCGCGTCCGAACCATTTGAACCATTTGACACCAAAAGTGGCGTGAAGAAAGGCTGCGTCCTTGCTCCAGCCCTCTTCGTCATCCTCTTCTCTCTTCTTCTGAAATATGCCTTTGGGAACTCAACCGAAGGGGTGTACATGCACACAAGATCAGACGGCGGACTCTACAACATCGTAAGACTCAGAGCAAAAAACCAAGGTGCGTGAGACCATCATTAGAGACGTGCTCTTTGCCGATGACACAGCAGTCAACTCCCGCACTGAACAAGATCTACAGTGTCTGATGGACAGATTCTCCCAGGCCTGCAATCATTTCGGTCTAACCATCAGCCTGAAGAAGACCAACGTGCTGGGCCAAGATTGTGGACGCACCATCTGTCATAACCATTGATAACTACCAACTTGCAGTTGTACATCAGCTCACCTACCTTGATTTCACTTTCAGCGACAACCTGTCCTTAGATACTGAAATTAACAAACGCATTGGCAAGGCCGCAACAACCCTAGGACGACTGTCCACTCGCGTCTGGGAGAACCCCAAGCTCACCACTCCAGCCAAAATGGCAGTATACATGGCCTGCATAGTCAGCACCCTCCTGTACGGGAGTGACTCATTGACAACTTATTCCAAGCAAAAGCAGAAGCTTAACAGTTTGCACATGAGATGTCTTCGCCGCATCCTTGGCATCAGCTGCAACGCCCAGGCTCTTGCCCGTGCCGGCCTCTCCACCATGTATACGCTGCTCAGACAACATAGACTGCGCTGGCTTGGCCATGTATGGAAACGGTCGAATTTCCAAGGACATCTTCTATGGTGAACTTGCAAATGGCAAAAGACCAAAAGGCCGCCCCCCAGGCACTAGAAGGCACATGAAGGCACTAGACATCAACACAGAGATCTGGGAGGACACCGCAGCAAGCCGCAACAGCTGGCGCTTCATGCTCAAGAAACAGCTAAAGACAGATAAGGAGATCTTGAGCCTGGCAGAAGAGCTAGGCGGATGGCAAGAGCACACGGACAGCTAACCACGACATATGCAGTTTGTGCAGCAGGGACTTCCACTCACCAGCCATCGAACGAGCTAGCTGCAACAATAACTCTTAGGGCGCAATATCCATGGTCAAAAAACATACTTCAAGGTAAAACTCACAGCTAAAAGTAAGAAAAATATCAGCAAAACAATGAAAGATGTACTTAATGTACGATGAGATAAACAATGCAAAGAACATTCACGCAATATGGTAATTGCGCGAAGTGGTTATATATAAACATAAAGATTAAAGATAATCTAGACTAGTGTGTGAAGGAGGCTGGAGTATTACATACAAAAGTATAAACAACATTCTTAATAAGGAACTCCCTGTTTCCACTAAAAAACACAAACTGGCTGCATTTGCATACATAAAGTATATATATTTTATCTTGCTATCATTGATAAGCTGTAATACTTAAAATGAGATCAGCTACCTGAAGACATTAAAGCATGGAAGGCTTTTCTTCCGTCGACCCATGGCTGGCCAACAATGTCCTCATTCTGGAGTACCATGGAAAGCTGTTACATTATTTATAAATTACATTTGGTAAATAAAATATATCCAATGCACACCTATTATAACCCCGTATTTGTATAATAAATAATACCTATTGGTCATTAACATTTGTTATACATTGATACATTGTGCTGGAGTCTACTGACCCAGCCGAACCACGAAGAAATATCATAAAGCGTACATAAGGAATGTCTTGAGATATCCCCATTAAACAATTAGGACCGTTCCAGTGACCCTAAAAGTTGGCACGCAGTGTTTTTCTACGTATACCGGACAAACAATAAATATATAGTATCAAATGATTTCGAAGTTGTATCGCGATGAATAAACCGTACCCTAGTTGCTGCAACCGGTGTATTGGAAGACTTTTCAACGTGAGTTACTCATACAAACCCGTTCATTTCCATTGATCAGCATACAGAGCTGAAACTTTGGTAATTTTCTACAAATGTATTGCTGTTTAAACATCAGTTAATAAAAATCGTAATTGGAAGGTTGCACTTATTTTCAGAACCATTAGTCTTTAAGTGACCGGCACTACCAGTGATTCGGAATTCCTTCAATAACTGGATTCATGGTTATTACCGTGAAAAATCTAAAATTAACTATGGTTAATTCTAACCGAAGAATTAACAATAAACCGTATTGCAATAGTTAATAAGGAATTAATAACTATTCTTATGTAAATAATATTTACTAAATATGCATTTATGTACGCATTCGTAAAGGTGTTCATGTTTTCATTTATATATTCATGGTTATTTCCATGAAAGGTCTAACATTCACCCTATTTATAACCGAACAATTAACCGTAAACTTTATTAAAACGGTTGTAATGGCATGTTAATAGCATTAACATCTATATTTATATATTTATGTATTTTCATGTACGCATTCGAAAACGTATTAATTCATGTATTTATTTATGTATTCAGGAGTTTTCATGAACTAATACACTAAGCATAACCGAACAATTAAACGTAAACTTTAATAAAACAGTTGTAATAGCATGAACAGCTATAATTATTTCTTTATGTAATCATGTACGCATTCGTAAACGGGTTGATGTATTCATTTATGTGTTCATGGCTATTTCTATGAAATGTATAATATTAACCATAACACTAACGTAAAATTAACAATTAAGCTTATTTTAATAGTTGCAAAAGACTCAATATATATTAATATTTAAATATGTATTCATATGTACGCATTCGTACACGTTTTCACGTATTCATTTATGTATTCAGGATTTTTAACCCTAACCCTAAACCCTAACCCTAACCGTACATTTCATCAGAAACGTAATTTCATTAGCTCTAATAGCATGAGTATTTGTATTTATGTATTCATGGAATCATTAACGCATTTGTAAACGTTTAAATGTATTCTGGTATGTATTTATGGTTATTTCCATCAAAATTCTAATATTAACACTAACACCTTAACACCTTAACACCTTATAATAAGCCATAAACCTTATTGCTATATTTCTAATAGCATGAATAGGTCTATTTATATATTTATGTATTCATGTACACATTCGTTAAAGTTTTCATAAATTTCTAAAATAAAGTTTTAAAGTTATCGGCCCTGAGGCCTTCTTCAGTAAATAGCATCAGTTTAAAACAAATATTAGAAAATAACGTCACGACGTCAGCTTTCGCAGGACGTAGTGCTACAAAAAATGCGCCATTATAAGCAGTATTTGAAATTACTTTGTACTTTCCTATACTACAACAACAACAACAACAACAACAATAATAATAATAATAATAATAATCATAATAATTATAATTATTATTATAATAATACTAATACTAATAATAATAATATTAATAATATTCACCCCGTTTATGAAAAATAGAAGTATTTTGCTATATATTGTGTTGTTTAATCTAATGTTCTGAGTCTATAAAGTCGGCAAGGCAATAAACATTGTTAAAACTCTCTCCACAGCTGTTCCATATTGGGTTTCTTGTTAGCACTGTGTGGCACAGTCGTCCTGAGGCGTTTTATCCAGTGGTTCTCACGTGCTTGTCTATAGTTGCGGCCTCTTTCCTTGATCATCTCTAGAACACAGACCCCAAAGTCTTTGAAAAAGTGACCTAACTGATTGAAGCGGTTGCCGCATTGGTGTTCCTGATCAGTCTTACATCAGCCTCATGTTCAGTTAATCGCTCAGTCTCTCCCACATATACAAACTTGTCACATTGGTTACATGTTATGCCGTAGACTGCCTCTCGTGTCTGGCATCCATACTGGCTCTTTATCATACGCTTCATTGTAAAACTTGTTGCCAAACATATCACATACGTCACCTTTGCATTCTTTCTTTTTGTTAAGTTTGATATGAACAAGTATGTCGGAGAGGTTTCTATCTCTTCCGTATGACACAATTAGAAGAATAGTAAATACCGTTTGCATTCTCTCTATGATTTGTGAAGTATCTTCGTGTTCTTCTGTATAAAAGAAGTATGTTTGGCAATTGTCTCCCAAATGTTAACACAATGGGAACGCTATCATTATTTTCGTTTCTCTCGTTCTTCATGAGCAGATCATCTCTGTTTAGCTTATTCACCCTCTGTAGACTGCATCCTATAAATTAACTACTGAAGACTCTATACATACGTTCTGAACGCATTGTATAGAGTCTTCAGTAGTTAATTTATAGAAGGCAGTCTGAACTTCAATTTTGTATTCAGTGTTATTTGCATAAAAACAGTTTTCATATATTATTTAGGTATGCATGATTATTTCCATGAACATAATAACATTAACCATATTTCTAACCTCAAAATTAACAATAAATCTTATTGCAATAACAATAATAGCATTAATGGCTTTTCTTATTTAAATATGTATTCATGGAAGCATTTGTAACGGTGTTCATGCATTCATTTATGTGTTCATGGCTATTTCTTTATAAAGTCTAACATTAACCCTAACACCAACGTAAAATTTACAAATATGGTAATATTTGCAATAGCCTGAATAGATATACATATATAAATATGTATTTATGTACGCATTCGTACAAGTTTTCATGTATTCATTTATGTATTCATGGTATAAAATGTCAACATTAACACTTGCCCTAACCGTAAAATTCATCATAGTCCTCATTGCCATAGTTCTTATAGCATGACTATTTCTATTTATATATTCATGCATTCATGTACGCATTCATAAACGTTTTCATGCATTTATGTGTGTATTCCTGGTTGTTTCCATGAGCAGTCTAACATTAACATTAACCCTTACAGTAAAATTAATCATGATCCTTATTGCAATAGTTCCAATAGCATGAACAGTTCTGTTTATCTATTCATGTGCGGATTGGTAAAGGTTTTCATATATTCATTTATGTATTTATGCATGGTTATTTTCATGAAAAGTCGTAACCCTAACCTAAGAATTAACAATGAACTTTACCGCAATAATTATGTATTTATGTAAGCATTCGTAAACGTTTGCATGATTTCGTTTATGTATATTTGGTAAGTTCTATATACATGATAAATCTAACATTAACCCTAAACATAGTCACATAATTAACAATAAACCTTATTGCAATAGTTGTAATAACATTAAAATCTATACTTAAATATGTATACATGGACGCTTTCGTAAAGGTGTTCTTGTACTTATGTATTCATAGTTATTTCCATGAAACGTCTCTCATTAACCCTAAATCTCACCGTAAAATACATCATAATCCTTATTGCAATAGTTCTAATAGCATCAATAGCTCTATATATCTATTCAGGTATTCATGTACGCATTCGTAAACGTTTTCATGTATTCATTTTTGTATTCATGGTTATTTGCATTAAAAGTCTATCATTAACCCTAACCCTAACTGAGCAGTTAACCGTAAACATTTTTGTACAACACTTGTAATAGTATGAACAGCTATAGTAATATAATCATGTAATCATGTACGCATTCGTAAACGGGTTGATGTATTTATTTATGTATTTGTTATGGTTAATCTCTAGGTTCTATAGAATGACTGAAAATATTGGTTAATCTGTAGAATGACTAGCGATTTTTTTAGTCAATCTATAGAATAACTAAAACTAGTATCTTTATCTTTATGATAAGAATAAAAATAAAGTATTGACCAACACCATTTATTTCAAATATTTCTATTTACATTGTGTAAAATTGTAATCTTGGTTTAGTGCAAAATACTTATGATAATTATTTGATAATCAATATGCTATTAATATTATAAAATTGTAAAAAGTAATGTTTCTAATTACTGTAACATAATATAATTGCAAACGATTATTTTTTTTATTTGTTTTTGCACACAATATTTGGGTGAAAACGGCTGTTGCATCATTATTTACACCTTGAATTGAAAGAAAGATAGAATCCGCCGTTTAAAACTGATTTCAAGTGTATTTGCCAAAAAGCGTTCGATGGCGATTTCCCAGTGTGTAATTGATTTTTGATTTATCAATAATAATAGCCATCATACTTTTCTCTTTTTAAGTTGGCATTCTTCACACAATTATTTATACATAGATTTTACTTCTTATGTGATATTTGCATATGTTTTCCTATTTCACAGTTTATCTTATCTCGCCTGCTATGTTCAGTGTTGATATGTGCCTTTTGAGTGATTTTGAACATTTTTGTCTGCACAGAAGTAGTACAGAATTTGATCATTATAATCAGTTCGCTTGTTAAAGACGTTCGCAACAATTTCCTCCAATTTCTTAAGATTTTCTTTAAAAAATTAGCACAAACATGCATCAGTGTATCCTTAAACTAAAACAGTCTTAAAAAATAGGGGTCACCGGCCTATTGAATTTTGAATACGGTACCTGTCGAAGCCTTTTTTCAGTTTATGTTACTTAAAATGTTGAATAATATAAAGCCTTTAAATTCAAACAAAGATGAAGATTTTTAAAAGCATCTTTTTTAATGTTTCATTTGGCAATTCACAAGTGCAGGTTAATGATAAAACGCGCTTTATCTACAGTTATCATTTAACAAATGACTTTTAATGGACACTTAACGAGGTTAATTATGCATTAAATATGCCTGTGAAAACACCAATAATTTATCAAATATACGAATATCTTTTGTTCCAAACGACAAATTTTGTTAACAGATCCCACATACATGCGTCATTGTATACCGAAACTAAAACAATCTAAAAAAAATAGGGGTCACCGGCCTTTGTTCCGGAAATATTGGGTTTTGAATACGGTACCTGTCGAAGCCCCTTTTTCAGTTTGGATTTTTATTAATGTTTTAAGTATATAGGAAAATTTTTAAAAAAGGATAAAAATAAATGATAATGGTTATTACAGTACTTAAAATAGCATGAATACCTATATTTATCTCTGCATGTAGTCAAAGGCATGCGTAAACTTTTTCATGTATTCAATTATTTATTCATGGTTACAAGAGAAGTCCAACATGAACCCTAACCCTTACCGTAAAATTAATCATAATCCTTATTGCAAGAGTTTTTAAAGCATGGAAAGCTTTATTTAAATATGTATGTGTTCAGGTACGCATTCGTCAGCATTTTCATGATTTCCTTTATGTATTAATGGTTATTTCCATGAAAAATCTAAGACCCTCACACTAACCTTTAAAATAATCATAATCCTCATTGCAATAATTCTAACAGCATGAATAGCTCTTTTTATCTATTCACCTATTCATGTGCGCATTCGTAAATGCTGTCATAATCATTTATAACAGTAACTCTAAACCTTACCGTAAAATTAACAAAACACTGAATAGCCCTACTTTTGTATTCCTGTATTCACGCACGCATTCGCAAACGTTTTCATGATTTCGTTTATGTATGCACGGTTATTTAAATGTAAAGTCTTACATTAAACCTGACTTTTACCTGAAAACTAACCACAAACCTTGTTGCAAGAGTTTTAATAGCATGAGTAGCTCTTTTTCTCTTTTTGGGGTTCATATAAGGTTAACTTTGAATCACTGGCAGGTCAACCAACAATTACGTTGTATAAGGTTAAAAGCTGCATCTCAAAGAATACAACGACGAATATCAAACACAATTTATCTATGTGACAAATTAATTACGGGGCCTTAGTAATAATATTATACAACTGGAAATAATACATTTAACATATTGTATATAGTTTCTTGTAGTAACAGCACAAGCCCAAAATAGTTTTGTTCACGGAGAACAAGGACCACTAAAAATTGAATTTTACTTGAGTGTTATTAAATATTGTTTTAAAATTTTGAATTTTGTCATATAATTTCATAAGCATTAATATATAACATGTACTATTTGAAAGCCGTGAGCGGCGCACAGGGATTTTAAGTAAGTCCTCGAGTTTCTTTTTCTGTTCAATGTTTAATTTATTAATGGTTTCATACGTTTCATTATTTACAGAATGTGAGTGTTCATCTTATGTAACAGTAACAGTTTGTATTTCACACAAAATTGCTTTGGGTGAAATGACAACAGTGTTAGTAGTTAAATTAGACAAGGTGACTTCAACAGCTGGTGTCACATCAACATATGATGGCAAATTGCTTTGATCTGACTCCTGCAGCATATCTGTTGT
Source organism: Congeria kusceri (assembly GCA_027627225.1). Lineage (NCBI taxonomy): Eukaryota > Metazoa > Mollusca > Bivalvia > Myida > Dreissenidae > Congeria > Congeria kusceri. The sequence goes on along the minus strand of CM051031.1, from coordinate 50,072,473 downwards.
ATCAGGGTAACTCACAACTTTGTCAATGTACCCATGTACTTCTAAACATTCATTGGGTTTCAATAAAACTTTGTGTGGAACAGCACATCTTATCAAGGCAATCTTATCTTTGTTTTTTCTAAGTTCCTTTTCTCTAATCACCATGTTCCTAAAACTCAGGTACCAAGGTGTGTGCAGTCTGGCTTTCTGTAGAAATGTATCACCAAAATAATATTCACATTCTGTCAAATATTCTTGTAAAATATTAGCGCCTATTATCACTGGCACTCGGGTAGAATAATGTGTCAGGTGAAACAAGAAATAAACAATTTTTCAAACTTTGGCAGACCTTCATCAATGTTCAAATCAGTTTCAGTGTATCCACTATAGGGCAATTCCTGCACACTCAATTTTCAGAAGACAATTTAAAGGTTTCATCTTAATATTTCACAGTTGATTTTTGTAAAAAGATCCTAAAATTACACTGACACAACTGTCTGTGTCTACAAGTGCTTATGTCTGGATGTAATTAATTAAAACCTTTACTTCATTTGTTTCACCGACAAGATAAGGGTCTATTTTCTTAGTGCCTTTGTTCGACCCAGTAACCGAGGCACTCACACTTTTGGGCATTGCACAAGTTTTGGCAATAATTATTCATTTTCTTATAATTTTAACCAGACCAAAGTGGGTGGTGAAATAACTGTAACATCTGGTATTTTTTCCATTGTGTATGATATTGTAAGGGCGAAGTTAATTTTTGTTACATTTCACAAGTTCACTTATAAATAATAGGTGGTGGAATACTATAATTTCATCCGTTCCATTATCACAAAGCGAGAAGACAGAAGGTGGCACTGGCAAAATATTGACAAAAACATGGTAGTTTAACTTAAGGAATAATTTTATTCCTAGTATACTGTTTTAATAAATGGAAGCGTCTTAACGCCACAGTCTGTATTATTTTTGTATTCCATTATCTCATAATTAGGAGATATTTAGTCCTAATTAGGAGAAACTAAATAATAATTAGGAGATAGTAAGTCCTAAGTAGGAGATAATATGTCCTAATTAGGAGATGCTACATCCGAATTACGAGATACCAAGTCCTAATTAAGAGATAGTAATTAATATTTCCCAGTTGATTTTTGTAAAAAGATTCTAAAATTACACTGACACAACTGCCTGTGTCTACAAGTGCTTATGTCTGGATGTAATTAATTAAAACGTTTACTTCATTTGTTTCACCGACAAGATAAGGGTCTATTTTCTTAGTGCCTATGTTCGACCCAGTAACCGAGGCACTCACACTTTTGGGCATTGCACAAGTTTTGGCAATAATTATTCATTTTCTTATAATTTTAACCAGACCAAAGTGGGTGGTGAAATAACTGTAACATCTGGTATTTTTTCCATTGTGTATGATATTGTAAGTGCGAAAGTAATTTTTAGTTACATTTCACAAGTTCACTTATAAATAATAGGTGGTGGAATACTATCATTTCATCCGTTTCATGATCACAAAGCGAGAAGACAGAAGGTGGCACTGGCAAAATATTGACAAAAACATGGTAGTTTAACTTAAGGAATAATTTTAATCCTAGTATACTGTTTTAATAAACGGAAGCGTCTTAACGCCACAGTCTGTATTATTTTTGTATTCCATTATCTCATAATTAGGAGATATTTAGTCCTAATTAGGAGAAACAAAGTCCTAATTAGGAGATAGTAAGTCCTAAGTAGGAGATAATATGTCCTAATTATGTCCGATGCTACGTCCGAATTACGAGATACCAAGTCCTAATTAAGAGATAGTATCTCATAATTAGGAGATACTAAGTCCTAATTGGGGGTAAATAAGTCCTAATTAGGAGATAGTATTGCCTAAATATGAGAAAGTAAATCCTAATTAGGAGTTACTAAGTCCTAATTAGGAGATATTATCCTAGGAGATAGTAAGTCCTCAATAGGATATACTAAGTCCTAATTACGAGTCCTTAATAGCAGTATCTCTTAATTATAGTATCTCCTAATTACGAGAAACTAAGTCCAAATTTGGAATTACAAAGTCCTTATTGGGACTTATTATCTCGTAATTAGGACATATTATCTCAAAATAAGAAGATAGTATCTCCTAATTATGACTTACTTTCTCCTAATTAGGAGATACTATCTCCTAAATAGGACCTAGTATCTTCTAATTAGGAATCAGAATAGTTTATTTTCGACTTAAGCATATAAAGCTCATCGTCATTAACACACATATACAATAACAACATGCGTTTGAAGTAAATACAAAACATACATCATTTCGAAGATAAATCAATTTAAATAGACACGAAATAAACATGTTTTCGTGAGAATGTCACATGGATGAGGTTAATACATAGTGACTACATAATGTCACACGTATTTTAACAATTTCAACAATATTACATTATTTGTACATGTTTTCTTTGTGAAAAAATATAAATATTTTATACTACATATATATGACATTTTCTCGTATTTTAAAGCATTTTATACAAAAAATAGCTAGTTTTCTTAACAATATTTTATTTGAACTATTTATTAGTTCGATAAACTTGTACATATTTGGACGGGATCTATAATACTTTGGAATTAATGTATTCCTGACATCAGCATAATAAGGGCATTTAAGAACAAAGTGATATTCATCCTCGATGTCATTTAGGTTGCATAACACACATTTGCGTTGATCTCGGACAATGTTATGGTGTCTACCCGTTTCTATAAATAATTTGTGAGACGACAAACGTAATTTAGAAATAATATTCCTATGTTTGATATTTTCAACAATATCAAGATACGATGATCTTTCGAATACTGGTTTTAGTTCCTTATATAGAATCATTGAGCTAGATGATGTGACACTGACATTCCAGCTAGTGATGTACTGGTCTCGTAATCTGTTTTTAAGTAATGGGATAAATTGATCTGTGTTCACTGATTCAGGGAATAGCCATACATCGGCAAAACCGGTTTGGTTAAGAATGTCCCGTACTTTCGATGTCCAATTGTTTGCGTTATTTTTGCATTCAATTTCTAATCTCTGTAATAACGCAATTTGTTTAAGAATACAATTTCCCTGTTTTAAAGTGTATAATTTTAAAAAATATTTAACGATCCTGACATATCTGTCTATATACAGGGGGAATCGACCAACTTCGGCATATAACGATAATGAATTTGTTGACATTTTTACATTTAATAGTCTTTTACAAAATTTACGATGAACGCGTTCAATGTTTTCCGCTTTGATAAATCCCCAAACCTCGCAGTTATAGTTTAAAATTGATAATACATATGCGTTAAATAAATTGAACATGATATTTATAGGTACGCTCATGTCTTTTGTTAGGGTGAACAAAGAATGCATCGCTTTTATTGCTTTGCCATATAGAGTATTTGTTGCGGGCACAAATGATCCACCACTTGACATGACAATTCCAAGGTAATTAAAATTGTTCACAATTTCTAATTCTTGACCTTTATATGTCCATTTTAATGTTTTACTGATTGCCCCTCCCTTTCGGAATACCATGACCTTGGTTTTTTCAATGTTAACTGTTAAATTCCACTTATCACAGTAGGTTTCTAAATTGTTTAATGATTCTTGTAAGCCCTCCTGGGTTTCAGAAAATAAAACCGCGTCGTCAGCGAATAATAATAGGTAGATCGATATTTGATCTAGCGTAATGCCAGCGTTTATTCCATTTTGCAAATCGAATTCGAGGTCATTAATAAACAGCGAGAACAATATGGGCGAGGTTATCTCCCCCTGAAATATACCAACGTTACTACTGAATATGTCTGATAAATTACCCATGTGTTTAACCTGTAATTTAACTTCTTCGTACATGGATCGAATAAGGGTTATGAGTTTTCCGTCGATGCCCACATTAATCATTTTACTCCATAATTGACCGCGATTGATGACGTCATATGCCTTCCGGTAGTCAATATAGCAACAATATAGTTTATCTTTATTCTGCAACTGCCTTTCTATCAGTGCATTAAGAATAAATATTGCATCGACTGTGCTACAGTTTGGTTTAAAGCCGAATTGTGCATCCGTTAGAATGTCATTTGTTTCTGCCCATTGTTTAAGACGTTCATTTAATATACTTGTAAACAGTTTTGCAAAACAACTTATTAATGTAATCCCTCGATAATTATTTGGGTCTGAAATGTCCCCACGTTTATGTATTGGTATGATAACTCCGGATGACCAGCTGCGTGGAAAACGCTTTTTATCAAGTATGTAATTAAATAATATTTCTAATGGCTTGGCGATGACATGTATTGTTTCTGTAAAGTATTCATATATAATATTGTCATGCGCATGCGCTTTATTGTTTTTCAACCGTTTTGTTGCCTTTATTATTTCTTCTGTGGATATAGGATTATCTAGTTCGGGGTATGAAGTTTCTGTGTTTTGCCTATTATCAAATTCATGTAAGAAAGTTTCGGCATCAAACGAATTTATATTAACGTCACCTTCATCCGCTAATTTACTGAAATAATCATGAAATTCATTTACCGGTATCGTATTTGAGTTTTGTGCTGTTGGTTTACGTTTGAATTTTTTCCAAAATTCATGGGGTGATTTCCGTCTCATATTATTCATTTTCTTGCTTTGATCATTGTTGTATTTTAATTTCGTTTTCCTACATGTATATTTGTAATCCTTTTTCATAGCAATCATTTGTTCTCGTGTATGTCCATTTTTATTTAGATTATACTCATATAAAGCTCTTATAAATTGAGTTTGTTTGTTTTTACACTCTTCATTAAACCATCTCTGTTTATTTTTATCAGGAGCTATAAATCCTTTATTTTGCGGTTTTATAATATGCTTAAAATATTTTTCTCCTTTTCAATTTAAATAGTTTGAAAATTCTCCCACTAGGATATCAGGGTCACAGTGTGAATCAATTTGCGATAATAGCGTTTGTTCCAGATTATGTACATCGCATGATACATCATATACAAAGTCGCATTTGTTCTCAGGTTTCCATTTAAAATAAACAATCGGATTACTTATACTTTTTGAAGTAGCGCTATTCGTGCGGAGATCAAATGTCAGCGGCGCATGATTGGAGAATTCCGTGAAATTGTTAACGGTAAAATCTGAAATATCCTTGAAATTGGTACGCGCAGTTAATAAATAATCCACTAAGCTTTCACCATTATGTGTATAGCACGTTATCTTGCCTATATTAAGGTCGTTATGTAACCGTCCATTCACGATACGAATATTGGTAGCTTTGCATATATCTAACAAGTAGTCACCAAATCGATTCGTACCCGGGTCACAAGTTGAGCGTGGGATTGGGGTTTCAATATCTGAGTTAATATCAAAATCAGTATCGCTTATATACCTATCATTCTCGATGTAATCTGCTTTATGACCCGTTCGCGAGTTTGTGTCTCCAGTTACGAATACCTTTCCTTTGGTTTGATACAAATTTATATCATATTCAATAGTTTGAAAAATATCATAAGTATACAAAGAATGAGCAGGGGAATTTTCAGGTGCAATGTATACAACACATAGATATACATCAGATTCAATATTAAAAAATAGCTTATCTAATTTAAGCCAAACAATGCAATCAATGTCATTTTTTACTAAAGTTACACCTTTACGGATAGAGTTTTTAATATAAATCACAATGCCACCACTCGAGCGCTTCGCTCTACGGTTTTGCAATCGTCTGTATGAATGAATAGGTTTGCTGTAACCTTTTAGGTCTATTGTGGAGTCTTTATTGGTCCAAGTTTCAGTTAAACATATTATATCGTGATTGTACAGAAAAGATATAAACTTACTATCGGAGCATTTAAGTGTAGTAAGTCCTTCCACATTCCATGTGACAACTTTAACGACACTCTCACGAACGTCCTATTCCACATACACTTGTTTGTTTATGTACAGTTTGTCAAGTTTAAGGAACGCATCCTTGCCTTCGGCTCTTGCCTTTTTCATGATTGGGATAAGTCTTCGCCGGACATCCGTCACTTCCTTGGGATACTGTTCGGATATTCCGAACGGGGTACCTTTCAGCTGCTTTGACTCCTTGCGGACCCTCTCCTTGTCTGGGAAATACGCGAACTTCGCTACAATGGGACGCACTTTATTCGGCTGATATCGACCTACACGATGTGCCCTATGCAACTTTATCTCGGATTGAGCGTTTTGCACGTGAAGTTTGGTTTGAATGAATTCCAATATCTTTTGATCGCATTGTTCGTCTTTTTCCTCTGGTATTTGGAAAAATAACAAATTTTCCCGCATACTCCTGCACTTGAGGTCCGTTATTTCTGCTTGTAATTTTGATTCTTTCAGGTTCACTGACTCCTCGCGGTTTTGTACATTGTTCGTGGATTTAAGTATTGAGTCAAACTCAGTCTGCTTTTTTGTTAAATTTTCAATCACATTGCCACTAAAATCACACGATTTTTCTAATTCCTTAATTCGGCTCTCAAAATTGCTTATTCGTTGTTCCATTTTGTCGATCGGAGAGACTATTCCAGACACTGTTTGTTGTATTTGGTCAAGTTGAGACAGTTTCTTGTCTACTGAATTTAGTCTTTCCAAAATTGATGCCAAAATGTCATGGCTTGGCGGAGGCGATGGCGTTGCCGGAGGTACAAACCCCTGCCCATAGAAAGTGGGTGTATTCATTAGGTAGGCATACGGATTACCAGGCATCTGGGTTAGCTGTGGACTGTTATAGAACTGACTTGCCTGACTTGCCTGTATTTGTCCGGTTTGATTCGCCACTGGCGACACTTGGACATTTTGCGCCATTTTTTTTCCTTTGTTCCTTTTGTTCGTGTTTCGGTTTGAGCTCGATTGACCGTTATCCGGTGAATCTTTAGAAGGTTTACGTTTCCTGGCCATCAATATATATCCAAATGTTCAATTTAACACACTTCGTTCTGCATCACACGTTTTATTTCTATAAATTTTGCAATATTTTAGATGTATTTTTATTCCGATAAATTTTCGACCGCCATCTTCACGCATGCGCATCGTCTATTAGGAAATAATATGCTCTAATAAGGACTGACTATCTTCTAAGTTGGAGATAGTATCTGCAAATTAGGACTAAGTATCTCGTAATAAGGACTTAGAATATCCGAATAAGGACTTAATATCTCCTTATTATCTCCGAATATTGGGATAATGAAATTTAAAAAAAGGAGACTATGTCACTATGACGCTTTGACAAAAATACCTTATAAAAAGATAAATAATATATGATATGATCAATGTAATCATCAGAGAAAGTAACAAGTTACCGGTATGTACAGGTATATATTTAACTCGTCACAGATAATCCAGTTGAACATGATTTGTTTACTAATATTGTTACATCGGCAACTGCAAATATTGTATTGTAGTAACTAGTATTCAGTTTAAACCTATGTTTAAACCTATGTATTTTAGTTTGCATTCCTAGAACGCTTGATGATTATTGCGACACTTTCAATTCTTTCCTGGGTAGAACCAGTACGTAGTTTCGTCCATTTGAATACTGTCTGGTTGAGATGAAACACATGATTCTCCATCGCAGGGTGGACACCAATACCATTACACCACCTCGACTCGAGTAACTAGTATTAAAAATAAACAAGTGTCAACTTCAATATGTTTAAGAATGTGAACTTACCTCCTTATGAACCAATAAAACAGGAGGAATGTCCTTCATCGTCTCCCTAAGACTGGATCCAAGGCGATATTCCTCCCAGGCACTGTTGGTTAAGACAATCTTTGCTGGCAAAATGTCATACAGCACACTTCGACACATAGTCATACAGGTCCTGCAATAATAAACACTCCATGTTAACTGGTGCATACCATCAGAAGGTAAATGGCCTTAATATATCAATTTCAACTTGCATATAAATTCCAATACAACGATGCTCCAAAAAGCCTTAAGTTAGCAAGTAAAGGAGTCCATCTTTTATTGACATACATTTTTGGCCTTTTTTTTTTTTTTTACATCTGCCTAGTAATTATAAATTTCACATTTGGTTACATTCAAAATGGATTATTAGTGGTAATAGTGTAAGCGTTCAAAAATATTCAATAAGTGCAAGCAGTCAGATAGTCCAAAGCTTGCTTATTTTAGCATGTTACATTAATTGCTAACTTATGTGATGGAGGTTTTTTGTCAGTATAATATGCTACAGTATTTAAAAATAATTGACTTGTGATAACCGATAACGTTGTTGCGATTTCTAGAAGAAGTTCATGTGTTGCATACATGTAAAGAAATAACAAATGCAAATTTATATGTTCAGTATTGATTGTGTAGTGTTTTTTTTCTTCAGACCCATGATTATGATGAACCAGATAAAACAAAGTTTCACACAGTTTCAATGGATCTTCTTGTTGAGTTGGAAAATAGTTAAACATGCAAGGAAACATTAGTATCTTTGCTAGCCATATGTGAAAAACGTGTAGGACATTGAAGAGCATTGTGCTGTAGTTTCTCTAAAGAGACACTTCATAGATGTGTATTTTAATTTTGCATGCGAAATCAGCTTGTTGGTGTTGTGAACTTAAATGTGTATGAACATGCATATATTAATTACTCTCACTGTAGAATGCATAAAATGATGAGGTTATTGCATGGATGTCATTTCAAAAGTTTAAGTGTGCTTAATATGCGTGTCTTGCCAAACACATTTAGCCTGTTCTTACCATCCTATTTGTTAAAGTCATTTTGTTTAAATAGTCCTTTCTGTAATGTTTCTTATAAGTGAATCTATTTAAGCTCCTTATTTCTCTAAATATTCATACATTTTCTTTTAACATTCAGACTATTTACTTGCTGTGTTGTGTAAATAATTTTGAACTATAGTATTTAATTGTGTAAAAATTTGATATTGTTATTGATATTCTTTTTAAATTGCTTTAATAAATATTAGGACAGTCTAGACTGTGTTGCCTGACAATATAGGCGAACTAATTCATAAACATGACAAGTGTCCAAACACACCAAAAAGCTTCATGAGACAAAAGTTTCATATCCTATGTTTTACATGAAAAAATCTCATTAAACAGCATGCTTACACAGTCTAGTTGCTTAATGTAACACATTGTTTTCTCTGCAAATTATTTAATCTCAGAATAATGTTTATATGTGTTTGCATATTAGATAATAGAAATTGACTAATTGCTCAGTAAACAAGATAATTATAAACAAGAGCTGCTTGTAAAACAGGTATACCCCTCCTTTAGGTCCAGAACCAAATGACCCAATAATCAATAGGGATCTACTTGAATTCATAACCCACCTACCTACCTAATTTTACAAACCCGGGCCTAAGGGTTCCATAGACAATGTTTTACAACTACTGGCCAGTATGACCTTGACATTTGACCCAAGGACTCAATTATCAATACGGATCCTTTACTAGTAATGACCAACATAACTACCAAGTTGAGAAGCCTAGGCCCAAGGGTTGCAAATATATTGCCCAGACAAGCTCTTCCAATTATGGATGCTTTTTTATAATTCTTTGGTCGGTTTGACCTTGACATTTGACTCCAAAATCAATAGGTTACCTCTACTATTTATAACCAACCTAGGTACCAACTTTGAAGAACCAAGGCCTACGGGTTGTGTACTTATTGCCTGGAAAAGGTTTTATTATTATTGGGTGATTTCTTCCATCATACTTCGGTCAGTTTGATCTTGACCTTTGACCCAAGGATCCAAAGTTTAGGATCCTATATCCAAGGGTTGTGAAGTAGTTGCCGGGACACGATTTAACAATTATTGGGCATTCATGTTTAATCCTTTGGTTAGTTTGACCTTAACCTTTGATCCACTGACCCCCAAATTAATATGGTTGGATAGGGTAGTCATACTAGGGTTAAACTAGGGTTACTACTAGTCATAACCAAGCTACATACTAAGTTTCAAGAATCTAGGCCTAAGTCTTTTGTAGTTATCGCTCGGACAAGGTTTTGTTTACCGACATATCGACGGACATACGGACCGACATTTGCGAAGCAATCTACTCCCGCTTCTTCAAACGGTGCATAACTAATTATAACATTTTAATAGACATGTATTATTGTAAGTAATAATTGTGCCAAGGCCCATATACCTAAGGGCTCCTTAATTTAAAGTTAGTTATATTCTTAAAACAGGCATTAACATCCATAAGTTTATAGCTGTTTCATTAAACTTTGTTATCAAATTAATTCTTGTAAGGAATTTATAAATGGAACTTATAGACGTTCGCAACAAAAAGAAAATAATTGGGTTAATAGTTCCTTTTGCTTCATTTTTTCTTTATTGTATATTTTGAAAGTAACAGTATTTCGGACATTCCGACAGTTCGATATTACTAAGAATACTATTTTTACTTAGAGTGTTTAATGTTTAGACAAAAAAGTATGTTTCTTAATGACAACATACCATCTTAAATCGAAAAAGTAATCGAAATGAACCGAAGAAAACCAGAATAAATGCTGGGAAAAAAACTAAGGCCGCAAAGGGGGTAAACACATTGTAATTACTTTGTCTGAATAGTTAGAAACTCGACAATGCACTTGTACAACCGAATTGAAGAGTGTCTGTCAGTGAGGACAACTAAACTACAAGGTGCGAAATGGAGGAAAACGTTAAGCTGGCGGTAATCTATGAAATGGTAAAACAATCATAAAACAGAAATACATTAGGAATGGATGGATGACTTCAAGATTTGTAACTAATTTTTTGACGTTTTAAAGGAGCAGTCCAGAAATATGTTAATAACAATAAAACTGCAGAAAGTGTTTCTAATGGGCATGTTACTGAACAAAATACAAAAACTACGCATTGAAATCTGTGAATTATTAACATGTTGGTAACTTGCTATCGTCTATTTTCTGTATGCGATAACTGGTGATGACTCTGGAGTTAACCAGCATGTATATTTCGTTCGTACGAAGTGCTTTTGAACAATGCCTTTCGTAAATAAGGAACAGATTTCAGACGAATAAACACCATAAACGTTCAGAAGAACAATTACTAAAGTTACGATGTATTGAATTAGATCCCTTAGACAACAACTTAAAATTAAACGAAACCGCATTTTAACATAGCGGAAGAAAAGTTACCTGGTGGACATTTCGTTATTTCAAGTAACTTTCTTCCTGCCTGATTTAATTAAATAAATCGGATATAGAGGTCTACGCAAATTGTGAAATAATGTGTAAATTTTGAAAAAAAGCCATATTCGATTGGGAACCTTTATAAATATCGTCTATTTGTTGCTTTAAACGTTTGTTTCGTAGATGCTTTTGCTTGAGTAATAGCATTCCTTTTTTTTTGAAGAAAATCTGTGTCAGTATAAGTCCTATGGAAACAAACGAAAATGCCAGCTGCATTGACAAGTTTTGGTTTTCCTTTGCAAAAATTATTGGTGATTTATTGCAAGAATAATTCTTATTTTTGACAGATATAAAAATATGAATTACGAAAAGTTAAAATCTATAAATAGATGGGCCATTCAAATTGATGGTCTTTTTACGTCAGCTTGCATAAATGACCGTTTGTGATTAATAAATCTATATTTAGAATTTTACAAAAAAGGATGCTTATGTTGTTATTAAAACTAAAAGTTGTCTTTAATCTGTACTTATTTACTTGTTTTAATAAGCCATTACATAGTGCCAATAGAAATTAGAAGTAGAAAATTCATTCATTTTTAGCTTTTATTGTTGACTTTGATGTAAGTTCTCCATGTTGAAAGCCTAGTTGCTCTAGGACTGAATAAGTAGATCTGCAATTTTATATGAGCGCGAATGAAATATAGTACTAGTTTAACTTTAGATCTAAACATTCTTAGGGACGTACACACATTCGGACGTACGGACAAACACGCGCGATTCCTATAAAGCAAAATATATGTATAATAAATTTCGATATGTCACCATGAATTGACACTGTCGAATGAAATTATTATTTAGTACGCATAAATAATACATGCGCAATGAAACTAAATAATATTTGCGTACAATTATATAATAATTATCAAGGAAGATCTAACATTTCTTAAATTTGTGTCGATCACTAATCGCAACTAAGCGTACATAATTTTATTTCAATCGCGCAACTAATGATTGCGTACAGTCGCAAATAGGCGTACAGTCAATAAACAAACAGTGACTGAATAAAACTGTAAATATCTTGGATACTACAAAGATAAGCCGTTATCAAGTAATGTCTATAGTTTAATACGTGTTTATAGGTGTTAAGCAACATATAGGTTTACATATTTACGGGAAATCTAAAGAATTACATGGAAATTAATTCAACAATGTTCAATGGTTTCAACATATTTGCAGTGATCAACTACCGATTTCTCAATGAAAACAGAATTTCCACACAAATCACAAAGCATATGTGTGACAAATATGACAATAATTAACATAAACGTTAAAGTCTTGTTAAATTTAGCCCTAAAGTAAAAGACAATATCACAACTTGTGTCACTTACTGCGTTTTCTGCTGTTTGCAACTAACTGATCATCGGTGTACAGATCGCCAACTTCCGGTTTAGCTCACTGTACGCTTATACACTGGGATAAAGCGCGTTTATGTTTTCCTTGCATTTTCCCTTTTATTGATTATATAATATATACTGAGCAGTGAGTACAAATTACATGTTCCCTTAGATTTTTAATATGAAATATTTTTGTAATATTGGCTATCTCAAATATTGTATCAATGTATTTATAAATGCCCACCAAAGAGCCACTTTACGATAGTTATAGTACCCATCTTGTCTCTTGCAAAATACTTGCTGTATACTAGTATCTTTGAATGATGCATTATTGATTGAATACTGTGTTTTTGTTGCCGTTTTATTCTGTCTTTTTACACGAAAACGTGTATTTGTCTATAATTTCCTTTATAAAAACTTAAGAGTCTAGTTTTTAAAAATAACTAATATTGTTCACGACAACACTGTCCCCGGAAATAGCTAAGATACTTTGCAAGACCACAGAAGTTTGACTTATGGTAAAACTAAAACTTACTGCATAAACCTGCATAAATATATTGTGTGTGTGTGTGTGTGTGTGCGTGTGTGTGTGTGTGCCTGCGCGTGTGTGTGTGTGTGTGTGTGCGTGTGTGCGTGCGTGCGCGCGTGCGTGCGCGTGTGTGCTTGCGCGCGTGTGTGTGTGTGTGCGTGTGTGTGCGTGTGTGTGTGTGCATGCGTGCGTGTGTGTGTGTGGGTGCGTGCGTGTTCTATTCGTAAATAAAGAGATTTCCTGAATTTGTGGTCAAGTTTTTCTGTTTCATTATGTTATACAAACAGTATCTGAAACAAAACATTTGAAACCAATACATGGAGATGTACGTGTCACCATGTTCGCTGAAAAAGTGTTCATACTTTTTTATACTTAGACCTTGCATGGAGAAGAAACAATATCTTTCACACTATGCTAGGTCCAATATGTCAACGATAAACTATGGTATCCAGTTATAGATAAAAGCTACCACTTTAGTGGCTAAAGCTGACACCTCTAAGCAACAGAGGGTCTGCTTCAAATTGAACAAACAATCTGCATCGTTAGATCGACAATGTTCATTCTTGCATATTTGCCGAACATGCAGGAAAAGTCATCCGGAATTTAGATGCTACTCTAAACAAAAGGGCACCATAAAAAAACCTCCATCATCCACCTCAAGTCACAGAAACGATACGAATGGGACGAAAAATGATAATTTTCGTCCCCACACTGGTAAAAAGTAGAATTTTAGAAATATTACTTGTCAGGTTATCCCTCAGAGAAAAAGTCATTCCTGATAAGCGGCTTTTCTGAAGGATTCCGAATACCGTATAAGGAAGATAATTTACCTGCTCTAAGCAAATGCAAAAACCATCCTTCAGCAACTCAAAAAAGGAAGCAACAAAGACAAAATAAATTTCGAATTGCGACATAATCGCATCTTAGGCCCTTTTAATGAACGGCCGCCAAACTTAATCTGTTCGCCGATTGCTTTAGTTCCAAAACAGAAGGAAAATTTAGACTTATTCATGATCTTTCTTATCCTAAAGGTAGCTCAGTCAACCAAACCATCGATATGGAATTCACTCAAGCACAATATGATTTTATTGATACAGTTGTTAAAAAAGTGAAACTTTGTAGTAAGAACTGTTTAATGGCAAAAGCTGATATAGAAAACGTTTTTATGTTGATCCCTTTTCATAAGGATGATATTTTATTAGTTTTTTCGTGGGCTTTTAAAGGAACAACTCAATATTTTGTAGATTGTTGTTTAGCCATGGGTTTGAATGTATCCTGTAAGATATTTACTTGTTTTAGCGATGCTTAGCAATGTATTATCGAAACAAAATTCGATTCTGTTATGAGCCACATCATTGATGATTCTTTCTTTGTGGGACCTGCAGATTCTAGCATTTGTCAAAATAGCTTATCATCTTTTTTAGAAATGCGCACTCACATCAATATTCCAATCAAACAATAAAAACGGTATGTCCAACAACGTGTCTGATAATTTATGGCATTACGGCTGATTCTAAGGAAATGGATGTACTATTACCTAAGGAGAAAATTTAATGTAGATTAAATGTAGACTATCTCATGTTAAATTTTGCATGTGTGTTGCCGGGGTTGAGTATGGTTTAACTTTCAAGCGACGAAGGTGGGGAAAACAATAACTCGTGCATAGGCTGTAAATAATATAATTATTTATAATATAAAATTATAAATAAACATCTGTTTAGATGTAAAGAAGAACAACGAATCCAATCCTTAAATATATCAAAATACAAAATACATTATTCATGTTGGTTGTGTGTACCGACTACATAGCAATAGAAAAATACAAAGAAAATAAATACAAATATCAAAAAACTAATTTACACACATATAGAAGATATTACAAGTAATACCGTAATACAAACGCGGCATATAAATTATAAGCTAAATATAATTACCTGTATATAATATAATTATTTATAATATAAAATTATAAATAAACATCTGTATAGATGTAAAGAAGAACAACGAATGACGTGAAAACGTGATTCGCTGTACTTCAGAAAATCGCCAATAGTCAATTTAAATTTGCATATACAAAGAAAATCGTGCAAAATGGTGAACTCGAACTGATTTGAACACAGGGGCATGTCATGTGACCTTTTGGGGTGACCCATACCTTATAATACCTGTAATTATAGACAAGGGTTCTGACGTCATTAAGGGCCATTTTGGCAGTGTGTGACTTTAATGTACGACAAAATTTTACTTTATAGCCTTTAAGCCCTTATACTTCACCAAACTGAAGGTAAAACATCAAACTAGTCACAAACAATCACGATTCTTTCGACGCGTATACGACGTGTCCGATCTAGCCATTTTACTCGCAAATTGGGTACGAAATTTTCAACTACGACACGATCGAGAACATGACAATTATGCCAAAAAAGTGATTAACAGTCTGAACAGTCGCTATGCAGTTCAAACTTCCAATACCAATAAACTATAAAACCAATATACCTATTCCTGAAATACAATAATGTCAATTAACAAATTTTAGCGAGTTTTTTTAATTTGTTTGGAAGTGTTTACGAAAATTGATATATATTCCGGAAGCCTCATATGACGTCACGCATTGTAAGAAGCTATGTCATTGGTTGACCTACTCAATTAAAAATAGTACCACATTCGATACCCCTCGTTTGTTATCCAATGTATAGTTAATAAACCGGTTCCCGATTTTAGTATTACGAGTGTTGCGGGGACCGGGTTCAATGAAGCGGATAGAAACAAATGCACATGGTTCCGTAAAAACAAAGCACGTGGTTCCGGAATAAACATAAACACATGGTAGAAATGATACAATTATGAATTTAAACCAGAGTAAAGCCATAGAATTGGCCAAAGCAGGCCACAGTTTTGTCATTATCGGTAATGCAGGAACAGGCAAATCATTTGTTATCCGGGAAATTGCAAAAGAACTAGGTTATTTAGAGAAAAATGTTAAAATAACGTCTTCTACTGGCATATCATGTCAAAATTTAACAAATGCAACCACCATTCATCAGTTCGCGGGTCTATATGATGGACGATTTGGTCCCCATGAAATAAAAAGTGTCTTGACAAATAACAGACGAAATGAAGATGCAGTGGAAAATATTAAAAATTGTGATGTACTAATAATTGATGGTATTTCCATGCTAAGTAAAAGGGCATTTGAAACTGTACAACAGGCATGTGGTTTGAAAAACAGCCAAGAATTGTTTGGTGGTATTCAAGTTATATTGGCAGGGGATCTGTACCAACTAACCACTAGTGCCGAATCTTCTGTATAATGACTCTGGAGAGTATTGCACAAACAGCCTTGTTTTCAAAACATTTTTTCAACATTCAGTATTGCTGTCCCAAATAGTTCGCCAAAAAGACAGTGAACTGATTAGAGCCATCAAAGAAATTTCAATAGGACAGCTTACCCAATCATCCAAAGACTGAATTAAAAGACTTTCCAAACCATTTGATGATACAGTAGATTGCATAAAACTGTTTGCAAACAGTGATCTTTGCGATGATTACAGCAGAAATAAGGTTCTTAAAATGAAGGGTGAATTGTTTGAATACAAATCCAATGACAAAGGAAGTGCATATGATTTGAAATCTATATTGGCGCCAAAGACACTGTGGCTGAAGATTGGAGCACGCGTCATTCTTCTGAGAAATCTTTCTCAACAGCTGGTAAATGGCCTTCAAGGTCAAGTTGTTGCATGTGAGCGGGATGGTCCAACCATTAATTTTCCATCAATGGGCATCACCAATAAGCTTGCAAAAGTAAAATTCACAGGTTTGATTAACATTATATCTGTAACCTATTTCAACTATAATTTGAATAATTATGTGTCTATTATTTCCATTTCAAATATAATAAAGCAACAATACAAAGTTACTGTATTTTTATTTCCAATAAATACAAATATAACATTTTATCAGGTTAACCACAAATAATATCATAATCACTTACATGTATATATTTCATTAATTATTTGATTATGTTTCACATAAACATATCACAAAGAATTAAGGTTTTATCAATGGTGTGAGAATTACAAAGTTTAATAATTACATTATATATTCAATATTTATAAATATTATTGGATATTTCATTATAAAATAAATTAAATACATTCTATCGATATTAAACTTAACTATATAAATTAAATACATACTACAGTATATATTTCTTAAACACAACTAAGTACAGTTAGTATGAAAGAAAATGAAATATTTTTATCTATTAATATGAAACTAATACATAGTCAATAAAATGCTATATTATTATAGTAATACAAAAATCAACCATTTCAATGAACAACACAAGCATGTTGATGTAAAAGAACATGGAATTGCATATACATTATGATAATTTGTATATTTAAATAACATTCATTTTTTTGGCATAAATATTATTGCAAATCTATATATTTCTATTTCAGTATTTAGTCCAAAACATGGTCATGATATTGCGTCCAGGGAGCAGTATCCAATCAAGCTTAGCTTCAGCATCACAATCCACAAATGTCAAGGGATGACTTTAGATAGGTATAAATATTTTTTCAATTAATTTTTATGAAGTCATATTACCTTTATGCATTTGTGAAGATAAAGTAAATGTTGTGAAATAATTTACTAAAATATTAATATAATTGAAAAAATAAATAAAATAATAATTGAAACAAATGCTATTTAAGCTAATTAAAATTCAATAGTTACATTCCCAAATTTGTACTGTACTTGTCAATTAAATACAATTTTGTTAATTTCATTTACAATTTCAACTGAACAGTATACAATGGCAATATTAAAATATCACAATAACAGTTAATATTTAACAATAGGTGTCATAGGTAATATCTAGTCTGTACTAGTTAGAGTGCACACTCAACCAGAGTCAGTTTAATCGTGGAATAATGGCGGTGTAAAAAATTTGAAAATAAAAAGAAAATATATTATTTTTGGATTTATAAGTGTTTTATAAGTGTATTTGGGAAATAAACAATGCGATTTACCGCTGTGGATATTTTATCTATGCAAATAGTATACTGATTGCCAAAACAGTTGTGGGAAATGCCTTCCTAATCGGAAAATCCTCATGGGAAAACGCAAGAAAAACGACACTTCACCCACCGAAAAGCAAATAAAGCCGAAGCCAAAACAAAGCCGCAAAAAGAGTATGGCCGAGGGCGGATTAACGCAATGCACGGCAGCTATGAATGGTTTGACACAACAACAGCAACAGCAGCAGCAAACAGGGGGTCAGATGTCACAGGGTCCTGCCAACTACCCGTATACCCCAGGTACACAGGCCCCACCCAGTCCCTGGCTAGGCGGCACACCGGTAAACAATCAATGTTCACCTCAGTGGAATAGCCAGTTTTGGCAATCACAATCTAACCTGCAAAATTGTGGGGCAAATCGTTTTTACACAAATACAAGTAACGGTCAGAACATTGTTGACAGTGATGTGTTTAGCCAGTTGTTAAACAGATTAGACAATATTGACAGAAAACTGGGTCAATTGGACAAAATCACCGCTACAGTAGCAACCATAACGGAGCGATTGACCTGTATTGAAAAAAGGTGCGAGGAAATCGAAAAAAGTCAGTGTTTTCTTTCAGAGAAGTACGAAAACATGTCCAAAATATCCGACTCCAATAACACCGAAATTAAGAACGTTAAAGTGGACATAAAAACCTTGAAATCAGAAAATAGTAGTCTGAAGCAAACGAATAGCTCGTTAAAAGAGGACATCGTTGACCTTAAATGTAGGTCGATGAGGGATAATTTGTTATTTTTTGGAATTCCCGAAGGTTATGACACCTCAGCTAGCGGCTCAACTGAGGACCTCGGGGTGATTCGGGAAGCTACTGGTGAGACGCCGACCGCTCCCGGCAGCAATGCCCACACAAGTCGATCACTCCATGAAGATTGTGTGGGAAAGGTCTTCCGGTTTTGTAAGGATCACCTGAAGATACCGGATCCAGCTAGTGTGATCCATATCGATCGGGCGCATAGGATCGGGAAATTTCAACGGAATAAAACAAGACCCATAGTCGCAAAGTTTAAGGATACGGATTCTATCGTGTGTATAAAGAACGCACTCAGAGGTATCGATCTGCGACGGACTGGATTCAACGTCACTGAGCAGTATCCCACCGAGGTCCTGGAGCGCCGGAAAGCCCTTGTCGGTCACATGATGGAAGCCAGACGTAACGGAAAGCGAGCCGTCCTCGTACGCGATAAACTCTTTATCGATGGCCGTCCGTTTAACTCTCCATCCACAACGAATTCTACTTAGGTATCCGATGAAAAGTATGATCTGACTGTTGTATCATGGAATGTTAACGGTTTGAAAAACTGTCTTAACGATGAAGATTTTGTAAATTTTTTAAATTTGTATGATATTGTTTTCTGCTGTGAAACTTGGATAAAATATGATTATGAACCTGAGATAGAAGGGTATGAATGTATTATTGTCTCTCGACCGCTAGATAATAATCATTATAGCAAACGCGGTCATGGTGGAATTTGTTTATTTTACAGAAGCTGTTTAAAAGAGGCTATTTCTGTTATCGAAATTGATCAACAAGGAGCTTTATGGATAAAAGTTGATAAATCGTTTACATATACAACATTTGATGTATATATTTGCTTTATTTATATCCCACCACAAAACTCGGTGTATTTTAATCTGCACCCCGAGGGATTTTTCGAATATCTTGAACGCACAGTGTGTAAATATTCGTCACTAGGCTTAACGTCGATTATTGGCGATTTGAACGCTCGATGTGGGCACAAATCTGATTGCTTACTGATGGATGAAAAGTTAACTGTATTTATTGATACTATAGATAAGGATGACTTGTATTCTAGTTGTATGCCTGAACGTTTCTGTAAAGACACCTTTTTGAATTCATCGGGTAATAAATTAATTGATTTATGTCTCAAATCCGATTTGAGAATAGTTAACGGTCGCTGCGGGTCAGACGCCGGTATAGGTGACTATACGTTTATATCAGCTAACGGTAGCAGCACTATTGATTATGTATTAGCGCACCAAGAGTTGTTTCCCTTTATTAGTAACTTTGTAGTACATGAATATTTTTCGTTTTCACCACATGCGCCTATCCAGATATCTTTTAACTTCAACATTAATAAGCCAGTGTGTTCGAACGATAAATTTACAATCAAACAACTAAGGTGGTCCAACGATGAATTAAAGCACAATTCGTTTATAAGCAGCATCAGAAGTAAGTTACATAAATTCGAAAGCATTGTTCATAATATCACGTGCAATAATGCGAACATAAATCAGGGTATAGATAATTTTGCGGACTTGCTGTACGAATCTGCATTTGATACTTATGGGAAGCTTAAAACAGTGTTTACTTCTATAAATAAACCGAATATAAAATACAAAAGTTCTTGGTTCAACAGCGATTGCGAGTTAGCGAGAAGGAACTATCGGCGGGATAAGAAGTTATTTTACGCAAACCGTTCTCTCGAAAATCGCGAAATATTTTTGTCGAGCAGAAAACAATACAACGATACAAAAAGGCGAGCTAAGCGTATTTATAACAGGCATCAGAGGGAAAACTTACATATGTTTGCCAAGTCTCAGTCTCAAAAGTTTTGGAATGAAATTAAAAAGTTAAATAGCCGAAAAGTCAATAGTGAAATAACTCCCGATATATTTTTTGAACATTTTAAGAATTTATTTTCCAATAATGATGTATTCTCGAATAACAATATTGAACAGGAATTATTAAATTTATTTAATAATGATGTTTCTGTAGATAGCTTAGATAAGGAGTTTGTAGTGGAAGAAGTCTTAAAGGCTATTGGAGACATGAAAAGGGGAAAGAGTGGTGGAATTGATCAGCTTATACCTGAAATTTTCATTGATTGTAAAGAACTATTAGCTCCACTACTGTGCACGTTATTTAATCATATTTATTCAACTAGTACTTATCCAGATGCGTGGTCTATAGGTGTAATCGTACCTGTGCTTAAAAAAGGTGACAAAAACGACGTCAATAACTATCGAGGAGTAACCCTTACTAGTATATTTTCAAAAATATTTTCCATTATATTAGACAACAGACTACGTAAGTGGTTAGAAACAAATGACGTCCTTAATGATTTTCAGTTTGGATTCCGAAAGCAAAAAAGTACAATAGATTGTATTTTTGTGCTAAATGCTTTAATAAATAAAGTAGTGTATCAAGACAAGCGTCAACTTTATTGTGCCTTTGTGGATTTTAAAAAGGCATTTGATCTTGTATATAGAAATGGAATTCTTTACAAACTTTTGCAACATAATGTATCATCCAAATTTGTAAAAATGATACAGTCTATATACAGTAGTGTTAAAGCATGCGTAAAGGCGAACAGAGTATTGAATAGAAGTGATGAAACCCAGAATAATGTAGATAATATTAATTTAAATATGAACAATAACAATAATATCAATACTGCATATAACCTATCTAGCTTGTTTGATAGTTATACTGGAGTAAAACAGGGCGAGCCCCTGTCTCCATTGTTATTTATTATGTTTGTGAATGATATATATGATTACTTATACCATGATGACATAGACTGTGTAATCATTGATAATATGAAACTGTTTATTCTGTTGTTTGCAGACGATACTGTACTTATGTCTTACTCGGCTACAGGGCTTCAGCGTCTGTTAGACCGACTGCATGAATATTGTAATGAATGGGGTATATCCGTAAATATTAGCAAAACAGTGGCAATGGTTTTTAATAAAGGCAATAGGGTCAAAAACATCGATGTTAGATATAATCATAATAAGTTAGAAGTAGTAAATAAGTTTACTTATCTCGGTGTTACGTTCTCGTCAAATGGTAGTTTCTCTAGAGCTCAAGAAGCTTTGTCGCAGCAGGCTTCTAGAGCTTTGTTTTCTCTTAATAATCTCTTTTCCAAAATATCATTTAGTTTAGCTGATAAACTTTCTATTTTTGACTCAATGATTTTGCCTATTTTGACATACGGCACGGAGGTATGGGGGTTTCATCCTAGTCCTGATGTCGAAAAAGTTCATCTTAAATTCTTAAAACAGCTATTATCTGTCCGTCCACAAACTACTACAGCAGCAGTATATGGCGAATTGGGTCGATTTCCTATAGAAGTTACGAAAAAGATACGTATCATCAAATACTGGTTTAAATTAAAACAGAACCCAGACTCGATTCCTTATAAATTACTTATGCAATTTAATGACACTGAGTCATATGTAACTAATTGGGCAAACAAACTTAAGCAAATGCTCCATGAATTAGGATTACCATATATGTACTACAAATTAGATTTAACTATAAGTGATGTTAACTGTATTTGCCAACGTATAAAAGATATAAGTTTACAACATTGGGCTAGTGATATTAGCCGTCTTCCTAAGCTTGAAAGCTATCGCATATTTAAAGACAACTTAGAGTTTGAGAAGTATTTAGATGTTGTTGTTAATGATAAGGATAGAGTGTCAATGTCAAGGTTTCGTTGTTCAGCGCATAAACTATTAATTGAAGAAGGCAGATTTAGAAATATATCTAGAAATGAAAGAATTTGTACTAAGTGTAATATGAATGTCATTGAAAACGAATATCACTTTTTATTAGTATGTCCATATTATAGAGATCTAAGAAATCAATACTTCCCTAAATATTATCAAAGGTGGCCCTCCTTGTCAAAATTTAAAATTTTATTATCAACCAAGAATTCAAAGACTATCATTAACCTCGGAAAATTTATCCGCCTAGCATTTGAGTCACGAAATAATAATGCGTAATATAATGCGTCTAATAGTAACACTTATTATTCCAGTAAATAGTTATACATTGTGATTGTTTTGAAAATTATAAATTGTTTAATAGGATCACGAATTTGTACCGTTATTTTGTCCATAATATTGTGTTTTACAGCTGAATCATAAGGTCTATACTTTACTGCCATTCTTCTAATTGAATTGTCAGATTTGAAAAATATTACATATATATTGTGATTTTGGACATTTTAATATTTGTTCTCTTTAGATTACAGTATTAAAAAGTTATTACATTATTATTACTAAACTTTGGGTAAGTTGTGAAAATATATTTCCTTCCAGATCACCTATAATTTCGTTTCGTATAGATGATCCTCAGGGAGGGATTTTCGAACTAAGTCTTACTTTTTATTTCATTAGTAAATTATTAATTTATTATCAATTCTAAGTACCTATCCTTCAAGATTATCTATCCATTAATTTAGGTAATCTACCAGAGGGATATGTACCCTAAATTAATTTAAAAAAAAAAATAAATAAAAAATAAATAAATAAATAAAAATATATAAAAAAAAATATATAAAAAATTAAATAATAAAAAATATAAAAATAATATAAATAAACTTTTTTGTTGTTGTTGTTGTCAGTACGATTTTTAAATGTAGTTTAGCGTGTAAGTAGTTTCAGTATAGAGTTTCCATTAAAAACATTGAACAATTACTTTTTAACATTTTAGAATAACATATGATTACTTCTGAAAAACTGACTTTGCCATACAGAACACCGATTATTGACAACTGAGTGACACGAGTGTATTACCTACCTAATTTGTTTGGAATATTATTTATGAGTTTCTCATATCCGCTTTGTAACATACTTTTCATCTTGATTTACACTGTTATTATGTTCATCATGTTCTTTCTTGATTGTTTTGGTTATGTACAATGGTATATACCAATAAAGTTGACTTGACTTGACTTGAATCTTTAGTCACTCAAAATACACACAGGAAAGTAAAGCACAACTGGTATTGAAAAATATGGTCATTATGACATTTGGTAAGTGATTAATGACTGATTTATTTTTTTACTGTGTTTTGCTCAGGCTTTGAAATCAATGTTTAAAAATAAATAAATTTAAAGTGATAACTGAAAGTACGGTTTTGCTTAATTAATTATTAATAGCAATGTTTTAGTTCTATGATTATAAAATAAAAAAATAATAAATTATAATTACCGGTAATAAGTTTGATTACATAAACTAATATGATTAATGTCTAAATATTCATCACAACTCATTGCAGAGTAGAGGTTGACTGCCGGGAAATTTTCAAACCAGGCCAGCTGGCTGTGGCCATGTCCAGATCAACATCATGCAGCGGTCTCAGGGTTACAAATTTCCATGAACGCTGTGTCATGGAGCCCAGCTCGGTCGTGAAGGAGTTCATGGACAATCTGCCTGCAGCTGAGCCACAATCCGATCTCACCTGTTGCCACTTTACAAAGCTGTAAGTAGAAATGGTATAATTCTTTTAATAATTTAATAATTTATAAAAAAATATGTCCATACCGGACAGGTGGAAATTAAATATCAATAAGTAAATTTTAAATAGCTGGAAATGATTGAAAATTGATCCCAACTTTTGTGAGTCTTTTATAAGATAATTAGGTAGGAGTGGTGTTATACAATCCGGGTCATCACATAATGCAGCCTCAGGCGCGGAATTACCTCATAAATGTCATAATAAACATAAAAATATGTAATACAAGACTAAATTATAAATACATTAAATTTTATTTTGTATAGGACAATATATATTTTAAATACCTTCTAATACTTGGTGACTTTAACTTTGGACTCTCTGCTATCTATTGTTGCAGATCCATTGTTTCGCTTCCTTTTTTTACTACTAGGCTGGATGACAAATGGTGTAGTTGATTCTACTTGGTTTCCACTGTTTGATTTTCTGGATAAGCTGCTTTGTCCCACTAAAATACTGTTTATAGTTTTTGGGTATTGTAGAGCATTTGGATTTGTGTTGGAACCATTGTACGTACACCTCTCTTGATTGAAAATATTTTCTATAACGTCTGAGTTAACTAACCCTGGTGTGATATACGCTGAAGATTTTTTACGTATAACTTTTTGGCATAGTGCTATGAATCCAGTGATGCTAGACTGAATGTCTTCTAAACATTGAAGAGAAAGAATGCATTTGTTTTTTTCTTTTGAAGACAGAGTGTTGTCTGCATAGAATTCCTTGGTCCAGTTGAAAAACCAGTCAGCAACATTTCTCACACTTCTTAATCTAGAGTCATTTTCATCAATTACTGGGCGCATATCCTGAAATACTGTAATAATTTGTGATGTATTTTCTAAAAATTGTATTGCACCATTAAGAATATTTCCCTTTTCTCCAAGACTTTCTTTGTACTGTTTCATTGTATTCAACATTTCTTCATTAAGTATATCTTCTGCCAAAGAATTTCTCATTTAAAGTTGTGAATCAGGGTATAAGTGTTCATTAGTCAATTTCCGGTTAAGTTGTAAAGCATTTTGTTTGTCCCAGTTATAACAGTCAATAAACATTTTCCACTGAATTGTACATCCATTTGGTAATTTGAGGAGTCGGGTACACGAATTACTAAGTCCACTTTTTATTACATTGTTGCGAATTTTTTTCAAAACATGAGAAACATCCATTATAAAAATGATTTCATTAGGAATTAAAGGGTTTTCGCTAATGAAATTGTATTTTACAGGTGAGTTTTGTCCAACACACAAGTGCATCAATGATCTGTTGCAAACAGCTCCATCCATACATGTGTACATAATTTGGAAACCAAATGAATACAACCAAAGAATTGCCTTCCAAAAAAGTGCATACATTTCCGAAGCTTGTATTTGGTCTGTTACAAAATGTGCAAAAGGAAACCTAAAACCGGTAATGCCTAGAAATAAAAATTGTAAAACGTGGCTTCCTAGACACTTGTCATGTTGACCTTTTCGCATCACTTGGCACAAATGACCCTCCTTGCCTTTGTCCGTGAAACCAATAATTTCTACCACATCTCCATTGATTTTCAATTTGAATATCACTTTGTATGGACATTTCATCAAATATAAGTCCACCAGTTCTTGCATCATCACTAAGATTTTGTCGTTTTGCTTCCTCAAACATCCATTCAAAAGTCTGCTCATTATAACCAGGTTTTTGCTGTAATTGATTTTTGTATAATATTAGTGTTGATGGTGATGGCAAAATTAACATTTTTGATGCAACAAGGATGTCATATGATTTTGGGCTTCTGCTATAAATTTGAAGACATGTTCCAATGAATGAATTGGACCATCTACGCCCTGTTGGTTTTCTGCTCACAATTTTGCTTTGCTCCAGAAAAAGGTTAATAAGCTCTGGATCAGCATGCTGAAGCAAATGTTTGATTTTTTCAGTTTGATCTTCTTCAGTGCATGGCGTTTCAATGGTATTTTCATGTTTTTTGTCCATTTTCTTTGAATCAACAATTGTCATCTGCTGACATGTTCTGCATGTTTGGCTTATTGAATTAAAGGATACAACTCTCAAACATTTATTAGATCTTAATGTTCTAACTGATGCTTTACCATTTTCTGACCAGTTTTCTAATACTTGGCATTTGCTTACAGTGGTTGAACATTTCACTGCAACTCCATTGCATAAGGCAATATTTTTGGCAATAAAGCATATATTACTAATAGATTCTTTGGTCATTTCATATTTATTAGAGATTTCTACTTTGTCCAAACTAATTGATTGTCCACCAATGGTCAAACTCCATGTTTTGTCATCTTTGAAATGAATTGTTTTATACACTGCAGCACAATTAGCTGAACATCCAGTTTCAATGTTAAATTTCAGTTCATTAATGCTTTCAGAATGAATCACAGAAAAATTATCCGGAATATGTTTTGTGATTTCATTGAATTGAATGTTATTGTTGTTAAGTGGCTGTAGGGTAGTAATCCAATACCTTTGTAGAAAGTTTTGACAGTTCCCCTGTGCACTTTTTTGTATTTGGTCACATTTGGATACATTTTGGTCAGATGTTGCACGAAGACACATAAACTTGCAGGAGATCCTTCACTTGAACCTTCGATTGCCTCGAAACAGTAGCGATCATGCAATGATCGAATTTCGATTTCTTCCTCGGACACACGCATTCTTGACGTCAACCTGAAATGATATGATATATATAAGAAACAAATATACTTCCATAAGTAATACATATATTAGAAATAATATACATTTACAAATCAATAAGTAAATAAGCATTGTGTAAATTAGTTTATTTTAAATTTTGTTAAGAAAAAAAATAGGTTTAATTTACATATTTAAGTTCTTGTATTTCACTAATAAAAATTCTTATTCAAAGTTATTTCTTTCTTGTTTTAAATATAACCAAATTAATGTACTTCTAATCTTTATATAAATGCAAGAAAATGGAAGTGTTGCATGAAAGAAAAAATATGAAATTTGTA
The DNA here is from genome assembly GCA_027627225.1 of Congeria kusceri. Lineage (NCBI taxonomy): Eukaryota > Metazoa > Mollusca > Bivalvia > Myida > Dreissenidae > Congeria > Congeria kusceri. The sequence continues at coordinate 50,045,090 of CM051031.1, read as the reverse complement.
TATGCATTTGTAAATGTTTCAGACCAGCTGAAGCTGAGCTAGTCAATTCCATGGAAAAGAGTCATCATACAACAAATGATCATCATACTGAAGTGAAGGAGAATATAGAGGATGAGGAGGCTGATGAAGATAAGGAATTGGATGATGATTTCAATGATGTAGTTAAAGCAATCAATGAAAGAGACCGAGATATTGAACAATTTCAGTTGCCAAAAGATTTTGAAATTAAATTACAAGAAATGAAAATCACATTGGAAGTTACAGACTTTCATAAAAAATTCAATTCACTGTTGTCAAACATAGATGAACATCACTTAAACCAGTTCATAAAGAAAATCTTCCTCAAGATGCTGGAAATTCAAGATATTCTGAAAATTGATCGTGGAGACCCAAAACCAATTCCAGAAAAAACAATTGCAGAATTCTACCGTAGCTGCCATATGTACTCTGTAAGTCTCGAGTATAAGCTTCACTGCCTGCTTTTGTTTGAAATAGAGCCAACATTTGAAGGGGTACATCAGAGTGTATGCTATTGCATTATTGAGCAAGTTCGACTTTTCATGTTGGAGCAAAAGTGTAAACTTTTCAAACTCAGTGGCAGAAATCTCCAACATAGGTTTGTGACAGATGGATCAAAGTCAAGAATTCGATATGTTGCTGGATATTGTGTGGCAAAATTAAGGGCAAAATACCTGAAAATGAAAAAGTCAAATGTATTTTCATCTACCGGTCAGGATGTATATGAAATGTCTAAAGCATGTTTAACTATTTTGAATGTATTGTCTGAAGATGAGCATTATCTTTCTTTAAATACAAAACACCCCCATTCTTTGTTGGAGACAACAAGAAAGCAGAATGTAAACAGTGGTCTAACATCGGTGTCTGACAACTTCTTCGAATTGTTCACAACTTTGACCATTAACATGCTCAGTAGTTTAGACAATGTCAATGTTGTCATACATGGCAAGAACCTGTATTCAGAGTGTCTTAGCAAGACTGAACATGATAAGTTACTATTGGACAAGTTTACAGATTTGGTAAAAAGAGGACTGCCCCAACACGAAGGAAATGAATATAAAGAAGAGTTGAATTTTTTGAAATCAAAAATATCAACTGTGTATACAGAGATTGCTAAAAAGTACTTAATGGTTCCCTTTGCTCAATTTCGAAAGGATCTGAAGAGCACACTGCATGCAGAAAGACAATGGCACAATTCTGAAACAAATAAAAGTTTCAAAAAAAAAGTCATTTCATACTGATGATAATTATGAATTTAAAAAAAGGGGGAAAGAAATTATAGAAAATGCCGAAAAACATAACAAATCATTAAACCCATGTAAGTCAGATTCATGTGTAGAACTGTATCAGAATAAATCAAAAATACCAAATGAACCTACGGAAGTAGATGATCAAATCGGGCCTGACAATGAAAAAGACAACAACAATAAAACTATTCTGTGCCTAAAGTGTCATAGTGACCATAATAGACAGCAATGGATACAGTGTGATAGTTGTAACTCCTGGCTGCACAGAAGATGTGCTGGACTTTCTAGGGCACGTAAGTGGAAAAAGTATGAGAACACTCAATCAAAATGGTATTGCTTAAATTGTGAATAGTGGGTGTTCATGTATGTTGTATATACTGTCAATATGACATGCATTTAAATCAAAGCATGTTTTGTAAATAGTCAAACAAACAGATTTAATTAGAAATATGAACTTATATTTAAATGCAATATATTAGACATTCAATAAATATTGTGTTTGTGAAGCCTGATGTGATATTGGAATAACTGTGTTTTTTTCACATTGTAAACATGCCACGACCCCTTTTTACACCACACATATTTATTATCGACAATATCGTTATATACACACGTTGCTGTAATTAAAACAATAGAATATACTATTTAATTATTTTACCATTTGACCAGCATAGTCTGGCTTGTTGTTAATTCGTATTTTATGTAAAATAATAAATATGAAATCTGAATGTCGTTCCGGTCAACGTTTACATTGAATCCAGTGATGTTTACGTTTTAATACCTGTTTCCGGCTATTCCATATGCTACCGTTGTTGAGCCGAGAACCAGTGATCTCTAGTAGCCTCATTCTGAAACGGGTAAGCCTGTTCCTATCATCCAATTAGTAAATGGTTAACAAAATCATCTTTCCTTGTAGTGACGTCAACGCATAGAAAACAACATGGCTGAAAAAGTTGCTTTGTAGATCTTGAAACGGGAAATTGTAAAAGTTGTAGATTGTTTGTCATGTCCAGTATTTTGTCGATCGATTATATGTATTGTAATATGTTTAGAAGCGACTTTTGGTATGTTTTCCGCCCATTTAGGTATAATAATTGATTTTTGACATAATTGTCATGTTCTCGATCGTGTCGTAGTTGAAAATTTCGTACCCAATTTGCGAGTAAAATGGCTAGATCGGACACGTCGTATACGCATCGAAAGAATCGTGATTGTTTGTGACTAGTTTGATGCTTTACCTTCAGTTTGGTGAAGTATAAGGGCTTAAAGGCTATAAAGTAAAATTTTGTCGTACATTAAAGTCACACACTGCCAAAATGGCCCTTAATGAAGTCAGAACCCTTGTCTATAATTACAGGTATTATAAGGTATGGGTCACCCCAAAAGGTCACATGATATGCCCCTGTGATTTGAAGTGAAACATGGATTAGTTGGTGGTAAGAGAACGAATTAGTCTGATTGAACTACTTTACTGTAAACTATTGACTACTGGTCACTACTACTACTAATTATTGAAAGAATTGAAAACATGGGATTTTAAGTGAACAAACATAACAACGTACATTTCTATCAATTTATTTCACAATTAATAATTTCATGATAATAATATAAAATATTATCGCTGCAACATGTGGATGTGTGGTTCCGGGTCGAGCTTTCCTGAGAAGGTTGTATGATTTAACTAGAGGTATCTCAAACCCTAATCACTGGATAAAATTAAACAAAAATCTAGGGCGGATCTTGCCATGTGATCTTGCTTCATGCATTCCTGTAATGGAAAATGCATGTTTTTGAAGTCGAGTCTGATCTGTTGCATCTTTATACTGATGCAGCGCCAATTGTTGGTTGTTCAGCTCAGAAAGGGTGGCTGAACGATGGACAGAACATTTTAGACAATATTACATTACCATCCTTGAACTTATCCCCATAGTTATTGCAGTGGAGATCTGGGGGCTGAAAATGGCAAACCACAAAATTATTTTCCACTCTGACAATGAAGCAGTGGTTTATGTGGTTAACCGATTGTCCTCTAAAGACAAAAACATGATGAACTAGCTCCGAAGGCTAGTGTTTTTTTTTTAAATGAAACACACTATTTGCTCAAAGCAAAACATGTCCCTGGAATAACCAATTCAGCGGCTGATCACCCTTTAACTTTCAGCGTGCATTTGTGGCGGCTCCATACCTGCAGCGCTGTCGAATAAAAATTCCCGAACATCTGTGGGAGATTTAAGCCTCCAGGCTAAAACAATTTTGTCACATTCTATAAGTGAAAGGGCTAAAATAATTTATAATCATTACTGGAAACATTACTTGGCGTTTTGTAAAGACAATCGCATCAAGGCATCTCTGCCTGTATCTGTTGCAGATTTGCATAATGTTTTGGCAGACCTCTTTTTCAAAGGTTATAAAACTAGCACGGTTGCTTCTCACTCTTCAGCATTTTCCTACATCTATAAATCATCTGGTTTTATTGATTTCAGCGACTCATTCTCTCCGGTGTGAGTACATATGAGTTTTCTACATTGTATACAACCCTACCTCACAGTCTTTGAAAAGTGTGCAAGCTACGGCCCTGTATACAAGACGCGCCAAAAATTAATGAATGCAGAGGTGGTAGTACAGATAATAAGAAATAGTGCGCAGGAAAAGTCTGCTTATTGTGGGGAAAATGCTTATTTTCCAAAGGGTTTCATATGGAAGTGGCATATGCATTTACGTTTGGAAATTAACAGAAGTATCTTTATTGGTGTAATTTCAATAAACAAAGCTGGTACGACCACGGGACCAACGAACTCTAGACCTTTGCTAAACCAGCTTCGTCGTAAACACTTTATCCCGTACGAATTCGGTCCCAATGTAGTACGAATTATAGCGCATGAAATGGTGACGTTATCGTAAGTGGGCTGTACCACTGTCGGACGAACATTGTATAAGACAAGAAAACAAATTGGGCTATATATATTTTTATATAATCGAATTTATATAATTCTATATTATAATCTACATCGTGTCTTTCTTTTCACATTAATTTTGAATGTGTCAGTGTGAATCTAATGAATGAATCAAATAAATGCACTAAGTTCGTGTAATCATATAACGCGACTGAATGTTGTAAGCATGGTACTGAACATACATACGTACGTACGTACGTACGTACCTACCTACCTACCTACCTACCTACCTACCTACCTACCTACCTACCTACCTACCTACCTACCTACCTACCTACCTACCTACCTACCTACCTACCTACCTACCTACCTACCTACCTACCTACCAACCTACCTACCTACCTACCTACCTACCTGCCTGCCTACCTACCTACCTACCTACCTACCTACCTACCTACCGACCTACCTACCTACCTACCTACCGACCTACCTGCCTACCTACCTACCTACCTACCTACCTACCTACCTACCTACCTACCTACCTACCTACCTACCTACCTACCTACCTACCTGCCTGCCTACCTACCTACCTACCTACCTACCTACCTACCTACCTACCTACCTACCTACCTACCTACCGACCTACCTACCTACCTACCTACCTACGTACCTACCTACCTACGTACCTACCTACCTACGTACCTACCTACCTACCTACCTACCTACCTACCTACCTACCTACCTACCTACCTACCTACCTACCTACCTACCTACCTACCTACCTACCTACCTACCTACGTACCTACCTACCTACCTACCTACCTACCTACCTACCTACCTACCTACCTACGTACCTACGTACCTACCTACCTACCTACCTACCTACCTACCTACCTACCTACCTACCTACCTACCTACCTACCTACCTACCTACCTACCTACCTACCTACCTACCTACCTACCTACCTACCTACCTACCTACCTACCTACCTACCTACCTACCTACCTACCTACCTACCTACCTACCTACCTACCTACCTACCTACCTACCTACCTACCTACCTACCTACCTACCTACCTACCTACCTACCTACCTACCTACCTACCTACCTACCTACCTACCTACCTACCTACCTACCTACCTACCTACCTACCTACCTACCTACCTACCTACCTACCTACCTACCTACCTACCTACCTACCTACCTACCTACCTACCTACCTACCTACCTACCTACCTACCTACCTACCTACCTACCTACCTACCTACCTACCTACCTACCTACCTACCTACCTACCTACCTACCTACCTACCTACCTACCTACATACCTACCTACCTACCTACCTACATACCTATCCACCTACCTACCTACCTACCCACCTACATACCCACCTACCCATCTACCTACCCACCTACCTACCCACCCACCTACCTACCTACCCACCCACCCACCCACCCAAATCCCACCCACCAACCCACCCACCCACCCACCCACCCACCCACCCACCCACCCACCCACCCACCCACCCACCTGGCTGAGGGCGGTCAGACGGGCGTCGTCCACAATTTTGCTTGAAAGTTTTGAATTCCTGTCATATCTTCAACAGTTCTTACCCAATATCAATGAAACTTTGTAGGTAGGTTGGTCATTACTTGATCCCTGTCCAATATTGGGTACTTGGGTCAAAGGTCAAGGTCACACTGACACACTGCTTGGGTCAAGGTTAATGAAATATGATATATTGGTTGGTCATGACCAATTTGATTATTCGGTTAAGGTCAAGGTCATTGGATGTCATCAACAATTTTGCTTCAAGGGTTTGATTCCTGTCCTATCTTTAAAAGTTCTTACCCAATCTCAATGATACTTAGTGATAACTAGTAGTGGGTCCCTATCCAATATTGGGCACGTGGGTCAAAGGTCAAGGTCAAACTAATCAATTGTTCATTAAACTTGATATGTTTGTAGTGGACAAATGATAGTGGATTCTTATCGACTAATGTGTCCATGGGCCAAAGATCAAGTTCACTGGCTTTCGTCAACAATTTTTCATTAACAATTCTTTGTACTTTGATCATAATAAGTAGTAGGTTCCTGTCCAATATTGTACAGATGGGGCAAAGGTCAAGTCAAACTGACCAATAGTTGTAAAAGTTCGACCGGTCTATTATTATGGATTTCTTGGGCTTAGGGTCATGAAACTTGATATGTTGGTTGGTCATGACTAGTAGAGGTTCTTTATTATGTATTGGATCCGTTGGGACTAAGGTCAATGTTATTGGATGTCTTATTTTCTTGGTTTGATTATGTATGTAATGAATATTGTGCAAAACAATACCTTAGCCTTTGCAAATTCTTTAATAAGTTAACTCGCAATTACTCATAAACTTGAAAGGATACCCCCTCGTCGCCTTGATAACAAACCTGCTTCAAAAGAAGGCACCTGATTCATAGTTTGCTTACAAAAGCCTAACTTCCATACCCATCTCCTATGATGGTCTTCGGCGCTTTGATTAACAGGGCCGAGTTTAGCCGGGCTGAAATCGCACTAGTTAGTCGCCATTTTTGTTTCAGTGTTTTTCTCGATTCAAATGTTAAAATGTGATTTTACATGATTTTCAGCTAGCCTCACGTATGGAGTAAATAGTATACATACCATGATATCGTGTGCTATTGTTATCGACCAAAGGTACAAACTTACAAGCGTTTAATAAAGGACAATAATAACAAGTTATTAACGTGTTATAATTATAGCAATAAATTTGTCATTTTGCAACGATGTACTTGAATACACTTTACTTCTTTTGAGATGCTTCTTTTGAGTGTATAATCATACACAATATGCCTACACTCTATAATTAGACAGGTATAAGACAGGTCTACGTCTAAAAATCCTGACCCAGCCTTGCGTTCTAGTACGTTGTTTTGGAATGTCGTGCGTTGTCTTAAGTCTAAAAATCAGTCGTAGCTCTGATTGGAGGCAAGATTCTAACATAATCTTGCGTGAACCTGCGTAGGACGTAGAACGTCGTATGTAATGTCCTGCGTCGTCTTGGAGAAATCTGACATTTGCGAAGTCGTACGTCAACGTGACATAGGTCCTACGTAGAATTGCATGAATATCCTGCGTCGACGTACGATGCACTTTGTTGTCGTACCTCGACTCAAAAATGTTTTAGGTCTTGTATGACTGACGTACGACGATGCAGGATACCAACGTTATATTCTTCATTGATGAAAAATGTTCTAACTACGTCTGAAAACACTTTGCTTTGAGTTTAATAATAAACCTTTCGCTGCCGCGCTGTGGACTGATAATCGTACAGTTGAATACACAAATCAGACATTTGATCGTATATTACTGTCTACAGTTTTAAATAATCTTATATTGATATTAGTTACTTATTTAGCGGAGCCTTCTACCCTCCCAACTTAGCAGATAATTATGCTATTTTGTTTGGTATACATTCAAGGGTACGTACATAACCATCAAAATGATAAATTGTTTACCTTTTATTTAGTCATGAAAGGACATTAATTATAACCCGTAAAGTTTTCATTGGGTATGTTTGTATTACGCGTATGTAGAGTTTTTTAATGTAACCTCAGTAAACAACGTCGCCATATTTTGGGAATGGGCCTTATTTAATAGATACAATATTTATATTAAACTCCGTTTTAACATTGTTGCTTAAAGCAATGGATGATGACATGGTATTGCAACATCTCTTCTCGGTTTGGCTTCCCATGTTGCATTATTGCCGCACCGATAAGCCCGATCCAGACATCGTATCACAGAATTATGGGTATGGTCATTGCATAAGCAGCACACAGCTACCTACGTCCACAAAAGTTTGCTTGCGTCGATCTGCGTGGTCTTGCGTTCTTAACGTACGACTACCTATGCCAACCTACGACTGATTTGACCATCGTTGTTTTTAAATACAACTTGCGTCGACGCAAGACCTGCACAGGACTAACACAGAACGTATTAATGTTTTGTGTTTGTCTTGCGGAGTCCTGCGACTTGGGCAAAGACGTCAAAAATATCGCAGGAGTCTTGTGACTGGGGCTTAAGGAGTGCCAGATATGCTATATAACGAAACAAAGTCCCGCCCTCTGGCGGCCAGGTGTTTTAACAAATCAAAATAATAAAAGTAGTTTGGTACAGAAAAACATAGGGAACATTACAGAACCACATAGGGCACATCAGTGCTTTCTGAAATGAAGGTTTTCTAAATTTAAATATAAACGAATTATGAAAAATGGACCTGCCCCCTCAATTTGAGCAACTTTGGTAGGGAACTACCCAAGAAATATTTCGGTAACATTATTTCGACATCTAACCAGTGGTTTCTGACAATTTTTTTTCAAAGTGTTCAATATAGCCATAAAATAGCCCCACCCCTGGCAGCCATGTTTTAAAACGGAGCGGTAACATTTGAGCAACTTTGGTAGAGAACCACTCAAGGAACATTTCTATGAAATTATTCCGAAAGCTAACAAGTGGTTTGTGACAAGGAGATTTTCAAAGTTTTCAGTATAGCCATATTAGGAAAAATGGCCCCGCCCTCTGACGGCGATGTTTTTTAACAGAGCGGAACCACTTGAGCAACGATTTAGTAACTTTGGTAGAGGACCTCGCAAGGAACATTTATGTGGGTTTCATGATAATTGGCCAACCGGTTTCAGAGGACTTGTCGTTTAAACGATTACGCACGGACGCATGCACGCACGACGGACGAACCTCCATGGCATAAGCTATGGCATAAGCTCTCTGGCCTTTGGCCAGTGGAGCTAAAAAAATAACATGAAAAAATAACATATTAAATAGTATCTTAGTAGGCGTTAAGTATGATTTATTATGTGTGTGTCATTCTGCTCTAGTCGTGCAAGCAATACAATAAGTGAATTATATTTAAAAAGCACAGACCAAGTAAGATCTATTTAGTTTTATTTTCTAGTTCAATTTACATTTCTTATTTGCAAAATTACCACATACGCCGAAAATCGTTTTTAAATATTTTTTATTTATTTTTTGTAATAAATATGTATGGAGTATCTGAGCCAATTCTTAACATTTCATGAAACTTCACTAAATCATATATATAATTATCCACTTTACTGTACGACGACATGGATAGCAAACGTTTTTTGGGGGGTGTAAATGTTGTCACTCCATTAGGCATTTCCGTTTCTACGCTGACGAGAACTTTTGAGTGATTCCTGAATCTGAATGTTATACAAAGTGCATAATTATCCATTAGTCACGACACCAGAATTGTTCCTTCATATTACGACTTGTACTTATATAGAATACATATTTGTAGCAAAGTGTAATTGTGTGCATTAAAGTTTCGTAATGTTGGTGATGATGATGATGATGATGATTATAATGATGATGATAAAGGCGGTTATGACGAAGACGACGATGATGATGACGACGGCGATTGTGGTGATGATGATAATGACGACAGTCACGATTAAATATTTGTATGCAATTAAAAATCTGATAAGGTCAACTAAAGCAAGCAATTGTACGTAGACTTGTACGTTTGGACAAAACAATAGGCGTGCTTCAGTCTAGCTTGTAACATACGTATATAATGTTTTTTTTTAATACGAAAGTGCCCAAAACTTTATTACAACTCATGATAATATATGTATGTCAATCGCTTGCTTAAGATGACCTTGTCAATGTGTAAATATAATACCAAAGACATGACCATTTGTTCATGCATCCAGGAGAATGCACACAATATGTATAGGTATGTCAATTGCTTGCTTAAGATGACCTTGTCAACGTGTAATATAATACCAAAGCCGTGACCATTTGTTCATGCAGGAGAATACACAATACATATACAACAGCACTGAATGCTGTTTGGACTGTGTATACTTTTGAAGGCAGTCAGTTAGGATGTTTCGTGGATTTCTTATGCTAGCATCGATATTATTTGTATTATAGAAATCCTTTATACTTGATGCTGTCCATAACAACATCAATTGGCTAGCAACTTACATTATAATATAGGCATGTACATGTATTTGGCATTTATTTAAATTTAATCAGTGCTGGACAATATTGGTCTGATGCTTTTGTAAGTGTAATATTCTCTTTTCATTGTGAATATCATTAAACAAAACTCACGCACATGCTTATGAGTTGTCTAATTAAATGTGCCGTGCACTTTCTTCCATCCAAACGTGGGAACGGACGGATGGACCTATCTCTTAAACGAACTATTAGAAACCACATACGTGCGTTTGGACCTAATGAGACAAATGATGCTCACGTTGTGCTAAATACTGAAGTTTCATAATCAAATTTAATCTCGCTGACTAGTGTTGCCAGGGGACATATGAACTCGCTGGGTTTTCTTTCATGCAAATTTCATATTATCTTTATTATGTAAAATCTAAAACTACAGTGAGACCAGCCATTTTGTTTAGCTTTTAGGGGAAGGTGGCGGGTCCTTTCAAGAGGGGAAAATATGTATAATAGGGGAATTTTACAGATTATTAAAATATCAACAATAGCACACTCTATTAAGAAGTATTAGTCGACATATCATAATATATGTTTGTAGTACATTTCAATTTTGGTGACAAGGCAATGTCCCTGGTACAAGACTTGAACATGTTCATAATACTTTCAATGTATCTCTTCGATGGATCTGTTTCACAACAGCACATTCGTATCAGGTCTCAAGCTTGACTTGCCCCAGGGTACTTCTTGATGGTGTACAGATAGAAATCATCAGGCTGAACAGCCTCTCTACACATGCAGCTGAAGTGGGCAAAATCCCACTAAGGTTGACTAGAAACTCCATGGCAGGAAAGGACCTAACCATCACTTCATCGTCCCTGAAGATGGCAGCCACATCCTCAACACCGCAGAAAAATGTAGCCAGCTAAACTTGCAATCGTACTTAGCGGATGTAAAAAGACGAGCGTCTGGAACCAGTGGTTGGGATGAATCGCTATCAGTATCTGAGTCACAAATCGATTTCTTTTTGTTTTGAAATGGTACATCTAACGGTTGCAGACACTCACGTGAAGCCTGAAGGTTCCTGCGGCTGGTCTGGCGACGAACTCTCGGAAGTCGAACAAGATGGCTCAGAAATTGGTTCTTAATCACCGTATTTCGGTTTCTTTGAGATTTTATCTAAAGAATCTTGTTTAAACAACAAATCAATGCGTTAACAGCCGTTAGCTGTGTCTTTATTCAGTTTTTTTACGTAACATCGGCTGTTGTGCGACATGTTGAAAGTCGAAAGCGGATGTTAGAATCTGGTCTTGTTCCCTTCGTGATATTTCTTATTGTATTATATATGTAGCGAGAACGGAAACCACAGTCAAACGCGTTTAAAATGCGGACACAAACAAAATCGGGACTGCCCGGTATTCTTTTCAGTACGCAGTCATTGCTAGTGATTTTTTAAAATATTTATTTTTCATATCTGACAGGGGAATTTTAGGATTAAATTGGGGAAAAATGTATACTTTTTCACTAGGGGAATGGGGCCGAATTTCGGCCCCAAAAATGGCATAAAAAAGGCCTGCTGAGATTTTACCTTTAACCAAAATAAACCCATAAATGCCTTAGAGATCAGTCTAATCATTAAAAAAAAACACTGTGGTAATTTGCACATGCTCCAGGCTTTTCATAAATCACTGTACTTGTAACGGTATTTATCAAGTGTCATAAACGTGACGAGTCGCTTTGAGGGCCGTCTATAAAACAATGTGTACAGTATTTAAAATTCGAAATATAAAATTTATAAGCACAATAACTCTTGGTCATTTTTTTTACACTAAAAAGTAAATATGCACTATACAACCATGTTTGTTTTGTTTATAATCACCTATGTGTTCTCAATTTGTTGTACCAATGTGTTACCTAACATTGATACCACACTAGTGTAGATTTATTGGACAACCCTCAAAATTAAAATTACTGCCCACAATGACATGTATTTTTCCCTGCAAAAATCATGCTTGGGAGCTATTAATGTTACGGGAAGCTAGGATACTAAATGTCGTTAGATTAAAATAAACCATGCATTCACTGGTAAAGTATCATCAAGTGTTAAGAAATCATGTGTTTAAAATGTTTTCTTCATAATAGCTTAAACCGACTTCCAGTTGTCCATTAAATATAATTATTATATATTTTGACATTTAAAAGTGCTCTTTTTTTTTTCGAGAATCTCGTTTGATTATGTTGATTTAAAATGATTTTTGGCCAATTCCAAAATGTGCGTTTCGATTTCTTTTATTGATTTTGAAATTTAAATGTGCGCTTACTTGGGAAAGTGTTTTTTATAATATTTATAACAATAATGCGTGACCAGTTCTGAAAGTGTGTATTCATATCTTTTTAATTCCATTAATATATATTTTGTCATTTAAATGTCCTTTTTTCGAGAATTTTGTTTAATTATGTTGATTTAAATGATTTTTGACCAGTTCCAAAATGTGTGTTTTTATTTCTTGTATTGATTTGGAAATTTGAATGTGCGCTTATTTGGGAAAGTGGTTTTTATAATATTGATCACAATGATGCGTGACCAGTTCCGAAATTGTGTATTCATATTATTTTATACCATTATTATATATTTTGAAATCTAAAAGTGCTGGTACTGTATTTGTTTATATCATTCACCTTTTCTTTACATGTGCTATTGTTGACTATACTTTGTGTGATGATACTTTAAGGGATATAAAATGATTTTCTCGAACTGGGCTTTTTCCTTCTGAAATTGGGAGATAAATTGCAAATATTTATAGTCATTTGATAAATGTCGTACATGTTAAATGGCTTAGTATTTACCTATAGTCTGTTTTGATAAAACCAAACTGTTTGTCTGATTGCTGCTAACGACACGCTTATTTCACATAAACACATAGTGTTGTATTATAGCCAAATAGTTGATATACTGTGTGTGCTGATATAGTACTGTTTATCCTTCTGAAGTTTTACCAGTTTTGTGTTTTGTCAGATGATATTTACTTACAATTATAGTCTGTTTTTGTTTTACAAGTTTTAACTAGATGGATTGCTCATTGAATTTTTAATTAATCGCTGTAAGTGTATCCATGGCGTTTTTTTTTTTTTTAAATGCATATTCGTAATTTGGTTGTGTTTTGATAAAAAACACACTGCTTATTTGTCTGATGTTTAACCAATTTTTGTGTTTTGTCAGGTGCTATATGTTTACAATTATTGTCTTTTTTTACCTGTTTTAAATGGATGGATTGCACATTTATCTTCTGTTTCAATTCATTGATGCAAGTGTAGCCATGGTGTTGTTTTTTCTTTTATGCATATTAATAATTTGGTTGTGACATACCTCTTCTCATCTAAATTCGATTGTATACGCAATGTGTATATTATGTTTCTAATTTAGTTTGAGTTAAATTTAATAATTATATTGTTACAAAATCATGGCCTTATATTAAAATTAACTTATTGACATGTTTAAACACTGTTTGATAACTCAATCGAGTGCACGTTTACCAAACTAGCATAGTTAGTGTACACATCATGTATATACTTTTGCTTGATGCTGAACCTTATTTTTTGTATTGTGTTATATCATTACTTAATTCAATGTTACAGTAATCCACACATGTGGGGTAATTTTGTATTATGCTACAAAAGAATAATCTTTAAGTCAAACAACCAAATGTCATAGTCTTATATTTAGGGCAATTTATTTTTCACTTTTTGTACACTTTGTCACTTGTTTAAATGTTCACGCCTCTTTCTCTCAGTTTCAAATTGTATTTTTTTCCGTATATGCTTGCCATGCTGTACAAAAGAATTAGAAACGTTTTGCGAACTATTACCCTGATTTATTCCTCTATTTCTGGTGATATCAGTAATTTTTTCTAATAGTGCTCTTTTTCATAAATGAATAAATTAAAGATTCTTTCATACAATTGCAGAGGTTTAATTGATCAAAAGAAGAGATCAGATGTCTTTCAGTTTTTAAAAGAAACTAACTCACATATTTACTGCTTACAAGATTTACATTTTATTCCAGACATGGAAAAACAATTACATTATTGTGGAATGTAGAGGCCTTTTTTTAGTTTTGCCAAATCAAATGCCCGAGTGGTGGGGATTCTGTTTACCAAAGGATTAGATATCAAAATTAACCAAGTGTTTACAGATGATAAAGGCAACTATAACATTTTAAATATTACTTTACAAGGTAACATTTAACACTTTAATGTTTTTGGCCCTAATGCTGACAGTCCCACCTTTTATGAACAAATCTTTACAATAATATATACAGATATACAGTTCCTAATTGATGACCAGCTCTTTTTAGAAACACTATTGATGGAAAACTGAGGATCAACAATTTCATACGCATCGTATAAAAAGAAATGTCAAATTAATAGAGAACAGGCATTAATTAAGGAAATTGAAATGATTGAAAATAATTTAAATTTGAATGTTGACAATAATGCACTGTTAATAAATCTGCAGAATGAATTACACATAATAAGACAACAAACAATTAAAGGAAATATAATTAGATCTAGAGCCGAATGGATAGAAAATGGTGAAAAACCAACTAATATCTTTTGTAATTTAGAAAGATACAATTACACCAACAAAGTAATACCTTTCTAGAAATCTCTGATGGTAAAATTATTTATAATCAGTCAGAAATTCTCAAATAAGCATAATTATTTTATAAAAAAATATATACAAAGGCAACATACATAAATGGCATTGATTTTGATAGTTTTCTAGAAAATGCTAATGTTAACAAATTAAGTCAAGAACAATCTTCGTCATTGGAAGGGCTTTTATTTTTTTCAGAAGTTTCTAATGCTTAAAAAAATATGAAAAATGACAAATCAGATGGATTTACTTCTAACTTTTTAAAAGTATTTTTTTTTTTTTGGGGGGGGGGGGGGGGGGAAATTTTTCATTTTGTAGTACGAGCACTGTACTTTGCATTTGTAACAGGAGAACTCTCTATAACTCAGAAACAAGGTGTAATCACATGTATTCCAAAAGAAAACAAACCAAAGCAGTTTAAAAAAAATCGGAGACCTATCACTCTATTAAATATTGTTTTCAAAATAGCCTCTGGAACTATAGCTGCAAGACTGAAGTCGGTTTTAGATCATTTGATAAATAAGGACCAAACCGGGTTTATCAAAGGAAGATTTATAGGTGAAAACATTCGTTTTGTATATAATATAATGAACTTTACTGAAAAAAATATACCTGGATTGCTAATTGACTTTGAAAAAGCATTTGATACTTTATCTTTTGATTTTATATTCCGAACGCTTTCCTTTTTCAACTTTTGTCCAAGTTTTACCCAGTGGATATCATTGTTTTATAATAGTACTAGTAGTGCGGTGCAGTTGTACGGTTTCCTTTCCGAGTTTTTTAATATTAGCCGTGGCTGTAGACAGGGGGACCCTATTAACCCATACCTCTTTATTTTGTGCGCTGAAGTTCTATCTTTAAACATCAGCAACAAAACAATATCAAACGTATTAATATCAATGGCGTATAATACAAAATAACGAAATTTGCCGATAACACAACCTTGTTGTTAGACGGAAGTGAAAGCAAAGTTAATACTGCGGTTTAAAAGTAAATTTTGACAAAACTCACGTTATTTGGATTGGTGCCTTAAAATATAATACTGGCTTAATAAAGACAAAATGGAAGTTAGTTTGGGGGGACACTACTTTTAAATTACTTGGCATACCGTTCCATATAGACTTGGAAAGCATGGTGTCTATCAACTTTAATGATAAAATACAAAGTATTGAAAACTGTATAAAGTTATGAAAAAGAAGAGCACTAACGCCAATTGGCAGAATTATTGTTGTCAAATCACTTTTATTACCTATTTTAACAACCTTTTTGCCACATTACAAACCCCAAATACACAATTATTAAATATAATAAATGACTTGTTTTATGAATTTGTTTGCTAAGGTCCACCTAGGATGAAAAGCAAGGTTCTTATAAAAGATTATTATAAAGGAGGGTTGACAATGATTGCATATGTAAACAAGTAAAAAATACTGTGGTTAAATATACTAATTACTGGATATAATAGTAAATGCTATAGTTTTGTGCTAAAAAATGTACTTGTATCAGGAAAACTATTACATTTTGGGAAATATTACGTGGAATCTGTCTCATCAAAGCCGTTTAATCCATTTGGAAAGGAAATGTTGCAGATTTTGTTGATTGTTTCCCAAATAGTATGATTAAATTTCATGAACTCCCTCTGTTCTTTAATCGTAATGTTTTAATTGGACAACAGCCGTTTTTTGTTCAATCATGGTATAACAGAGGAATAAGATAGGTGAAAGACATCATGAATTATAATGGGACATTTGTAAATAGAACTGAATTTGAACAGAAACTTAGCCTCAGTGTTAATTTTCTACAATTCGAAGGAATGCAAACAATAAAAAATATATAAACTCTCTAAAGCTTAAGCATTTCACATCACTTTAAGCATTGCTTTCCTATTAGTCCATGTTACGTAAACCCAATATTATTTAGTGATAAGGTAAACCCTTGTATATACAAAATATTGATACATGCCAAGCAAAGTGGAATAGCGTATTTAATATTGACAATTCTGAGTGGGAAAGTCAGCATTCATGGGTGTTTGACACCACACAAGATTCGTATAACCAATAGTTCCAAGTTAGAATCACTCATAATATTCTAGCTACAAATAACTTGCTTAATTAAAATGAAGATCTGTGATTCTGACAAATGTTTTTCATGTAAGACAGAAACAGAAACAGACACACTTGTTCACTTATTTTGGGGTTGTAATATTACACGAATGTTCTTGAATGACATCACATCTGTTGTCAAAAACATTGATAATGATTTTGATTTTGATTGTAAAACCTTTGTATTGGGATCAAGTAGAAAATTGTCTACAAAATATAATATTTTTTGCCTTGAAATACAGCGATTTATCTACCTTTGTTAACGTATTAAATGGTAAATTCAACAATTCACGGCCTTAAAAAAGTTGCAAAATAGCCTTTGCAGTTATCCAACACACACAACTACCAGATAAATATAAAAGTTCGTGGGAGTTGGTAGAGTCTTTTTGTAACTGCGATATACCTTCATAACTGTCTGTTTTGTAAATGACCATACATATTATATAGTTTGGCATGGTCTTGTTTGTTCACAGTATTTGCTTGTGTTGAATGTATACTCTTGTACTGATTGTATTGAAATGTATGGTGCATATTTGTATATAAATCTGTTAATAACACAAAAAAATAAAAAAATAAATAAATAAAAAATAAGAACTCGCTTGCCAACATTTGTACATCACTTTACCATATATCTTCCTTGAATGCATAAAACAAGCTGAAATTTGGTGTGATGGCTAATGAAATATTGAATAAATAGTCTACCGATTTAGATTTTTGAAAACTAAGCTATATATTGAGGAAACTATATTTAAACTGACAAATAAGCATCGATTCCACTCGCATTTCTTCTAGCATGTATTTAAGAAGAATAGCGATTTTAAATATGACATTTTCTGTGGCAATTCTGTATTGCCTCTGACATTCATATGATATTTAAAGTATTTAGAAAACAAATTAAATTACATTCAAAAACCAAGATATATATAACATTATATTTATTTTATCGATTTCGCTGGTCAATGGCGCATTTGCTGATCAGGATCCGGTTCTACGGTGTGGTCAAGGTGACGGGAACATTCTCTATTCATAGAGTGAAGGCCTATATTGTGTATGAATGTAAAAGAAGCCACTCGTATGTAGTCAAGTTTATTTAAGTACATCGTTGCTATATAACATGTTTATTACATGGAAATTATTGTATTAGCGTTGCTTATATGTGAAAAATTTCATGTTGTGCGTACTGTGTTAAACCATTATTAAATTTGCCACCAGTATTCAAAACCTTGTTACAAATCTGTCCTCCATTGTTTTGTGATGATGCACCCACTCTTTTATGACCAATGTAGTGTTTGTTTTAATTACCCGATGCAATGTAAGGATTAATTCATTCAGGACGACTGGCGGGAAATGTTTACAAAATTAGATTGGATGTTGAAAGAGGTCAAAGTCGTCTAACCCAGACGACTACGCCGAAACATTGTACCTTCATTAAAAATTGCAAATGCATGTATGTAGAGAATACGTGTAGATAGTTCATTGTTTTCTTTAATATGTTGTATGTTTTCCTTTATGAAAAAAACTATTTATTATATACAAGTAGGACAATGTTTCTAGAAAAGCACAATTTCAGATAAAGATATTGGTTTTGTTTTCATATGTATTTACTCAGCCATCAAAGGATGTCTGAATGAATATATTTCAACCGTTTTTTTTTTTAAAGATGTACATGCATGACACGATATTAAGTATTTTACCACACATCAAAACCGACTAACAATCGATTGTCTTTTACATTTAACTTCTTTTCCGCTTCAGCTCAAGCACATCAAGTATGCAGATACAGACGTTCGTAGCAGAAAATGATTAGAGACTTTGAAACCTTATCTACGAAGTCTAATGGGACAATAATAATTCAATATACTTTCAGGAAACAAAAAATGGCTTTTTGACAGGATTTAGTGGCAGCAAGATTTGGAACACATACGAAGTTAATACCCTGTACGATATTTTCTGTGCGCAAAATACACTGATATAGTCTGGAATGAGCTGCATCTATTCTTCATCGTCACCGCATGCACTTGCATGAACCACATTTACTTGAAACTGTGGCATGTGTTGAGAGAACATAACATGGATTGCTTGATCAAACGTAGAGACACTGGGCCATCGGGTACATTGTTTTATGTTGTTTTATATTGTTTGTTTTCATTTTGTTCAGTATGAAAATGAATCTATTGTTTTCTGTTATGACAACATATACTTTAAAGACGTTCGCAACAATGTCGTCCTTTTTTTTTCGAACGACAGATTTTCTTAAAAATTTGCACAAACTTGTGTCAATGTATCCTAAAACTAAAACAGTCTTAAAAAATAGGGGTCGCCGGCCTTGTTCCGGAAATATTGGGGTTTATATACGATACCTGTCGAAGCCCTTTTTTCAGTTTGTGTGACTAGCAATGTTCAATTATATAAAGCGTTCATTTTCAAACAAGGACGGATATTTTAAAATGTATCTTTGTTTTAATCTTTCGTTTGGCAATATCCAAGTGCAGTTTAATAATAAAACGCCCTTTATCTATAGTTACCATTTAAAAAATGACTTTTAATGGACACTTAATGAGGTTAATTATGCATCTAATATGCCTTTTAAAACAGCAATTAATAATCAAATATTCGAATATCTTTCGTTCCAAACGACAGATTTTGTTTAAAAAATCCATATACATGTGTCATTATATACTGAAACTAAAACAGTGTTAAAATAGGGGTCACCGGCCTTTGTCCGGAAATATTAGGTGTTGAATACGGTACCTGTCGAAGCAACATTTTTAGTTTGGATTTTGTTATCAATGTTTTAAGTATATGTAGGAGAGCTTTTTTTTCAAACAAGTTTATGGTTCTTTCAACTTATATGTTTTCACATGTCTTATTTGGCAATATACAAGTGTATTTTGATAATAAAAAACGATTTACTTATATTTACTGTTAAAATAATAAATTTGGCTGGACATTTAAGTAGGTCAAATGGGTATTAATAATACCTTTTGAAACGTCATTTATTATTCATCAATATATTTTGTTCCAAACGACAGATTTTCTTTAATTTTCGCACATACATGCACCAATGTACACTTACATCGAAACAGTAATAAAAAGAATGGATAACCGAATTTGTTTGGGAAATATTGCACTTAAATAGGGTACCTGTGTAGCCTTTTTCGTGTTTCGTGTTTACGTAAACAACGTATCAATTGCCAAAATAGAATGAAGATATTTAATGGATCTTTCTTTTTAACGAATTTGTTTGGCAATACATTGTATACGTCTGGTTTTGATAATTATAATGCTTTATGAACTTTTAACCATTGACTGGAACTTAATGACTTACACAGATTTATATTTATTGATTGAAATTAGTATATTGTAACCTATAAATAATAAAGAAATAATGAAGCAAAAGGAGAAATTAACCCAATTATTTTCTTTTTGTTGCAAACGTCTTTAAACAAATACGGAATGGCTTAAGTCGATTTGCTATCTTCTAATATCTGAAAGCTTCATCTGGATTTGACATAATTGTTCCTGTCAATGGTTTGTAATGCAATAATCATGATATAATTACGAACCGAATGTATCGCACTTTGCAAATACAGCTTACAGTATAAAGGCAATCTAATACTAGTACAAATAAATAATTTCGATATACAACTGGCACTGTTCGAAACCAAACTTTTAAAATGTCAAAAATGCGACTTTACTTATTAAAGTATATTAATACTTTTCGTAAAATTACATATCATACCAGTTTCTGTTAAATATATTCGAACTATATTGTTTATATTTTTACCTATATGCTCCATCATAATTGGTAGGGGAAGTATCTCCATCGCAACACATGTCTTTAAATAATGGTTAAATTATGGTTTGCATAGGTCATACTCATCTAGCTCTGGAGTACAGGCAAATAAATTAAACCTAATGTGCATTTTTAGCTCGACTTTTCGAAGAAAAGAAGTCGAGCTATTGTCTTTGCCCTGTCGTCTGCGTCAGCGTCTTCGTCTGCGTCAGCGTCTATTTTATTTAGGTTTTTTGGTTAAGTTTTTTGGTTAAGGTTTCTGTCAGAGCCCATTTCTCAAAAACTATCAAAGGTATCCATTTGAAGCTTTCAATACTTGTTCACTATCAATAGAGTATTTGTATTTCCAGAGTTATCTGCCCTTGTTTGGACTTACAACTTAGCATGTTTTGGCAATTTCTTGGTAAATATAAAGTTTCGCGATATATATGACCAATATTAAATTGAAACTCAATTTACTTATTTATGGTGCTGACACCATTTTACAGACCAGAGGAGGTAACTCTTTCAATTTCGAGGATTTTGTTGGAGTTATTAGCCTTTTTTCGACTTACAATTTTCCTTTAAGGTCTTTATCAATACCTCTATGAGGTATTGACTTGAAACTCAAAGTGATTGATCACAGTGATGAACTTTTTTTTTGTAGACAAGAGGAGGTAACTCTATTAAGGACGTTGCTTGAGTAATTGCTCTTCTTTTCAATTTAGAAATTCCGCTTTAGGTCAAATTTCACAATATCCATAAGAGGTTTCAATATCCATATGAAACACAAAATACTTCACAGTTATAAACCCATTCTGTGAATACGATTGGGTAACTATATCAATCATTTTGGTGGAGTTATTGCCCTTCTTTAACTTAAAATTGTTGCTGGTCAAATTTCTCAATATCTATAATAGGTATTGACTCGAAATTCAAAATTCATGCCAGTGATAAACTTTTTCTAAAAATAAAAGCCAATAGTACTATCAAATATGAGAAAGTCAAGCGTCCAGAGCCCGTTGGCGGTGCTCTTGTTAACAATATCACCGCACACACAATGCGTTTTTTTGAAGTCAAGCGTCACGCCCATCTATCCTTGTAGGTCAAGCAGTATGAACAGGTTATAACTACGTCATCAGCAATATTACAAAAACTTCGTTGTTGATCACAGTATTGTTTATCATTTTCATATATGGCATTTTTTTTATAAACAAGTTCGTTTGTGCTTATATATAACATACAGCTAAAGAATCCGTTGGAATTGTTTTATAGCATCATATTACCAGATTCCAGACAGATGAATCTAGTTTAAGGAGCTTACATGGTGTAAATAATTCAATATATATTAAACGTGAATAGACTGCTATTGACAGCTACTATATATATTCCTACAGAGACCGTGAAGATTGTGCGTGCTGATATTTAGAATTAAGGTTATGGTTTGTTATCTGAATCTTCTCAACTGTAATTCTATTGAGCGCTGTCTGTTATCGAGGTAACCTGTTTTTCTATTTATCATACCGCGGTTTTCTAACAATTCCACTAAACGAGCTTATTTTTTATATTTAACAAACTAAAAGCAGCGCTGATTTTGTTGAACCAGCTTTTACACATTCATATACATGTAGTTATTGATTTCTAAAATTTTACTGGGTAATATCATATTATTTACATTTTGCAATGATGCATGGATTGTTTTTACTACAATTACATAAATACAAATACCAGTAAATTCATGTAATATTGAAAACGCATACAGAAATGGACTGCAAAGATCAAATTTAATTTCTCTAAAAGAAGATCATTAGGTTTTTGTTTTCTGAACTTAAGTCTTGCGAATCAGGTTCAGCAGATTCGTATAAACTTCAATTCATATTGCGCTCCGCGCCGAGGGCGACTTATCCCCAATTTATTTTGCCCATTCTTCAACAAGAGCAGATTGTGAAATATGTATCATTATAACCTCATTGCGGAGGTCAAAGCATCGAGTTATAAGTGCCTTCGGTATCTTTTCTTCGAAAGATTTTTTGAGAATACGATATCCGGGTTGGAATAAACTTTTAACAAATACTACAAGTGTGTTTTAGTCGAGCCAACCCGGTCGTAGTAAAAGATTTAAGTAGAAGGGTCATTTTACTAATTATTAAATGTTTAGTGTCTTATTTCCATCAACAGATTTGCTGTAAAATATCGTCCCAATTATTTACCTTTAAAATACGTTCTTTGTGAGGTCACGCACATTCCTGGAAAAAGTAGTCCTTAAAATGTATATACATGAGGGGGTCATATAAACTATGAATTAAGCGATCCATTATCTATCTACAGGTACCGTTACTTTTGGAAATATTCTTCAGATAAACGTATAAATAGAGAAATGATTACAAAACATAACCCAAATCAGCGAAATATAAGTAAGCATTGTCTTTAATATCAAACTTGTGTAAACAAAGCCCAATCGTCGACAATAAAAATGCAGTCTTGCTTGGTTTAGTAATGTTGGATAATTGCTTGCCACACGATAAATACAAGAAGATGATGGCATGCTTAACTTGGATAATGATCGAGCTTGCCTTTCTATCATGCTTAATTACAGCTTAATAGTCTCTTTGTACCTGTCTTTCGTCCCCTTCATGTGTCAATTTATCCCTCTGTCTCTGTATTTCTGTATGTCTGTATGTCTGTCTAACTGTCTGTCTGTCTGTCTGACTGTCTGTCTGTATGTATGTATGTCCGTCTGTATGTCTGTCTGTCGGAAATCGCAGTGAGAATACCTCAGGGTGAGATGTAACTTCCTATATATGTATAGCGTGTGGTAGACATGTGTAGATTAGTGCCCTATTTCCCACAAAATGGTACTAGTATTTGACAGACCCTGTTTATATCCTAGCCAGAATATGAAGGACCAGATTTGCCGGTCCTAGAGTATCTTACATGCACTCCTAAGAATAATTGTCGCAATAAATTATATTGTTAATTATTAGAACCTCTCAGATTCTTCTATATTGTGTTCTCCCGAAGGCTAAAACACAACAAATAGCTGGCATTTTAAAGTATATGAAGGAATATGAATACAACACACCTCTACCAAAATCACTTCCACTTTACTAACAAGCAGGATCTAATGATTTACATATTTGTAACAAACACAATTTACATATTTGTAAATAACAAAACCAATTGCATACTCCACTCACACATGTCATGATTTAAGCATATGTCATCATATGTCTCTCCATAATTATGTTAGTATATTTTAATTTCTTACATTGTAACTTCTCATGTTATAAACTGCGTATAAAATCATGTCCCAGATGACGTACGTGCTATACTATAATTTTTCATTTACAAGTAAGCTCTAAGCTTGTTTCTATTCAAATCTGTATTGCATTGTGTATGTTAGGAGTGTGCATAAACGTACTAAAATGGCTGCCGGTCCCGGCTAGCTCAGTTTGTAGAGCGCTGGACTGTCAATCCGGGAATCGTGAGTTCGAACGCCAGCCCGGCCAAATCACTTGTGTGGGGATTGGTCATGAAATTATTTCTACGGCCATTCTCCCACTACCTCTGATTCAAGTCGGGCGGTTGTCAGTTACTGGCATAGGTATGGGCACTTCGTACTGGTAAACCGCTTAGATCGGCTAAGCTTGCCGAGGAAAAGTGTGAGTAAGTTACCTGACCGCCGTGATATGACTAAATACTGTTAAACACGGCCAACAATCTAAATAAACAACAAAATAAATGGCTTTATATGAAATATTTTAATAACGCTTGGATCTACCAATCTACCAAACGCCTGGAACGCAATGTCACTGTACGTTCACTCAGTAATTTAAAAAGAAACGCAAACTGTGAATACTGCAAAAATCATTCGAAATTAGTAAATAGTTAATTACAATAGAATTATAAATGTGTACTTAAGGGGATACCAAGGTGAACTGTGGTAATTATTACCAATCATAGGCATATAAATCTGTTATTAATTAGTTTGCCCATCAAATAATCGCCGTGACCATCACACTACCCGACTAGCAGACCAACTTCAGCAGACTAGCAAACAAACTCCAGCAGACTAGCAGACAAACTTCAGCTGACTTACTCCAGCAGACTAGTTTACCAACCTCAGCAAACTAACAAAATAGGGTTTTCAAACGATTTTTGAACAAAAAGGATAACAAAAAGCAGTTTTAGGGTCGGCCCCTTTAATTACTATCAGACCAACTTTAGCAGACAAACTGGACAAACTTCAGCAGACTAACAATGTTTCTTTTTACCTACGGAGAGTCTTAACACCAATATCACAGTGGATAAACGAACTGTACGCTGACCGGATATTGTGAACAGTGAACAAGACTTTTATTTTCACCCAAGTATATAACATATACAATTAGGGCAATATAACAAAGCAAAATTGTTAGTAAATTAGTAACTTCCGATAATTTTTACGTTAACACAATTGTGTAGATGATATACGGGGGGTATTTAAATAATAAGATACATAGTCGGAACATATGATAATAATAATAATAATAATAATAATAATAATAATAATAATAATAATAATAATAATAGCAATAATGTGAGATCTATAATCAAAATCAAAATACCAAAAACTTGATAAAATTATCAAAATCACAATCATTATCATATCATATTCAAAATGATCATACTAATCATAATAATCATAATAATGATAATCGTCATAGTTATCATAATCATCATAATAGTGGCATTTAAGAAACAAATAATAGTACAGTTCTATAAGAGCATTTTAATACTAGCACTGGTAAAAATAATTAGTGGTTTGTGATCATAGTTGTGCGGTGGCGTATTTTCGTTTGCACGCGGCGTTTCGGATTGAGAAATTGAAACGACTACGCGTTTTAAAAGGTTTACATTTTGCGTCAGAAATTTAATTCATTATCAATACTTAAAAGACATGTTGTTGCGAAAGACTGTGTGCGTTAGCGTTTATGGTGCTGGAGCTAGCTTTGTAACGGTTTCAATCAACAGCAGTTATTTTTGTCATGATTTACGCTTGAGTGCACCTGCACGCGAGGTCGATGTTGAACACAAAGGCAAGATGGAGGACCTATTGTATGTGGTAATTACTCTAATCAGCTTTGCATTGCAGGATTACAATGGAGAATGCCGTTATCTGAGGGGTTAACATTAAATGACTGATGGGGCAAAAGCAAATTATAATTTGTGTGCTGGATAAGTTTAAAGGGAAGTAACAAAAGTATAATTATTAATTTATGTACTAGAACTGCTAGATTAATTAGGATAAAGAAACAGGATTGTAGGTGAAATATAGGTATCAGTTGTACTCATTTAGAATGCAACAATTGTTTCCATTGCCTTAATTGAAATATAATATCAATATAGCAGGCAAAAATATTTAAAATGTTAACACTTGTACTTGAGTGGTACCATTTTGTACTACTCTTATATAATGCTGCAATTATTTCTGTTATATGAGTATAAGTATATAGCAATCTTACGTTAATATTGACATATAATTATGCAGTTATCATTTGGGTCAAATACAGAATGAAGTTATTATTTACATTGCACAGTTTATATTTACATGCATATATTTCTAATTAAAGTAAATAATGTGATTAGTATATATACATGCAAAAATATATACATTTGTGACCAGACAAATATTTTGATATATTGATTACACAAGTGTAAACGGTCACTTATATTGAGATAATATGTATATATGTTATGCTGTTAACAATAAAAATACATTGAAATAAAGGCAGTATTGTTACAAATTACAATATTAGAGTTGGTGTATTAGCTGGTGGCATTGGTAAAAACAGGTAGTTAAATAGATAACTTGCTATCGCTTAAACTTACTGAATATGAAGCGAATAAATTTGCTTGTATTCTGTAATAGTTGTAAGGAATTAGATGTTAGGATTTTAATAAGAGTAGCATCATAAAGATCATGTCCTAAGAATTGTTCACTTTCAGATTTAAAGAAATCGCAGTTTAGTAGATAGTGATGTTCGGAGCCAACTTGACCAGAGTTACAAAGTCTGCATATTCTTTCCTCAAATGGGGTTCCATCGTATCGACCGGTTTCAACTGGTAACCAGTGATTTGCAGTTCTAAATTTAAAGAGGTATGTATATTCAGTTTTTGTAAGTTTTATAAAGTAGTCTTCAAAGGATGGAGTTTGTTTGAAACTGGTATATATTTGTCCCTTATGTGTTTGCTGTAGTTGATTGTGCCATTGGGTTTTGAATTGGGTTAATAATTTGGCTTTGACTAAGCGGCAAATATTATTTTGGGTTCTTAGGAATTGGTTATCCCATAAGTTACTTAAGTTTACTGAGGTGAGGATTTCTTTAATTTTGTTGGCCCATTTAAAATTTGAGATTGGCAAGTTCATCATGTATATATAGATTTGGATAGATAATTTCTGATCTTTGCCTATTAAGATTCTATTCCAAAAATAGATCATGCGACTTTTGACGTTAATTGCTATAGGGTATCTGCCAAGTTCACCATATAAAAAAGCCATTGGGGTTGATTTCCGAGCATTCGTAATTTTTCTAAGAAAGTTATTATGGACTTTCTCCAAGATATCTACATTTTCAAAACCAAAAATTTCTGAGCCATAGATTAAAATTGGTAAAACAGTGTGGTCGAAAAGTTTAAGAATTAAATCAATAGGTAGCTCTGCATTATTTGCTCTAGTATATAGAAGGTGCATTGCTTTTGTTGCTTGCTCGGCTAAGTGTTTCCGTGCATTGAGGAAAGAACCATTGCTGGAAAGGGTAATGCCTAGGTAGTGGTAACGGTCAGTGATTTTTACAGGGTTGTCACCTAACGTGAAATGGAAGTTTTGTAGTTGTCTTGCACCAAATATTACAATTTTTGTTTTGCTAAGGTTTATTTTTAAATGCCAGTTATCACAGTATTTATGGAAGGTATTTAAACTATTTTGGAAGTCTATTTTTGAATCAGATAAAATCACAGTGTCATCAGCATAAAGTAGAATAAGTAGTTTTAGCCAAAGAGACAAATCCAGGGGATTTTCTAGTTCTATGCCAGTTGAGCCATTGAGGTGCATATGTGTTTGAAGGTCATTTAAGAAGATGGAAAAAAGAATTGGAGATAGATTTTCGCCTTGTCTAACGCCAATTTCTGATACGAAGGGTTCTGAAATATTGCCGTTAATAGAGATACTAGATTTGATATTGTTGTACATGTTTTGAATTAAATGTAAAAACTTGCCATTTATATTTTGTTTAATAAGTTTGTGCCGTAGGCCAATTCGCCAAACCTTGTCGATGCTTGTGAAAAATCAATGAAGGCGCAGAATAGTTTTTGTTTTCTTTTTTTCAGTATTTCGATCAATGAATGTAATGTAAAAATATGGTCAGAGCAAGAGTAGCCTTTCCTAAAGCCAGCTTGATTTTCATCTAAAATATTATTTTCATTAAGGAATTTGTTTAATCTTTCATTGAGTATGGAAGTAAAAAGTTTACCTAGACAACTGAGGATAGTAATTGGTCGGTAGTTATTAGGATCTTTAGGGTCACCTTTGTTTTTAAATATAGGTATGATTATTCCATTTAGCCAGCTTTGTGGAATGAACCCTGTTTCCAGTACACAGTTAAATAGTTTATGGTAAACAGGCATAAGTAGATGTTTAGTGGACTTGATATACTCATTTAAAATATTGTCGAATGGGCTAGGTGTTTTAGAATTTTTAAGCTTTGTGATACATTTTTCTATTTCTTCTTCAGTAATTGGGGTATTAAGCCTGTTGCTTGTGTCATTTTGTAGATGGGAGTTTGTGTCATTGAAGCGATTGTCATCGATTGTGCTGGTATTAATTTCTTTGAAGTGATCATGAAATTCATCTAATGTGGGTATAGTTTTAACTTTAGTTTTGGTTTAAGTTTATTTAAAAAGGACCAGTACTGTTTAGGATTTTTGTCGGACATTGAACGAAGTTTATTTGACATGTTATGTTTGCTGGCATTAATGTGGTAGTTCATGGTGCGTTTATATTCCTTTCTGGCATTGATCATTCTTTGTTTGTTGTCTATAGTTTTGTTTTTTGTGTAGTCATTTTTGGCAGTATGATAATTTTTTCGTGCTTTAGAACATTGAGGACCAAACCATGGTTTATTGTTTTCTGGTCTATTATAATGAAATCGTTTTTTATTTTCAGGGTATGTGCTGGTGGAAGCTTGATGGAATACTGATTGGAGTTGATCGGTTATGTGCTCAATTGTCTGCTGTGATTGTGGGTATTGCGATTGGCTGTAAATTGAACAGTGTAAAATCCTAAACAAGGGTGATGAAAAAGTGGTAATATTTTGGATGCAACTCAATGCATGTAACTGGATTTGTATGTATCTTGTTTTAGACAAATTATCTGTTCTATATAAACCATCCTGAAAAACTCAAATAAGCATTTTAGAGTATACTTTCCTCTTAATAACAGTGTTTAGCGAGGTCAGGTTGACACAAGAACAAAAACATAAATTTAGCTGATTCCTTTGTTGTCAGGCGTTTGTATTTTTGCAATTATCTATATAGCATCTTAATGTTATTGTGTTTTATAATAAATCACGATTATGAGCAAATTACAAGTCATTTAAAGCGGGCTTAAAATATGCCGACTGTACGTTTCTTGCAGTTGATACTGAACCTTATTTGCGATTTAACGAATGCGTTCTGTACCATGTCTTGCGAAGATTCTGTACGTTTCCTGCAATGCTATGAAGTGTTTGTTTTTTATTTTGCGGGTGATTACATGCTACTGTATTGTATTGCAGATTAAAATTAACAAAGTAATTGCATTTTAAAGACAAAGATCGGAGGCTATAAATGGAATGTAGACATCATAACTTTATTATTATTTTTTATTTAATACACGTGTAGATATAACAATCAGTGCGTAGATTGATGAAAAAACTGCAATAGAAGGAAATAAAAATTTTAAGAGTGATTGTTTCGAATAGAAAGAAATTACTTATTACACAAATGCTTAAAAATATACCAGTAAATTGAATATTTACCGGGATTCCAACACGAAAATACACAGTGTTAGCAAGACAAAATGGCAAGTTTGTAATAAATACTATTTCTATAGAAAACAATTAATAACGCACATTAAAAAAAAGGAGAGGAAAGCAATTTCAAACATGTATTTGACTAGCAATACATACGTTATGAAACGACATGCAATGAAAAATACCGCAAAACGTTTAGCTCGGTACCAAAGTAAAAAACAAAGGGAAGCAAAAATATGCAGTCAAAAAAAAGTAAGCGAACGACATGTAAGCATTTACTGTCAGGTTAACCTGACCCTTAACATGAACAAAAGTCATATTTTTTGTCGTCGGAAGCTGATTAAATACTGCAAAATATATATTGAATCCCAAATGAATAATTACAAGAAACGGTACAGTCGTGTACAGATCATTTGTTGAATTCAAAGACGTACAGTTTCCAAATTGTTCACCTTGCATACCTTACAAAAGATTGTGTACAAAGCTAAGACTCAGTCATACTTATACACTGCCTTATATACTAAAGTAGAGTAGATAAACAAAACTTATGGTGGCTGATTTCTGCCATATCGTTCTGGCGTGTTGGCGCCTTTGAGGGGCGCCAACACGCCGACACGCCAGAACGACAAATATACGCGCCGATACGACAAATAAAGGTACTTGTCGTTTTTGCGTGTCGGCGTGTTGGCGCCCTTCAAACGCGCCAACACGCCAGAACGACAAAGTAAGAGCGCCAATACGATAAGTTTGGATCCGCCAGAACGACAACAAGACACATAAATCTCTCGTTCTGGTGCCCATTATTTGGCGTGTTGGCGTCTCGGATTTGTCGTTCTGGCGTTTTGGCTGGTTTGAAGGACGCCAACGCGCCGACACGCCAGAACGACAAAAAGCGCGCCGATACGAGAAATAAGGTATTTGTCGTCCTTTCGTTTTGGCGTGCGTGCTTAGCGGAAGGCGCCAACACGCCAAAACGAAAGGACGACAAATATCTTAATTGTCGTATCGGCGCGCTTATTTGTCGTTCTGGCGTGTTCTCGTTTTGGCGCCCTTCAAACCCGCCAGAACACCAGGACGACAAATCTGAGGCGCCAACACGCCAAATAAGGACCGCCATAACGAGATATTTAAGTGTCGTGTTGTCGTTCTGGCGCGTACAAATTTGTTGTATTGTCGCCCTTATTGTATCGTTGGGGCGCGTTGGCGCGTAAGAAGGCCGCCAACACGCCGTCACACCAGAACGATAAATATGCGCGCCGATACGACAAATCAGGTATTTGTCGTTCTGGCGTGTTGTCGTTTTGGCGCCCTTCAAAGGCGCCAACACACCAAAACGACATGGCAGAAATCAGCCACCATAGAAACTCGATTAGATATTTTGAATTTCATTACCGTAAAATGAATACTGGATATCACATTGTTTACGCTCATTTCATACGTATTAATGGATGTATTAGTATATAGAGATATTATGTAGGGTACAATGTACTTTATGTGACTTTAAACATATCATATTATAAATATTCCAAGAAAAAGCTGATTCAAATTCTACAAGTCATAGATTAAACAAGAAATGTCTTTAAAAAAGACAATCGGCGTTGAAATTAATATTGAGATGTCATTTAAAAGTTACCTAAACAGACGGCCAAGATGACCCCAGATTTGTTGGTCCCCACCAATAATAGGGGACTTATTGGAGCCCAGATTTTTCGGACACTATAAGAAAACTTCTCGGACCCAAAAGTTAAATCATTAATATCTATGCCGTGAATAAACCAATCATATAGCACCAAGTTTCCACCAGTGATATATGAATAACCACAATAATTTAGTTTAACATAATTGTTATCTGAATTTGTCAAGCCAATTTGACAAATTAACAATGTAGGAAAATAATTTCGGGAATGAATTATCAGACGAGTCTATATAGTTATTTATAGTACCGGTAATATGCCATTCATGTTAGTTATCTATTATAAATACGATTAGAAGTCAAATAAGCATTTATACTGTGTATCCCAATAAAAAGCAATAGTCAGGGAACGTTCAGCCATTTTTGAAATGTTAATACTTTATTTTTGATAATGCAAAATTAAACATTCATTAGACTATGACGATTTTAAATTATATTAGTTGAACTATGATATATCAAGGGTTCCTGTGTATAATTAGTATTGCAAATTGTGTAGTCATGCTACGCGAATAGCAATTCGACGTATTCCGAATCTTCTTTCATAACATTTTATCTATAGAAAATGTAGCATCTTTTAACAAATTAAATAACACCTACTGGAGAAGTTGATAGAAAGATGCAATTATAAATAATCGTTAATAAATCGCAACCACAATTTTAATTCAAATTAACAGTAAGTTTATAAATATAAATTCCCATTTATTGAAATTTTTAGGTTTATGATTCTCTGAACGCTATTATTGATGCATGTATGAGTATATTAACACAGCTATATACAACGGCTGCTAGCTACGCGCGCTATTTTTAGAAAGACACTACTGTTTCTGGAATGTGATGAACTCGGTTGAATCAATGGGCTACATGGAACGGCAACTCTCTGAATGAGATTTATGAATGGGAACATTGCACAATATATATTTATAGAGCTACCGCTTATATAAATGTAGGCTAAACAAAATAGTTATTTCGTTACGTGAATGAATATAGCATTCTGTTTATGGCATACAATGAGAAAAAACGTGCATAATTAGCCTAAGTTCTAGAGTATATTTCGAGAATATGTTTATAACTTCATTTTAACCGCTTATGTAAACAATTATGTAAATTTTTAATCCCCAAAAGTATGCAACAGTTATTGGTATACGTTAAACAATTGTTTGAAGTTTGCATTCCCTAAAATTAGAAAATTTGCCTAATTCTATTGGCATTCAATTTTCCCGCTGCATAATCATCGCAAGAAATCTAGGTCAAAAGTGATCTTAGACAGCTACGCCGAAAAACGAAGCTCGATCATTAACCATTTAATGTTTATTGAAGCCTATCATTATCCGCCATGTAGCAAGCCATTATCCAATTGGGTGCAGATAGCTTGGAAAAAATCCATTTGTTTAGAAACGTACGCATGTTACTCAACCAAGCAAGACTGCATTTTCGTTGTCGACGATTGGGCTTTGTTTACACAAGTTTTATATATAAAAAAAACAATGCTTACATATATTTTTAAATGATTAAAATATACCGCGTTCCGCTCATTTTGGTGATATTTTGTAATCATTTTTCTATTTATACGTTTATCTGACGAATATTTTCAAAAGTTAAGGTACGTCGGTCTGTCGGTCTATTGGATTTTGGTTTCCGGATGATAACTCGAGAAAGGCTTGACATATTCAAATAATTTTCGGTACACATGTGTAACATCATAGAATACAGGTCAAGTTCGATGTTGGTTACAAACCACTAAATTTTGACAGAGTTATGGCCCCTTTTCGACTTAAAATTCCCTAAAAACATGGTTTCCGGATGATAACTCAAGAAACGTAGTCATATTCAAATAATTTTTGGTACACGTGTATAACATCATAGAATACAGGTCAAGTTCGATGTTGGTTACAAACCACTAATTTTTGACAGAGTTATGGCCCCTTTTCGGCTTAAAATTCAAAAGGTCGCGGTGGCGTAGTGGATATGGTGTCCGCCTAGCGATCGGGAGGTCCCGGGTTCGATCCCCTCCCGGGGAGCGTTCTCAAGATCTCCCCCAAAGACACCAAGTACTGGTTCTACCCAGGAAACGGACTCGAGAATGTCTCTAATAAGCCTAAGGCTTTCGATGCAATCGAGCTTAAATAAATAGGTTTACACACACTAAAATTCCCTAAAAACATGATTTGCGGACGATAACTCAAAAATAGCTCGATATATTCAATAATTCTTGGTATACATGTGTAGCATCATAAAATACGGGTCAAGTTCGACTTTGGTTACAAACCACTAAATTATGACAGAGTTATGGGCCTTTTTTTGACTTAAATTCCCTAAACAAATGGTTTCCTGACGATAACTCAACAATTGCTTGACATATTTAAATAATTATTGGTACACATGTGTAGCGTCATAACATACAGTTCAAGTTCAACTATAATTACAAACCACTAAATTTTGACACAGTTATGGCCCCCCTTTTTGACTTAAATTCCCGAAAAACATGGACAATAACTCATGAAAAGCTTCACATATTTAAATTATATTTGGTACATAGGTGTAACATCATAAAATACAGCTCAAGTTCAACTTTGGTTACAAACCACTAAATGTTGACAGAGTTATGGCTCCTATTGAAATTAAATTTTTCCAAATACACTGTTGACCATTAACAAATTAAAGCATTCTCTCTCTGTCCATTTCTTTCGAATGGATGTCATAGTTTTGTGACAAGGCCATATTGTGGGGGTATATCCGTCACTCATGTGACAATTCTAGTTATACATAAACTGACGTAGCTCACCCTCTGCTCCTCCGCTGAAGCCTGCATTATCTTCTGAGCATGCATTATCTTCTGAGCCAACATTATCAGGATACAGACCGTGATTATCCCCATAATAAATTTACTGGTAGTGTATATTCCATATTAGGTATACTACACACGGTGGAACTAGTAGTACTTTGTGAATGTATGTACGTACAAAGGACAAGAACTTTTGTTTCGAATAGGTGGACCATTTTAAATCTAGATATTAGTCAAATGCCGAATGGTTAAAATTCTGTTTGGCTATAAACATCAATCAAATTAAAGTTGTCTTTAGATAATTAAATTCTTCCCGAACATAAATTTTTCAGTGAAAGTGTTTGATTCGAAGGATACCATATAAAAACGTCATCTAAAGTCTTGAAATATGTTTTTAAATTCAGAACCAGAAATTACAAACTCCCCAATAAAGTAGGCAGTTGGAACAAGATACAACATAATGATAGAACATGATGTGAACTTTATGATAAGAACTCTATTGGAGATGACTCGTTATTTTCTAAAACATAATTATTTTGCTGAACATATAAGAAATATCACTCTTCAAATGTTTTACAATTCAAAGAACAACCTCCGCGCAGAGATTTAACTGGTTCCGAGCATAGCTCAAGTTTAAATCCTTGCCGGCATGATGTTCCACGTGACCATAGTCAAAACACATTGCGCGAAATAAATCGTGGGCAAGCACATGATAAAAACGTGGACAACGTAAAATACTTGTGTTGGTATGTTAACTGTATTTATTTATTTATTTTTGTTTTTCATTTTAACCCGAAGTATACATACCTGTACCAACATGTGTGTGTCACTGTTATAAAATAATAATAACATTGACATTTTGGAAAAAAATCAATCTTCAATCTCCTCATGTGCTTAAAAAATGACAAACACACCAACAAGATTGTGCCCGCCGCCATTGGAGTTGTATTCATATGGGAATTTGACATATGTAATAACTTATGTTCGAATTAACAATTTGAAATGTTAAGTCTGCCTTAGTTATATGACAATGCTTTGTTATCATGCATTATACTGAATTAAACATGTACTTTATGGTCTTTTCGTCATGTATGTATGGCATGAATTTTCACTAATAAATCTGAAACTTCGTTTAAAAACCACCGCATTTAACATGCCAATGAACAAAACAATATACTGGAATAATTCACCAGATTTATATGATCCTATTAACCTGGTTGTTTGCATGAGTAATCAAGACCCAGACAAAATAAAGCCGCCATCCAATTAGCATGTCATTGAATGCTAATTGGCCACACTAAAAGAGGCCATCACACTTAAAGGGCGGCAATAGCATTTCAGTATAATAATAATAATAATAATAATCAACAGTGAAAACAAAAACAGTGGTATTTTGAAAAACGCGCGCATTGGGGGATCGCCTTTGTTTGATAGTGCAGAAGAAAATCGTGATTGCCTAACGGTTAGTCAATCTTTACATCAAGCAAATTCAGTGTTGTTTATGACTCGGTGTTTTTTTAACAACCCTTGTGCCAGAATTTGGATATAACAAACATGTCTACAGATACCACGCCGGCAGCTAGCACTCCAGCACCACAGGCTGTACCAGCCCCGGTCGTTGCAGATGAGTTGACCACCAAATGACAATCCCATCGATGCTATTATTTCCTTTCTAAGGCGAATTGAAACAAAGCTGAACCATGTTGATGAACGTTTGAACACTTTGGACATTCTTGAGAAACAGGTTAGTAGTTTTCAGTTGGATCGTAAAAAGCTATGGGCGTTTGTGCATGATTCTAACCTTAAATTTGATGAAAAAATCTCGAGATTGGATATTAAAGTTGAAAATATAACATGAAAAAACAAGAATCAAAGGTGAAAGATGAACTTTAATATGTACAGTCGCAAAGTATGCGGAACAATTTAATATTTGGCAATATACCGGTAGTGCCAAACGAGAGACATGAACAAACTGAAGCCGAAATAAGGAAATTTATGTTTGAAAAGTTAAAACTTGCACAGGATATTGCAAATGGCATCCAGTTCGAACGTGTGCATCGCATGGGGAACACTACTTCCGGTTAAAAAGCCGAGGAAAATAGTGGCCAAATGCACACTGTACAAAGACCGGCAAATGGTTCGAAGCCGCCGCAGAGAACTCGACAAAACCGGGTTCTATATGCATGAACAATTTCCACCGGAAATCGCGGCTCGGCGTCGAGCCCTCATCCCGGAACTGAAGGAGGCTAAGAAAAAGGGGCTAGCCTACGACTCCCTAATGGTAGACGGTGTGCGGAAACAGAGCGCCAGAGCTCCGGAAGTGGCCAGCAGAGACTAGGGGCGCGACGAGGTCGGACTATCTGTATTGGCACGGAACATTCACGGACTAAGTAGAGCGAAACTAGAGGACAGTGCTTTTAGTGACTTAATTTGTAAATATGATATAATTTTTTAGTGACTTAATTTGTAAATATGATATAATTTTCTTATTTGAATCTTGGGGCAATTTTGAATTTAAAATTTAAATTTAATTTTAAATTTTGATTTAAACCCATATAAATGTTACAACCTCTTCAGAAAAATACAAAATAAAAAAGCTAAGCGTTGTAGTGGAGGTGTAGTTTTGTATGTTAGAAACGAATTTTGCAAAGGTATTACAATTGTTAAAAATCATTTTGATACGATAATCTGGTTGAAACTAGATAAACATTTTTTAAATCTGTCTGATGATATTTATTTAGCAGGAGTTTATATATGGCCTGAAGGGTCGACTATGTATAATTGTATTAACGACGATTTGTTTGACCTTTTACAAAGTGATATTTGTTTATTTGAAACTCGAGGAAATGTATTTTTAACGGGTGATTTTAATGCCAGGGTCGGAAGCGGGGATAAAACAGATTATATTATTTGTGACAAACCAATTATAGAATTTGATAACGATGAATATTCACCTGACAGGCCAATCAGTCGAGTTTCAATGGACAAAATCCATAATAATTTTGGAATTAAATTGCTAGACTTATGTAAGTCAAACTGCGTTAGAATTGGTAATGGAAGGCTTGGAAACTATTATAATATTGGAAAGTTTACTTACGTGTGTTCATCGGGATCGAGTGTTATTGATTATCTATTGTTGAGTGAATGTGACTTTGGTAAATTGAGCAATTTTTGTGTAAACTCTAATGAATGGTCGGATCATGCATCGCTCTCTTTTCAAATTAATTGTGGCAATGTGTATTATAGTAATGAAAATGATTATACACGAACTAGTATTAAATGGGATGAAAGTCTGAGAAATGAATTTAGACGTGGTATAATCTCAAAATTGCCTTTATTTAATTCTTTAACACTAGGCACATATTTTGTTGATAGAGATTCTGTTAACATCTGTATAAACAATTTTACCAAAGAGATCCGCGATGTTGCTGATCCTCTTTTTTGTAAGATAGTTCATTATAGTGTATATAATTGTAAAAGTGTTTCCAAAAAATCTGAATGGTTCGACGCAGAATGCTTTGAAGCTAAACAAACATATATCACATCTTTAAATAAATATAACTTTAATAAAAGTGATATTAATAGAAAAGATATGATTGAATGTAAGGGGCGTTATAAAAAATTAGTGAAACGAAAAAAGCGGAAATGTGATGTTAATAAGATGAAACAAATTGAAAGCTTACGACATTCCAAACCTAAAGATTTTTTGAAACATTTTAGAAAGAATAAAAATATTTGTAATAATAATATAAGCAATAAAGACTTTTTTGAATATTTTTCAAACTTAAGCCAAAACTTTCCAAATGTTTTTAATGAAGACGCAGAATATTTCTGTAGCAATACTAATAATACCAATACTAATAATACTAATATAATGTAAATACTACTACTACTACTAC
Source organism: Congeria kusceri (assembly GCA_027627225.1). Classification (NCBI taxonomy): domain Eukaryota; kingdom Metazoa; phylum Mollusca; class Bivalvia; order Myida; family Dreissenidae; genus Congeria; species Congeria kusceri. The sequence goes on along the minus strand of CM051031.1, from coordinate 50,006,982 downwards.
TACTACTACTACTACTACTACTACTAATAATAATAATAATAATAATAATTTACTGGTTTACTTGTTTATTTGGCAAATCGGCATGAGCAATGCCTTTGGCCAATTACAAAACACATCATGAAAGATGGCCATTAGCAACATTACAAGTTCAAAATACATAATTCCAATTATAAAAAGCAGGCTTTATAAAAAATATTGTACAAAAACATTTCTATCTATAAAGTGGATTGATTAACTTATTTTATAAGTAGGTTAAGAAGCAACACTATCTAGGGTTTGGGAACGTCGTAACATCGCAAAGTATGTCAATTTTGAAAGTCGTCTTAACAAACCAATTTTTTCTGATGACATGAGATTAACAAATTTATTAATAGTACTAAAAGCATTTGAAATTTTATATTTTTGCCTTAAGTCATGATACAAGGGACAGCAGAGTACAAAGTGGAATTCTGACTCAACAACATTGTAATTGCATAGTTTACATAGTCTATTAATTCTATCCACATTATTGTATCTTCCTGTTTCAATCTCAAGAGAATGTGAACATAATCGTAACCTAGTCAATGCAATTCTATATTTATCCTGGTCAATAGCATCTAAATATGTTTCATACCTAAAAACAGTTTTGAATTTTTTATAATACTCTAATTTGTTTTGAGAATTCACAGTTTCCGACCATATCTGTATATATTGGTCACGCAACCTTTGCTTTAACATGGGTATATAGCAACAGTTAATATCAAACATATACCATAAGTAGCCATATCCAAGCATATCTAATGCATTATTAACCGCCTTTCCCCAGCTATTTTTGAAATTCAATGAATTAAAACTGTTATCTAAAATATGTTCTATAAATATTTTGCCTGGAAGTGATTCCGGATTTTTCATAATTTTACACCAGTATTTTAAGGCTCTTTCCCTGCAAATGACCGAAAGTGGGAATCTACATAATTCACCAAGGACGGCAACTGTGGATGTTTGAGTACGCACGCCAAGAATATGCTTACAAAATTTGATATGGATTTTGTCTACCTCCTTGAAATCATATATGCCCCAAATCTCACTACCATACAAAATAATAGGTGAAACAGTCGAATCAAACAGTAACAATTTTGTTTTAATATCTAAAGATACTCTAGTAAACAGTGATATAAGGCCATTATATGCCTTCAGAGCCTGTTCATTTAGTGCTTTTACAGCATTAGCAAGACTTCCGGTATAATAAAATTTCATACCAAGGTAGCAGAAACTATCAACAATCTCAAGATTAATATTGTTTATACTCCATGTAAAATTATTTCTAGATTTTTTTGCGTTCAAATATACATATTTTTGTTTTAGCTACATTTATCTTGAGGCCCCATTTAGCAGAATATTGGTTTACACAATCTAGCTGGGCCTGCAAACTATTGCGATCAGTCGTAAACAAAGCAATATCATCTGCAAATAGTAACATATATAATGATAACTTTTCAATATCATTTACAGACATTTTAGACACATCAATATAATCCTTGATATAATTAATAAATAAGATAAACAGTAAAGGAGATAGAGGCTCTCCTTGTTTGACACCAAGTGTTATGTCAAACAGTTCAGAATACGGCATGTGTTCAGAATTTTTAACACAAGCTTTAACGTTTGAATATAGAGATTTAAGCATTTTTAACATTTTACAACTTACATGGGAATTAGCTAATTTTATCCACAATGCATCATGTATAACGGTGTCAAAAGCCTTTTCATAATCAATAAATACACAGTATAGTTTTAACTTATTAGCAAGAACTTTCTGTATTATAGTATGCAGGATGAATATACTATCGACAGTTCTACGATTATCGCGAAAACCAAACTGAGCATCATTTAACTTCTGCTCATTTTCGCACCACTTATTCGTCCTATTTCTTAGCACAAGTGAGAATATTTTAGCGATTATATTTATTAATGTAATTCCTCTATAATTCGAGGGATTTGATTTACAACCCTTCTTATATATAGGTACAATAACACCTTTAGTCCATTCGACCGGACAAATACCACTATCAAATATATAATTAAAAATAGTCGTCAAATAGGGAGAAATAAAATCTTTTGCATCAATAAAGAAATCCGCAACATTTCCAGACATATCACAACTTTTATATCTGGACATGTTACCAATAGTTTTACAAAGCTCTTCTGCACTAAATTGGCAGTCTAAACTATCAATATTTATATTCTCATACAGATCATAATTGTTTGCATTATCGTCTCTATAAGTGCTATTATTTGGATTATTTGACAAATTACGAAAATGATTGGCAAATTCTTCAAGAGAAATGTCAGGTGATCCAGACCTTTTATTACTTTTAAATTTATTATGTTTCCAAAATTTGCGTGAACCACTTTTACTTAACACAGACAATTTCTGTTTTTCACTCCTGTAAACAGATTGTTTAGCCTTACGTTTGATACATTTAAAAGCACTCCTTGCATTCAAAAAATTCAGTCTATTTACATCACTAGAATTAGTTTTATACATGCGTTTACTTTGATTAAAAGTCGACTTAGCATTTCTACAGTCAATATTAAACCAAGGGGATTTTTCTTACCACTATTTCGATTGTTATTGACTTTAGTGCGAAATGTTTTACAATAAACCTTAAATGACAGATCAAAAATAGTACTTGACAAACTATTCAAGTAGGTATCAATATCTGTTAAACCATCTGAAAAACTTTTCAGCAATTCATCAAAAACTTGTTTATTATCATACAACACGTTTTGCAATTCTTCATTTTTAATTGAGCTATCGTCCCACACTAATTTTTCAACACTAGCAGTATTAACAATAGATGCATTATTGACGCAATTTAATTGGAACTCAATTGGGCAATGATCCGAGAATTCAGTAATATCATGTACACATATGTACACATATACCGTTAAACCGACCAAACATTTCATAATCACATATAACATAATCGACTACACTAGCAGCAAATCTATTTCTGTTAAAATTATAACACGTGAAATTACCCGGCTCTAATCGCCCATTGACTATACATAAATTATTCTCTTTACACAATGACAATAATTTATTGCCATAAGTATTGGCAATTTCGTCAAAAGAACATCGTAACGGCAGTTTATCTACATCATATGATATTGTAGGCATAGTCACATATCTATCAAGGTTAATATTTTCTACCAAATCTGATCTCTGACCAATGCGTGCATTTAGGTCACCGGTCAAAATAACATCACCTAGTAAAGAATAGCGAAGTAAATCATTTGAGATATTTTCACAGAAATCAAATTCAAACAGAGGTGAACTTCTACATTTGTATACCTGTGAATCTTCTGGCGGAATGTAACAATGTATAAAGTAAAGGTCATTAGATGTACCAAAGAATGTCTTGCATAGCTTAATACACATATAGCCGTTAAGATTGATGTCCACTAATTCAATTTTGCCAGCGTACTTTTTATTAAAATAGACAATTAATCCACCACTATTACGTTTTGCTTTCTTGTTAGTTAAAGGTCTTGGACACGAAAAGCTATCAAAATTGTTTAAATTAACATTTGAACAATTTGAGTGCCAAGTTTCACAAAACAATAATACATCAAATTCATTAATATAATTTGTAAACTCATTATCATTTAATTTTGAGATAAGTCCTTGAACGTTCCATAACAGGAAACGTAGTTGCTTCTTCGGGAGCTCCTATTCAGCAGTACCGGATGTGTCGATGGAGCGGCCCTGGTGATCCGTCGGAGGGTTCAATGGTACAGACGGGGCGCTATTTTCAGGCCCGCGTTGCTGGATTGGCACTGGTCGGCTTCCGTTTAGGGAGTTCGACCCGCCGCGAGGCGGCAGATCCGGTGTAACTCGGCCCTGGTGATCCATTGGAGGGTTCCATGGTGCAGACGGGGCGCTGTTTCTAGAATTTCTAGATCCGCGTTGCTGGTTTGGCTCGGTGCGGTTTCCGTTCCGGAAGTTGGACCCGCCGCGAGGCGGCAGATCCGGGGGAGGACCAGGTGGAAGGCTGTCGGCGGTATAGAGTTTCCTGTCGATAAACAGCTTATCAACGCTCAGGGAAGCCTGCTTGTTTTGCGAACGCGCCTGCACTAGATACGGAATTAACTTCCGCCGACGTTCCTGAATCTCACGAGGATATTGGTCAGACACGTGATATGCAGAGTGTTTCAGCTTATCATAGGCGCTTTGCTTCACTGTCAGCTTATCCTGATGGAAATTGAATTTGGCGACAATAGGTCTCTTCAAACCTTGTTCGAACCGTCCAATACGATGAGCACGGTCGATCTTGATTACCCGCGCATCATTCATGCCAAGTTCATTTTCGCAGAAAGAAAGAACTTTTGCCATACAATCTTCATTTCTCCTATCATCGAACGAATTTTCCTCAGCGAAATTTAAAAAAAGGAGATTGTCGCGCATAGAATGGGCTTTCAGCTGGACAACATCATCAGCTAATGTGGAATTAAACTGCTTCAAGTCATTTAAATCTCTCGACAAAGCATCAGACTTAGATTTTTCAGAGTTCAAAGATTTTTCTAACACAGAATGCTTACGACGCAAATCATCACATTCACTACTATCGAAAGCCCGGCTAGTTTCAAGTTCAAGAAGTCGTGTTGTTACCTCAGAAAACTTCGTGTCAATGTCATTCATTCGGGCCTCCACAAGCGTTACATTTTTCGCTATTTTGGATACATCCATCTCAATAAGATTAAGTTTGGCGAGCCTGTTATCAATGCTTGACAACCTAGCAAAAATCGCCTGTATCGAGCCCTGGTCCTGCGTGGCGCTAGGCACAGCTGCTGGTTGCGCTAAATGGATGCTGGCGGGGGATGGAGGCTGCTGGAACATATATTGCAGATGGGGCGGATAATATTGGCCGAACATCTGTTGATTTGGTGTGAGCATGACAGGGGAGTTTCCGGGGGCGCTGTTGAGAGGCGTGCACGGCATCACTGGTCCTGCGGAAACTGCTGGTGGGGTCTTCTCGGACATGATTTGGATTTTATCAGGCTGATCGCTAGATGAACCAGGTGATGCTTGTTCTTTTGTGCGCTTGTATGTACGCTTGTTGTTACTTTTGGTCATGATACGCTATACATTTCGAGGGTCAGCAACAATAGACTTGATCGTTGAACGGTGAACGGTGATCGAACTTTAATCACTAGACAGTTCTTTTCACAATATCTTGCGAAACCGGTTTTGTTACGTTTTTGTTATGGAGTAATACAATTTGAGGTATAATTGGCGAATTCTATGGCTGGTCGCTTTTTATACTAATCCAATTAGGCGAACAATAGAAAACACAAGATTCGTTTGACCAGTGTTCAGTAAATCCCTGTGCAAATTTCAGTCCTGAAACGCGGAAACTTAAAATACATTTTACATTTCATAGAGAACAACACTTTTCCTCATTAAATTTCTCAATAAAAATCCACCAAAAACCACCAAAATCACAGATTAGCTATATAATACTGTCTTATCACTTACAATCCAATTTTCATGAAGAAATAACACTTTTGAAACTATGTAAATCGAACTTTTCCTCAGAGCCCTAAAATATACGTCTCACACTCTTGATGACTAGTTTGATAATAATAATAATAATGACGATGATTGTATTTTTGATGAATTGGATGTACCAGTTACAATCCGTGAAGTAGAATCCGTTATACATAACCTGAAAAGGAATAAATCATTTGCAGCGGATCAACTCTTAAATGAATACTTTATTGAATCATGTGATATTTTAGCTTCGCATTTAGTCGATATTTTTAACGGTATCCTTAATTCGGGCATTTATCCAGACTCATGGATGAATGGACTTACTGTACCTATTTTTAAGAAAAATGACCCCATGGATGTTAACAATTACAGAGGCATTACGTTGAATAGTTGCTTTTCCAAAATATTCACTGGTATCATAAATAAACGTGTCTCAAAATGGGTTGCCGATAATAACATAGTAAGTGATGCACAATTTGGTTTTAAAAAAGGGAGTTCCACAGTAGATGCTATATTCGTGTTAAATGCAATAATTAGTAAAATATTAAATGAAAATGGGAAACTAGCATGTGCGTTCATTGATTTTAAAAAGGCATTCGATAGTATATATAGGAATGGTTTATGGTATAAATTATTTAAACTTGGACTGAGAGGTAAAACTTTACGGGTAATACGGGATATGTACTCGAAAGTGCGCGCATGCATAAACGGATGTAAATCGTATTCAGAATTCTTTGAATGCTCTATATTCGATTCTGTTATTGCCGTGTCGGCCTGTTTCTATTTTTAATTGGTGAGATGACACTCTCAGTTTAGATAATGCAATACGATATCTTAATGGTACTTTATCAAGATAATATTCAAAGTCAAAATCAGTTTTAAACAGCTTATAAGTGCACAAAGTTTTGCACTTTTTGCAATAAAATTGATTTGGAAGACGAATATCATTTTATATGCATTTGTCCTCAGTATAGTGACATTCGGAAGACATATATATGTAAATATTACTATACTAAACCTAGTGTGGTCAAATTTATTAGCCTATTTAAATCAAACAATTATAAAACAGTATTGAATTTGTGTAAATATACATACCATGCTTTTAACAGACGAAAAGGTATGATTAATACTGTACAATAGTTGCAATAATTTGTTGTTCTCTACAGTTGCATATATTAGTGTACATATTGTACATACTTTGATTAAGCTGTCTCGTATGTTTGTCTTATGTTTTCGTATGAAATCTATAAGTCCCTCATCTGGGCAAGTACTTTATTAAAACACATTTGTTATAACTTTCTCTGGATTTTGTTTTTTGCTATGCGAACTAGAAATAATAAATGTTATTTGTTTTATATACATATTATAATTATAAACTGTGTATATATGTACATATGTTATAAGGTGTCATGTGACTATTATTATCATTCATTGGATCATGTTACGAAAAACATGTATATGTTTAAGTAACGAAATAAATGTGTTGAATCTTGAATCTTGAATAATAATAATAATATCTTTATTTATAGATGTCACATTAAGATAAAACAAGTTACAACATGGTTATCTTTTTTACAATGTTGTTTTCTATCTGAAAAAAATAGTAAACGTATATAATGTCATAAACAAACATAAATAACACACATACAAATTGTGATTATTATTAAACACATGACAGACACACGCAGAATGGAAATAAACATTTTGCAAATAAGTGCACACGTATTTGATAAATGAGAAGACACTTCAACGTAATTGCAAAATAATTTTATATAACATTATTTATACATATTTCGTGTACGTATCTAACTTTTGGCATTTTTTGAAGTGATAAATTGTATTCACAGCATACAGGAAGTGTAAATGTATAGGATACCAGAAATACCACCTTTTGTGTATAGCGTGATTGTACATTTTATGTCAACCTTTTGTGATATGTAAAATAATATTAATATTCAAGATTTACAAATTTACGAAGATACTAAAGTAACCACTTTTTTTACTCTCTTACTATTATTAATATAACCTTGACATTATTACACGCACTATTATTATCATTTAAGCTAAAATAAATTTGCATGATAAACTTACATAAATATGCGTAATGTCAGTGTATAGTTTAATATATTACACGCTGTGATATGTATTGTTAAATTACTTCCTTTCTGCTCAATTTCTTCCATTAAAATTATTTTTTGCTATTAAAGGAAGCATCTCACCGTGACCACTTTCCCACATGAAGTGTTGCACTAAACATTGTTTGTGTATTTTTGTATGCCTTTTTGTGTTTATATATGCTCACGTGTTATTACAAAATATTTATGTTTTGTAATCTGTGAAACAAATAAAGAGTTGTTCTGTTCTGTTCAACAATTGGAAAAGAATTATAAAAGAAATTTAAAATATATCAAAAGAATAAAGAACAATTATTGTCTAATCAATTATTAAGCATAAGCAGTTTGTTTTATATTTATTCTTAAACCCGGATAAGGAATCTATATCTCGAACATAAGAACGTATATTATTCCATATTTTCATTGCAATATATGAAAAAGTTTTTCTACCGTAGTTCGTATTTATCTTCGTATGAGAAATATCTCAATGTGTAGCAAGTGTTGTTGTCAATGTGTAAAGTATTTTGTAGGTAAGAAGTGTGACCATGCAAGCTCTTGTGCACACTGGCAGCTGTTAAATATTTACACCGATCTACAAAAGGTAGCCATTCTTACTATTGGAAAAGTGCCAATGAAGGGGTTAGAGAATGCTTTCGAAGAATTGGTTTAGCACAGCGCTTTTGAAGAACAGATATTCTGGAGATAGTAGTTTTACTACTTGCACTCCAAATAACGCAACAGTAATCCATAATTGATAATATGTGGGAATTGAAATAAAGTTGTTTTATCTCCTTAGTTAATAAATTGTTGATTCTTTTGAGAAGTGCAATTTTAGCTTTCATTCTATTGCAAATACAACGTATAATGTATGTGATCATTCCAATTAAAATGCTGATCAATATAGACGTCAAGAACCATTTGAGATTTAACTTGTATCAGGTGTGTGTCGTATATTAGTATGTTAAATTGATGTAAATGTTTTAATTTATATGAAAAACCAATAACCATACATTTTGACTATTTGGGATGAATGAGCATATTATTTGCTTCAGACCATTCAATCACGGTATTGATGTCGGCCTGTAATTTTGTTTGAAGACATATCGTGTTGTTACCAACTGCACACAATGTCGAATCATCGGCATATAACTCTATAGACGAATGAAGAAGACGAGAACCAATGTCATTAATGTAAATGAGGAATAAGAGGGGACCTAATATTGACCCTTGTGGAACGCCACAAGTAACATATATAAATGAAGACTGATTACTTCCCATTTTCACACACTGCTTCCTATTAGATAAATATGAATCCTTAAGCATAAGAGTGGCGTCTGAGAAATGATAAAGGCGCAATTTACGAAGAAGAATCTCGTGATCTACCAAGTCAAATGCCTTCCTGAGATCTAAAAATACAGAACCGATAATACTACCAGAATCAATTTCTTTAGACCCCAAGCATCTATCAGCCTGAGAAGTGCGGTTCGACAAGAATGGTGTTCGCGAAATCCAGATTGATGCACATGAAGAAGTTTCCAATGATCTAAGAAGTTCTTTAAACAATTGGCAACATGTCTTTCAGATATCTTTGAGATAGTTGGTAGAATCGAGATTGGTCTGTAATTGTTGGGATCATCTACATCAGCTCCTTATTGGATTGGAATAACATATGCAGTTTTAAGATTGTCTGGGAATTGACCTCGTTCTAATCGCTAGTTTTACCCCAGAATATGTAGCATTGCATGCTATTTTTTATTGTACAGATTTATTGCAACTTTATGTTCCATTCACGTAATTAATTATGGAAATTTGATAAACCGTTTGCTGTTGTGTGACACTGATCATTAAATTAAAAAAACTTTATTAATTCATATATACGTTATGTTTTGTTCGTGAATCGTTTTCTCTTCAAGCTTTACACTTTAAAAGACATTTTAACCCGGAGCACGGCGTCATGAAAATGCTTTTTATGGCGTCAAACTTATTGCGCGTTATTTGTAATCATGTTATTTTCTTGTTTTTCTACACAACTCATGATAAATGCACTATCTGCTCATGCCCTAGACTTTACTAATCACATGGTTTAATGTACTATTTTTTCTTGGAAAAGATTCCATTACTTTCTGGGTTTCGAGTTCAAGTTCTTTTGATAATGAACTTGGTAGGCCTTAATCTCGACGTCAGAAAATGACGTCATTTTTTTCAAAGTGAAATACTCTTTATACATTTTTTTACTGAAACAACATACAGTGCTAAAATTTACAAAAATGACATTCAGAACACGTTTATTAAAGTGACAAATTACCACAACTTTGAAAAACGGTTAAGTATAATAGTCGTATGCATATGGTGCTATGGACATTTCGGAATGATCCCAAAGCCCAAACGTTCAGACTTCACATTTTTTAATTCAGTAGCTAATTGGGGGTCATTATTTGATGTTTATCGACAAATTAATAAACAAGAGCATCGCTTACGGGCGGTGGACGTTTGACTTCAAGTTCAAGTCAATACCACTTTTTTATATTGAGAAATTTGATCTAAAGCCAAAATATATATAAAAAGGCAATAACTCCACCTAAATCCTTGATATATAGTTATCTCCTCTGGTCTACAGAATAAGTTCATCAATGTGATCAAGTTCTCTGAGTTTCAAGTATAGTTTTTATATATTTTGTGAAATTTGACCTAAAGAGAAATTCAGAAGTTGGAAAAATAGCAATTACTCAGCTAAATCCTTGAAAGAGTTACCTTCTTTTTTCTGCAGAATGGTGTAAGCACTATAAACAAGTACCTTGAGTTTCAATATAACGTCTTTGTTAGTTATTGAGAAATTATATATTTACCAAAAAACTGTCAAAATAGGCAGATAACTCTAGAAATACAAATTACATGGTTACTTGCCTTGTTATAATGGAGTACCCTTTTTATAGTAAACACGTATTGGTAGTTCCAAATGGATACTTTGATAGTTTCTGAGAAATTGACTCTGGCAAAAAAATTAACCAAGAAACTTAACCAGACGCAGACACAGACGACAGGGCGCGACAATAGCTCGACTTTTTTATTCGAAAAGTCGACTTAAAAATCACTGGCGGAGCTAAAATCAGACAAGGCTTGGTGTTTAACAAAAATAACAGAAAGGTTACATTAACGATGTCTCATTATTCACATCCAATGACTTTGTTGTAAAAAAGTATAACCATCATAAGCACAATATATGCTATAAAGCTAGAAACTAAACACGAAAGTGCATGTCATGGTTAAAACAATCTACTGCTAGTTAATGCGTCGGTCACAAAAGTAAAATTATTAAAGTGTTTCTTAGAACAAGAAATGGTTATTGAACTGGAAAATATGCTCGTTTTGTCTTTAACTAAGTTCATGGTTATTCTTATTGCTCTAGAAATGCTCGTCATATTTAACTCAATATTGCTAAATATTGCTTAATATTGTAACACTTATTGTGTTACAATTAGTTCTAAAGTAGGATAAAAATCAAGTGCCCATATAGTTTACTAGATTCTTTCCCGCTTTCATACAGCGTACATCTGTTATATCTTCTTTTTTTGTCATTTGCTAAAAACGGGTTATTCTTTGTGGATAGACTTTCTTTGATCAACGAACAAAGATACGGTGTATATTCATCGAAGAAATAACACTTTACAGAAATTTATGTTGAAAAGTAATTAAAACTGAATGAAGACTACATCTATAAATTTACGATAGCCTAAGGTTATTAGTCCCCTACCGGTCCGTCCTTCCGTCCGTCAGTCCTTTCCTCCGTCCCACAACATTTCTGAATGGATTTTAAAATAACTTGGTAGAAATTTTCACCAACATAAGACAATGTGTCGCGCGCAAGATCCTGGTCCGTACCCCTAAGGTCAAGGTCACACTTAGAGTTCAAAGGTCAAAAATGGGGTCTGTTTTTCGTGTCAGCTCGATAACTATTTCATTTCTGGATGAATTTTGAAATAACTTAGCAGAAATGTCTACCATCACGAGACTCTGTGTCGCTTGCAAGATCCAGGTCCGTATTTCCAAGGTCAAGGTCACACTTAGAGATCAAATGTCAAAAATGTGGTCAGTTGTTCGTGTCCGCTCTTTAACTTTATCATTTCTAGATGGATTGTGAAATTAATTAGCAGAAAAAGTCACCATTATGAGACGATCTGTCGCGCGCAAGATCCGTACCTTCAAATTCAAGGTCACATTAAAAGGTCAAAGGTTAAAAAAAGGGGTCTGTTTTCGTTTCGATAAATTATTCTGTCATTTCTGGATAGATTTTGAAATTGCGTGGCGTAAATATTCAGTCGATTTGTTGTCACCATGTGTATGTCAATAAACTCTTCTGATATGTTTCCAAAGTATGACAAGGGGGGGGGCATATAGTCGCCGCTTTGTCCGTCCGTCCGACATTCTAATATTGATGTTATTCAGTTTGTCCGGGTGTGAAACGAATGTCCCCGATAATTTTATCCATCATACTGCATGTCCGTCCGTCCGTCTTTCCGTCCGTCCGTCCATCCGGTACGTCGTTTCCGCGCGTGATCTCGGGAACTAATGACACGAATATGATTAAACTTTATATGCAGCGTCCCTATAGGGTGGACATGCGCATATTGTCAGGTAGTTTCGGTCCGATGATTTTTCAGGGAGTTATTGCCCTTTGATCGAAAATAGGTCATTTTCGCGCGAGATCTCAGGAACTAATAATCCGAATTCAATGAAACTTTATATGCAGCTTCCCTACCAAGGGGACATGCGAATATTGTCAGGTCGTTCCGGTCTGATGATTTTTCAGGGAGTTATTGACCTTTTTTATATTAAAATTAATACATTTTAATGGAATATTTAGTTTCCGCACGAGATCTCAGGAACTTACAACTCGAATAACAATGAAACGTTATATGCAGCATTCCTACCAGGACATGCACAGATTGTCAGGTTGTTCCGGTCTGATGATTTTTCAGGGAGTAATTGCCCTTTGATTTTTAATTGGCTTATTTTGCTTGTGTACACTATAACTTGTCTATGGATATAGGGATCGTAGAATTACGTGGCACAAATGCTTGCTGTAATGTGCTGATGTGTACCGCTCATGAATCATGTCCCGAGATCAAATGTCAAGGTCACACCTAGAGGTCAAAGGGCAAAATTGACACTTTGCTTGTCTGTGCTTTAACTTGCCATGGATTTTAAAAACTTCCTAGCACAAATATTAACCTCAATGAGACAACATGAAGTGCATATAAATCAGATCCATATGTCAAAGGTCAAGGTCACACTTAGAGGTCAAAGGTCAAAATCAGCTTTGTGCTTGTCCTGACTAGAACTTGTTCATATATTAATTTAGTTTCCAATTAAATGGCACAAATGTAAGCCTAAATGAGACATGTTACAGGCATGAATTAGATCTGTAGGTCAAAGGTCAATGTCATACTTAAAGGTCAACATCGAAATTGGTATTTTGCTTGTCCGCACTTTTAACTGCTTCGATGGATTTTTAGACTGTACACGAAAGTGATCCTCAACATGACAACGTGTCTTCGTATGAATCAGATTCGTAGGTTTAAGGTCAAGGCCACATTTAGAGGTCAAAGCTGCATCGGGGAGCATCCATACCGATATTCTTGTTTTAATTGTACTAGTCATTTTAGTTATAACAACGTTTCAACAACCAAACTTCAAAACTCTCCATTTGCCTACAGATTAAATTTTTTAGGCGACTGTCTTTCTAATAAGGAAAATACGATTCAATACACGTTTGAAAAATAGTCTTTGAAAGGTGTAATTCTGTCACGGATCTATACGAAAGATTACTGAAACCAACACAGTACAAAAGTTTTTTATTCCGAAAATAAACGTGTCTCTGAAGTGATTAATTAATCAGAGAGCTGGCAATAAATCAAATAAATTTGTCATTTTGTCCTGTAAGTTTCTCTCTGACCTAGATGTCTCTCTTACTCAGAAACTTATATTTTAGGCCAATACACATCTCCTATGTAAATTCTTCGAAACAACTTTACAATTGCATTATTTGTAGCTGAAGAAGATTTCAGATTATCAACGTTCTTCATTGCAAGAAAGCTAGTGTGCAAGTAAGGAAACGTAAAAAAAATCACCATAATAGACTTTGAGCTGACAATAGACCCTGCTTTCAGAACTATGTTTTTATGAACGTACTATATCTAAGCTGCCATTTGCTGGTTCGCTCCACGATGGCAGTTAGTTATTTTAGATGCTTCGCCATTTTTAAGTTCGTTGCCATTTTTTGAATGAGAAAAAAAAAAAGTGTCTATAACAAGGTTTATATCGCATAAGAACTAATTTTCTAGGACTTTTTTCAAACAGTCCAATACAAGTGATTTGTGAGTTTCAAGTACACTATCAGTTATTTGTGAATTTTAAGTATTATATTTAAACAATTTATTTTGTTACTGTACTACGTTACCAAAAGAAATATGCAGAAAAATGTCTGATAAAAGAAATCATAATTTATTTATACATTTAAGATGATATATGTGTATATTATGGGCAGAGAAGATAAAAGAAATCATGCCTTAAAGAATTAAGTACTGATTTTATTTTTTAAGCTCGACTATTCTCCGAAAATAGTCGCCTATTCTCCGAATAGTCGGAGCTATACGACTCACCCGTTCGTCGACATCGTCATAATGCTTTGGTAAAGGTTTGCGTGCAACAAGTACATACTGTCACGACTCTGACTTTTTGAATACCTTCGGAGGCGGTAGCGAGTCATTTATCTAGAAATCATTTTTAAATTCAACTAATAAAGACATAATGTAAATTTCATCACTGCATTACATCTATAGAGTTTAAATAATTATCTCACAAATATACAATTATAAGGAATTCATTCATATATCAATAATATAATGTCATACCAGCTATTATGTGCACTCATAAAGTTCACAATAAATAAATTCTGCCAAAATTCTGCCAGTTCCTTTTCAGTTTTATGCAAAATTCTATATAGTCTAAAATATCAAATCATTATGTTTCTCTGTCTTTCTCAACAATATTTTGTTCTTAATTTTTCATGTTATCTTATGTACCGACCGAACCGTTCTGAGTCTAATACAAACATCTCGGCCTTTTATACTACTTCCAGAAATTCTGCCATCGCAGAATTCTGCTAAAATTTAGAACGTAACAACGTGAACAGCAGAAGACTGACATAAACAGTTCAAACCATCGATTTTTGAATGAAAGTATACAATGTTTCACTATATTTACATAAGAAACAACACAATTAATCAATTACCTGCATTATGACAAATTTTCCAATAAGTGTTAAATATTAAAACAATGAAATAAATTACAATAAAACGTTTGACAGCAGTTTTTTATTCACGTAAATCAATGACGTCATACACAGTTACAACGCCACCTAGGGGTAAACATCACAACGTAAACATGTGTCCGATAGCTTTACAAAAATCTGGATTTAAACTCAAACAATCGTGTAGCTGGAAATCAAATTAAATTTACAAGTCTGTTAACAACGTTTCTTCATACTACTTCGTAGCTTAGCAGCAGACAGCATTCTTAACACAGGTTAAATGGATTAAACAACAAATAAACTTTACCCCACCCACTCCGGTTCTGAAGGGTAACATTACCCCCTCATTAAAATATTTTGTGTCCTCGCATTACATTAATCTTAATAAAGAACTATAACAGCTACATAATACATTAATCATTTTCAATGAACAAGTATGCATTAGTTCAATGCATAACTATATACATTTAACAAATGGAACAATTAACTATTAATGAATATCAAATGTGCCGATGAAGAATATAAGAATGTAAATTACAGTTAACGAACAAGTTAGTATGGCAGCACATTTACACTAAAATATCTCACCATATGTCATAAAACATAGTGACAAAAATAAGAACAACTACGGTAACATATTTCAATAACAAATACGGTAACAAGGCAAAAGGCTTTTCATATAGGAAAATACAACAGTGACTTTTCCTTCATAAACTTTAAGACAATAAACAATGTAAGTCTGACCTAAGCAACTATGAGCTTAAATATGGTTCATCATCTAGTACCCAGTATCTCATTAATTTAAAACAACAATACAGGTAAAGTTATCTCTAAAACTTTGCAAAAATCTAGATTGGAGGATTAAATTTGCCATTAGTTACTTAATAACTGACAATATACAACGGCCGGACATACTTTACAAGTACATAAAAGAAAAAATACTTTTATATATCAATAATAACTCTAATATTTCTCAAAACAGTAAATATCAGAATTCTCCGAAGACAACACCAATATCGTTGTCAATAAAATGAAATTGTTGAATAACATCAACGTTCCAATGACACAACACATAATATTCAAATTTAGTGCAAATTACTGTATTAACTTTATTATACTGAGTTACAGTAAAGAATTCCAATGTCTTCTGATCGAAATCAAGCAACACTACAATTTTTTCAAAATTCAGTTATTAAATATACTCAATATGTGACTTTAGGTTAAACTATACCTAAATTCAAAAGAATATAGATATTTTCACAATGAATGTCTAGAGTTAAATACATATCAAAGAACATTGACTGTTTTACTAAGAATGTCAAGAGTACACATCTGACATTTATAACTACTAAAAACGAATGTGAGTGTTCATGGGTTTTGGAGGAACAAGTGGCGGCCTTCGCGTCTGTTGCTTATAGAGATGGTAGGCTCGACCACGTGCATAGTTCTGCCTTCCCCACTGATATGATGGTTGGCACTAACGCCCTTCTGGATTGAAGTGAACGGTACTTCTCGGAACAACATTTCCATTTTTGTTTTCCTTCCCAGTAGTGGTAGGAACAACATTTTTCTTTTCCGACTTTAACTCGTCGTTCGTCAACCAAATGGCCCAGCGCTAAGCCCATGGTTTGATTTGAGTTCACTGATTTCAGATTTCAGTTCATTTTTACATGCGTCACAAGTTGACGACGAAGACGATGAAGAACTAGAATATGGGGATGAACTTGAAAATGATGAAATGCTCCTTGGAGACTTTGTTGCACGTTGTAAATTACGTGACTTCAACAATGGCGATTCAGGAAAGTTAAATGGCGATAAAATATGGTCACCCTACATTTCAGGCAAAATGTCAACAGTGGGTGTACTATGAATGGAGACTACTCGATGGCATATTACAAAATGTCAGACGTTGTCTTACGACGAGTGTTGAAGATTGAAAACGATTCCTCTTTTTCAAGACGGATAATGTCAGAAGAACATGGAATGTATGGATTACAATTTTTTATGAGTGAAGCCGCTTCATTCACACTTTTACCATTTGCCAATATGGCATTCACAGTTGCTTCATGTGGAGCGAAGTTGCATCGGTTAACGTGAAATCAACTTGATCACTATGAATAGATATAGGGCAATCAAATCTTGCAATAACTTCATTTAGTATCACTCTAGCTGTAGTTTCAGCTGTTTGATCAGTTACGGGTATTATCTCCACCAACCTCGAAAAATGATCTGTCACTGTTAAAATATATCTATTACCCCTAGGAGTATAAGGCAGTGGACCTAAACAATCAGTAGATAGTCTGTCTAAAGCATGTCCGAAAGCAAGTGTTCCTAACGGTGCTTTGTGATTAAATGTTGATGTCTTATTTGCACCACAACTGTTACATTGTTCAGTCCATAAATAAACATCTTCTCTTACACCATACCAATAATATTTATGTAACAATTTCTCTCCAGTCTTTTTGCGACCAAGATGACCAGATAAAACATTGTTATGCATCTGATACAAAATATCTTTCTGAAACTTATGAGGAATCAATAATTGCAAAAATGATCATGAATTGTCCTGTTTATGAAAAATCCTACATATCAAACCATCCTTTATAACCAATGCATCCCAGCAATGCAAATTTTGTCGTGTAGCCACACTTTCTAAATTAGCCATATTCACATTAGGTTTATTTCCTAATGATAACCATTTTAACACAGGTCCAATATCCTTATCTTTCATTTGCAAATCTATCAAATCTTCCATACTATAACTATTTGACCAAGGAATATAATTTTCTAAGGAACCATTTTTTGACCGTGTAGTCACCGATCTGAATACTGTACAACACGTAGAATTAAATTTCGACTTGAAAACAGTCACTGTACTTCGTACTGTTAAAACAAGACTCACAGTTTTGAACATTGACCTTTTCACCAGGTCGAACAAAGAGAATATACCATTCAGACAACTGCTGAACAACAATACCAGTATGATATAATGATATAATAACAATAACCAGTCAACACCCGCTGTTGATTCTGTTTCATTGACCTCAATATTTGTAACATTGACCTTTGACGTAGACTCATTTATTATTTCCTTGACCCTTTTTCCAGTAAGTAAACAAATATTTTTAAAAGGTACATTGTATACCTTGTTCACACATGAACTATGACCTGGAATATTTTCATGGATATTTGAATCCATCTCAGATGCTCTTTTTCTACACTTAACACAGGGACCACATTTAAGCATTTCCTCTGTATCAACATCTTGACAATGGCAATCTTTTGGATTTGGACATCTTGATAAAGCATCTGCATTGCCATGTTTTTTTCCTTGACGGTATTAAACTTGAAATGTGTAACCTAATAGAATTTATATTCAACATGCTATTCTACCTGTTTGAGATTTGAGACTAAATAATCAACGTAACGCTCTATGATCAGACCTCACTCCGAATTTTCTACCAAGCAAATAATGACGAAATCATTCGACAAAATATCGAATAGCAATCAATTCCTTATCAGTCACACAGACATTTTGTTCAGCTTTACTCAATTTACGACTTGCATATGCAATTACTTTGTCTTGGCCGCCCTGTATTTGACTTAAAACTGCTGCAATACCGAAATTGCGAGCATCACAATCTAAAATAAATTCACTATCAGGTATTGGTAAAGCCATGAATTGTGGGTTTGTGAGACAATGTTTCAATTTATCAAATGCTATTTCACACTCATTTGTCCATTTCAATGAACTACCAGTCTTAGTGAGATCAAAAAGTGATTTTGCAATAGCATTGACATTTTTAACATGTTTACGGTAATATGAGCAAAGACCAAGAAATTGTTTAACCTCGGTTACATTTTCAGGGACTTTCCATTCCAACACTTTAGCTACATTACAAGGATCTGATTTGACACCTCCTGCAGATACCCTGTATCCCAAAAATGTAACTTCATCTTTTAGTAACTTACATTTCTTAGGCTTAAGTTTCAAATTTGCTTGTCTAAATCTCTCTAAAACTTCACATAACATACTTATGCGCTCGTCAACCGTGCTTCCAAACACAATACAATCATCGATATAGATTATGCATGTTTGCCATTGCAGACCCTTTAATGCAAGTTCCATAACTCTTTAAAAAGTGGCTCCACTATTGGTCATACTAAAAGGCATAGAGGTAAATTCATACAACCCATATTTTGATGTGAATGCTGATTTGGCAATATCGCTTTCACGCAAAGGAACTTGGAAATAATCAGATGTAAGGTCTTATGTTGAAAATAATTTGGATCCAGCAACTGAATCAATACACTCATCAACCTTTGGTATTGAAAATGCATCTACTTCAGTGACCTTGTTTAACAAACGATAATGTATGCATGGCCTTATTGTACCATCCTTTTTGATAACTAAACATAGTGGTGAAGCCCATGGACTGTTTGATGGTCTTATCACCCCTTGATCAAGTAGTTTATCAATGGCCTTTTTTTCTTGTTTTTGGTAAGCAATTGGAACACGCCAAAAAGGCTGTTTAATTGGTTTTGCGCCACCAGTATCAATTACATGTTCAGTTAAATTGGTAAGACCAATGTCATGTTCATTATTTTGAGAAAAAATATTGGTAGTCCATGAGAACATATGCTATCTTTTTAATTTCACACTGATTTTTATCTTTTATTGAGTCAGTGTAAAGTGTCTTTAAGTGCTCAGGTATCTGCACATTTGCATTACCATCGTTTAATGCTTTAGAATTATCTTAAGAAACATTTTTCAGAACATTGTTAGTTTAAACCTATTTATTTTAGCTCGATCGCATCGAAAGCCTAAGGCTTATTGAGAAACTCTCGAGTCCGTTTCCTGGGTAGAACCAGTACTTGGTGTCTTTGGGGGAGGTCTTGAGTACGCTCCCAAAGTGGAGATCGAACCCGGAGCCTCCAGATCGCTACATTGTTGTCAGGTGGATGCAAAAATTGCAGTCTCCTTACTGAATTTGTATTTAGGTCCTGCATATTTTCTGACTCAAGTAACTGTATTTGGTCAGTTGTAACAAATTCTGCTGCACTGTATCTTGAAATATTAAAACATCATTTTGATATGGGTTTATCAACCTAATTTTAACGGTTGGAGTACTGTTGATATTGTCTATACTTGTGTCTACCATTACAAAGAATTTATCTTTGAAACTATCTGATGCTTCAATTAAAATATCAGCACACTGTATATTGTCATCAATCTCAAATATGTCTACATAAGCATCAACAATTTGTTATGTATAGCCATGAATAATATAGTGATCTGCGGCCCCAACCTTTTTGACTGTATTATCACTGTATTGGTGACATTTGATTTCTGTGCCATTTAGTACAATTTTACTTTGACTGAGTATTCTATCAGCAGGTTTGCCATTATTGCCTTTTAAAATGTCCATACCCAATACAACATCATCTTTTATATCTGCAATGATCACCTCACACTTTATTTTGTACCCATCAATCAACAGCTCTAATTCACATTTGCCAAAATCGGTCAGTGGTTCACCACCTGCATGTAACAATTTGCCTTTTTTATGTATAGGCGGTTTTAGTGAAACATCAGTTTGCTTGTAAATATTTTCAGATACAACTGCTCCAGTACCAACAACATAATTAACATGAACGCCCTGAACACATTCTGAAATATATATACTTTCTAATAACGGGAAATCTCTCCTTATAGGATTAATTGTTTGAACACAAACATTTGTTTGGCCTTTAAATTTAAATTATTTAATTAAAATTGTGGACTGTCTTTAGGCCATTGGAGTCAGCCCTAGTTAGTTTAAACATGTGCCAGTGTCATCATAAACGCTACTGGTAACACTATTTTGAGAATGACCTTGACTTGTACTGCCTTTAGTGCTTTGATTTTGAGTCATGAAATGACTGCCATTTGTATAGACATTATTTTGTCTCTGTTTGTGCATATTGTTTTGACTTTGTGCAGACAATGCCTGGTTATCATAGTGCACATGATATTGGCCATTTCTGTAACACTGACCTTGCATGCTTAGCAGTTTCGGACAATTTGTTTTTATGTGTGATGGGTTGATGGGTTATGACAATAAAAGTATTTTTTATTATTGGCATTCTGTTTTTGACATAACTGTTTGTATGTGACCGGCCATTGAGGAAGTGACCTCTTGCTGTGGTATTGCCATATTGCATCTCTTGTAAAATAGCACAAGGTGTTAATTCTGATCGGACAATTTCTTTTAACTTGTCCATGTCATTTGTTTCTGTTGTAATTGTTTTATTTGACTGGTTCTCATGAACACTAGTTACATCTTTCTTAATGATTCTTGTTCTATTTTTGCCTGGTGCAATTCTTGCAATGTCACACTCTATTTCACTTTCTTCTGAGTCAGTGAATGTGTGTCTAATATTTTCATTATTTGACCTTTTCTTTTGTTTTGTTTCTTGAAAACATTCAGTTTGGAAAACTGCTTCATCAATATCTTTTGGTTCTTTTATGAACTCAACATGAAAACGGACCTTATCATCAATCAAACCATCGAGGAATCTTCTTAAAAGATCCTCTTGTCTTGTTTCTTTGTCACGTTTAACATGAGCTTTGTCATATACCTTGTTCAGTTCAGCAGCATACTCTTCTGCATACCTACATTTTTGATTTCTGTGACTGAATTGTACCCAAATGTCTTAGCAGTTTCAACTACTCTGAATCTGTTTGTAAGCTCTTTACATAGTGATTTGTAATTCGACCTAGTGTCACGGTTCAATTGACCGTAAACGAATTCACCAGCTGTACCCTGTAATCTGGGTAATAACTCATCTAATTTTTTATCCAGTGTCCATTTTTGCCTTTTTGCTACATCTTCAAATCTGTTAAACCATACATTCCAAGATTATTTACCAGTAAAGGGAGGTAGTTTGGGACTATGTTTATTTCCTCTGATAACATGCATTGATGAATGGGATAGAAAATTATTTTGGTCAGATGTACTATCACTGTCAGTATCACTCTCACTATATGCCCTAGTTCTGTGCCCTTCATTAATGTTTTGTTTGTTAGATCCCAGAAATGTATCTCTGTTGTTTTGCAAATCTAAATTTTTCAGAGCATGTGTTAACTCTTGTAATAGAGAACTCTCAAGGCTTGCTACCTTAGCCTCAATGTTGGAAATACTCTGACTTATTTCTTTATTGTTATGCGCGTCGCCAGCACTCCGATGTAAATCTGAACTAGCCATACAGTGTAATTGTCCCCTATACTCGGAACAACTTTGTTCATCAGAGTTAGTAACTTGTAACCCAACACTATTTGATTTTTCTGTATTTTGCTTTTCATTCACTGTTTGAATGGTATCATTTTCTTCACGAGCTCTATGTCGTGTTAGCACCATCTCTCTGTCCATAGTTAAAATTGATAAAAAAAAAATGTGAGAACGGTTGTAAAAATAACAAATATAGCAATCTACTAATTTACAGACAGCGTTTTCCAATAGTTACCGGTACTAATAAAATACTTAAGTGATTAAATACAATTGGTAACATGGAGTTTTCGCTGCCACCAAATAAATATGTCACGACTCTGACTGTGAGAATACCTTCGGAGGCGGTAGCGAGTCATTTATCTAGAATTCATTTTTAACTTATGCTCTATTTAATTAACAAAGTGAGAATAAAGACATAATGTAAATTTCTTCATTGTATTAGATCTATAGAGTTTACATATCTTACAAATGTACAATTATAAGGAATTCATTCATATATCAATAATATAATGTCATACCAGCTAGTATGTGCAATCCTAAAGTTCACAATAAATAAATAGGACAATTTTGCCAAAATTCTGCCAGTTCCTTCTCAGTTTTATGTAAAATTCTATATAGTCTATAATATCAAATCATTATGTTTCTCTGTATTTCTCAACAATATTTTGTTCTTAATTTTTCATGTTATCTTATGTACCGCCTCAACCGTTCTGAGTCTAATACAAACATCTCGGCCTTTTATACTACCTCCAGAAATTCTGCCATCGCAGAATTCTGCTAAAATTTAGAACGTTACAACGTGAACAGCAGAAGACTGACAGAAACAGTTCAAACCATCGATTTTTGAATGAAAGTATACAATGTTTCACTATATATACATAAGAAACAACATAATTAATCAATTACCTGCATTATGTCAAATTTTCCAATAAGTATTAAATATTAAAACAATGAAATAAATTGCAATGAAAAGTTTGACAGCAGTTTGTTATTCACGTGAATCAATGACGTCATACACAGTTACAACGCCACCTAGGGTTAAACATCACAATGGAAACATGTGTCCGATAGCTTTACAAAAATCTGGATTTAAACTCAAACAGTTGTGTAGCTGGAAATCCAGGTAAATGTACAAGTCTATTAACAACGTTTCTTCATACTATTTCGTAGCTTATCAGCAGACAGCATTCTTAACACAGGTTAAATGGATTAAACAACAAATAAACTTTACCCCACCCACCCCAGTTCTGAAGGGTTACAATATCTCTGTAACTTCTACATTTATTCAATTGAAACTTCGCACATGTCTTCGGGGTCATTATGTAAGGTCACTGACCAAGGCCCATAACTCTGACCTGCAATTAAGCATAATTATGCCCCTTTTTGTTCTTAAAAATATCAGGTTAAAGTGTGTTTGCCACAACTTCATATCTCTATATCTGCTACAGATATTCAGTTACAACTTCACACATGTCTTCAGGGTCATTATATAAGGTCACTAGCCAAGACCCATAACTGTAAACCGCATTTTAGCAGAATTATGCCCCTTAATGTACCGACAAAGGCCCATAACTCTGACAATACGGTATGAATATTCGAGCACGCTGTCCTGGGACAGCTCTCATTTATTTACAGTGATTATATATGTATACATTATAAACTATATACAGTGTCTTTATGAAAACATGAAAGTTCATTTTCATTCAATATAAGAAGGTTTGGTGTTTTGAATATGAAACAGCGCACTTTGTAAAATAGGCAATTTGTAAACAGATATGTATTACTTCTTCTAATTTAAGTGACAATTTTAATAATAAAAAGATGTTATTACAAACAAACAAAATTTGAACCACAGAGTGGCCATTTTATTTACATTTATTGTTTGTTTTTGCTAAAATTTTAAATGTTTGAAGTGTCAATTTGTATGATTTTAATAGTGCATTATTAAAAAGGCAATATTCAAATCTAACATATTTTAATGTAGCATATGTAACCACTTAGGGTATTATTGTTAACCATTAAATATGAAAATGGTGATGACTTATGACATAACAACAAACCATTCGAGCCTTGAAAAAAAAACGCTATATATTTGACAACGATGCATTTTGAGAAAAATAATTAAGTACAGAATGCAGCAAAAATACGGTTATACTCAATCACGTTTGACAATTTGCATATCATTTTGCTTCTCAAGGTGTCCTCTATACAACACAATCAATTAACCAAGTATCTTGAGAAAATATTGTACGAAAAATCTTTTTGGTAAAAATATTGTGTTGTAGGTAGTAAGTTAGTAACATTATTATTTCAATTCCAGCACACATGTATGAGCCATCAACATTGATGCGTTGGCTTCATCTGGTCATATGAGGCACAAATTGGATAAACAAGAGGGACATGATGGCCCAACGCGCTCATCTGAGTACTGGCAAGGACAGAGATTAGCTCTAACATCTGAATGCCCTGGCTACAAAAAGTGTCCCATTAGACAGATTACTTAATGTTGTTGACCAGGGTCCATATTTATAAAGATGCTTAAGCCATTCATAACCTAAGTTGAAAATAAGTCAAAACTAGAATTTGTGTTTCAAACACTACGCATTAACATGTCCATGACTGTCATATAGTAAATATTAAAGCACTGAATCATAATGCAAATCCTGTGTCAGATCTTTCAACAATTCATTTCTTAAAAATACTTATAACATTTCAGAAGCATTAGATTTTTTTTCGTTTGCGACTAAGATTCCTTTTAAATGCCAGCCCTGGCAATCAACAGGGGCTATGCAGGGGCTTGTCCGGCCTACTTCTGCTGTTCACCTGGCAATCAACAGGTGCAATACATATGCATTTACGGTCAAATCATTCGTACCAAGACAAACTTCTCATGAATGGTACCAACAAAACATCAGACAAGTGCCCAATTAGATCTAGTAGCTATAAGTACCACTCCATTTAAATTGTAACTGACGTTTAGACATTCTTAAAACATGCTGCCAACACGCAATTTGCGACATGTCTACTATGCCAATCACACTTGCATTACACAGAGGTACATCTCTGCCATCACATTATGTTCAAGTATTCAGCTGAATATATACATTCGGTATTTTGTTATTATTTTTACAGAACAATAATTTAAACAGTTGCAAGTGACTGCTATAGACACCTGTCAGCATTACATATATCATCAATTATGAGTCGTTAATCAAACAACCGTAATAATGGACATATTTGTATTTTAATTGCATTTTTAGGTTTTATAAATGATACAAAGCTTACTTGTTTACAACTCAGATACCACCACCGGTCTACTGTTTACTGAGTTCCTATTTGTTGCTATCCCTAGTGACAAATGAATTTAAATCCCACACACACATATATCAGTGAACCTAAAAGTGAATGAATACTTACACTCATTTAGGATATTCAAAACCTAATAGGCTATTCTTATGGGTAATTTAAGTCATAACCATATTTGATGTGTTAGAATCTGACTGAGGAAGACTTAAGAAGAAAAAAAGGCATGTTGGTCAGAAAATAATATTTTTTAAGAGACTTATTTCATAAAAAAATAGTACATAATTTACTTACAGTCGTTGATTTCCCAGTCTTTTAATACTACTGAGTTTAAGGCATCATAATGGCTTATAACAAGAGGGTCAAATGGCACTAAACCGCTTACCAGAGTATTAAGATCTGGGCCTTGCAGTTTCCGGAGAACATTTTTATAGTCTATAAAAACCATGTGACCCACAGGGCGTGGCCACTTTCTACTACAGGGGCATAATCTGAACAATATTTGTAGAGGATCACTATACAATTTTCATGCCAAATATGAAACCTCTGGATCTTGCCGTTTCAGAGGAAAGGATTTTCAAAGCCCACTTTCCACATACTTGTTAGTCTATACAAACCATGTGACCCCGGGTAGTGGTTTCTTTTTACCCCAGGGGCATCGTTTGAACAATATTTGTAGAGGACCATTAAACAATGTTACATACAAAATATGAAACCTCTGGGCCTTGCAGTTTCAGAGAAGATTTGTAAGTCCACTTGCCATATAAGTCTATAAAAATCATGTGACCCCTGGGGCGTGGCTAGGCTTGACCACAGTGGCATAACTTTGTAGAATAATCTTTGTAGAGGACCAATATAACATATTACATACCAATTACAAAACCTCTGGGCCTTAAGGTTTCAAAAAAGAAACTTGTTAAAGTCATTTTGTCATTTAAGTCTATATAAACAATGTGACCCCCGGGTTGTGGCCTCTTTTACCCAATGGGCATAATTTAAACATTCTTGGTAGAGGACCACTATACAATGTTACATACCAAATACAATTCCTTTGGGCCTTGCATTTTCAGAAGAGACGATTTTAAAGTCCACTTGCCATATATAAGTCTACAGAAACCATGTGACCCCCAGGGCTTGGCCAGGTTTGACCCTAGGGGCATAATTTGAACAATCCTTGTAGACGATCACTATATAATGTCATATACCAAATACAAAAAATTTGGGCATTGCAGATTCAGAGAAGACGATTTTTAGTCATTTTGGTATTTAAGTCTATATTAACCTTGTGACCTCTGGGACGTGGCTACTTTTTACCCCAGGGGCATTATTTGAACAATCTTTGTAGAGGACCACAATATAATGTTATATACCAAATACTTAACTACTGGGCCTTGCAATTTTAGAGGAGAAGATTTTTGAAGTCATTTTGATATTTAATAGAGGACCAACAAATACTTAACCACAGGGCCTTGCAGTTTCAGAGGAAAAGATGTTTCAAGTAATTTTGCTATTTAAGTCTATATAAACAATGTGACCCCCGGGGCGTGGCCAGTTTTGACCCCAGGGGAATCATTTGATCAATCTTTGTAGAGGACCCCTATACAATGTTACATACCAAATACTAAACCACTGGGCCTTGCAGTTTCAGAGGAAAAGATGTTACAAGTCATTTCGCTATTTAAGTCTATATAAACAATGTGACCCCCGGGGGCGTGGCCAGTTTTGACCCCAGGGGAATTATTTGATTAATCTTTGTAGAGGATCCCTATACAATGTTACATACCAAATACTAAACCACTGGGCCTTGCAGTTTTAGAGGGGAAGACTTTAAAGTCATTTTGTTATATTAGTCTATATAAACAATGTGACTCCCGTGGCGTGTCCAGTTTTGATCCCAGGGGCATCTTTTGAACACTCTTTGTAGATGACCACCATACAATGTTACACAAATACTAAACCTCTGGGCCTTGCAGTTTCAGAGGAGAAGATTTTTGAAATAATTTTGCTATTTTAGTCTATATAAACAATGTGACCCCCAGGGCGTGGCCAGTTTTGACCCCAGGGGATTCATTTGAACAATCTTTGTAGAGGACCCCTATACAATGTTACCAACCAAATACCTAACCTCTGGGCCTTGCGGTTTTAGAAAATACGAGTTTCAAAGTCGTTTAGCTATGTATGTCTATATGAACCATGTGACCCCCGGGGCGTGGCCAGCTTTGACCCTAGGGGCATAATTTGAACAATCTTTGTAGACGACCTCTATACAATGTTACATACCAAATACTAAATCACTGGGCTTTGCAGTTTCAGAGAAGAAGATTTTTGAAGTAATTTTGCTTTTAAAGTCTATATAAACAATGTCACCCAAGGGCGTGGTCAGTTTTGACCCCAAGGGCATCATTTGGACAATCTTTGTAGAGGATCCCTATACAATGTTACCAACCAAATACATAACCTCTTGACCTTGCGGTTTCAGAGAAGAAAAATGTTCAAAGTCGTTTAGCTATGTATGTCTATATTATGTCATGTGACCCCCGGGGCGTGGCCAGCTTTGACCCTAGGAGCATAATTTGAGCAATCTTTGTAGAGGACCACGATGTTACATACAAATACTAAACCACTGGTTCTTGCAGTTTCAGAGAATAAATTTTTTAAAGTAATCTTGTTATGTAAGTCTATATAAACAATGTGACCCCCAGGGGTGGTCAGTTTTGACCCCAGAGGCATCATTTGAACAAGCTTCGTAAAGGAGTACTATGCAACTTTACAAACCAAATATGAAACCTCTGGGCCTTGCGGTTTCAGAGGAGAAGATTTTTAAAGTCATCTTGTTGTTTAAGTCTATATAAACAATGTGACCCCGGGGGGTGGTAAGTTTTGACCCCAGGGGCATCATTTGAACAATCTTCGTAAAGGTGTACTATGTAATTTTACAAACCAAATATGAAACCTCTGGGCCTTGCGGTTTCCGAGGAGAAGATTTTTAAAGTCATTTTGCTATTTTAATCTATATAAACCATGTGACCCCCAGGGCGTGGCCAGATTTGACCCCATGGGCATCATTTGAACAATCTGTGTAGAGGACCACTAGAGGATGCCACATACCAAATATGAAAGCTCTCAGCCTTGCAATTTCAGAGAAGAAGATTTTGTACAGTTTTCACTTTTTAAATCTTTTTTTAGCTCTAGTGACCTACATATGCAGCGGACCGAAACGATTTGAACAATTTAGAAAGAGGGTCACCCAAGGATCATTCCTGTGAAGTTTGGTGAAAATCTGCCAAGCGGTTTAGAAGGAGATGTTGTTTGAATGAAAATGTTGACGCACGACGCAAGACGGACGACTGACTACGCACGACCGACAAAAGGTGATCACAAAAGCTCACCATAAGCACGTTGTGCTCACTTGAGCTAAAAATGTCAGAGAATTTTATAAGCATACACAAAATGTGCAAGTTTTGTCAAGATTGAATGAAAAGTGAAGTCCCTATCGCGTCAATGTGCCCAATTATTGACGTATTATGTACGACGGATACATTTTGAGGGTAACATACTTTAAAGTCACGTAGCTGACAAAATAACCAACTCCCACTGTGCAGCCAACCTGCAAAAACTCAGTAAATATGTGGCTTTCAGAAAAACATGTCTCATAAATTACCCCCGAGGGGGAGAGCAAAGACCTTGGTACCCAGCGGCCTATAATGACACTAAATATATCCTTAAATCGTAAGAAAATGTGCTTAGCAAAGCAAAGGCTCTAATGAAAGTGATCGTGATGATGATTGTGGGAGTTTCGAATGAATAAAGCAATTAATGACGGGATCAAGTTAAAACTGAACAGTAAATAAAGCAACCAAAAACATGCCTTGGATAATGGAATAATAACAGACATTCAATGAAAGTAAGTAGGGTTAAAGGCACTTTTTAACAGATTTTTCATATTTTTGAACATTGTCATTGAATGTCTGTACTGCAAAAATTACAGCATCTGAAATCATCTAAAACAAATATTATATCAAGAAAAAAGTTAAATAAAAAAAGTTGCCGCTTCCGGCGAAGCGAACCCGAAACGTTTGAGAAAAAAAATCGAATGCGCTGACCACTCAGCCATTCAGACTTATACACTTGATTGTGTATTTTTAACGCTATGTAGGTTTTCAAAATTCCGATGAAAAGCGCTACAAACGCTTTATAATTTTATCCATTTTGATTAATGATTATCCATAAACGGAACTATATTTCCAATATATTTCTTAGTCATGCGTGTTATTTCGCTTGTTTGTATATAATGTACAATTTCTTTTGGGAATCTATTACAAATTTTGTTTAAATTGTCAATTTGCAATCTGTGAACAGGTCCCTTTAAGGCCTTTCATCGAATTGTTTGCTTTATCAACCAAATAACCAAAATTAGATTATTCTATTGACAAGCTATATGACAGATCATCAAAGCGATACTTTATTAAGGTTTTAACAACTCATATCATCGACAACATGTATTAATCTTAATACATATAATATTATGTAAAGCCTAGTGACAAAATACGGTGAAATTGATATGTTATTATTATGTTATTGTGTCAATCATACAGTTAGCACAAACAACATATTATAATGGTTTCTTGAGTAAACGTAGTTAAATGTGATATTGGTATTTTCAAAATAAAAAACATTTAAATGTCGTCGATTGGGACAGTAGTACACATTGCAAGCGTGCTTAAGTAAAGCAATTAAAACACGTCAAAAAAAGGAAAAGGTTAGTCAATTATAATGAATGTTTAAATACATGTAACGTTAGTTTTTATGTATTAAAGCAGTAGGCCGATGATTTTCATATTCATGAACTGCTGTATCAATTGCTTGCAGAAATTTACACCTGCATAGCAACATATGTCTTCGAACTGTGTAAATCTTTCAAAAAGCCTAGTTAATGAAAATTTCCTGTTTCACCAATTTTGTAATTCCTTCTGGAAAATTTGTGAACATCCGTGCATGATGACACTGAAGAGCCTAATAGGGGAGTGTCGACAAAATCAGTAAACGATGTAGTCGCTATAAACTACTTTTATAAGCAAGCTGATATTCTTCGTTGGCTCCGGAAAATTGGGTTTTCATTCAGCTTATTGGCAATTACTGACTAGCACTGGTGCATGATAAAGTAATTTACCAATTATAAATGTGATTAACGTATGGATATTGGTGTCGTTTTCTGTTCTTTATATTTATCAACAACGTATAATAGGAAAACCAATCTTTTCTTGATTACGTATGCTTACGTATATAATGTGTAATTCGTTATGCTTCTAGTTCTAGGTCGCCAGGACTGTCTTTGATTAGTAACACAAGGAGAAGTAAATGCTTCAAAAGATAATATTATAAAATTATAAAAGATAATATTATAAAATCTCTATGTATGGAGAACGTGAACTTATTTATTTTAAATTTATACACAGAGGTTCGATGAAAAACAAATTCGCTGTATGTGTACAATGCTGTACAGAATGGAAATCATACGTCTATTATTGAGTGCATTATAAACCTAGTGTCTGTAACGTATTTTTTTCATAACATGAAGTATGTGATTAATTTAACACAATGAACTGAAATTGCCATAAAACGCGTTCTCCATAAGAAGGAGTGTAATTGATATGTTGTGCGTAGCACGAGGGCTTTAACGCATGTTAAGGGCCTCAGCGAACCGTAACGTCAGAAAAAAGGTGTATTGTCGCTATTATAGCATTAAAAGATATATCAAAGGAGTAATAAAACTGAAACAAATGGGTAATTTACTATAAAATCATATTTTTTAGAGAACAGAGTAACCTAAAATCTTGGGAACCTGTTTTTAATATATATTGCCGGGGCCGCGTTCAGTCGAGGTCAGCTGTCAGTTAGATAATAAGCACATATGGTGGAGTGCAGGATGCACAGAATTTGTAAAATACAGTTTTAATGATATGTTTTGGTATCATTTTAAAGGTATATATGTAAGCAATAAGAAAAAAGCCTGTTTTTGTGCACTACTTTGTCTAGTGGTTCCCAGCTTCATAACTTTTAGCCCATGTATTCATGCGCAAAATGACAGCCTGTAAAAAAACCGGTGTGTTTTTTTTCTAAGGTAAATATTTTGAGTTACAACTCATATAATTTTTTGACATGCTGTTTTTGCTTAAGGTTATGACCTCATCTTTCCAACAATATATGGTGATATATTGGAAAGTAGCTTGGCATGGTGAAAATTGAAATTAAACATTGAATAATTTATATGTTATGAAGAAGGAATGTATTTGCGCATGCGTAATCTTTAAGAACTTCCCGTAAGATTAGTCGTCTGCAAAGATTTCCAAATTGAACTCTTACTTACTTACGTACTTACTTATATGATATATATGTGTGAAGTTTCATGAAAAATCGCAGTGTGTTCTCAAGCTACTGAACGGAAACCGTTTTTTTTTAAATTTGTTTAAACCCACCCACCTTACACCTGATCCCAAGCGAGGTTCATTAAAATATCTCAATGTGTTTTCAAGTTATTGAACGGAAACCCTTTTTCTAATTTTAGTAACGGTTACCTTGACCCCACCACCCCATACGCAATTCTAAGCAAGGTTTTGATATAAGGTATATGTGTATGAAGTTTCATTGAAATATCTCAATTCGTTCGTGTTATTGAGGGGAAACCGTTTTACTAATTTTAGTAACGGTGACCTTTACCTTGACCCCACCACCCCATACGCGATTCTTAGCGACGTCTTTATATAAGGTATATATGTATTAAGTTTCATTAACAAACCTCAATGCGTTCTCAAGTTATTCAGCGGAAACCGTTTCTTCTATTTTTCGTAACAGTGACCTTGACCCTGACATCACCCACTCTATATGCAATCCCAAGCGAGGTAACGATGTAAGATATCTATGTATTTAGTTTCATTAAATATCTCTATGCGTATTCAAGTTTTTGAGAGGTAACCGTTTTCCTATTTTTAGTAAGAGTGAATTGACCACACCCACCCATATGCAATCCCAAGCGAGGTCTTGATATATCTATGTATTAGATATATCAATTATTAGTATTATATTATTATTATCTATGTATCTTGACCCCACCCACCCCATATGCAATCCCAAGCGAGGTCTCGCTATAAGGTGTCTATGTATGAAGCTTCATTGTAATAGCTCAGTCCGTTCTCGAGTTAGAGAGCGGAAACGAAAAGTTGACGCCGCCACTACGCTCACCCGCCCGCCCAACGACATACCACAATCTAATATTTGGTTAAAAACCAAAACAAATGGATAATTTACTATAACATCGCATTTGTTTATAGTATGGAGTAACCCAAAATTATAAAAGCCTATTAGTGTCACACGAACGTTAAAAATATATATTTAAATACGTAATAACGCAAAGAAACACGCTATACGCAACGCAAACACGTAATAACGTAAATCAAAACACGTAATAACGCTCAGTTACACGTTATAACGCTAAACAAACACGTTATAACGTAAATCAAAACACGTTATAAAGCAAAGAAACAAATAATTACGCAAAACAAACACGTTATAACAAGAAACAAACACGTTATTACGCCAAAGCAAAAATACGTTACAACGCAAATTAAAATACGTTATAATGCAAAATAAACACGTAATAACACGTGAAGAAACACGTACTAACGGAAAACAAACACGTAATAACGCACATCAACCAGGTTATAACGTAGAACTTAACTCGTTATAACGCGAAGAAACACGTAATAACGTAAGATAAAC
Organism: Congeria kusceri; assembly: GCA_027627225.1. Taxonomy (NCBI): domain Eukaryota; kingdom Metazoa; phylum Mollusca; class Bivalvia; order Myida; family Dreissenidae; genus Congeria; species Congeria kusceri. The sequence continues at coordinate 49,973,673 of CM051031.1, read as the reverse complement.
ACGTTATAACATAAAACTAAACTCGTTATAACGTGAAGAAACACGTACTTACGCAAAACAAACACGTTATAACGTAAACCTAGACTCGATATTACGCGAAGAAACACCTTGTAACGTAAAAGTAAACTCGTTATTATGCAAAGAAACACGTTATGAAGCAAAACAAACATGTTAAAACGTATTTAATCTATATAAAAGGCGGGAAAAGACTTCGTTATAAGTATGCATGTGGAATTGTTAAAGAGCTTATAAGACAACAAAATGGTTACTATCGATTGGTTAATTGAATTTTATTGTAAATTAATTTATGCGAAACTTTCATTCCGGTCCAGTTTGCCGAATTGAAAGAACTTTTAGTAAAAAAAGTCAGTATAGTTGGGTATAGTTGGGTATGTATTATTAAACGCTAATTTACAATAAAATTCAATGAACTGACCGATCTTAACCATTATGTTGTCTTATAAGCTTCTTTAAAATCCACATGCATACTTATAACGAAGTCTTTTATCGCCTTTTAAAAAGTTTTAAATACGTTATAACGTGTTTGTTTTTAGTTATAACGTGTTTCTTTGCGTAATAACAAGTTTACTTTTACGTTACAACGTGTTTGTTCGCGTTATAACGAGTTTAGTTTTTCGTTATAACGTGTTTGTTTTGCGTTATTACGTGTTTCCTCACGAAATAACGAGTATAGTTTTAGGTATTAGGTGTTTGTTTTACATTATTACGTGTTTCTTCGCGTTATAACGAGTTTATGCGTACGTTTTAACGTGTTTGTTTTGTGTAAGTACGTGTTTCTTTGCGTTATAACGAGTTAAGTTTTACGTTATAACGTGTCGGTTTTGCAGTAGTACGTGTTTCTTCGCGTTATTTCTAGTTTAGTTTTACGCAATAACGTGTTTGTTTTGCGTTATTACGAGTTTATTCGCGTTATAACGAGTTTAGTTTTACGTTATAATGTGTTTGTTTTGCGTCATACCGTGTTTTTTTGCGATATAACGTGTTTTGATTTACTGTGATATTTGATTGTTTTGCGTTATAACGTCTTTAAATTTGCGTTATAACGTGTTTTTTCTATCACGCAACAACGTGTTTGTTTGTGTTATAACCTGGTTGTTTTGCGTTATTACGTGTATCTTCGTGTTATTACGTGTTTTGATTTACGTTATAACGTGTTTGTTTCGCATAATTGCGTGTTACTGTGCGTTATTACGTGTTTTATTTACGTTATTACGCGTTTGCATTGCGTTATAACGTGTTTCTTTGCGTTATTACGCCTGTAAGTATATATTTTTAACGTTCGTGTAACATAATAGGCTTTCGTACAAAATAGCGCATCTGTTTGTTTATAGTTTTTTACATTTATTTCCAGGGCCCAATTCAGCCGAGTTAGTTAGTAGCCATTTTGTTTCAGTGTTTTCCTCGAATCGAGTTGTAAAATTGAATTTTACATGGATGTCAGTGTTCATATATATGTATGTAGTCATTGGCATGCATATCATGATATCGTGTGCTATTGATATCGACCAAAAGTACGAACTTGCAAGCGTTTAATAATGGACTATTAATAGTTACAATGAGGGCCGGTTAACGCCATTGTAAAACATAAAGCCGGTCGTTATAGGCGCGTGATTTTACTGAATAATACAGTAAATACACCTCTTTTTACCATAACCGACCGCTTATGTTTACACACCCCTTTAACGGACTGAAAACAGACTTTTTATACTTTAATATGCTATAATGCTTTTTTTTAGTTACCAATACTCTTTTTAGATATTTTCGTTCCAACCATCTCTATTGCAAATATTGTAACAAAATCAGTGTCACACAGCTATTACTGTCAACGATAAAAAAAAGTATAATCCATCTTTCATAAAACATTTCACATCTGTTCTATACGATAATTGTACTTTATTGTAATGGCAATGTGCCAGAAGTCGGGCCATTTGTAGTTTTGATTAAAATACACATTAATTGCAGGCCACAATTTCTAAACCCATTTTCTTTAAGAGACGTACTGTTTTGTCTGGTTTGTTAAATATCGCTTCGAAGACCGTGAGGAGTTTTAGTCCGCTTACATTAATTTTGTTTGACATGGTTTTTGTTATCTTCAACGAATGGCTTTTAAAAGTTTGTCAAATATTTCTAACACAGCACGCGCCAGCCTTCATATAAAGAAAGCAGAAAATTATGATAAGATATTATTTTTTTGGACTTAAACATAATAGTTAATTATCCATTCACATGAAAATAAATACATATTTATAGTCGATATATATACATCTGTTAAAGTGTACACATTTATTTAATTGAAAAAAATAAGTAGATATACAACAATATATATTTGAAACTAAACAAAATACGGATGGTAAAAAATTACATTTCACAACAAAATACACGGTGGTACGTTAATTATATAACAATGAAATATGTCGAATATGCAAAAAGCACTTACCAAAAACAATGTCAAAACGAAATGAGTAAAATGTACAAGATAATGGGCTCGTACAATAAAGAGTTAAAGTGCACAAAATTCATTCTAGAATATTCTCTCGAATTACATTTGCACATCTTATATACATAATTGTTTTGCATAGTATGTGTTCATTTTTTGAATGCATAAGCTGTAATAATTTCATCATGTTTGGTCGTTGCACCACATACGTCGGTTAGAAGCATTTTCTGATCGTTTTATATTTATAACATACGCACATGAAATGGTATTCATCTTCAATGTCGCCTGTCTGACACACTTCACAACGTCTTTCGTGTCTCCTGTTCCGAACGTAACGCCCCGTTTCTACACGTAGTTTATGACATGAAATACGCATCTGTGTAAATAGTTCCTCTGAAATTGCTGGAATGTTCAAATTTAAATACGTTTCTTATTAAAAGTCAGTTTTAAAGTCTTTATACACAATTTGTTTGTAAATTGCTGTTCCATTCCTGTATAAAACAGTTTCTCAACCTATGCTTGAATTCCGGAAGAAATATCTCCATATTTATATTTAAAGCATTTTCCTATATGTAACCAAAACCATTTTTATAAAGTAGGTCTTTAAAGGGACTTGTTCACAGATTTTCGCATTTTTGAAGTATGCCATTTAAGGTCTTAACTTGACAGATTTAAGAATCGGAACTAAAAAGCTCAATAATAATAACAAGAAAAGTATTTAGAAAAAGAAGAGAAGAAAAAAACGGTCTCACCGGGGTTCGAACCCGGGACCTGCGGATTAAAAGGCTATCGCCTTAACCATTCGGCCATTACGACTTCAATATTCGCCCGGTATTATTTACTTTATGTATGTGTTCCACGTGTTGTCGTCAACAATTTCAACGAAAACAACAGAAGCATTCCAAATTATTACATCGTTTAGCGTTACAAACGCTTTATAATTTTATCAATTTCAACTGACGATTACTCATAAACTAAAACGTATATTTCTAAGTCAGTAGTGTTATTTTGCTCCCTTGTATGCACTGTTCTTTTATTTTTGGAATCGGTGACGAAAAGTTAAACAATTGTCAATTCGTCAATCTGTTAACAGGTCCATTTAACATCGGATAACCAATTTCTTTGGTTCTTTTGTAGATCTTGCAAAGCTGACAAATACAAAGCCCTTATGCAGTTGTCACTATGCAATGCTTTTCCCCAATAATTTATCACCCGTACGTAGCGATTTATGTTTAGAGTGTATCTGCCCAATTCACCATATATTGCTTGACACCAAGGATACGTTTACAAAATCGTAAATGAATACGTTTGATTTCCTTAGATTTGGTTAATCCCCATATTTCTGAAGAATAATTAAGGATTGATGTAATAAAAGAATTAAACAATTGGCATTTTGTGTATGGACTAAAAGTAAAGTCTTTTAAATTAAATAGAAGTACATTCATTGCCTCGAATGCCTTTCCGCACAGTAGTTGCACGTTTGCATGAAATGATCCTCGGAAATTAAAGACAGCTCCCAAATAGTTGAAGTTCTCTATGATTTCTAATGTCGCCTCGCCGTAAGTCCAAGCTCATGATCTTGCTTTTTTCGACGTTTACTGATAGGCTCCATCTGTCGCAATATGACTTCATATTGTCCAGATTCGACTCCATCTCTTCTGGTGTCTCCGCAAATATAGCCATGTCATCAACATATAGTAATAACATAATGGTTAGGTCTTTGAGAGAGATACCACTATTGATATTAGTCTGTAGATTCATCTCGAGATCTTCTATACACATAGACCATAAGATCGGTGAACATATGTCTCCATGTTTTAAACCAACAGAAATCTCGATTACCTCGGAATATTTACTGCAATGTCTGATTTTCGCACTCACATAGTTATACATGGATCGTATTGTTCTCAGCATTTTCCCATTCACGTCTAGTTGGTGCATTTTTAACCATAATGAATGCCGATTTACACTGTCGAAGCATTAGGCGCAATATAGCCGTTTACAGTTATTCAACAAATGATCGACTGTCATTTTGAAACAATATATGGCGTCCGTAGTCGAGAAACCCCATTTAAATCCAAATAGGGCATCGGTGAACTTGTCATAGTCGAATGTTAATCACGGATGCATAAATCTTCGCAAAAAACTTATAACGGTAAAACCCCTACAATTGTTAACATTTGAATTATCAAATGTTTTGTGAAATATTTCCAAAAGTCTTTTGGACGTTTCAATTTTACATTTTCTATTCATGCATTTTAGCCAGTTTAAATTTCCTCTTCTTCTCGCGTAAAATTCGTTTGTTTCCGTAATGTTCGCCCATTTTCGTCGTTGTACTCGGGTATGTATTGTAAACACTGTGCTCGCATAGATACTATTCTGTCTTTTTGAATTAAGTGATTGTGTATGTTCATCCGTTATGGTACAATTATATAAATTTAAAGCCCGTTGACAATCGCCCTTTACCATAATGAACTCATTATCAAACCATTCACAGTGTTTTACAACTTGTTTGTTAACCGGGCATCCGCGTATACTGACGCCAACAGCATTTCTATTTGTTTTTTTAAACAAACAGCTACCAGCATCATGTCGTTATTTATTAAAACTCTAAACGATTTCATCAATAGCCGTTTGATCACAACAGGCCGCAGAATTAACCAATCTATTGAAATCGGGTAGATGCTGAATAATATTGCGCCCAAAATCGTCCCGGCGACCATCTGTCCATTTAATCCGACTTAATCCTTCTTGCTGCGGTGCGTCCCAGTTGTCGACACTTTGAACGTTTTTGTCAAAGCTGTTCAATGCATGATCGAAAAATATGTTAAATGCATGTGTCATAGGGTTATTATTTAATATTTTCATAAATATTCATAATATATTTGTTTTCATTTAACGTTTCTTCAAATGCCACGTATCACTAGTTAGCTAGTTTAGTTCAGTCTTGGTAGTTGTGTTATGTAGTATTGGTTGTATGTAACCGTTGTTAGAATACACTAACACCGTGCACGTGACGACTTACCGCCTTTCCTCACTTTTGCTTCACGCCACTGACACGTTCAGACGCCATTCGTTGTGTGAACATTGTACGCAGTAATTTATACATATAACTGCAGGTAATTATGTCTATATTATTATTATTATTATTGAAATCAGATCTTGACTTCAATGCATTTTGTATTGTTTGCATTGTTTCCTTTGTTATTTGTGTACACTATCTAAATTGTATAATGTTATATTTTATTCCTATTTTAATACGTTGTTATTATTACAGATAAGTCATTCCATCAGTCATCAGTCTGAAGGCATTAAAGTCATTTCCTTGATAAAGTTGTTGCTTGTTAATCACCCGCGCATGGCTGAGTAGGCCGGCAACAATGGCGCCCAACGTGGGGCTTTGACTTCCCCAGACACCGATGACTTGAACACAGAGAAGAATAAACACTTCTACGAAGGTATTCTGCATGGCCATATTTTGTTGAATTGTCCATGGACCCATATAAATTTTACACCCGGGTGTGTTTACAAAACAGTGTTGTGAATTAGCATGCTTTAAATCAATACGCTCAATCTACTACCAATTACTACGAGTGCACTTGTCCCGAGGATAACGTTTTTTCGTCGCTGAATAGAAGACCGGACTGTCGATCTTAGTAAAAGTGCATTGACACTTTATCAGTGATTCATTAATTCAGTAGTGTTGAATTATTTGAAATGTAATAGCACTGTAAATACTAATAGTTCATGTGATATTGTAATGCTATATAATGGTATTTTGTAATTTATATTTTTGTATTTACATGGCAATTGTTTTTTTTAGAAACTATATTTGTTGGTAACTGCACTAATATCAGGATATTACAGGTCCTGCATGAAAAACTACTAACAACTTATCACACATTGATTGATGTCCACTAATCCGTAGATAATAACGTAGCTGGTCAGGTAGAGCAGTTAGTTGTGTTACACTTGATTGAGTACGCTAGATAGCAATTCAATTGGTATTTTGATATCAAAGTTTATCTTAACTTGGTATTTCGATGGTGAAAATTTTGCAAATTTTCATTTCCAATGATAAATTGTCCGTACACATATACATGTAATAAAGAGTACTTGTGAATTCGTACAAATTCATAAGTAAACTTAGAAACAGTTTTTGTTGAACGTTAAATGATTTATTTATCATTGATTTAGGTTCGATCAACCTGTTTCAATGAAAAACATAGATAAGGTTTAACGTTCATATTGGCGCGATCGGTAAACGCCTTGCAAGGCCACGCGTTGTTTATTTTCTCGTTACAGTACAGGGATATGGGTATGCGCACTGCTAATTAGTGTGTATACAGAAAATAATTGGATATTGCGTTGCGATTTTGTTGTCACTTAAAGGTGATATCTGTAAGAACGTTCACTGCACATTATTGAAATAAAAAGGTCATAAAGGGATACTCAAACTGATATCATATATATATAATAAATAAATAAAAATATTTGAACCCATTTCAAATCAATTTATCAATTTGAATCAATTTAAATCAATTATTTAAATTAAAAGTTAGTGAAATTAAATTAAAAACTTAATTAAATTTAACTACAAGATAAATTTGAATTAATTGAAATCAATTATTTAAATTAAATTAAATTAAATTAAATTAGACATTAATTGAATTAAATTAAAACTTAAGTTAAATTTAACTACAATATAAAATAAAGATTAATATAATTACATGTTTATTCAATTTAAAGATAAATTGAATTAAACTAAAAACTAGTAAACATTAATTAAGAGATAATTAGTTTACGATAATTAACTTAAATATATTTAAATTAAATGAAGATTATTAACTCTAATATAAACGATTTGAATTAAAGATAATTAATAAGAGGTTATTGTGATATTAAAATACAAAGTTAACAGGTATCCCACAACTAAATTACAAAACGCAACATTTTCAGTGATTGCCAAAATAAGGAAATATCTTTGCGAGATGGATATTCCGTTAACTGAAAGAGAACAAAGGCTGCATCGAAGAGAACATCTTAAGGCAGATATTGCAAATAAAGAAAAGGAGTTACATGAGAGATGTGAAAAGAGATTACCACAAATAAGAGAAAGGGACAGAAACATTGAAATGCTGCAACTTGAGGAGTTACAGCGACAGAGAAGTGAACTGATAGAAGCAATGATGATAGCAAGACATGAAAAGAATGTGATAGCTAGACTTAAGGAGGATCAGATGCAAAAGAAACAGGATGGTGAATTAAAGCACCTAATTGAAAGAAGGAAACAGTTGGAACTAGAAATGCAAAGAATGAAAGAAACTGTTATAGAAATTGATTATGAGGATCAGGAGTTAGAAGGAGCCTGTGGATATGATGATAGCCACTCAGAGATAAGAACAATAGAATACAAGGGATATAATAGAGGATATGAAGACAAACGAGAAGAGAGCAGATCTTTCCTTACTGTTGACAAGTATGGACATGTTGACGGTAGGAGTACCATATATAGCGACATGAGCAGTAGAAAACATTACCAGCAACATTCCCAGAAATGTAATGACACAGTGGATAGAGAACTACAGTGGTTGGAAAAGAAATACATACAAGACGGGAATGGGCATGTACCAAATTCTGAGGACAGAATTAAAAAGGAGAGGGAAATAAAGAGATGTTATACTGAACATGAAATATACAGAGACGACAAGTGCAACACTGATAATAAAGATGTACTTGAGAGCTTACAAAAACAAATTCAACAAATGAAGCTGCAAGAAATGGAAGCTATCAGACAGATTCAAGTAAAGGAACAGTTCCGGGAAGAAAAGGAAAAGGAACGGATGAAAGCAGAAGAAATGAAGCATGAGGAGGAGAGGATAAGACTATTAATGCAACAGAAATATGAGTTGGAACAAAGTTTATTAGAAAAACAGAGTGTTCTCAACTCACTAGATGCGGATTTGTCGGCAATGTACCCACCGAAACAGAGATCGAATGAATACAAAAGGGATGGTTCCGGTACAAAAGAAACACTGTTAATCAAACCAAATGTTCCGAAATTGACGGACTCTACTAGTTTTCCAGAATGGAAAATTGAAATAGAAAGCATGCTGTGCTCAAACATTTACCACAAGGAAATTTTGAGACAAGCCACTAGAAACGCTATTGGTGGAAAACCTAGAAAGATACTAGTGACATTGAAACCTACAGCCACCACAGAGGAAATATTAAAGACATTAGAGAGTAATTATGGCGATATCAAAAGCGGAGAAAGTATTATGGAAGCATATTACATTGCTAAACAGGAGAAAGAAGAGGATATCTCTGCGTGGAGCATACGACTTGAAGAGTTAGTACAGAAAGCCATAGAGAGAGGGGAAATACAAGCATGTAGAAAAGAACAGATGCTAAGAACAAGATTTTGGAAGTACCTTCGGAACACAGAACTGAAGAATGCAACGAGAATGTTTTACGAATCGAATACAACATTTGAAGAATTGAGAAAGAAGATTAGAAGGGAGGAGCAGGAAATGAACGTTGCAAAAGAACCACAGCAACCTAAACAAGTAAATGCTAAACAAGTAAATGTACATCAGTTGGATGACCACACGATAATGCTGAATGACCTGAAGGAACAAATCAAGATGATGGAATCAAAATTGAATAGCTTGACAGAAGAAAAAAAAAGACTAATGGAAACAGAAACCAGAAATAAATATGACCACAGACGTCAGTCATATAGAGGCTATAGAAATAACTCTACGTTTAGGGGCCGAGGATACCGCTCGCGAAACGGTCGATTCTTCAGTGGAAATCAAACATATCAACAGAGAAATAGTAACACAGAAACGGGTGGCCGACAGGATGACAATAATCAGACACCTTTAAACTCGATGAAGCTCTGATCGAGGGGTTGGATGAGAGCGGAAACCAGGAAAGTACAACAAACCCCAAAACATATACAAAAGAAGACATTTTACAGAGAATGATAGGGAATGCAAATTTAGATCAGATAAAAATAAATGGACAAGAAAATACAGCTTTAATCGATAGCGGGTCACAAGTGAGCACCGTCACTGAAATATTCTACAATAGCATGTCACCAAAACCAGAATTGCATTCAATGGAGGAATTTGATATATCATTGAAAAGCGCTAACGGCAGTGCAATTCCATACAGTGGATACATATTTGCAGACATAGAGACACCGTTTACGATTGAGCCAATATCAACCATACTGCTCGTAGTGCCAGTGGTAGAATACCACGGTACAGCACATGTGTTACTAGGACGAAACATCTTACGAGAATTGAAACCTATTGCCGCCAACACAACAGTAAACGATGTATGGCAAGCAGGATTCATGTCCATTAACACCGATATCGGTCAGGTCACAGCAACTCGATCGATTACGTTACACCCCGGAGAAAGTAGAACTGTTACTGGTTTCTTTAGAAAACCAAGGAATGTCGCAGCCGCTGTAACGGAACCAGTTGATAATGTACATAGCCACAGTGCCATAGTTTGCCCAAGAGTTGTGCGTGTGGATACTCCTGGAAAAACTGCACGAATCCCAGTCCGTCTGTGTAACGTCACAGCAAGGCCAATCAAAATAAGAGCAAAACAACTAATATGTAAACTTGAAGAGGTTAATGTCTTACGAGAAGCTCCCATCTTTGAACCCGTTGTAAACGCATCTATGTCCTGCGAAACAGCACATGAAAAAGAAAACAAAAACTATTATACACAAATGAAAAATACGTATGGAGTAGATTTAGAAGATACCGACCTTTCAGATGACGACAAACAAAAAGTTTACGAATTGTTTCAAAAATACGATACAATATTTCCGAAGTCCCCACTTGATCTTGGACATACGTCTGAATTTAAACATACCATTAAACTGACGAACAACGAGCCATTTAAAGAGCCATATAGAAGAATTCCGCCAGCTGTTTTCAACGAAGTTAGAGAACATCTTAAAGAAATGCTCGATATGGGTGCAATACGGGAGTCCAAGAGCCCCTGGTCTTCAAATTGCGTCATAGTTCGAAAGAAAAACGGGTCTATCCGATTCTGTATCGACTTCCGAAAACTTAATGAGAGAACTAAGAAAGATAGCGTTGTGATACCTAGAATTGAGGATACATTACACTTGCTCTCTGGATCAAAATATTTCTCCAAACTAGACCTCAAAGCTGGCTATTGGCAGGTTGAACTTGCAGAAGAGGACAAAGAGAAAACCGCGTTTCAGGTTGGTGGTCTCGGGTTTTACGAATGTAACCGTTTACCCTTCGGTTTATGCAATGCTCCGGCAACATTTCAACGCCTTATGGAACGCTGCATGGGAGATCTTAACTTAAGAGATTGTTTAATATATCTCGATGACATAATTCTATTTTCAAAGGATATAAGTTCCCATATTGAAAGATTGGACCATGTGTTTTCCCGATTGGCATCTTACAATTTAAAAATCAAGCCCTCAAAATGTGAATTCTTCAAAACAAAGATCGCTTACCTTGGACATGTCTCTGCAGATGGAATCAGCACAGACCCGGAAAAGACAGAAGCCGTCCGAAATTGGCCCACTCCTACTAACGTCAAGGAGGTTAGGAAGTTTCTCGGATTTGCTGGGTATTACCGGCGTTTCATTAAGGGTTTTTCGAACATCGCAAGACCATTGAATGATCTTCTGGTTGGTCACTCCGAGAATAAACAAAAGAAACATAAGGTCAAATCAACAAAGAAGACAAAATTCGTGTGGGGCGATGACCAACAACATGCATTCGAGGAACTGAAGAAACAGTTAGTGAACCCGCCGGTGCTTGCCTACGCAAACTATGAGCTTCCGTTCATTCTTCACACCGACGCTTCTGCACAAGGCCTAGGCGCCGTCCTATACCAGCATCAAGATGGGAAGGACAGAGTCGTCGCCTATGCAAGTCGTTCCTTGAAACTGGCAGAAAGGAACTACCCAGCACACAAACTGGAATTTCTCGCGTTAAAATAGGCGGTAACGGAGAAGTTTCACGACTATCTGTACGGTTCAACGTTCGAGGTTGTGACTGATAACAACCCGCTCACGTATGTCACGACATCGGCGAAATTGGACGCCACAGGTCAGCGATGGATGGCAGCCCTGGCAAATTACAATTTCAGTACACGATATCGTGCTGGACGTCTAAATGCCGACGCCGACGGATTAAGCCGTAGGACTGTGGATCATGAAACAATCACGGCTCTATCTACATCCGTGACTGCCAACGTAGAAGACACGCCAGTTTGTTTAAGTACTGTCAACCCTGAAAAATGGTCCCATGTTGACAGTTCTATATTCATACCTGATGACGTCATACAATCGTATGCACTGAGTTCCAAGGATTGGTCTCAGGCACAACTTTCTGATCCTGTCATCTCTGAACTGATTAAGCATATACAGCAAGGCACCAGGCCAACAGCTCAGCGGGCCTCGGGTACTGTTTCTGCTGTTGCAAAGTATAACAGAGATTGGAACAAACTTGAACTAACACAAGGTGTATTATATCGGCGATCTGTGTTCGGCAATCAGTCATATAAACAGATTTTACTACCAGAATCATTACGGGATGAGATTTTTCAAGCCCTGCATGATGATCTTGGTCATCAAGGTAGAGACCGAACTACATCCCTGTTTAAACAAAGGTTTTATTGGCCTGGAATGGACACGTATATCCGTGACAGAGTTGCAGCTTGCCCGAGATGTATCAGACGTAAAACAGCACCTCAGTCAGCTTTACTTGTGAACATAACAACATCCGCGCCGATGGAAATGATCTGTTTGGATTACCTCAGTCTTGAACGGTCAAAAGGTGGCTTTGAGCATATTCTCGTGGTCACGGACCATTTTACAAGATATGCACAAGCGTATCCTACCACCAATCAAACAGCAAAGACTACTGCCCGTGTGTTGTTTGACAAGTTCATAGTGAATTATGGATTTCCAGAGCGCATTCACAATGATAAGGGAGCTAACTTCATGTCAAGTCTGATATCGGAATTATGTCAGCTAGGTGGTATAAAACAGTCTCGCACTACACCTTATCATGCTATGGGAAATGGTATGGTGGAGAGATTCAACCAAACTCTTTTACAGATGCTAGGTACTCTTGATGAAGACAAAAAGAGTAATTGGAAAGAGTACGTTGGACCCATGGTACATGCGTACAATGCCACTATACACGACAGCACAGGCTATGCGCCGTACTACTTGATGTTCGGTCGTCATCCCAAACTCGCCATTGACGCTCTTTTAGGAATAAATAGTGAGGAGATTAATACAAGATACGCTAATGAATATTCGCGTAAGCTACGTGAACGTCTTGCAAGTTCCTATCAAAAGGCCTAAGAAACCGCGAATAAAACCGCAGAGAATAACAAGCGCCAATATGATCAAAAGGTGCATGCAGCAAAAATAGTGCCAGGCGACCTTGTTCTTGTACGAAATGTCACTTTGCGGGGAAAAAAGAAAATCGCAGATAGATGGGAGAATGAGCCTTACATTGTGATAAATCAGCCTAATCCTGATATACCTGTCTACGACGTCAAGAAGGATAATCCACGAGCGAGGCGGATTCGCCGATTGCATAGGAACCTACTACTCCCTCTTGGTCTGCAGAATACGGATACACCGGAAGTTAAGGTCGAAGAAGGCAAACCTGTCAGCGAAAAATATGTCATCTCACGGAGACGAAAAAACAATATTTTGACCGATGATGACGGAACGTCCGACACAAAACCTATTTTGAGACTATCAACAAGGACCCGCCGCACTCCAAAATGGTACACCAGTAGTGTTTATCAAATGTACTAAGTACTTATTCGATTCGTTCCCCGGACATTCTAAAGTGTTGTTTTAGTGAAAATTGTATTGTACATATACTTGTGACGTGAATAATGTAAAACCTTCATTCAAAACTTATCAAAACTGATAATATATAACACGTGTATTATATGTAACAATTTTAATTTGATATATTCACTGATTGTCATTGAATGTATTACATACTTGTAGGTAAATTATGTATTGAATACATATTTATGAAAAAAAAGTTATCGTTGTTTTATTTTATTTTATTTCCCGCTCTAAGTTAGTCCTAAGTAAAATGTCGGGACGACATTTTATAAAGAGGGGGGAATATGTCATAGGGTTATTATTTAATATTTTCATAAATATTCATAATATATTTGTTTTCATTTAACGTTTCTTCAAATGCCACGTATCACTAGTTAGCTAGTTTAGTTCAGTCTTGGTAGTTGTGTTATGTAGTATTGGTTGTATGTAACCGTTGTTAGAATACACTAACACCGTGCACGTGACGACTTACCGCCTTTCCTCACTTTTGCTTCACGCCACTGACACGTTCAGACGCCATTCGTTGTGTGAACATTGTACGCAGTAATTTATACATATAACTGCAGGTAATTATGTCTATATTATTATTATTATTATTGAAATCAGATCTTGACTTCAATGCATTTTGTATTGTTTGCATTGTTTCCTTTGTTATTTGTGTACACTATCTAAATTGTATAATGTTATATTTTATTCCTATTTTAATACGTTGTTATTATTACAGATAAGTCATTCCATCAGTCATCAGTCTGAAGGCATTAAAGTCATTTCCTTGATAAAGTTGTTGCTTGTTAATCACCCGCGCATGGGCTGAGTAGGCCGGCAACACATGTATTATCATCGTTTTAATACACGAGCAGCCATCATTTGAGCAAAGCAGATAGTCTATGAAAGTATTCCCAGCGGTGCCGAAGAAAGTATATGTACCAGTGTTTCAAGTCTCCCGTTACAAATGCGCATATCACAACCGATGCATAAGTCAATTATTTGTAATCCTTACTGGTTAACTGTATGGTCGACCCTATAATCCGACAACATTGACCTGGCACTCATTTGTTTCCGTAATGTTCGCCCATTTTTGTCGTTGTACTCGGGTATGTATTGTAAACACTGTGCTCGCATAGATACTATTCTGTCGCTATCTGGGCATACGTTATTCATCTGGAAAGATAGTCTAATGGTAGAGTGTTTGCCTACTGTTCATTGGTTATGATGTTAATTTCAGGATTTCAATGAATTCACACTTTTTTTCAGATCAATATTAGAAAAGTGTTTTTCAAGCTGTTATTGCTGTCTTTTTTATTCCGTGATAACACATTTGCCTTTTAATTTGTTTAATCCTGGAGATATCCCTTGTTTTTTTTCTGTTATTTTATATGTTTCAAATATTCAATTTATTGTTTGTGCAATACAAAACAACGAACAAAAAAAAGTTCAAACATTATTTAATTTATTATTTGTACAATACAAGCAGAAGAGAAAAGAACGAAACAACGTTAAACGCGTGGTAATACTCATCGTACTTCAATTAAATAAAATATTAAAAAATAAGACCGACAAGGTATTCGAACCCGCAACACCACTATCCGTAATCTACTGCCTTAACCTCACGGCCATTTCGTCGACAATTATGCACTCAATTTATTAAACTTACATTGCATATATTGAACTGTTACGGGCGTTACTTGTAAACATATAATATACATATCACACCCTTTTCGAGGGTTGACAATACGTTGTATCTAGCTCTATGGGGTGTGATATTTATTTTATTATACCGAACAATAAAAACCAGGAAACATAGGCAAGATAACTTATTTATCCCGCCAAATGCCCTTTCAAATCACCATAGTTTCAAGGCTAGTTTGCCAGGGATTATTTTCGTCATTAAAATTGTGTTCCTGTTTTCGATAGGAAACATTTGTGGTCCCTTCACAATACAAAAGTAATCTATATAAACAAATCACCTTCCAATCACAGGGGAATGTCATGTGATCTTTTGGGGTGACCCATACCTTATAATACCTGTAATTATAGATAAGGGCTCTGACTTCATTAAGGGCCATTTTGGCAGTGTGTGACTTTAATGTACGACAAAATTTTACTTTATAGCCTTTAAGCCCTTATACTTAACCAAACTGAAGGTAAAACATCAAACTAGTCACAAACAATCACGATTCTTTCGATGCGTATACGACGTGTCCGATCTAGCCATTTTACTCGCAAATTGGGTACGAAATATTTAACTACGACACGACCGAGAACATGACAATTATGTCAAAAAAGTGATTAACAGTCTGAACAGTCGCTATGCAGTTCAAACTTCCAATACCAATAAACTATAAAACCAATATACCTATTCCTGAAATACAATAATGTCAATGAACAAATTTTAACGAGTTTTTTCAATTTGTTTGGAAGTGTTTATGAAAATTGATATATCTTCCGGAAGCCTCATATGACGTCACGCATTGTAAGAAGCTGTCATTGGTTGACCTACTCAAATAAAAATAGTACCACATTCGATACCCCTCGTTTGTTATCCCAATGTATAGTTAATAAACCGGTTCCCGATTTTAGTATTACGAGTGGTGCGTGAACCGTGTTCAATGAAGCGGATATAAACAAATGCACATGGTTCCGTAAAAACAAAGCACGTGGTTCCGGAATAAACATAAACACATGGTAGAAATGCTACAATTATGAATTTAAAGCAGAGTAAAGCCATAGAATTGGCCAAAGCAGGTCACAGTTTTGTCATTATCGGTAATGCAGGAACAGGCAAATCATGGAAATTGCAAAAGAACTAGGTTATTTAGGGAAAAATGTTAAAATAACGTCTTCTACTGGCATATCATGTCAAAATTTCACAAATGCAACCACCATTCATCAGTTCGCGGGTCTATATGATGGACGATTTGGTCCCCATGAAATAAAAAGTGTCTTGACAAATAACAGGCGAAATGAAGGTGCAGTGGAAAATATAAAAAATTGTGATGTACTAATAATTGATGAATTTTCCATGCTAAGTAAAAGGGCATTTGAAACTGTACAACAGGCATGTGGTTTGAAAAACAGCCAAGAATTGTTTGGTGGTATTCAAGTTATATTGGCAGGGGATCTGTACCAACTTCCACCAGTGCCGAATCTTCTGTATAATGACTATATAATAAGGAGAGTATTGCACAAACAGCCTTGTTTTCAAAACATTTTTTCAACATTCAGTATTGCTGTCCCAAATAGTTCGCCAAAAAGACAGTGAACTGATTAGAGCCATCAAAGAACTTTCAATAGGACAGCTTACCCAATCATCCAAAGACTGAATTAGAAGACTTTCCAAACCATTTGATGATACAGTAGATTGCATAAAACTGTTTGCAAACAATGATCTTTGCGATGATTACAACAGAAATAAGGTTCTTAAAATGAAGGGTGAATTGTTTGAATACAAATCCAATGACAAAGGAAGTGCATATGATTTGAAATCTATATTGGCGCCAAAGACACTGTGGCTGAAGATTGAGCACGCGTCATTCTTCTGAGAAATCTTTCTCAACAGCTGGTAAATGGCCTTCAAGGTCAAGTTGTTGCATGTGAGCGGGATGGTCCAACCATTAATTTTCCATCAATGGGCATCACCAATAAGCTTGCAAAAGTAAAATTCACAGGTTTGATTAACATTATATCTGTAAATTATTTCAACTATAATTTGAATAATTATGTGTCTATTATTTCCATTTCAAATATAATAAAGCAACAATACAAAGTTACTGTATTTTTATTTCCAATAAATATAAATATAACATTTTATCAGGTTAACCACAAATAATATCATAATCACTTACATGTATATATTTCACTAATTATTTATGTTTCACATAAACATATCACAAAGAATTAAGGTTTTATCAATGGTGTGAGAATTACAAAGTTTAATAATTACATTATATATTCAATATTTATAAATATTATTGGATATTTCATTATAAAATAAATTAAATACATTCTGTCGATATTAAACTTAACTATATAAATTAAATACATACTACAGTGTATATTTCTTAAACACAACTAAGTACAGTTAGTATGAAAGAAACTGAAATATTTTTATCTATTAATATGAAACTAATACATAGTCAATAAAATGCTATATTATTATTGTCATACAAAAATCAACCATTTCAATGAACAACACAAGCATGTTGATGTAAAAAAAGAACATGGAATTGCATATACATTATAATAATTTGTATATTTAAATAACATTCATTTTTTTGGCATAAATATTATTGCAAATCTATATATTTCTATTTCAGGTATTTAGTCCAAAACATGGTCATAATATTGCGTCCAGGGAGCAGTATCCAATCAAGCTTAGCTTTGGCATCACAATCCACAAAAGTCAAGGGATGACTTTAGATAGGTATGAATATTTTTTCAAATAATTTTTATGAAGTCATATTACCTTTATGCATTTGTGAAGATAAAGTAAATGTTGTGAAATAATTTACTAAAATATTAATATAATTGAAAAAATAAATAAAATAATAATTGAAACAAATGCTATTTAAGCTAATTAAAATTCAATAATTACTTTCACAAAATTTGGACTGTAATTGTCAATTAAATACAATTTTGTTAATTTCATTTACAATTTCAACTGAACATTATACAATGGCAATATTAAAATATCACAATAACAGTTAATATTTAACAATAGGTGTTATAGGTAATATCTAGTCTGTACTAGTTAGAGTGCACACTCAAACCAGAGTCATTGTAATCTTTAGTCACTCAAAATACAAACAGGAAAGTAAAGCACAACTGGTATTGAAAAATATGGTCATTATGACATTTGGTAAGTGATTAATGAATGATTTATTTTTTACTCTGTTTTGCTCAGGCTTTGAAATGAATGTTTAAAAATAAATAAATTTAAAGTGATAACTGGAAGTACGGTTTTGCTTAATTAATTATTAATGGCAATGTTTTAGTTCTATGATTATAAAATAAAAAATAATAAATTATAATTACCGGTAATAAGTTTGATTACATAAACTAATATGATTAATGTCTAAATATTCATCACAACTCATTGCAGAGTAGAGGTTGACTGCCGGGAAATTTTCAAACCAGGCCAGCTGGCTGTGGCCATGTCCAGATCAACATCATGCAGCGGTCTCAGGGTTACAAATTTCCATGAACGCTGTGTCATGGAGCCCAGCTCGGTCGTGAAGGAGTTCATGGACAATCTGCCTGCAGCTGAGCCACAATCCGATCTCACCTGTTGCCACTTTACAAAGCTGTAAGTAGAAATGGTATAATTCTTTTAATAAATTAATAATTTATAAAAAAAAATATGTCCATACCGGACCGGTGGAAATTAAATATCTTTAAGTAAAATTTAAATAGCTGGAAATGATTTAAAATTGATCCCAACTTGTGTGAGTCTTTTGTAAGATAATTAGGTAGAAGTGGTGTTATACAATCCGGATCATCACATAATGCAGCCTCAGGCGCGGAATTACCTCATAAATGTCATAATAAACATAAAAATATGTAATACAAGACTAAATTATAAATACATTAAATTATATTTTGTATAGAACAATATATATTTTAAATACCTTCTAATACTTGGTGACTTTAACTTTGGACTCTCTGCTATCTGTTGTTGCAGATCCATTGTTTCGCTTCCTTTTTTTACTACTAGGCTGGATGGCAAATGGTGTAGTTGATTCTACTTGGTTTCCGCTGCTTGATTTTCTGGATAAGCTGCTTTGTCCACTAAAATACCGTTTATAGTTTTTTGGTATTGTAGAGCATTTGGATTTGTGTTGGAACCATTGTACGTACACCTCTCTTGATTGAAAATATTTTCTATAACGTCTGAGTTAACTAACCCTGGTGTGATATACGCTGAAGATTTTTTACGTATAACTTTTTGGCATAGTGCTATGAATCCAGTGATGCTAGACTGAATGTCTTCTAAACATTGAAGAGAAAGAATGCATTTGTTTTTTTGTTTTGAAGACGGAGTGTTGTCTGCATAGACTTCCTTGGTCCAGTTGAAAAACCAGTCAGCAACATTTCTCACACTTCTTAATCTAGAGTCATTTTCATCAATTACTGGGCGCATATCCCGAAATACGGTAATAATTTGTGATGTATTTTCTAAAAATTGTATTGCACCATTAAGAATATTTCCCTTTTCTCCAAGACTTTCTTTGTACTGTTTCATTGTATTCAACATTTCTTCATTAAGTATATCTTCTGCCAAAGAATTTCTCATTTTAAGTTGTGAATTAGGGTATAAGTGTTCATTAATCAATTTCCGGTTAAGTTGTAAAGCATTTTGTTTGTCCCAGTTATGACAGTCAATAAACATTTTCCACTGAATTGTACATCCATTTGGTAATTTGAAGAGTCGGGTAAACGAATTACTAAGTCCACTTTTTATTACAGTGTTGCGAATTTTTTTCAAAACATGAGAAACATCCATTATAAAAATGATTTCATTAGTAATTAAAGGGTTTTCGCCAATGAAATTATATTTTACAGGTGAGTTTTGTCCAACACACAAGTGCATCAATGATCTGTTGCAAACAGCTCCATCCATACATGTGTACATAATTTGGAAACCAAATGAATACAACCAAAGAATTGCCTTCCAAAAAAGTGCATAATTTTCCGAAGCTTGTATTTGGTCTGTTACAAAATGTGCAAAAGGAAACCTAAAACCGGTAATGCCTAGAAATAAAAATTGTAAAACGTGGCTTCCTAGACACTTGTTATGTTGACCTTTTCGCATCACTTGGCACAAATCACCCTCGTTGCCTTTTTCCACCAATTCTTGCATCATCACTAAGATTTTGTCGTTTTGCTTCCTCAAACATCCATTCAAAAGTCTGTTCATTATAACCAGGTTTTTGCTGTAGTTGATTTTTGTATAATATTAGTGTTGATGGTGATGGCAAAAGTAACATTTTTGATGCAACAAGTATGTCATATGATTTTGGGCTTCTGTTATAAATATGAAGACATGTTCCAATGAATGAATTGGACCATCTACGCCCTGTTGGTTTTCTGCTCACATTTTTGCTTTGCTCCAGAAAAAGGTTATTAAGCTCTGGATCAGCATGCTGAAGCAAATGTTTGATTTTTTCAGTTTGATTTTCTTCAGTGCATGGCGTGTCAATGGTATTTTCATGTTTTTTTTCCATTTTCTTTGAATCAACAATTGTCATCTGCTGACATGTTCTGCATGTTTGGCTTATTGAATTAAAGGATACAACTCCCAAACATTTATTATATCTTAATGTTTTAACTGATGCTTTACCATTTTCTGACCAGTTTTCTAATACTTGGCATTTGCTTACAGTGGTAGAACATTTCACTGCAACTCCATTGCATAAGGCAATATTTTTGGCAATAAAGCATGTATTACTAATAGATTCTTTGGTCATTTCATATTTATTAGAGATTTCTACTTTGTCCAAACTAATTGATTGTCCACCAATGGTCAAACTCCATGTATTGTCATCTTTGAAATGAATTGTTTTATACACTGCAACACAATTAGCTGAACATCCAGTTTCAATGTTAAATTTCAGTTCATTAATGCTTTCAGAATGAATCACAGAAGAATTATCCGGAATATGTTTTGTGATTTCATTGAATTGAATGTTATTGTTGTTATGTGGCTGTAGGGGTAGTAATATCTAATACCTTTGTAGAAAGTTTTGACAGTTCCCCCTGTGCACTTTTTGTATTTGGTCACATTTGGATACATTTTTGTCAGATGTTGCACGAAGACACGTAAACTTGCAGGAGATCCTTCACTTGAACCTTCGATTGCCTCGGAACAGTAGCGATCATACAATGATCGAATTTCTATTTCTTCCTCGGACACGTGCATTATTGACGTCAACCTGAAATGATATGATATATATAAGAAACAAATATACTTCCATAAGTAATACATATATTAAAAATAATATACATTTACAAATCAATAAGTAAATAAGCATTGTGTAAATTAGTTTAATTTAAATTTTGTTAAGAAACAAAATAGGTTTAATTTACATATTCAAGTTCTTGTATTTCACTAATAAAAATTCTTATTCAAAGTTATTTATTTCTTGTTTTAAATATAACCAAATTAATGTACTTCTAATCTTTATATAATGCAAGAAAATGGAAGTGTTGCATGAAAGAAAAAATAAGAAATTTGTATATGCATTTGTAAATGTTTCAGACCAGCTGAAGCTGAGCTAGTCAATTCCATGGAAAAGAGTCATCACACAACAAATGATCATCATACTGAAGTGAAGGAGAATATAGAGGATGAGCAGGCTGATGAAGATAAGCAATTGGATGATGATTTCAATGATGTAATTAAAGCAATCAATGAAAGAGACCGAGATATTGAACAATTTCAGTTGCCAAAAGATTTTGAAATTAAATTACAAGAAATGAAAATCACATTGGAAGTTACAGACTTTCATAAAAAATTCAATTCACTGTTGTCAAACATAGATGAACATCACTTAAACCAGTTCATAAAGAAAATCTTCCTCAAGATGCTGGAAATTCAAGATATTCTGAAAATTGATCGTGGAGACCCAAAACCAATTCCAGAAAAAACAATTGCAGAATTCTACCGTAGCTGCCATATGTACTCTGTAAGTCTCGAGTATAAACTTCACTGCCTGCTTTTGTTTGAAATAGAGCCAACATTTGAAGGGGCACATCAGAGTGTATGCTATTGCA
Source organism: Congeria kusceri (assembly GCA_027627225.1). Taxonomy (NCBI): domain Eukaryota; kingdom Metazoa; phylum Mollusca; class Bivalvia; order Myida; family Dreissenidae; genus Congeria; species Congeria kusceri. The sequence continues at coordinate 49,951,549 of CM051031.1, read as the reverse complement.
TTATTGAGCAAGTTCGACTTTTATGTTGGAGCAAAAGTGTACACTTTTCAAACTCTGTGACAGAAATCGCCAACATAGGTTTGTGACAGATGGATCAAAGTCAAGAATTCGATATGTTGCTGGATATTGTGTGGCAAAATTAAGGGCAAATACCTGAAAATGAAAAAGTCAAATGCATTTTCATCTACCGGTCAGGATGTATATGAAATGTCTAAAGCATGTTTAACTATTTTGAATGTATTGTCTGAAGATGAGCATTATCTTTCTATAAATACAAAACACCCCCATTCTTTGTTGGAGACAACAAGAAAGCAGAATGTAAACAGTGGTCTAACATCGGTGTCTGACAACTTCTTCGAATTGTTCACAACTTTGACCATTAACATGCTCAGTAGTTTAGACAATGTCAATGTTGTCATACATGGCAAGAACCTGTATTCAGAGTGTCTTAGCAAGACTGAACATGATAAGTTACTATTGGACAAGTTTACAGATTTGGTAAAAAGAGGACTGCCCCAACCCGAAGGAAATGAATATAAAGAAGAGTTGAATTTTTTGAAATCAAAAATATCAACTGTGTATACAGAGATTGCTAAAAAGTACTTAATGGTTCTCTTTGCTCAATTTCGAAAGGATCTGAAGAGCACACTGCATGTAGAAAAGACAATGGCACACAGAAAACAAATAAAAGTTTCCAAAAAAAAGTCATTTCATACTGATGATAATTGTGAATTTAAAAAAAGGGGGAAAGAAATTATAGAAAATGCCGAAAAACATAACCAATCATTAAACCCATGTAAGTCAGATTCATATGTAGAACTGTATCAGAATACATCAAAAATACCAAATGAACCTACGGAAGTAGATGATCAAATCGGGCCTGACAATGAAAAAGACAACAACAATAAAACTATTCTGTGCCTAAAGTGTCATAGTGACCATAATAGACAGCAATGGATACAGTGTGATAGTTGTAACTCCTGGCTGCACAGAAGATGTGCTGGACTTTCTAGGGCACGTAAGTGGAAAAAGTATGAGAACACTCAATCAAAATGGTATTGCTTAAATTGTGAATAGTGGGTGTTCATGTATGTTGTATATACTGTCAATATGACATGCATTTAAATCAAAGCATGTTTTGTAAATAGTCAAACAAACAGATTTAATTAGAAATATGAACTTATATTTAAATGCAATATATTAGACATTCAATAAATATTGTGTTTGTGAAGCCTGATGTGATAGTGGAATAACTGTGTTTTTTTCACATTGTAAACATGCCACGCCCCCTTTTTACACCACACATATTTATTATTGACAATATCGTTATATACACACGTTGCTGTAATTAAAACAATAGAATATACTATTTAATTATTTTACCATTTTACCAGCATAGTCTGGCTTGTTGTTAATTCGTATTTTATGTAAAATAATAAATATGAAATCTGAATGTCGTTCCGGTCAACGTTTACATTGAATCCAGTGATGTTTACGTTTTAATACCTGTTTCCGGCTATTCCATATGCTACCGTTGTTGAGCCGAGAACCAGTGATCTCTAGTAGCCTCATTCTGAAACGGGTAAGCCTGTTCCTATCATCCAATCAGTAAATGGTTAACAAAATCGTCTTTCCTTGTAGTGACGTCAACGCATCGAAAACAACATGGCTGAAAAAGTTGCTTTGTAGATCTTGAAACGGGAAATTGTACAAGTTGTAGGTTGTTTGTCATGTCCAGTATTTTGTCGATCGATTATATGTATTGTAATATGTTTAGAAGCGACTTTTGGTACGTTTTCCGCCCATTTAATAATAATTGATTTTTGACATAATTGTCATGTTCTCGATCGTGTCGTAGTTGAAAATTTCGTACCCAATTTGCAAGTAAAATGGCTAGATCGGACACGTCGTATACGCATCGAAAGAATCGTGATTGTTTGTGACTAGTTTGATGTTTTACCTTCAGTTTGGTGAAGTATAAGGGCTTAAAGGCTATAAAGTAAAATTTTGTCGTACATTAGTCACACACTGCCAAAATGGCCCTTAATGAAGTCAGAATCCTTGTCTATAATTACAGGTATTATAAGGTATGGGTCATCCCAAAAGGTCACATGACATGCCCCTGTGCTTCCAATACTTCGCATAAATGACCTTAACCATTCACCGGCATGACAATTGAGTATGTACAACTAGGCCTATAGTTAGACGTGCCAAGTTTAAAGATGGCGAGATCGATAGAAAGGTTCTACTCTTGTTAGTTTAAATCAGTAATAACGGGTGAAAGTTATCGTGTGACACAAAACGGAATTGATGGAAAGTGTTTAATGGATATTCAGATCACATTACGCGATCAATGTGTGACATACCCTGTAAGCAAAATGAGCAGTGACGACACAACCCAGTTTTCACTGGACTGACATCGTTTTCCTAGTAATAATTTCCTACATAGGTCATGATAGAATTGTGCTGTGTCGTGTTAGTTTGTTTTTAAGTACCAACAATATAACACAGACTTAAAGAAACCATGCGTCGGTGATGTCTAAAATTATTTTGGATGCCAATATTGATAATCGGATACAGGTATTGAAACAAAATACGAATACAAATTTACGTTCTGACCAGTCATGTCGATTTCAAAAACAAATCGCGTTTCTGGTTAGCACGGCTCACATGATAATTTGAAAATTAGGTACAACTTTGCGGAAGCGGCGTACGCTTCTAAATCGTCAAACATTCGATTTTTAAACCTCACAATATCTTTAAACATTATACATGACTTTGCCATAGATTTTTTCAATCAAGTTATTGTAATAATCAAACCCATTCTGGGTTTGATTATTACAATAACTATTCTAATTCTAAGAGACCAAGACAGGTTGATGGCAGTCTTTGTCAGTTATTAAATATTGTAGCCCCCTCTAAATCAAAATCCTGTAGCCCGGGTGGCGGAGATACGGGCCCGAGAAGTTCTTCACCGGGCCTGGACGAGAGCAAACTAATGGCTTGCAAAAATGCATGGTGACACTTGGCTTGGCAGTGTTGGAGTAAATGACAATGGTATATTCAAATCTCCATTATCTAATATCCAGAAATTGTAGACTGGTGATTCAGAATTGTAATTTCGAATGTCCATTCCCCATTATCCAAAACAAATGTAGATTGGAGATTCAGAATTTGAAATAGACATTTTTTTTGGATAATAGAGATTCGAATGTCATTTATTCGAGCAATGCCAAGCGAAGTGTCGGCCGAAACACACCATTCATTTGTGCAAACCATTACCTCTCGCGTCCATAACAGGAGAAGAACTTCTCGGGCCCGTATCTCCGCCACCCATAATACGGTCGGGCGGGACAAGGTGTCGTTTGAAATGTCAGCGGAAGTCCTATCCCTAATGTTCGCTCGGTAGCCTTAGATCAGTCCGACGGTTGCATAGACACGGCCTTGGATCAGACATTAAATTTGCTACCCTAAATATGCGATTTTAATAAACAATTTCGAATCTCCAATATACATATTTTTGCTTATTGGAGTTTGGACAAAAGAACATACAATTGTGAATCTCCAATCTCCAATTTTTGGATATTGGAGACTGGACATTCAAATATACAAATCTTTTTCGAGATCGAACTTGAAATTAAGTTTAACACTGCCAAGCAAAGTGTCGGCCGAAATCGCCATGCATATTTTGAATATCCAATGGACATTGTTTGGATATTGGAGATTGGACATTCGAATTTACAATTTTGAATCTCCAATCTGCATTATTTGGATATTGGAGATTAGAGATTCGAATATACCATTGCCATTTACTTGAACACTGCCAAGCAAAGTGTCGATCGTAATCGCCTTGCACTTTTGCAAGCCATTGGTTTCTTCGCGTTCATTCCCCGGAGAACTTCTCGGGCCCGTTCCTCCGACGTCGGGCACAGATTGGGCGGAAGGAGGTATCTTTGGAAATGTCAGCGCATGTCCGATACCCAATTTTTGCTCGTTAACCTCATATCAGTCCCACGGTTGCAGAGTCACGGCCGTGGATCGGACGTTGCATTTGATATAGATCCTCTGCTATGGTGATCTTTTTTTTCAGTTTGTTCTTTTGACACAGACTTTAGCCGCGAAAATGCGTGACTTGTGAAAACAGATTATGATAACTATATGCAACGGTCCTTACACTGACACCGCAACAGAGTGAATTACGTTTTTAATAACAGACTTAATTTAGAAAAAAGTAAACTAAAATTTAGTTTTGCTGGTTGTAATGTTTGTCTTTTTAGGCGATTTATAAGTAGATCAGTAATTATTAAAACTCTAACAAATCTCTTGTAAAACATGTATGCCCCCCGACTTGCAGCCAAGTTGTTAATATGTGCAATTGTTAAGAAATGTTTTTAATATGCAATCCCAAGCTAGGTCTCGATATATGGTATCTATGTATGAAGTTTTATTAAAATATCTCGATGCTTTCTCAAGTTACTGAGCGGAAACCGTTTTTCTATTTTTAGTAATGGTGACCTTGACCCCACCCACCCCATATGAAATCCCAAGAGAGGTCTCAATATAAGGTATCTATGTATGAAGTTTCATTACAATATCTCGATGCGTTCTCAAGGTATTGAGCGGAAACCGTTTTTCTATTTTTAGCAACGATGACCTTTGACCTATTCACCTCAAAATGTATAGGCGTCTTCCTTTCCTCCCAAGTAACCAGCATACCAACTTTAATGATCGTAGGTCAAAGCGTTCTCTAGATATCGTGCGGAAACGAAATGGTCTACGGACAGCCGACCGACCGACCGACCGACCGACGGACAGGTGCAAAGCAAGATACCCCCACTTCTTCCAAGGGGGGCATAATTATGTATTTTGTATGGTGGCATACTTCTTCCAACCACAAATCCACTTAGCTATGTCGACAATTTTCTGACAAAATGTCACATATTCAGTGGATAACACGAAAGTTTTCAACTTGCCAAATAATAACTGAATATGTACATTTGTTTAGAAACAAATCCACATAGCTAAGTGGATATATGGTTAGCAGAAATATGCCACTATAATTTTGTATATTATTTTTGGTATATAATAAGATGTAAAATGCATGATGATGCTAATGATTATGATGATGATGATGATGATGATGATGATGGTGCTGATTCTGATGCTGATGATGATAATTACGGAGATTATGATGGTGGTATTCACTAAAGTTATAGTATTTCGGGCAACGTTTTCAAATGCGCGAGCGAATATTCTATTAGTTTTAAATGGCCACGAAATTATGGTAACCCACGAAATTATGGTAATTAGGCATATATTATCGCATGCTGTTAATCCGGAGGTTTATAACATGCATTGATAATTTTAAGCTTTGTATGGATAACGTTATGGTAGCATTATTTAAGCGGAATTTAAATGTTACAAATACGTAGTCAGATAAAAAGTGCACTATAAACAATACATGGTTCAATGAAGAATGTTTAATGACAAGAGACGCGTTTTATTATATACTTAATACTAACCGCACAAATAAATCTGATGTAAATATAATAAAATTGGCCAAAGCAAGAACCCAATATAAAACATTTATACGCAAATGTATATATAATAAAACAGCTGAATTAACAAATGCTCGATATCGTAACGCCAAACTACATGTATACTGGGATATGTTAAAGGGTTGTGCCAATGTAAAACCCTCCACAGTGACTTTGACTGACTTTGAGATGTATTTTAAAGCAGTTAACAATCCACAATCTCAATTCTTTATACCGGATGAAGATGTATTGCATTTCATTGATCGATATGAACGTGACGAGTTTGAGCTATACGTATGTATTACTTCTGATGAAATTGTAAACGATTTAAGTAACTTGAAAACTTATACTAGTAGATGCGGTTGACCAGATTATTACTTACATTAATGTTTCATATATGGTAAAGCCGAAGTATTTTCTTTCTTAGAATGATTGTTCATTAAAGTTTTTGTAATGGAACATTTGCCAAATGTATGGTCAGAGGAGTATGTTTTCCCCCTACATAAGGATGGAAATGTGAAAGATGTAAACAATTACAAGGGTATATCCTTATTAAGTACACTAGGCAAATTATTTACACGAATTTTGAATTTACGTCTTTTAAATTAGTCCGAGAAATATAATGTTTACATTGAGGCGCAGTTAGGATTTAGACAAAAAATTGGCACAATTGACAATATTTTTGTGTTGTTTATGTAACACGTGATAATATGTGGCTAAAGCTTATAAACTTAGGAATTAGAGGTAAGATACTAAATATTATTCGTTCTATATAAGTCTCAACAAAATCAAGTGTTAAATATTGCAATATGTTAAGTGATAGTTTCCATGTATGCTTGGAGTCCGACAGGGCGAGTGTTTTAGCCCGTTTCTGTTCTGTTTTTAAATGACATTGAGGACATATACGTTCACAGTGGCCTATCGGGTATTGGCGTCAATACGTTCAAAATTTTTGTAATTCTGTATGCTGACAATATTGTAATTTTTGCTTATAGAATTGAAGAACTATAACCAGTCTTAATTTACTTGAACAATTTTGTAACCAATGGACACGCCTTGTTAATACGACAAAAACAAAGGTTATGATTTCTCGTAAAGGTGAAGAAACCACTAGAATCTAGCATTCATAAAAAAAATAACCCGATAAAAATTGTTAACAAATTTACATACATAAGCATAAACTTTACTACTAGTGGTTAATTTACAGAAGCACAAAACACTATTCCAGGGCAAGCCCTTAAGGTCATATATAAATTGAATAAATACTTATACAAATTTACAGACGTAACTGTCAAGTACACACTAGACTCATTTGAAAAATCATGAGTGCAAAATTTTGGGCTTTAATAAAGGCCTAGCTGTTGAACGTATACATTTGCAATTTTGCAAAAATATTCTTTGCGTTAAAAAGTGTACACAAAATAACTTCGTTTATGGTGAACTTGGTGGGCTTTCTATGCAGACTGTGAGGCATTATAACATAATTAAATATTGGATAAAACTATTACAGTGTAATGAAAACAATTTTGTTAAAAAGGTTTACACAATGTTAAAAAACGATTTTGAAAATAATCAAAATAAAATATGGTGCTTACAAGTTAAAATGCTCCTGTATTTCTGGTTGTCATGATGTGTAGATAATGCAAGGCGTTGGAAATGTGGAAATGTTAACATGTTTTTATCAATTGTTAATAAACGTCTTAAAGACACATTTGTACAAAACTGGTCAAGCCGATTAAGTGAGTCCAGCAGGGCCCTATTTTATAATAACATGAAGTCTTTTGAATACCAAGAGTATATGAGTCTTGTTAACTGTAAAAATTCAAACGTGTATTACAAAATTACGTGTTTTGTCTCATTGATTACATATAGAAACAGGCCGATGGAATAGACCAGAAGCCGCAACTATTGAAAACAGAACATGCTTGTTTATGTAATACATAAGAAGATGAATATCACTTTATTATGGAATGCGTTAAATATATAATGATTTACGTGTTAAATATATACCAAAATATTTTCGCACCAGGGCAAATATGCAGAAATTCATACAATTACTTCAAACAAAAAAAACAAACAGAAAGTTAATTAGAAATTTAGGCGGTTATGTATTTTATTCCTTTGAGTTAAGAAAACAGTGCTTGTATGAATAATAATTTTACTCACCAAACTGTTGTCATGCATATAGGATCTGACACTCGTTGTTATTTCATACCATAATTTATTAAACGAGTTCAGGACTTTTGTTAGTAAGCGAGCGTTTGGCGAGCTTACTAACAAATTTCCTGGACGAGTTTAAAAACTTGTTTATTTATTTCAGTTGTATACCCTGTCCTGCCGTATCATTGCTTTTTGTAAATATGTTCTCCTCATTGTATTTGGACCTAATGGAACTTATGAAAATAAACCATTAAACTATCATGAAGCATACGAGTCATAATAAGAAGTTATCGTTTAAGCCAGTGGTCAGTAACTAAAACGCGTTATATGATATATTATCATTTATGTGATCAGTTTGATTATAAACCCAACATGTTTTCCACGTTTTACTGCAAGCTTTTGAAATACGTCTGTGTATACTGTTCGGCGAAGATAGCGTCGTACAGTTCATTTGTCCACCTACGAAATTACCAGATATATGATAATCTGTTTTAGGTGTGGTATTTGGTTTCCTAGTATATATTGTACTTTTATTTTTGTAATAAGTCACATTGTTTGGAAATTTACTTATCTGTTAATTGGTCCTTTTATAACCTTCACGAATTATGTGTATATGCTGTATTTTCTTTAAATACTAAGTAGCTGAACCTTGATATGTTTTGATTAAAAACATTGCAAGTGCCATGCCTTTAAAGGGTGGTGTGTTCAAAGCGACACTGTACTTAATCTTTGTCAACTGACTTTGATTGATACATGTACATAGTATCAGTTCCAAGTATTTGTTGAGATTGTTTTAGTGTTGCCATGGGTATGTTGGACAACCTTAAAAATGTTCCCACTTGATACAATAGTTAGCATAATTGGCAATGAAAAGACAAGATGTTTGAATAATTATGTCGATTCCTTTGTATTCAGCCTGGCCTGATAAAACAGGTAATAAAAGAAATTTAAGAATGAAGCATTTCCGATATCTAAAAATGTTCAACGATGAAATTAATGCATTGATTCAATAGTTAACATAATCAGTAGTTGGAATATCAAAAAACATATAAAGAAGACGATTTATCAGCTTACCAAAATGTGTTTATTATTTATTCAATGTATGGAAGTAACAAATTGCGGGTCATGCCGGAAGCAGCGTTAATTTACCAATTTTGATTCCTACTATGTCTATGTCGCAATTACACGCTACATGTTACGGATTTGTCTTCAATGATATATTGAAGTTTAAACAAATATATTGAAGGGAAGACTGAACTAAAATACATGTTTTTCTTTATATTTTATGATTTTATTTGTTTGAAAACCTAAAATAGAACGAAAGTATATGGTACTACGAAATGACTTAATTTCAATTGTTAAGAGAACATTCTAAATGCAATATATTGATACTTTATAACAAGCAGACACACATGTATGAAATATGATACCGACAACACAATTCGTTACCAGAAGCACATCAATCTGTTATTGATTGCCGGATGATAACTCAAGAAAAAAGGCTTGGCATATTCAAATAATGTTTGGTACACATGTGTTACATTATAGAATACAGGTCAAGTTGGATGCTGGTCACAAACCACTAAATATTGACAGAGTTATGTTCCCTTTTCGACTTAAAATTCCCTAAAAACATGGTTTCCAGATGATAACTCAAGAAAGGCTTGAAATATTCAAATAATTTTTAGTACACATGTGTTACATCATAAAATACAGGTCAAGTTCGATGCTGGTCACAAACCACTAAATATTGACAGAGTTATGTTCCCTTTTCGACTTAAAATTCCATAAAAACATTATTTCCGGACGATAACTCAAGAATGGCTTGACATATTCAAATAATTCTTGGTATACATGTGTAGCTTCATAAAATACGGGTCAAGTTCGACTTTGGTTACAAACCACAAAATTTTGACAGAGTTATGGCCCTTTATTTGACTTAAATTTCCTAAAAGCATGGTTTCCTGATGATAACTCAACAATGGCTTGACGTATTTAAATAATTATTGGTACACATGTGTAGCATCATAAAATACAGGTCAAGGCCGAATTCGGTTACAAACCACTAAATTTTGACACAGTTATGGCCCCTTTTTAACTTAAATTCGCGAAAATCATGGACAATAACTCATGAAAGGCTTCACATATTTTAATTATTTTTGGTACATAGGTGTAACATCGTAAAATTCAGATCGAGTTCAACTTTGGTTACAAACCACTAAATGTTGACAGAGTTATGGCTCCTATTGAAATTAAATTTTTCCAAACACACTGTTGACCATTCACAAATTAAAGCATTCTCTCTGTCCATTTCTTTCGAATGGATGCCATAGATTTGTGACAACGCCATATTCTAGTTCGGTCAGATAAACTTTGGTCATGTACATTTACTTTTAAATGCAAGTGGATTCTCAGTAACAATGTGACTTATACATGTACAAAATCCGGTTTTATTCTCTTTCCCCACCCACTTTTAAAATATAAAACGCCCGATTTTCAAATCAAAGATAATTCATTCAAGTCTTTATCTATTGTCTGTTTAACTATATAATCTTATCCCAGCAATAAACGCATATCAAAAAGCTGTACTAGTCTACTACAGGAAACTTAAATCATATATAAGAGAACTTTTATTATCACTATCATTGAATTTGTATTGTAAAAGCCATGTAAGACTAATATTAGATCTACTTATTGTTTAACCTAACTCTATATATGTGCTAGTTTCGAATCAGTTGTTTTCAATTAAAATATTAAACAGTATAAATACACTATCAACCATTATGTTTATTTTTTTATTCCAAACATAGTAGATTATTATGAAGAGTAACAGAATAATATGCAATTTATTTACACATTTAACTTGATATATCCTGTTGTAAAGAACGGCAAAAGATATAGTACACAACTATCGATTATAACCGAGTATCGCATCGGTTGAACTGGTTGATTAATCGATTGGCCGTTTTCAACCGATTTGCCCATCACTACTGTTTCTTGAAGACATAAATCGCTTTTTGTTTTGCTAATGTATTTAGACTTCTTTATCTCTAGGAAAACACTCCCTCTAACATGTATCATTATGTTTATGTTTCAAAGACGTTTTAAAGACTCTTTCAGAGTGGATAACTGTAGATGTATATTTATGACGTAAGTCTTTTTCTTATTGAAACACAAGATGTATCATTAAGGTCCCTAGATTTAATATATTGTCATCTGTCTGTTCTCTGATGCTTACTTGTGTTTTGCCCAGAATTTCACAAGATAATTATAGTATTCTCAGAAAACACAGCTGAATACTTTATTCGTGTTTCCTATAGTCCGTTTTTTGTGAACTATCAAAACTATTATGGATTGCCTGCCCCTGTCACTACGTTAATGGGTCAGGCATAAACGACAAATCGGTGGACAACAACAACGTTTCGCGGAGATATAGGTTTATGAATAAAAGTTTATAAATCAGGAGTTCATTTGAAGACCACAAAGAATTTGAGTGGATAGAGGTAAATATATTTGAATACACTCTTATGTTTTGTGCTTCCAACAGTGTATATTAAATTAACTGACACTAAAGTAAGTGAAAAGTGTTTCGGATAACTCCAGTCTCTGAAATTTCGGATGAAATTTCTGAAAATAATTTATGTCGGTATATTTTTAGTTTTTAGATGTTTATACACACCTTACATGTTTTAATGTTAAACTTATGATTTAATTGTTATAATTATTTTAGCAAACATTTGAACATGACATAATACATAATAAAAAGAAAACATTACATTGACATACAAGCTTAATACTAAAATATTACTTTTCGTGATGTTTGTTTTTTCAGATGGTCTATGAACAAGATGATCTGCCTGTTTTTCAACACATAACGGAACAGGATATATCGGAAACTGACCAATCATATGCTGCTAATATTCTGGATTACCCGACCCTATCACTTCGTTAATGGGTCAGGCGGCTGTTATAAACGACTGTTTACTATCCAGACATATAGCGTTTTTTTTTACCGCATTGTTTATTATCAGATCGGATATGACTGTCTTTTTTGTGTGTTTTATTACCTGAACAGATTTATATGATAGAGACCTTTCTAATGCTGAATTGTTCTGTCATATTGGTCTATGCAGCCAAAAAATCCGCTATATTATGGAAGTGTACAGCTTATGGGAAAGAAGCATGATTGAACATACATCATTTGACAATGCCGAGCATAGGCGATTATCCAAAAATGTACTTACACAACTGGAAATAGTAGATGGTCTCTAAGAATTATTTCAACACTTAACATATTGTAGAGACATTATAATACAGTGTTTGTTGTACTGCATAAGAATAAGTGTTACCTTCATTTTATTGGCGTGAATACAGATCATTCATATATATGTATCTACAGAATGACAAGCATTGTACATTATAATTTTTATTGTTTTAAATATATGTATTGTTCATGAAAATACAGAATGATTTTTTGTGTTGTATTTGTCTTTACTGTATGTCAAGTTTTCATACTTTGTATAATATTTCAAGTACGTGTGAATTATTGCATATCTAACAATAAACGATTGGTTTGTCACATTTGTTAAAATGAGCTGTAAACAAAGTCATTATGGCATGTGTTCAGGATACACTTCTTAATTTTATATTTGGGAATATTTTAGTAGTATGCTTTGAAATAAAGTCAATAATCTATTGTTTTATTGATATGCATATCTGTTTTAATTTAATATGGATATAACGTGAGGCAATGCAAGAAAATGCAAAACGATCAATGTCTATACAAATGTCTGTCATCTGTAGCACTAACATCTGGTCAACACATATGTCGGTGTTGTGTCGTTTAGATTTAGTTAAATAGGTATTAAGGATTTTCATTTCTATTTTATAACAATGTATTCTTTGCATTTTGTAATTCTTTTGTTGCACAAAGAAGTTACTTTGACGAAGGATGTATCCGTGTAACACGATTGCATTCTGCACCCATTCAAAGAGCTCCAATAGAACATACTTGAATCAAAGTGATCGTGTTGAAACAATGTACAATGACAAAAAACTTGCGTTTAATAAAGAAATAAACGGTATACCTGTCTGTGATTGGAACCCGGACCGCTCGGTTAAACAACCGATGTTCTTCGTCTTTAAACCAGTAGGCCATTCCGACTGATTTTCAACGCAGAATTGCTTATGTTATTTATCACGTAGTTTGCATATCAAAAAGTCACATTCTAAAAATAAACGTTCAACCACCGTAAAATTATTCATGTTTTTATTGTTCAGAAAAAACGAACTATATATTTGTAGACCATTAAACCTTACTCGTTTTGAGAATTGCATAGCTGTTGAATGTCAGTTAGATCAGGTAGATTTCGTTTTTATACCCTCCGAAAAATTTCGGGGGAGCATATAGTCGCAGCTTTGTCTGTCCTTCCGTCGAACTTTTTTGTCCGGGCTATTTCTCAGCAACTACTGACCGCAATTCAATGAAACTTTATGGGAAGCCTCATTACAAAGATGAGGTGTGCATATCACCAAGACTTTGAAGACTCTGAAATTAGTAAATACTTCGCAATTCTTGTCCGGGCTATGTTTCAGCAACTACTGACCGGAATTCAAAAGGAGGTGTGCTTATCATCAGGAGGTTCCGCCTCAATGATTTTTCTCAGAGCTATGGGACTCTGAAGATTTTTCATTAGTAAATAGTGCACAATTCTGGTCCGGGCTATTGCTCAGCAACTACTGACTGGAATTCAACGAAAATGTATGGAAAGCTTCATTGCCGAAAGGAAGTGTGCACATTACCAGGACGTTCCGCTTCAATGATTTTTCTTACAGTTATGGGAGTTGGGACTTTGAATATTTCTGAAATTAGTATATAGTGCGCAATTTTTGTTCGGACTTTTTAAATGAACTTTATGTCAAGCTTTATTACCAAGAGGAGGTGTGCATTGTGCAGCTTAAATATATAATACGCTTAAATATTGTTCCATGATTCTTTGTATATATGTTAAAAATAGTGCAATAATGAACCGTATAAAATTTCATTGTGCGACATCAAATTAACGAAAATTCAAAGGAGTCCGGGAACTTTTTGACTGCACCTCGTATACATATACATTTGAAATAGTCTTTCGTCTGAACGTATATAGCTCACATGGTGAGTAACTCGTATAAAACATAAATGTGAATACTAGTGTACTTGACCGTCATCACAACCATCATAATCTTCCTCGTAGCAGTAGAAGAAGTAGATTAAGTAGCAGTAACAGTAGCAGCAGCCGTAGTAGTAATAGCAGTAGCAGTAGCATAAGCAGTAGTAATAATAATAATAATAGTAGTAGTAGTAGTAGTAGTAGTAGTAGTAGTAGTAGTAGTAGTAGTAGTAGTAGTAGTAGTAGTAGTAGTAGTAGTAGTAGTAGTAGTAGTAGTAGTAGTAGTAGTAGTAGTAGTAGTAGTAGTAGTAGTAGTAGTAGTAGTAGTAGTAGTAGTAGTAGTAGTAGTAGTAGTAGTAGTAGTAGTAGTAGTAGTAGTAGTAGTAGTAGTAGTAGTAGTAGTAGTAGTAGTAGTAGTAGTAGTAGTAGTAGTAGTAGTAGTAGTAGTAGTAGTAGTAGTAGTAGTAGTAGTAGTAGTAGTAGTAGTAGTAGTAGTAGTAGTAGTAGTAGTAGTAGTAGTAGTAGTAGTAGTAGTAGTAGTAGTAGTAGTAGTAGTAGTAGTAGTAGTAGTAGTAGTAGTAGTAGTAGTAGTAGTAGTAGTAGTAGTAGTAGTAGTAGTAGTAGTAGTAGTAGTAGTAGTAGTAGTAGTAGTAGTAGTAGTAGTAGTAGTAGTAGTAGTAGTAGTAGTAGTAGTAGTAGTAGTAGTAGTAGTAGTAGTAGTAGTAGTAGTAGTAGTAGTAGTAGTAGTAGTAGTAGTAGTAGTAGTAGTAGTAGTAGTAGTAGTAGTAGTAGTAGTAGTAGTAGTAGTAGTAGTAGTAGTAGTAGGTGTTGGTGTTGGTGTTGGTGTTGGTGTTGGTGTTGGTGTTGGTGTTGGTGTTGGTGTTGGTGTTGGTGTTGGTGTTTGTTGTTGTTGTTGTTGTTGTTGTTGTTGTTGTTGTTGTTGTTGGTGTTGGTGTTGGTGTTGGTGTTGGTGTTGGTGTTGGTGTTGGTGTTGGTGTTGGTGTTGGTGTTGGTGTTGGTGTTGGTGGTGTTGTTGTTGTTGTTGTTGTTGAAGTAGTAAAATCTTTAGTACATAAACAAACACTTAAAACAAATCACGGGGCTTTCAATGAACAGAATTCCTTATCAAAATGTAGTAGAAAAGCAACATTAGTAGCAGCTGCAGTATCCTCTTCAAGATGATCAAAATCAGCCCCAGGCTCAAACAGACAGACAGACAGAAAGACACACAGACAGACAGACACACACACAGACAGACAGACACACACACACAGACAGACACACAAACAAATACTACTTCTAATACAGCAGCAGATGCAACAGCAACAAATATGCATTTGCAAAACTGTGTTCATGACGACGCTGATGCTGCTGCTGCTGTTGCTGATGATGAGAATGATGATAATGATAATCGTCCTCATCTTTTAGACATGAGCTATATACGGCGATATGCAGCATCTTGACGTATACATCTTACGGTGAGCTGTATTCGGTGTAAGTTGTATACGGTGTAAGCAGTATAGGATCTAACAGTGCATATTACCGGGATGTTCCGCTTCAATGATTTTTCTCGGAGTTATGGGACTTTGAAGATTTCAATTGTGTCATGTCTATTTCTCTGGAACTGCTGTGTGAAATTCAGTGATAACTATGATGAGATAACCATATTGCAGTAATGATTCATCACTTTGCTTTAGTTAATAGTTGTGGGCCTTATATATATTTCTTTAATTTTGCATCATTTACATGTTCACAGTTATGGTATTTTTGGCATGCTCACATACAGTTTTGATGTCAGATTTAGTCCGCGGTTCTAGAGATTTTTTAGTTATTGTAAAATATCTGCCCTTCTCAAGGCATGTTTATTGCTTGACAAAGCGCATTGGGGAGCATCCATCAGTTTACTGATATCCGTGTTAAGTCTGGTTTGCCAATCATTGTCATCGTTATATGGGATAATTGATGGATAAACGTGTGGCATTTTACACAGAATCATGCAGACAGGTAAGTGTTTCATGTATAAAACTACGTGTAATCAAATAAACAATTCAATTAATCAGTGTTTTGTATACATATATATTTATTAATGCATGTATACATGTATATATATAGTAGTACAAAATTATGTCTTGTTTTATATACACTTTTTAAACTATTTCACCAAAGCTATCATTGGGCAATACGCGAACAACAATATGAAAATGCATGCATGCAAATTAGCAATTTATGAATGTTGACTGTTCCACTATGCTTGATGACTGTTCCAAAATGCTGCTTGATGACTGTTCCATACTTGTTGATGCGTTATTATGCATGCCCGATTCATAATAACATGTCATATAAATTATAGTGCTATCATTCTTTCTTATAAATTCTAACATGCTTGATGAAATTGCCGCTCATCTCGAAGATATGTTTACTTTATGCTCAGTAACACTCAGAACGCAATGCACAACCACAAACGTACTAACAACTTAGCGCGATGTAAGTAGGCAGCAAGCAACAGGCAGTAAGCAGAATGCGCGATTCAATATTGCAAAGCGAATAACGACAGCAGGTGGTGCTCGTTGTTTTTCTGTAATTTGAATAACTACTTGTCGGAGAAACTTGATTGATTCATTTGTCAAATAAAATCAGAGTAACTTCCCTTTGTTTCCAATTTTCATTCGAATGTAAAGGAATACTACCATTTTAAGGTTTTCACACACTAATGGTCTTAATCACAAATGTGGTGCTTTTTTTCCATCATAATCTACAATCAATAAGACACTGTATTTGAAAAATGTTAAGACTTTTTACTGTGTAATAAAAATGTTATTAGCATGTTTGTAGTGTCACTCCCGTTTTAAAAAAATTGCCAAAGCGGACATGATGTCATATTAGAAAAAGCCACAAAACATGTTCATGTTTTTTATTTTCAGCATATTTTAAACTTCATAACAGTTACATGGACATCTATAAGCAGAATAATAACAACTGTGTGATGTTTATATAAACAATATAAAGAAAAGCATTAAAATATGTACAGTACCCCTATCGAAAATAAGGACAAAGTCAACTCACTTGAAAATGAGTGTCCATACTTTAAAGTCAGTTGTGGTCATATAGGTAAAAGGTATAGGTAAATTGAGCCCACTAAAATTATGTATATACATATGCAAATGAAATACCAAAAAAGCATGAACTTTCAGCTTCGTATAACATAAATATTTGCAGCTAAATTATACAGGGGTAGGTTTTAAAAACCTAGCACAGTAATGTGCCAAATGCTGTTTTTAGTACATACTAACTGGAAATAAATGACGATCAATGAAGTATGGAAGGGTGGGTTTGAGAATTGACAACAGTTATTTGTAAAATAATATTTATCAGACCTTTTTAAACTAACATTGTCCCCAACTCTAGTTTTTTCAAATGTCTTCCTTGATTAAGTTGAAATAAATGTTTAGTAGCTTTACATGTAATTTTGAGATTAGATTAAACACTGAAACCCCTAACATATTTGCTATTTAACTCATTTGTTACTCAAAGTGTATCAGCAAATTTAATACAAACTGTTGTAATTGCATTTTGTAGTATTGAAAAAAGAATAGTGTACATTTGTATACAATATATTTAGTTAGTGTTGTTGAGTATTAATAACAATTAACCAATATTAAATAATAAATAACTATGTTTAATTTGTTTTGTTCATATAATAATCCATGAAGAAAACTTACTTAAATTTAACAATGGTAACATGTCATTGCTGAAAAAGCAACATTTTCAAAAATTATTATGTATTAATACAACTAAAAGACGATACTTAAAAGTGTACATCAAAACTTTTATCAATATGGGCACAATAATGCAGATCATTAAATTCAAAGTGTTCAATCCAAGAACAGAAGCACTGTAATCATGATGATTGTTGTTGGAAATTCTTCTCGTGCAATATAGTTACCCGGACCTTTGTGTTCCTGTGAAAACTTGAACTGATGAACTGTTTTGTTTCTCTAAAAAAATCCATCGATGATTTGTTTAGAATAAATTATAAATGTTGCCATTGATGTGACATCCGGGAACCTGAGCTAGGGAGCTGCAAATACAAAATTATTAAGTCTATATTGTATATATACAAGTAAATAAAACATAATTGTTATCTACATACACTGAGAACATGGCTCCATTTATTAGAATTTAGATGTCAAATAATGTATTATGTAATTGTGTTCAAATGTGAATCAGTTAACACCAAAAATACAGGAATCCGGTGCAATATGTACAAATCAAACGACATTATAAATTTAAAAAGAATTATATATTTTCAATAGAAATGGTTATAAATGAGAACTGAATAAATAAAAAATCATATAGATGTATTAATTCACTTATTATTAATGTTATTATATCTAACAAATAAAGGAATTCCAATAACAACCACTATTGTGAAACAAACCTGTATGCAATGTGGTGCAAATCAAGCCAGTCTTCCCTTGAATTAAACTCATAACATCGAGTTTATGGTTTATAGTGTCTTGCATTTATACAGCACTTTTCATGATCCAATAGTCTCTATTCTGGCACCGAAGTAGCTAGCAGTGTTCGAATGAATAAAATGTTCCACACGATATTGTCACCGATACAAGTCCACGATAGCACTGCTTGTTACGGCGGCACGAATACCCCAAATCGACCCCAATCTACCCTAAATGAATCAAAATTCTTTACAAATATAGTCATAAAATGTAAAATACTTCAAAACAGTATCAAATGGTTGCCTAAATAATCGAACTATTCGTTTATAGTAGTCTTTGTTGCACGGATAAAAAATGACTACGTGACACAGGTTACATTATAAATAACACAAACGTGGCTAGATTACACCTTAAAAGTTGAATTGCTATTTTGTAAACCTGAATGTGATATGTAATATTATTAAAGAAACTAACTGATTGCTTCCACATTAATGAAGATGATGAGATGCTGTAATTACGTGTGAATAATTTACCTGTATTGCTAAATAAACAGATATGTATTAACCCACATGGACATGTTTTTGTCTGATTGCACAAAATAATATGGTTCTATATATAGCTTTGGTTTTGGGTCTTCGTTTTTTTTGGATACCACCAAAGAAAGGCGCAATGATAAATATGACAACAATTACAAGAAGAAATGATTGTTCATTTTAATTTTTCATTCCAACTTATACAGAGGGTACAATCGGTTCTGAAATAAAAACAGAACATTAAATTCGGTCTGCATTTGTATTTGCATATGTCTCATTAGACCTTCATAATTTCATGTGTCTTTTATTTGTTGTTCATTTATGTTGTTGTTTAAAGATTTATCTTTTTTACGTTGTTTAGTATGTTTGGGTGGAATTACATCCGGAATCCAACAAAATCGCGAAGGGCATATTTTCCGCCTTGGCAGATATCGAGCAGCTGTAATTTCCGCCAATGCATTTTTAGCATACAATTATATATGGACACGATGTGAGAGCGACAGAAGAAACATTGGAGCATAACATACTACATTCTGCAAATATATAACATATACAGCTCAAGCGTGGCGACTGTATCAGACAACTGTTTATCAACCACTACCAAGCAGGCTGCGCTGTTCGATACTTTATGTGCGAGCACCGGTTCGCGTCGGTTCTAGCGCTTACCGGAGAGACCGGATGGACCTCTTCCGTCTTGGTTCGTTATGTTTCGTTGCTGGAATCGACTCATCACCATGGATACACAGACCGTATTTGTTTTAAGGTGTTTGAAAGTGACTACCGTATTTACCCTATGTATTGGGACACCCCTATTTTTCGGAAAAAATACTTATTTTTTTAGTCCATTAATATTGGGACACTTTTGAAGTTTGAATTTTTTCTTCTCCCTAAATATTGGGACACAAAATATAATGGTAAATTGTCTTCAATTTTGCCAGTTTAAAGTAAATATCTCTCGATTTCAATATGATCAGAGTAGTATAGATCTAGTGTGCACTGTATATTGCAATAGATATGCTGCAATTAATAAGAGTGTATCCCTTTTATATAATAAAATCTACAAAGACTACCGTTTTCAAAATTTTAATGCATGTTGTACGTCATGTGCGTAAAATGATATTCATATTAAATAATTTATTGAATTTCTTATAACAAACTATCAAATTTTCAATTTATGTCAATTAACAGTTACCAGTATTAAAGTAACTACCCGGTAGTTTGTGATAATTGTCGGGTCTCTCATGAAGCCAATTAGTGTGCCACATGCGGCGTTCTTATCGCGAAACAAACTCGTCTAGGGCCTGTTTAATTGACCCGTGGGGCAAACTGTGTACTAAAACACGCTATACTACCCGGTGTTCTTAATTGACACGCTCCACTCAGTTAAGCACGCGGCATAACGACAATCGGTGTGTGTGTAGGTGAAAATACATTGGGTCGAATATTACCCTATATTTTGGGACACATTTTAGGGAATTATTTTTTTATGACCCTTTATATTGGGACAAGAAAAATTGTAATTATTTTTAAGTGTCCCAATACATAGGGTAAATACGGTATATATCTCTTGCACTGTGAACTACACCAACAGCTGGGGTTACTAGATTAAACCATAATTAAAATGACCCATGTGGGATAATGGACGATTTTGAGCAAACACTCATAATTTATTTGAAACATGGACGTGGAGGACGTGGCGGGGTTTTGAGCATGCACAAAAATTGCATGGTGTGGACGTGGAAGGAGCATGGGCGCAGTATGAAGCGTTGTAGGTAGTGTGTTAGAATAGTAGTACTTTGGCAGAATTGTATCTTTATACATTAAAATTGAAATGTTGAGCGAACATGATGCCATGTTTCAAATCTTTTTTTCTTCAGAAACAACAACAAACCGTAGTATGTAAAGTTTGCCGTTGTTATGCTGGCCTGAATGAGAACGAGGCGGCGGAGAAGGCCATTGATTTGATGGCCCCGTGACTGACTGAATGTGGATAGCAGATGTTTGCATGGCAATTTCCATATGCTCATATGAAACAGTTGCGAGTGCATATGATTTGTCAACTTTCCTTTCAGACATAACGTGAAGGTGTACTTTGTGTTTTATATGACCGGGTGAACGTTCTAGTAGCGTGATGCTTACGTGGTGCGTGACTAGTGGCCGTGGTAGATACGTAGTTATTACGTACGTAGTACGTGCATACTGGGGACCGATCGGGCGTGGTGCGAGCATAGTCATGTGCGTGTTAAGGGCGTAGAGGACCGCTTTGACGTCGTGCGTGCCTTGAAGGGACCTTGTACATGCGGGGTATCGACAGATATTTCGCCTTTTCGCCACGTTCTCTTTCGAAAAATCAGTACGTGGCGAAGACTTGAACAACCTAGTATGGACATGCTCCTGTGCGATGGGGTCCATTTAGGAACAAATATAGAAGACAAAAAAGACAGTGATAAATGCTGAACACTGAAATTAGACACAATATATAACGTGTGTATGTACGATCGTTCATATCAATTATTTTCAAAATATGCAGATGAAAGTGACAATAGAACTTGAAAGCAAACAAAAAACAACAACATAAAAAAGACGAAGGAAACACTTCAAATTGAAAAAAAAATCAACAAGTACTAGTGTCGACTTTTGTATCGTTTATTAGTGTGTTGTGTAACCTAAACCAACTGTCAAGTCAACTTATATACATGTATTTGAGTTTCCGTTTGTACAGACGAAATCTATTTGAATTTTAAAAACCATCTTATAGTGCTTTTAAAAGCAATGTTTGTTCTTAACTTTTATTCCATTTTAATTAGAAATATATGTTAATTAACTTTACTTTGTTAATTGTATTTATGCCATTGTATCTGTTGTAAGATTGTACATATATACACTTTAAATCCCACATCTCCGAAAGTGTGAACTTTCCATTATACTTAATTTCAAACTGATATATTGCTCTTGGCTTCTCCTGGCGAACAATTTGGTTACGGCCAACCGTTCGAGCCTTTGTGCTCGGACCTGGGTATGCAGTCGCGGGAACCTCAAGCGCCGCCCAGTTCCCTCGAGCTGAGGTGTGATACTTTAACACTTAGGATCCTATATGTTGATTGTTGTTGATGATGATGATGATGATCATAATGACGTTAGTGATGATTGTTGTTCATGAATATGATGATAATGATGATGATAATGATGATGATGATTATTGATTATGTTAAGTAAATGATGATTTATACGTGTCACTTAACAATAGATAAACAAATAATTATTGCGGAAAATAAATTCTTTGTTCTTAGATTCTGCCATCAATCACATCCAGCGTAATGGATTTTTTTCACACCTCACCTAAGAACCATCACATGTTTGTGATAATAGTATTGTTTCATGCTATGCGGTGAATGAGTGGCAAATACCAGTGAATGATAACCCGATCATTTCACTCTAGGTCGAGTGAAATGATAACGTTTCATCATTTCACTCTTGGTTATATGGAACTGCTTTTTAATTTTTATTTTTTTAAAGTATATGAGTACCCTTATCATCCGTGTAAACATCGGCCTTTTTAAACAACAGAAAACACATAATAAAGTTCGATACAAATATAATTAAGCGGCAACGACGCAATAAGAGTGGCACTATTTTCCCACCACAACAGTGTAAGCTTTAAATGCTTTAAATTCGTGGTCATAGAAACTAGATATCTCCACTCGTGGCTGCGCCACTCGTGAAAATATTGTTTCTATGACCTCTCATGAAATAAATACGATCTTACACTGCATTAAACAAATATCCTCTATAACATACAAGGGTAGATGATGGTTGATTTTGGGTTGATTTGGGGACATCGTTGAAGTGTATCACCTTTTTTGCTGATTGTAACGATTCAAATGTAATTGTGAGCGAAAACTGTACTGAACAACTCAGTCATTTAGGCTTAATTTGCTTTAAGTTAATACATTTTAAAAGATAAGGATAATAATGATCATACATGGGTCGATTTGGGTTGATTTGGCGAATTAGCTGAAGTGTAACCTATTATGTTTATTGACGGTGATATTACATGTAATTGTATGCGATATTTTTCATATTGTAATGATTCAAATGTAATAGTTCTTTTAAGCCGTCGTTTACGCGGCTTATTGTGAAATCGAGTTGTTCACCTTCGCGATTTGAGCGCTTATTTTTAAGCCGTTGGGTGAGAAACTCGAGGAATAAACAAGTCGGTCATAGTAACTATGTTTAGTATTATTTCTTAAAACTCCAACCAAATAATTACAAAACAATGTTGTACATTCCCTGAAAGGAAATTAATTTCTGCGTCGAATAAGATCGAGTTAATGAATATCAATGCACAATTTTTAAAGTTATGGCTATTCAAACCGATGCACCCTATGTTTCGAGCTTCTGGAGTTGGATACTTTGTTATATAATATATTTGATAGTGATTTTTTGTCAGACAAGTTTGTTTCTTCATTGTCATTAAAATTGATGTGTTCACTAATTTTTATCTTAGCCACGCGCTAACCACCTGTGACCACAATAACAGGATTTCTCCATGCAAAACCATGCATAGGAACTACATTACTATTACGGGAGAGCGGGACACCAAATGTCTTTATTTGTTAAGATCATATAACTAAAACCACGTGAATCGCATGGGACTACTTTCCGAGTCAACTACAGAGGTGAATGGAATGTAACTGGTATGCAAGAGATTGGATAATACCCATGACCCATGATTTAGTGATGTGTAATCTGTCTTGTTGTTTGAACTTCCAATTAAATTAATCTACGTTTTTTGTGCAAATATTATAAATAAAAAACACACAGTCAATATAAATGTTTAAATAATCATATTTTTCACGTAAAAATACCTTGTTTTTGGTTGATTTGCTCGAATTGGGTAAATTTGGGTAGATATGGGTCGATTTGGTGAATTCGTGTCGCCCGTTTGTTATGGTAGATATTTTCAGAAATAAAAACAACAAATTCCACAGTCCTTCATAAGGCTTCCACTTCGAGAGATTTTGTACCGTAGACACATCGTTAATAATTACACCAGTATAGGGAACCTATCAACACGCTCACTATGATCAGTAAATACGTTTACGAGCCTTTTTGGTGGTTCACTGTTTGTGTTTAGACAATATATTTCAATGTTTATAAACTGACAGAGTAAACGATCATGGGCGCCGCCATTTTGATAATCACGAGGCCAAAACGCAAGATTTTTTAATTTATGCTTTACACATGAAATATAAGTTAATTCTGTCAAAATATTGCAGTTGCTAACCAAAAGGTAAATGTTCCGTTTTAGTTTATGGTTTATTTACAAAATACACGATGTTTATTTATGTAACTTTTCGAGATTATCGTCGTCCGACGTGGTTCCGAAATATACCGGAAGACACCGATACGTTACGAAATGAGTCGATATTACCCGATTTCATTAGTGTGCGAATACCTTAAAAGTATCAAATTGCGAACATGGTGCATGTATAATAAATAACCAATATAAACAAAATACCCTGTGCAATTCAGGGGCAGAACCAGGATTTCGAGTTAGGGGGGCGTAACTTTTAATCCCTTTATGTTGTCTGTGGGTCTGCAGTGATCAGCTACGGATCCGTAACAAAGATATATAATAAATCTTTCTCATCCTCATTGTCATCATCATCATCATCATCATCATCATCATCATCATCAACAACATCATCATAATCATCATGAAATGCACTTTGTTTCACTGAATTAATTAATACTTCACCGTATTATGTTCGAAAGACATGTTGGTTCATCTGTATGTCATGAACCTGTTTTGGCAGTAAATTGCCGTGCTTGTCCACTAAATATGTATTTGACATTAAATGTTATATATATCAGGAACATCATTAAACATGTAAAATCCGTTGCTGACTAAATTCAAACACACGCGCATCGATAATTATTTGTATAATTCATTAACCTCTTCATTTATCCCGTTTCGAAGTGAATGTCATTTAAATAACTCACACGCTCCCAGTCATGCTCATCGATTGTCTTCAAATAAACTATGTGGGGTGTTTTTTCATCGAATCAAACTAATGGAAATACGAGCGTATTTGTTCACACAAAGTATTATGAAAGGTACTCATATGATTGCGTTGTGAAAATAATACGGTAAATGAAGCCGACGTTGTGTCAATTTCGCTGATTTATGGTGCCGGAAAAAAATGAAATCGCCAGGAATTGGAGACAACGTTGTGGACACCCCCCTACTTTATCACTATATATATTTTTTATGAATGCATAAAACAATATGAAATTTAGAACGATTGCTTATGAACAAGAAGTTTGTCGATTTAGATTTTTTGGTTACTCAACAATTTACATGTGTTTAGGCAAAACAGTTTAAACTCGAAAGTAGTCATTTATTTTACTTTAATTTCGACTTTAAATATTACTTATTCGAAAATTATAAATGTCTTTTATGTGGTATCCTGTGCCAACGAGGCATTGCATCTGACATCTTTACATCATATATGAATTTAAAGATGAAAACAATATCATATTACAAATATGGTATATAAACCATTGTCATCGTTTTCGATGAACCTTTGCGCCGGTACTACGGTGAACGTAATAAATCGTATGGGTCGGGCTAGGGCGCGTATGTTTTACTGAATTGTATGTGTATTTTGTACGAAATTGAGCTCGCGAAGCGAGCGAAAACAAAAAGCTTATATATGTCCAGTTTTTACCGTTTAATATATGCCCATATATGTATAGTAGTTTTAGGGGAGTCGCGCGCCGGGTGCGCCCCCCACTGGATTCGCTAGTGCTAGTATAGTCTGATTGTCTGGTCTAGAAATTCTTGATTGTACAAATTAGCACTTATATACATTGCATATACTTATGTACTTCAAATCCCTCTCTAACAATAACTCTATTCATTGAATCATGATACGTTTAATGTTTCCAAGTAATTATGGTCGGCTTTTAACGTTTGTTTAAATTTTGTGTACAATAAATTCGAGATTTAGTCAGTATGTTAATATTATTTAAACAGTACCGTATATGTCATTGTGACTTCATTATATACGCACATGTATAATACTTTTAATTCCGTTTGGTGGTAATTAATTTACATTTATTTCTTATTTTATCGTGTTTTACGAATTGTAGTGTCCCTTTAAATTTATAACTAATGTTTAGCTTACCGCGAAGGAAAATTATTTGGTACATTGTAAAGGATAAAGATAATCCATGTGTTAAATAAATTTCGTTTCATTTTCAACTTTATTTTTCGGGGGCATATAGTAATCGCGTCGTCCGTCCGTCCTTCTGCCCGTCTGTCCGTTTGTCCGTCCGCCCGTCACGCTTCTTGTGCGGAGCATAACTCCATTAGTATTGAAGGGATTCAAATGAAACTTCAGATATTGATAGAGGACAATGAGAGGAAGTGCAGAGTACAAGGACCAAACCTATTTCTTTAATATTTACGGAGTTAATGCTGTTTGTTTAATTTTCTTGTGCAGAGCATAACTCCATTAGTAATTAAGAGATTCAAACGAAACTTCATATAATGATAGAGAACAATGAGAGGAAGTGCAGTGTACAAGGACCTCAATTCTTTCTTTAATATATACAGAATTATTGCCCTTTGTTTAATTTTCTTGTGCGGAGCATAACTCCATTAGTAAATCAGAGATTCAAATGAAACTTCATACAATGATAGAGGACAATAAGAGGAAGTACCACAACTCTTTCTTCAATATTTATGGAGTTATTGCCCTTTGTTTTATTGTCTTGTGCATAGCATACATTTTCTTGAGTGGAGCATACTTTCATTAGTATTGAAGGGATTCAAATGAAACTTCATATAATGATAGAGGACAATGAGAGGAAGTGCAGAGTACAAGGACCATAACTCTTTCTTCAATATTTATTGCAATTTTTTTTTTTTTTATGCAGAGCATAACTCCATTAATATTGAATGGATTTTAAATAAAACCACATGTATTGATAGATATTGACGTTGAGAGAAAGTGCAGAGTACAAGGACCATAACTCATGTTTAATATTTACCGAGTTGTTGTCCTTTGTTTTCTTTTGTGCAGATAATTACTGCCTTAGTATTGAAGGACTTTAAAATAACACCACATATATTAATAGAGAACATTGAGAGGAGGTGCAGAGTACAAGAATCATAACTCTTTCTTCATTATTTATGGAGTTATTGCCCTTCAGTTAATTTTCTTGTGCAATGCATAAATTTATTAGTATTGAAGTGACTTAAAATACAACCACACATATTGATAGAGAATGTTGAGAGGCAGTGCAGAATACACTGACCATAACTCTTTTTTGTAGGAAGCATCATTTTTGCCAACATGTAACTGACATTGTGTTGCCTTCCTCTGACAAGAATATGCTTCGGAGGCATACGTCACATCCTGTGAGAAGCCTTGTTTTTTTTATCTTTCTGGCCATGCAGTGAATGATGCTTTAGGAAGGACTTTTTTGTCATTCATTACTAACATTTGCTGATTACTATCATGAATGTGGTAAAGACTAAATAAATGATTATTTTCTGTACAGTATTCAGACATGATAAGAAAATCTTTATGTCTGAATTGCTAACATGTAATGCTCTAAAGAAAAAGGTTTTAGAATATAGTTTAACTTGTTTTTAGAATTAACTTGTTCAACAGGTTGATACATCCTTGGCCATATTTAAAACTATGTATTAACAAAAGTCTGTCTATTACAGCTTAACGTGAATTTGAGGGTTTTCTTGATTTCCCATCTTCTATCGGCAACAAAAAATAATAACTAAACTGTAACAGTCAGTACATTACATCGCACACAATACGAGTACAACTAAGTGCCACTAGTTATTTATTGAAATACACGGTGGATAATCAAAACGGATTCTATTCGAACAAATATGATTTCTCCAGCTTCCATGCGAACGTTAATGTACAGACTTAACAAATGCATTATTATTATGCATATTAATAAAATTCGCTCCGATTAAAACGTTTTCTAAGCAATGTGTGATGAAACAGACCAAGGCGTTTTAAATTATGTTTCTTTAACATATTCTAGAAATGTCGTTGTTCGTCATTCCAACAGATTGGAGTTCATATAACATGTGATGCGATTCGTTAATAACCCGGTGCCGGTGTTACATTAAATTCTGACCCCGTAGAAAATTGACCCCATGGGTACTTTTTCAACGGATGACTGATCAATTTTCA
The DNA here is from genome assembly GCA_027627225.1 of Congeria kusceri. Taxonomy (NCBI): domain Eukaryota; kingdom Metazoa; phylum Mollusca; class Bivalvia; order Myida; family Dreissenidae; genus Congeria; species Congeria kusceri. Next base: position 49,923,474 of record CM051031.1, on the reverse strand, counting down.
ACGTTGAAAACTGACCCTGTCCGTAATATAATGACCCATCCACGCGTGAAAATTTGACCCTCGTTGAAAACTGATCAACTATAGCCAGGTCATATTTCCGCTGATTCCAATAATCTTATGCAATTTTCCTATTACCATACAGACCAAACAATAATAATTATGTTTCAGGACTGTAAGCAATAATTAACGTTTAGTTATACCTTCGAGTGCGCTACTAGCTAATAACAATAATTATTTGCCAATTCAAGGGCCATACCTCTGCAGATGCAGGTCAGATATAAAAAGTAAAACCCAGCTACCCACCAGCAAGCCTACATTGGTCCGATATATATCCGATATGTTGTGAATATCGGATAGATATCGTGAGCGATATCTATCCGATCAACGATTTGCCAATCGGCATTTGATTGGATAGATATCGGAGCATTGCATATCGGATGTATATCGGATAGACATCGGGCCAATATCGTTCCAGCTAGCAAGCCTACATTGGTCCGATATCTATTAGATATGTTTTCAAGAATATCGGATACATATCGTGAGCGATATCTATCCGATCAACGCTTTGCCCATCGGCATTTGATCGGATAGATATCGGAGCATTGCATATCGGATGTATATCGGATAGACATCGGGCCAATATCGTTCCAGCTAGCAAGCATACATTGGTCCGATATCTATTAGATATGTTTTCAAGAATATCTATCCGATCAACGTTTTGCCCATCGGCATTTGATCGGTTAGATATCGGAGCATTGCATATCGGACGTATATCGGATAGACATCGGGCCAATATCGTTCCAGCTAGCAAGCCAACATTGGTTTGATATCTATCCGACGATGTTGTCAATTACTTTGGAATTTATAACCACACTTGTTTATTTTGATGCTAATTTCAAAATGATGTGCAATTTGCAAAAAAATATAACATAAGCAATAGAAAATCATCAAGGGAATGTATATACTATTTATTTAAACAAAGGTTTATATGATCTTTCAACGTCTTCATTTTTAATTAATATTTAAATCAGTTACGAGTTTATAGCTAAAACATTAAAGCACTAGTCACATTGAAATCTTATAGGTTTGTATAAAAAGTCACTTACAACATGTCAGTGATATGACAGTAACCAAGGAAAAACTAAGAAATGCAATTATTTATTGTAAGTTGAATTGCCACTGAAAACAATTACAAATGCTTTCTATCAATATGAATTTTTTTTTAATGAATATTAGCATCATCCACCATCATACATGCTATAAAACCTGTGCAACAAAATCGAAAAAGTTAATAATGTAGCAATACTTAACCGACAATTAATTGTATTAAACATTTGGTATCAAAATGAAATTTCCACATTTGAATGACCTTAATTTAGACAAAACTAAATATTTAAAAATCATATAAACAAATGGAAATCTAATCCGAATCCAAAGTGGAAATGAAAACAAAATCGAAGACAATTCCAGTAAAAAATGTAAACACACTGAAATTCAAAAACCCCCACATATTTGACAATATTATGCTCCCAAAAGCATCTTAGATGAAATGGTTTCTTTGTTCTCCTCACAAAATTTATACATTTATTATTGCAAATAAAATAAAACTATGGTTCAGTCAAGATTATGTATGTATTAATTACATGTAATTTGTTAGCATTATATATAAAAGTTGCATCACATCTTTAAAATGAATCAGAATTCTAATACCTTTGCATGTCTTCACAGAACCATGCACAATTTAAAACAATTAAGTAACACTAAACAGTGTGTGTCATTAAATTAAGTTATTTTTAATAAACCACATAGTACACTTGTTATTAAGAATTGTGGTTATAGTAATTAAAAATAACTTCGTAAATTGGAACTTTCCAGTCCCTATCACACATTTAAGAGTGTTTACTTCAGAAGTCTTCATAATATTAATGATGAGTAGAATGTTTTTTATCCGCTGTTCTTTATCTCAGTCAAATTCCTTAGCCAGTGTTTGATGCAGCACTCCACCCGATAATGATAATGGCGTTCTTCAAAGCAGACATTGTATGGCACTGGCAGCTGGAATGTATGTCAATTAAACTTACTCTTATTCTTTGTGTGAGAAGTTTAGATCACAGAAAGTAGTTCAATTAATAATTGTAGTCATATAAAGCAATGCAATACTTTTTTTTTTACTAAACACTCAAATTTTACATAACTGTAACAATATTACACAGAACATGTTGAGTCATAATAATAATTATTAAATCAGAGTTGGAGAAATTGTACTTGTAATGGTGTTATGCAGAAACTGCTTAAACAATGTGTTACTAACTTGCTCACATCAACAGAAGTGAACTGCATGTTCTGACCAAGTATTACTACACCCAATGTATATTTGATTACTTTCATCTGTCCAAATGACAAATTCAAATTGGATGAATCTGTCCAATAATAACATGCAGCCGGTTTGTCAGTGAAGAACGTAATCAAGTCCAAGACCTTACTGTCATTCAAAGAGCCACCAATGCGAAGCAGGTAATTCGTCTGAAAACAAAATTGTTGTTTTCAATATAATTTGTATAAATTGTGGGCCTATTAGTTTATAATATTCAGATTGGCCAACTGACAATTGTCCAACTTTTTGTGACAGATTCCCACAATAAAAGAATAGCATATATAAGGCGATCCATGTGTTGTAAGCAATTTTAACGAAAACACAAGAAACACTCCAAACTATTCCATCGTTTAGCGTTACAAATGCTTTATGATTTTCTCAATTTCAAACGATGGTTACTCATTAACAAAACGGTATTTATAGTATGTGTCGATGTCCTTTGTGTTATTTTACTTAACATTAAGTATACAATCATATAATAAAATATATAATGCATCCAAATATATACAAGTTGGAATGGCTGAGTGGTTAAGGCGGTAGCCTTTTGATCCAGAGGTCTGAGGTTCGACCCCGGTGGGTGCAACTTTTTTTCTTATCTTTTTTTTTATATCTTTTTCTTTCTCGTCATTATACTTGAGCTTTTTAGTTTCAATGCTTAAATCTGTTAAGTTAAGACAATGAATGGCATATTACAAAAAATACAAACATCTGTGAACAAGTCCCTTTAAATATAATGTACGCATACTATTACATTTAAACTTAAAGCCTTTAAAATACAAATATTTGAAGTATATTGAACCTGTATCATGTAAAAATAAACTTATCTATCTGTAAATACTTACATTCGTAGATGTGACAAACGGTATCGTAATATACTAACAATAATAAACAATACTCGCGAAAATACGTTACATTTCAAAAACCTGGATTGTTCTACGCCGAAGAGAATTAATAAATTTTGAATAGCTCATATAAAGAAACACGATTTATACAAATTGTCATAATTACTTACTTATTGTTGTTTTTTCTGCTTTGAAGCGGAAACTGAACATTTAAATGTTACTTTGACTTTCTGGAGATCAAACGGTTCAAGTTTAAACTAACACGAATTTTGCGCCAACCGAAAACGATTTTGTTCGACGAAAATAATTTCGAAGCTAGACCTCTGTTTCAAATAGGATGTGTGGAGTCATAGAACACACATTCATTTCAGTAAAATACTCTTTAGTATTGCCATTTTGATACACATAAATAATTTTATGAAAATAAAGATTAATTACTGCTTGAAATTAATATTGAGATGTCATTTTTTCCCTAAATATAATACAAGAGGACCAAGATGATCGGTTACGTGACTTCTCGGACCCCAGATTTTTTGGTCCCTACTAAGGAGACTTCTCGGACCCCACATTTTTCGGTCCCTACTAAGGAGAATTCTCGAACACTAGATTTTTCGGACACCTTAAGAAAACGTATCGGCCCCAAAATTATTTTGAGAATCATTATTTATATCTGTACCGTGAATAAGCCGATCATATACCGCCCCATGTTTTCACCAGTGATACATGAACATCCTAAATACTAGTAAATTAGGTAAATATAATTGATACATGAATTTGTCCGGGAAATGTAATAAATTAACATAGTCAGAAAATAATAGCGGGAACGAATGAAAATTATTATAATAGATAAGTGTACATAGTTATGTTAAATAATATACCATGTGAACCAGTATTGCACATAGTGTATTCATACTACGCAAATGAAGTGAAAGTAACATAAATAACATTTGGACGTATTAACGAGACTTCTTTCACCACATTTTACTTATATAAAGATGTTGAACATTGTTATAACTTGAATAACATCTACTGGAGAAGTTGATAGAAAGGTGCCATTATAAATACTTCTTAATAAAACCAAAATTCAAATAATATTATAAATCAACATTTACAGCAAGTTTATAAATATGAGTTGCCCATTTATTGAAATTATTGGGTTTATGATTTCTCCGGACGCTATTTGATGCTGTTTTTAACACAGCTTTACCGCGCGCTATTTTCAGAATGATTCACTCTCCTGCGGGAGTGCACTCGCTAGAATTAATTCACGGACACGACAGTCGGTCACAACGTACAATAATATTTTTACACAATAATAGAATAAAAGGAAATATAAGCTCTTTCAAGTGTGCTTATATTTTTTTGTTTATTTATCAGAAAAAATACCATAAATTTACCACTTTATATTTTGTGCTTGTCACAAGAAACTTTAACACTATTGACAGGCAGACGTGACGCAAGCTCAACAGGCAATGTACGTTGTGACCGACTGTCGTGCCCGTGAATTGTAGCATCGTAACTGCTATTTATAGAGCGCGCTGATTATGTAGGCTAAACAAAATGGCTATTTCATTATTTGAATGAATATAACATTCTGATAATGACATACAATGAGTAAAATTGTTCATAATTATGTTCAGTTCTAGAGTATATGTGGAAGATATGTTTATAACTTAATTTTAACCGCTAACGTAAACAATTATGTAAATTTTAATCCTCAAAAGTATGCAACAGTTATTGGTATACATTAAACCATTGTTGTAAGTTTGCATTCCCTAAAAATAGAAAATTTGCCCAATTCTATTGGCATTAAATTTTCCCGCTGAATAATTATCGCAAGAAAACGAGGTAAAAAGTGATCTTAGACAGCTACGCCGAAAAACGCAAACCTAGGACAATCAATACATGTGAAAAGCAAAGTTAGTAAAACATGGTTGTCTGCAACCATGTTTCCATACACAATTACAGATCATGTAACAGTCAAACACCGGATGGAACTAAATAAATCGCCAGTTACTCATGAAAACAAACAATATAATTTTACAGACAGTCAGGAATTTGCCCCTAATGTCACCTCGGAATAAATAAGTTCACCAGAGCCTAGCATAATACCAGAACAACAACAATTTAAATCACCAAAGAAAAGCAATGCTGCAAACCTTATCCATGGGAATACAGAATTGGTGAAGTTCAGGTTTAAACAATATATGGAAGACTTGTCGAGCCAAAGAAGGCCTAAAATAATATATTGTTTGTTTCCCCTCCCGCGACCGACCCAGCAAAATCGCCGCGACCCCAAACATTTTATAGTCCAAAGAAAACAATATTTTATTTTATTTGTGCGTGAAAATGCGGGTGCGAATCCTAAAAAAGAATCCAATAGCGTGTACAAATCTTACTTTTAAAAGACGCTTATAAAATGACTTGAAACAGACAGTTCTCGGTAACGCGTAATTCGGCGTATTTTGGCGCAAGCTTTTACGAAAAAGACGTCTTAACAGAACAGAACAGAACAGAACAGAATAGTTGATTTCGACTTAAGCATAGCTCATCGTCATTAACATGAGTATATAAAATACATGCGTATGTAATACAAACATATACATCAGTTCAATAACAAGTACAAAACATGAAGTATACATGCTTGGCATGAGAGTGCCACATGGATGGAGGTTAACATTTGCAATATCAAAATGACAACATCATATAAATATTTGAACAATAACAATATAATAATATATCATATATTTGTTTTGATTTGTGTAAAAAATAATCAATTTATCCTAAATATATACGACTGTTCTCTTATTTTAAAGCATTTTAAACAAAAAATGGCTAGTTTTCTAAGGACTATTTTGTTTGTACTTATTAAAAGCTCGATAAACTTGTACATATTTGGACGGGACCTATAATATTTTGGAATAATGTTTTTTCTGCACTCTGAGTAGTATGGACATTTTAATACAAAGTGGTATTTATCTTCGATGTCATTAAGATTGCATAACACACATTTACGTTGATCTCTGTCTATGTTCTGATGTCTTCCTGTCTCAATAAATAATTTGTGCAATTTAGCGAGTATATCTCTATGCTTTTTATTTTCAATAATATCAAGATACGAAGATTTTTGGAATACCGGTTTTAGTTCTTTAAATAAAACCATTAAACTAGATGCTGAGGCACTATTATGCCAGTTTGTGATGTACTGGTCTCGTGATCGATTTTTAAGTAGTGGGATAAATTGATCGATATTCACTGACTCAGGAAATAGCCATACATCGGTAAAACCGGTTTGGTTTAGAATGTCACGTACTTTCGATGACCAATTTACAGTTTGATTTTTACGGTCGATTTCTAATCTCTGTAATAAAGCAACATGTTTAAGAATACAATTTCCTTGTTTAACGGTATATAGTTTCAAAAAGTATTTAACGATCCTTACATATCTGTCTATATAAAGAGAGGAATCGACCAACTTCGGCATAGAGCGATAATAAATTTGTTGACATTTTTACATTCAGAAGTATTTTGCAAAATTTTCGATGGACGCGCTCAATATTTTCCGCTTTTATAAATCCCCAAACCTCGCAATTACAGTTCAGGATGGACAATACATATGCGTTAAATAAATTGAACATGATACGTATTGGTACATTCATATCTTTTGTTGGAGTGAACAAGGAATGCATTGCTCTTATAGCTTTGCCATACAGTGTATTTGTGGCTGGAACAAATGATCCACCACTAGACATGACAATTCCAAGATAATTAAAATTATTAACAATTTCTAATTCTTGACCTTTATATGTCCATTTTAATGTTTTGCGAAGTGTCGCCCCTTTTCGAAATACCATTACTTTGGTTTTATAAATAATAACTTTCACATTCCACTTATTACAATATATTTCCAGATTATTAAAAGATTCTTGCAGGCCCTCCTGTGTTTCAGAAAATAAAACGGCGTCGTAAGCAAATAGCAATAAATAGATAGATATTTGATCTAACGTAATGCCAGCGTTAATACCATTCTGTAGGTCAAATTCAATGTCACTTATAAATAGAGAGAACTGGATCGGAGAGGTTATCTCTCCCTGGAATAATCCAACGTTACTATTGAATATCTCCGATAGTTTGCCCATGTGTTTAACCTGTAATTTTACTTCTTCGTACATGGATCGAATAAGGGATATGAGTTTTCCGTCGATGCCTATATTAATCATTTTACTCCATAACTGACTGCGATTGATGACGTCATAGGCCTTCCGGTAGTCTATATAACAACATTATAGCTTATCGTTATTCTGCAACTGTCGTTCTATGAGAGCGTTCAGAATGAATATTGCATCGACTGTGCTACAATTTGGTTTAAAACCAAAATGTGCATCAGTTAGAATATCATTTGTTTCCGCCCACTGTCTCAGGCGTTCATTTATTATACTCGTGAACAATTTTGCAAAACCACTTATCAAGGTAATTCCCCTATAATTATTTGGGTCTGACATGCCCCCACGTTTATGTATAGGTATAATAACCTTTAAAAAACGCTTTTTATCAAGTATGTAATTAAAGAGTATTTCTAACGGTTTAACAATAACATGTATTGTTTTTTAAAGTATTCATAGATAATGTTGTGTGCGAATGCGCTTTATTATTATTTAACCGCCTTGTCGCCCTTGTTATTTCTTCTGCTGATATAGGCCTATCTAACTCGGGGTAATAACTTTCTGTGTATTGCCTATTATCCAATTCATGTAAGAAACTCCCGGCATCGAATGAATTTATATTTACGTCTACTTCAGTCGCTAACCTACTGAAATAATCGTGAAATTCTTGTAATGATATAGTGTCTGTGTTTTGTGATGCAGGTGTGCGTTTAAATAATTTCCAAAATTTCCGGGGTGATTTCCGTCTCGTATTATTCATTTGCTTACCCTGCTCTTTCTTGTATTTTAATTTTGTTTTCCTACATGTGTATTTGTATTCCTTTTTCATCGCAATCATTTGTTCTCTTGTAAGTCTATTTTTAATGAGATCGTACTCATATAATGCTCTTGTATATTGAATATGTTTGTTTTTACATTCTTGGTTAAACCATTTTTGTTTATTTTTATCTAAAGATAAATATCCTTTATTTTCAGTTCTAATAGTATGTTTAAAGTATTTTTCTCCTTTATAATTTAAATAATTTGAAAATTCTCCAAATAGAATATTTGGGTCACATTGTGAGTCAATTAGCGACAATAGTGTTTGTTCCAGATTATGTACATCGCACGATACATCTCGTACAAAATCACCCTTACTCTCGGGTTTCCATTTAAAATAAACAATAAGATTACTTTTACCGTTTAAAATAGAGTAATTTGTGCGTAAAATCCGAAATATCCTTAAAATTGGTACTTGCTGTTAACACATAATCCACTAAGCTTTCGCCGTTATGTGTATAGCACGTAATCTTGCCTTTATTGTAGTCGTTAAATAAACGACCATTCACGATACGAATATTGGTAGCTTTGCATACGTCTAACAAGTAGTCACCAAATTGATTCGTGCCGGGGTTGCAAGTTGAGCGTGGGAGTGGGGTATCAATATCTGTGTCAATGCCAAAATCATTATCGCTCATATACCTATCATGTTCAATATAATCTGCTTTATGCCCTGTTAGCGAATTTGTGTCCCCAGTTACAAATACTTTTCCTTTGTTTTGATAAAAATTTATATCATATTCCATTTTTTGGAAAATATCATCGTTATATATATGAGCAGGAGAGTTTTCAGGTGCAATATATATAACACATAAGTATACATCAGATTCAATATTAAAATATACTTTATCTAATTTAAGCCATACAATACAATCAATATCATTCTTTACTAATGTGACACCTTTACGAATACAGTCTTTAATATAAATAACAATACCACCACTTGAGCGCCTCGCTCTACGGTGTTGAAAACGTCTATATGAGTGAATCGGGTTGCTATACACTTTCAAGTCTATTATCGAGTCTTTATTTGTCCAAGTTTCAGTTAAGCATATTATATCGTGTTCGTATAGGAAAGATGTGAACTTACTATCGGAGCTTTTTGGTGTAGTTAGTCCTTCAACATTCCATGTGACAACTTTTACGACACTCTCACGTACATCCTATTCAACATACAATTGCCGGTTTATGTACAGTTTGTCAATTTTAAGGAACGCTACCTTGCCTTCGGCTCTCGCCTTTTTCATTACTGGTATAAGTTTTCGTCGAACGTCCATTACTTCCTTGGGATATTGTTCTGATATTCCGAACGCGGTTCCCTTCAACTGCTTGGATTCCTTGCGGACCCTCTCCTTGTCCGGGAAGTAGACGAACTTGGCCACGATGGGACGTACTTTGTTCGGTTGGTATCGTCCAACTCTATGCGCTCTGTGCAGCTTTATCTCGGACTTTGCGTTTTGCACGTGCAATTTTGATTGAATAAAATCGAGTATCTTTTGCTCACACTTTTCTTCTTTCTCCTCAGGTATTTGGAAAAATAACAAATTTTCCCGCCTACTCCTGCATTTGAGATCCGTTATTTTGCCTTGCAATTTAGATTCTTTCAAGTTCACTGACTCGTCACATTTTTGTGAATTGCTCGTGGTTTTAAGCAGTGAGTCAAATAAAATTCAGTGTCAGATTCTAGGGCGCAACCATTTCCGCTCGCATATGCATGTTTTTTTAAAGACAAAGAACGCCCACCGGCAATTAACAAACTCGCCTTTATGCACCAAGTGTCCATTCTCGATAAAATCTTGACGCAGGAGGAGTCAGCTTAACAAGAGCATAACAGTCTGCCAATGAGAACGCATAAAATTTCCAACATGCAAATGAGCGTCGTCGTAGAAAGTTTATCACGCCTTCATTCTAATTTTAATTGGTCAAGGTGCAAGTCATTTGTAACACATTTGCGTTAGGTATGTGTTTTATTATAGATATGGGTGTTTTTTTGAACAGCCGCGTTTGTAATAAATTACTACAAATTTAAATAGCAAATAAATAAATAATTACAAATAAATATCATAATTTTGGTGAATTTTGGCGAAATGAACCGTTTACTATGAATATGAATTACCACGTCACGTAACTCGACAATCTAAACGCGTCAAACGTCATATTTTGTTAAAAAAATACAATTACTAGATCTAGTAATAATTAATGAAAGTGTTATTCAAACTCATCAATGCACACGGATTAGAATTATGCAAAAACTTCGGCTGAGGCAACATTTGAATGAAAGTTAGCGGAACTAAAGTCCTTGTCAAAATGAAAGTAAATAAACTTCAGCGCCTTTTCTTTTTATTTTAATGTATCAAAAATGTTTGGTTGCTTTCTTTTTTAGTAATGAACAAAGTCCTATTTGTTTTTATTTCCATAGAATGCTAATTCATTTATGATCTAGCATTTGCGTTGTTCAGATACAGTATTACAGATTGATGCGTTTAAACACTATCCACGTGCTAAGCGTGTAATACGCTTTTCAGCTACAAACTGCTAGCCGCAGTTTGACAGTTACCGTTGCTATGGCTGTTGCTAACAGCGTTCTGTTTTGGATGCCCGGCAAATTACAACGTCACGCTATTACTCCTTAGTTTTAACAGGTTTTTATTATCAACGCTCTTGTTTTTAACGTATGTTATTGTTTGTTCAATTTTGATAAATTATTGTTAGGTAAATAGAACATAGTATTACGTAAATAAGCAGAACGTTATTAATCTACTACAACGAAAATATTAAGAATTTATACTATAACGTAACATTTCGAACAGAAGGAAAACATGAATGAAAATAACTTATTGTGTATAAAAAAACACATTTTTTGCGACCTACCGACCCACCCTTTATTAGCATGGGTCGCGGGAGGGGAAACAAACAATATTTTATTTTCGGCCTAAATTGTTTTCAGAAGATGGGTAAAGTAATGGGTAAAGTAATCAGCTGTAAACAACAATTTCATGTGTGTTATCTCGACTTTTTGCGCAGAATTAGTTTCTTTTGAAACATGATCTACATGAAGCGTGACACTGCTGATAACTTGATTATTGTTTCAGTGTGGATTGTTGTAACTTTAAATCAAATGCTTTAATTTGGTAAATGTGTGTGCATATTATTTCATGATTGCTTTTATGAATGATTATACTTTATTTATATTAGAATATATGTAGACATGCGTTATTATAAATGGACTTATTATTCCTATTTTCATAAGTCATAATTATATGTTTCATTGATATTTTATGATAAGAAAATTTCTTTATTATAAAAAAAAGGAGATGTTCCTTTTTCAGATTCAAATTTCATGAAAAAATTACACGAGTATATAAATTGCAACCCCAAATGCTAATACATAAAGACTCCATCAAATCAATTTGGTTCGTTAAAAAACATGTGCGCCAGGGACGGGGTCGTTTTTTCTTATATGGTTAAGTTGAAAATGAAAATAGAAATGTTCCTTGGGGGACCCTTTACCATTCCTTTAAATAATGTTGATTCGTTAAAAAACATGAAGGCCGGGGGGTGGGGCAGTTTTCCTTATAAACTAGTTGAACACTTTGAAAATATTCTTGTCAGGAACCATTGATGGATTCGAACAAGTTTCACAAAAATGTTCCTACTATGTTCCTTAAAACTGTTCTGATTCGCTAACAACCTTGCTATCAGTGGAACTTCGTTAACTTTCATTGTTAACGTTTTGTTTAAACATCTCTAAACAAAATATACCGGTACCTGTCAAGGCCCTTATTCTAGTTAAAGTAAGAATTTCATTGAATGCAGGGGGTGTCATTGGAGCGAAAGCTGGATGTAGTTTAGAATAGTTTAATATACCGGGTAGTATTAAAGAGGTAATTGAAATATGCAGTTTTTAACAAATACATAGGAATAACAAATGAATAAATAAATAATAATTAATGCATTTGTATTTGTACTGTTTTGTTGCGGGACACAAACCAATTAAATTTGAATACATTAATTTATCCAAAATATTGAAACATGAATTCATGTCTTTGCAATAATAAGATGTTTAAACAGTTGAATGCATAGTTGAAGCACTTAATTTATATTTATAAATATGAAAGAACATGTCACATGCAATAAATTTTTACACAAATGTAAGATGCATGAATAGTATCATCACTGCATAATTCTTGAGTTTCATATTTAAAAAGCACTTAAATTTAAGATAATATTAAAAATACAAAAGTTTGTTTACGGTCTCTGAAGCTGTTTTCGGTATCTAGACATACCCCTTTATTGCTAGAGTTTGGCTCTTTGTAGCCCGATCCGTCTCAATTTGATTGTGATTTTTAAAAGTGAGATTGTTTTAAGTGACCATGAGGGCGTTATTTAACAGGAAGCGTGATACTTGAAAGACATTGAATACGCTAGTACACTTTTACAATACATTATGATTTATTGAACTCGGGTGAGGGACCCATTACGGCTTTCTTGTTTCCATTTTTTGCAGTTTGTCAGTATGTGTGTTCACTTAAGCAAAGTATTAAAATGAGCATGGTGGCGGCTACTTTTAACAGTGTATCATGTTTATTAGATGCTACGCAAAATGTATTTAAAAATATGAAAATCTACGTGTTAGAATTTACATGTACTTCATGATCTAGAAGAACGTCGCTTCGAACGCGACGTCGTCATCTTTGATCTTTCCTTGCATGCCGCAAGGAACTTTTATATAGTTCAAACTCATGGCCTTGGTTAATTATTTTTAAAAAAGCTATCCAGCAAGCCTGCGATAGTTTCTGATTCTTTCCAATGTGATTCTCTTCTACAAACAGACTATCTCCGACATTTATCATAAATTTAAATAATCGTCAAAAAATGACCCCATAACTGATCATAATTTAACGTCTGATCAGTTTTCAAAGACATTTTGAACAAAATTTAATGTGTAAATGTTGGCTGGGTCATTTATCAACGTTGAAAAAGGATCCATTGGGTCAATTTTTAACGCGGTCAATATTTAATGTTACACCGGCATCGTTGATCCGTTGCCTACAATTACGTGTTATTTATGCCAAAACGAGTACAATTAACGTTTTGACAGCCTTATTTTCTCAGTCGAGTTATTTCAGTCAGTGTTTACCTACTTAAGATAAAAGCTTAAAAGTATAAAGGTTCCATATCTACAAAAGTAAAGAAAATGTGACGCATGATGTTAACGATGACGCAGTTCAGCAAAATAGATTTGACTCATTTTAAACTATCAATTAAATTTTTTTCGGGTAAAAGGTATCAGATGTTCCGTGATAATGTGATTTATTATAGAAACAGCGTATTTGTTAATAAAAACAACAGATACTTAATGGGGCTGTTTAGAGTTCGCGGGTTTCATTGTATAGAATCCGATGCCTGTTCGCATATCAGCCGAAGAACGCATATTTGTTCGTATAGAATTCGTTTCGTTTATCCACCGTAAACTACACGAACCTTTGAATTTATTCCAGTGGGCAATATAAAGGAATACCGAGGTTTTAATTTCACATATCTAACGGAGTTCAACGAAGAGCTGTGGTATACATGCACTGCATGATTGTGTTATACCCATTATGTTTTACTTTAAACTGTACATATTTTTTCCCAAAACAATTGGCATATGACTGTTTATATGGTTGATTTTTGTTGTTAAATTAAATGTGTATCAATGTCACAACCGTCTGGAACAAAATTACAAAATTACCCCAATCTCGAGTGGAAGAAATCTTATTAGTTCCAACTTGCTTAGTTCTTTATTGCAAAAATATTGGATCCTTGCAAGGACATTTTTTTTATTACATACATTAACCTAAATGTATACAGAAATGTCGTATATTTGTATCAATCTGTTTAGTTTACTGCGCAGCTGTTATTTGTGGCTAGTTTCTAGACACTATGATGGGCTGACATTTGTAGTGAAAAATGTCTAAATGGAATTCTTCTTAGTAAATTAATTACCAGGCGAAATACCAATCTAATGTAATTTAAAGGTTTTCCAGCTGTTAAACTCCATAGACATTGCTTTCGTTAATAAATATCAGCGTTTAATTAAACATAAACACAATTTTTTTCAAATATCATTAAATCTTAATCTGCTCTTTCGAGAAATACAAATGAATTGTTTTGGTCATTCTCAAATGTAAGGATACATTTTGAAAGAAATAATCGTTTAAAGTTCAAAGTGTTGTCGTTTGTAGGTGGGAAGACAATATCTAGACAAATGAAAATACTCCTTATGGATAAATATTGCCTGGTGCATATATTTGCTGTCACTAACATTAATAATTATTTCATAGCATGTGTTTCTTGCGATCCACGGATTTGTAATGGTCTCGCTAAATATATAAATAAGAGGCTTAGGATGACTTCACAACGACAGATGAATTGTTAATCAACAACATATGTCGTATAAAGAGTACATTCCGGCAAATAATGTACGTTAGGATATATATATATATTTATACATACACAGAGAGAGAGAGAGAGAGAGAGAGAGAGAGAGAGAAAGAGAGAGAGAAAACACAAAGACAGTAGCTAGGAACCAGTTTATTTCAGTTAAATAAATAACTGTTTACTATTATACATCCATATGCACATAAATTGAAAGACAAAAAATAATAAAACAAGAGGGCCATGATGGCCCAAAGTGCTCACCAGAGAACTGGTACAGATGAAGACCATACTGTGGTGACAGGTTTGAATATTAAGGTATCTAAACAATACGCAAAGGGGGATAGGATTGATTTGATTTAAAACACCAGTTAGTGCAATGGGCTAAACTAACGTACAAGTTGGGTAGTGTATGTGCAGTGTTTTGCTAATGGTTCTCAAATCAAATTTTTCTCCATATTCTTACCTGACCCTTTTTCATTATGTCAGTGACAATTCTGGAAAATGCAGAAACAGTAGATTTTGATGCTTTTAACGCAGACAGTTTTGGAAAACTAGTTGTAATGCGATAATTGCGATGGATGTGCTATAAGGTCAAGTTTTGCTTTTTCTTTAATAATTTTCTGTCCAATGATGAGAAATGATGTTAATGCAGGCTCTGAAGCCATCAATGTTGCATGTACAAATAACTGCATGCAATGTTTGCAAATGTTGGAAATCAAACTTTATCAATCAAGTTTTATGGTCTTACGCAAACTGTGTAAGTTTAGTCAACATTGAATAAATGAAAGCACTGACAGCGTAGAAGGACTGTTGGCGAGAAAAGAAACTAAGAGCAAATGAATTATGAGTATTTTTATCATAAGGAACATTTATTGAAGTTAGTCACCTGTCTTTTATATCATTTCTAGAATTTTTTTTTACGAAACTCGTAACTATACAGTTTACTTACAATAAATTGGTATAAGTTGGTTATTGACCTAATTGAAGATGGAGATCCAGGCCACTGTTTTTTTGCACATTAAAACTAATATAGCGCGCGTCTAATTCAATTATATCTACAACATTCTCATCTGTATTTTTGGTAATTCGTGGGAGGCAAATAGTTTTGTGCAAACTATTTAAAAAGCAAACAAGAGTTATATGCATACAAGTCAATCTACAACGGGTAAAAATAGCTGACGAACCGTATAAGTTCGAATCAATATTCAGTACTTTCTATCACAAGCGCTATGTTCGACAAATACCAATTTAAACAAAAATAAGTTAAATTAGTAAAATACATTCAAAACTCTCTTTAGAAGTGCAATGCTTTTCCATAATTCTTATTCATACGTCAAAAAAAAAAGCAATCGTCAATCGAGTGGTTATGATCGCTCTGCTATATGTACTGACTCAATACACTGTTGTTAAACTTACGCAATATGATGTAATATGCAGGTAACCAGTCAACAGCAAAAACATATACGCTATCATACCTATGTGAATAGACATAACATGAATTCACTTGTAGATGTAGACTCAATGGATTATTATTGTTGTTTATCAGTGTTTTAAGTCGGATCTATTTCTTGTCATCTATTCATAAAAGGTAGCATCGATAACAGCAAGCCTCGCTGCGAGCAAAGCGTAGTAATTTATCGATTTACTGACTCGTAGCCTGCAAAGTAAAGAAGTAGTTCCCTCAAGACCGATTTCTGAATACACCTACTAAATCCTGTTGGCTTGCGCCAACAGTCTAAAAATCGTATGTGCAAACCAATAATTGATAACTTGTTGATGTTTTTTTCGACACACAAGGGGCAATAACTCTGGTGTTTCTGGCCTGAACATGCTTATATTTCGACTTCACCTGTAATCTTACATTCATAGACAAACTGTGCACAATTGGTGAAGATTTTATGAAAAATGAAATCTCTATCCTGAAGAATGTCCATTTTTGCATTTGTTTTTCACAAACAAAGGGCTATAAATCCAGTGTTTCTGGCCCGATTTTGCTTATATTTGACTTCACCTTTAATTTTATGGTAATAGACAAACTGTGCAAGATTGGATGAAATATGAAGTCTCTATCCTGAATAATGTCCATTTTTGTATATATATTTTTTAAAACAAAGGGCAATAGCTCCGGTGTTTCTGGGCCAATTTTGTTTATATTCAACTCTGCCTGTAATCTTATGGTTATAGACAAACTGTGCAAGACTGAAGAAGATTAAATGAATATCCTGAATAATGTCAATTTTTGCATATATTTTTTCACAAACAAAGGGCAACAACTCCGGTGTTTCTGGTCCGATCTTCCTTATATTCGAATTCAACTGTAATCTCATGGTCACAGACAAACTGTGCATGATTGGTGTAGATGGGATGATACCTGGAGTCTCTATCCTGAATAATGTCCATTTGTGTACATTTTTTTCATAAACAAAGGGCAATAACTCCGGTGTTTGAAACATGAGTTTGCCAATTTTTGACATCTGCTGAGATCTGATGGTCATACACTAAATGTGAAAGTTTGGTTAAGATTGGATGGAAAATTAAGTCTATATGTTTGATAAAGGCATTTTTGCACTTTTTTTGCATGAAAACGAGGCAATAACTCTAGTGTTTCTGTTCCAATAACAATACCTTCCGAGATTTTATGGTCATACACAAACTGTGCAAGTTTGGTTAAGATGGGATAAAATGTGAAATCTCCAGCGTGAGAATGAAAGAAATTGTTTATGGCACAAGGACGATGCAGGAGAAGTCCCTTATACTAATAACTCACTGACGAAGCACTTCGTGCTCAGGTGAGCTAAAAAGCTACCCCTTACCTTTAACAGATCCATTTAAAGCGCCCCGTAACACATGTAAAAGTCTACAACAATATTCACTTAACAAACATAATGAGTAAAATACCAGGGTAAAATATGAAATGCATAATTTGTGTTTCACGAGGCTAGATAGTTGCAAACGATGTTATTAAAAGCTGGATTTCGGAGAAAAAATATTTAAAAGCCGTGTTCGATCATACGAGAAACAAGAAATGTCTTTAAAAAGGTATTCGGCGTCTATGGTAAGTTTGAACATAAGGAATGTCAATTTAACTTGCTACACACATACTAAATCATACTAAACCCATACTAAAACATACTAAACCCTTTAAAAAACATATCGTTATATTATTTTATGTTACCTTTGAAACACTTCAAACAAATACGTGACAAATACGTGTGCTTTTCGGTTCCTTAATGATTCTTAAATAAAGATGTTCAAAGAAAAATATTCAGGGTAAAGAGAGCAGCACTTTATGTCCCATATACATTTATAATAAACGTATATGGAACATTAACAAACATTATTACAGGGGACTTTACAATTGCTATTTATAGAGCGTGGCGCCCATGTATGCTAAACAAAACAGTAATTTCATTCTGTGGATATAACATTCTGTTCATGGCATACAATGACAAAATTTGTTCATAATTATGCTCAGTTCGAGAATGTATGTCAAGGAAATGTCAATAACTTTATTTTAACCGCTTATGCAAATAGTTTTGTAAATTTTAATCCCAAAAATTATGCAACCAGTATTGGTAGACATAAAACCATTGTTGTAAGTTTGTATTTCCTAGTACTCCTGTGCCAAAAAAAGCCCAAAAATTTAGCGCTGCACAATTAACACCAAATTTCGAGCTTTCCATTGGTCCACATTTACAAGAAATCTAGGTCAAAAGTGATCTTAGACAGCTACGCTGAAACATGTTGATATGAAATTAAACTCAGTAATCAAATTTAATAAAGGGATTCTATTTTTATATATAATAAATACAAATGTATAGATTTTACTGTATCAAATTATATCTTTTTCTATACTTTCACTTTTTGTAGTCAGTATAATTTAAAATGTTCATAGTCACTCGTAATACAAACAAGAGGGCCATGACGGCCTAAAGCGCTCACCTGATTACTTAAAAAAACAACAGAGACCAATTCTGAATCTAAATGCAATCGCATACCATTCTATACACAGAGGATGACGTCACACGTCTAACCTCTGTACTTAATCGCATTATTTCGCCCAAAGAAGCCTAATGTGCTTACGCATGAAGTAATCCTGCGTATTTAAGTTGTTTCATTAAATAACTTTGTTGATACCATTAATCAGTGTAGTACATGTAGTAACGTAATACTGATAGTAGAATATATTTCTGTTAAATAAAATACCAGTAGTTTGTGTTTAACCCTGTTTAGCGTGTTTATTATAAAAAGCTAATTTCATTTTAATTTTTGGTAAAAATTCAAGCTTAGATACCAGTAAATCCGATTCTCATATGGTCCCATTATAAAACGGCGAACTTTCAGATTGTGCAAGCTTGGTATCAGCTTAAAGAACTAGAATTGCCATATGAGTGATGGCTATGCCCCCACAATACGGCCTAGTCACAAAACCATGGCATCCATTCGAAAGAAATGGACAGAAAGAGAATGCTTTAATTTGTGAATGGTGAACAGTGTATTTGGAAAAATTTAATTTCAACAGGAGCCATAACTCTGTCAACATTTAGTTGTTTGTAACCAAATTGAACTTGATTTGTATTTTATGATCTTACACCTATATACCAAAAATAATTTAAATATGTGAAGCCTTTCATGAGTTATTGTCCATGTTTTGGAGAAATTAAGTCAAAAAGGGTCCATAACTGTGTCAAAATTTAAGATTTGTAACCAAAGTCGAACTTGACCTGTATTTTATGATGCTACACATGTGTACCAATAATTATTTAAATATGTCAAGCAATTGTTGAGTTATCATCAGGAAACCATGTTTTTAGGGAATTTAAGTCAAATAAAGGGCCATAAGTCGAACTTGACCCGTATTTTATGATGCTAAACATGTATACCAAGAATTATTTGAATATGTCAAGCCATTCTTGAGTTATTGTCCGGAAATTATGTTTTAACAGAATTTTAAGTCTAAAAGGGGCCATTACTCTGTCAAAATAAAGTGGTTTGTAACCAACATCGAACTTGACCTATATTCTATGATGTTACACATGTGTACCAAACATTATTTGAATATGTCAAGCCTTTCTTGAGTTATCATCTGGAAACCATTGTTTTAGGGAATTTCAAGTCAAAAAGGGGCCATAACTCTGTCAAAATTTAGTGGTTTGTAACCAACATCGAACTTGACCTATATTGTATGATGGTACACATGTGTACCAAATTTTTTTGAATATGTCACGCCTTTCTTGAGTTATCATCTGGAACCAAAAACCAACAGACCGACAAGCTCACTCCTATATACCCCACCTAAACCTTGTTTGTGGGGGTATAATAATCCTTTCTCTTCTAAAAATGCAAAGAAAAGATACGGCATGTTACTTCTAAGAAAATGCATCTCACCTGAATGCAGACACCGGTAGAAAATAGGGTTTTGGCAGTCATATTTCGACAAAAGCCCCATGCCACAGTAAACACACCCCAACAGCTCATCTTTCAAGCTAGCCTCCGAAGAAATGCACAAACATGTTCCAAACACACAGAGGATATTAACCACAAAAGGCATGTCTGGTATTGCTAAATGCTCTTTATACCAAAAGAAAAAAGGAACTATAGTAATAGGCAAATATACAATTCAGAATGTACCACTGAGGGAAACATGCTGATTTACTGGTATCTAACCTCGATGCGATGCTAAATCAACCATTGCGAGCCATGCTGGAAAGTAGTGCATACCCATAATGCTTAGAGCGTAAGTACACAGGTCAGTCAGACCGGTGTGGACACGATGATCGCATTCACATTTAACCCATGTCAGCCGGATTACTCCTGTTGTTCGACAGACACAATACAGATAGTGTCTGGCCTATTTCTGTAGATGACTTGGCAAATGACAGGCGCAATACAGATGTCTGTTCAGCCTACTTCTGTTGTTGACCTGGCAATCGACACGTGCAATACAGATGCATGTCCAGGGGCATCAAACCATTGAGAGAGTGCCAAACAGACACCAGCCAAAAACAGCTAAGAAATATGACATATGTCCTGGTAAATCGGCAGATGTCAGCCAACCATCATTAGGTCCTGTAATTGCCTTCTGTAATATCAAGGGCATGCACTTTTTCATGGAAATGGGGAAATAATACAGTGCTTATGCTCCTTTTGAACCACTATATGGTTATATACAAATTGTGCAGGTTTGGTAGAGATTTAGTGCAAAATAAAGTCTTTATTCTGCACATAGTTATTTTTTGCATATTTTTCTCACAAACAAGGGGTAAAACTGGGCTATTCCTTAACTTTTTATGAGATGGTATGACCATACACAAGCTGTGCAAGTTCAATGGAGATTAGATCAAAAATAAGGCTTCTAAGTTGCACCAAGTACATTTTAAAAATTATTTTCATGAAAAAGGGACAATAACTTTAGTCCTATCTGGTCCATTATTGACCCCAGCAGAGGACATACACAAACTGTGCAAGTTTGGCCAAGACTGAATGAAATGTGGAGTCTCTATCGCGACCACAACCCAATCATTGTTGACCAAGTAACAAATTGAGTTCACAAACAATGGCAATAACTAATGAGTTTAACTCTAGTCCGATCTGGCACTAATTCAACCTCGACTGAGACCTAATGGTTACGTACAAGCAGTGCAAGTTTGGTTAATATTAGATAAATAATGAAGTCTCTATCCTGCACATAGTCTTTTTTTGCATTTTTTCACAAAGGGCAGTAACTCTTTCATTGTTGGCCCAATCTTGGCAATATTTGGTTTATTCTGAGATCTTATGGTCGTCCAAAAGCTGTGCCAGTTTGGTTAAGATTAGACAAAAAATGAAGTTGCACAGTCTATTTTGCAATTTTTCTCATGAAAAATAACTATGGTGTTCCCGGTCTGATCTGGCCCATTATTGAACTTTGTTGAGATTCTATGGTATTACACAAACAGTGCAGGTTTGATCAGGTGATATACATCATGTCTGCAAGACCAATTGTTCATGAATTACAGACGACGCAGGACAGTTCCCCAGTAGCAAAAGCTCACCGAGCACTAAAATGTATTTGTAACTACTGGCAATAATTCTACATTTATTTCGTAAATTTATTATGGTTTTAAGGGCAATAACCCTTTACTGTTAAACTTTAGCCAACAGGAATCAAAATTCATATGTAAATCAATTTATTGGTCAATATTTGTTTTATAATTTCAGAGCGTTTGTGATTGGTAGCCATGGGCCATGGTCAAAACATTATTTCAAGGATCACAATAAAAAGTTTTGGAAAAAATCAACAACTAACTAACAGCAAAACCATCAAAAAGTTCTGAGCCCATATTAACAAAACTCAAGTCAAATATTAACTTTTAGTGCATTTCAGTTGAAATATAAATCATATAATTATGATGTCTTTTGCGTAAATCAACAGTTTAAATAAAGGTAAAATACAAACACATTAGTTTATTGATAGCAAGTTAGGACACACTGATTAAAAACAAGAGATGCTTGTAAAACATGTATGCCCCCCGACTTGCAGCCAAGTTGTGAATATGTGCAATTGTAAAGAATTTTTTTTAATATTCAATCCCAAGCGAGGTCTCGATATATGGTATCTATGTATGAAGTTTCATTAAAATATCTCGATGCATTCTCAAATTATTGAGCGGAAACCGTTTTTCTATTTTTAGTAATGGTGACCTTGACCCCACCCACCCCATATGAAATCCCAAGAGAGGCCTCAATATAAGGTATCTATGTATGAAGTTTCATTCAAATATCTTGATGCGTTCTCAAGTTATTGAGCAGAAACCGTTTTTCTTTTAGCAACGGTGACCTTGACCCCTCCCACCCCATATGCAATCCCAAGCGAGGTCTCGATATAAGGTATATATATATGAAGTTTCATTAAGATATCTCGAAGCATTCTCAGGTTATTGTGCTGAAACCGTTTTGTTTATTTTTAGCAATGGTGACCTTGACCCCATGCACCCCATATGCAATCCTAAGCGAGGTCTCAATATAAGGTATCTATGTATGAAGTTTCATTAAAATATCTCGATGCGTTCTTAATTTATTGAGAGGAGACCGTTTTTCTATTTTTAGTAACGGTCACCTTGACCTCACCCACCCCGTATGCAATCCCAAGCGAGGTCTCAATATAAGGTATCTATGTATGAAGTTTCATTAAAATATCTCGATGCATTCTCAAGTTATTGAGCGGAAACAGTTTTTCTATTTTTAGTAACGGTGACCTTGACCCCACCCACCCCGTATGCAATCCCAAGTGTGGTCTCGATATAAGGTATCTATGTATAAAGTTTTATTAAAATATCTCGATGCATTCTCAAGTTATTGAGCGGAAACCGTTTTTCTATTTTTAGCAATAGTGACCTTGACCTTTGACCTGTGGACCTCAACATTTATAGGCGTCTTCCTTTCCTCCCAAGTAACCAGCATACCAACTTTCATGATCGTAGGTCAAAGCGTTCTCTAGATAGCGTGCGGAAACAAAATGGTCTACGGTCAGACCGACCATCCGACCGACAGACCTACGGACAGGTGCAAAGCAAGATACCCCCACTGCTTCGAAGGGGGGCATAATTAAATTTAAGTGATTAATAAGAAAATCAACCGCATTTTATGAAATTTACTGTTTTTATTAAGAGATTTTCGAACTCTGCTAAAAGCACAAACTACTGCTAAGCGCCTTTGTACAGTGAAGTTACGCGTTCTTCATGGAATATTACGCATTTGTACAGAGGAAGAGAAGGGTGTTCAAAGCGGTAGTAACATCATGTTTTTTTACACCAGAAGTGACGGCAGTCTTTAGTCGAAGTGGTTATCAACAGAGGAAACAAGGATATCAGTGAACTGATGTATGTTCCCCAATGCACTTTGCCAAGTAATGAGAATGCAATCAGAAGAGCTGAGTGCAGACAATTGTGCTCTATATATTAATTTCAGCAATCATCAAAGTCCCATAACTGTAAAAACAAGAGATGTCAAAGGACAGAGCGCTCCACTATTCGAAATATTGCAGTTGGTACATATTTTGGATAGTGGAAGGGGCATAAATTTGTTAAAATACAAAACTTTTAAGTGAAGCCTTGTATATAGGGATGGGACCGAATACTGAAATCAATATTCAAATATTCGTTTTAGGTATTCGAATATATTCGAATATTCGTTTTGTAAATACTACTATATACTACTATATACGGCACCCTGTCCGAATATTTACTTATCCGAAATATGTATACTACGTGTACGTAGTTGTTTTACCTTGTTTAAGTGGTAAATGAGCGATATAACTTTGTGAGTGTTAGGCAAATATAAAGAAATGTAAGATATTGTTAAATGTATTGTTAATTAATTTGTTCATCATTCCGTGTTTTTTTTCAGAACCACGAAGCTTGTATCTGCTGTGCAGATTACACGTTGCCTGGGTTTTGTCTAATGACCGCATAAAGTACTTCCAAGCACATGATGGTGGCATTGTTTAATAATAAAGACTCTTGTATAATATACGGGGTTGATATAATGGAGAATAATTTACAAGTGACATAGAGTAAGATTGACCAGATCATGCTCATTTTGTTAAAGAAATTGATTGGCTGATAATGGATTCATTTTGAATGGTTTACTTAGAGAGTAATTGTAATTTACTGTAAACAAGTTAACCGTATAGATGTCACTTAAGGATAATAAACAACAATGTACGCCTTGTGCAAACTGTGAAACCGTTATCACAACATGGCCCAGTTTTGTTATTTGTGGATACAATGCGTCATATTCGCGCCTCCTACAACCCGTTAACTCGCGGCCCTTGTACAGACGTGGCCTCCCTGCCAATTATCAATTGTCGTTAAAAAGTGGGCAAACTCTGTCAAAAAACAAAACAGAGTTATGGGTAATGTTGCCCCTGATACTAGAGTTGATGACAAAGGTTAGTTCGTTCCAAGTTTCAAGTGAATAACTTATGTAGTTTTGAAGTTACAAAACTTTGGAATATAAACTCTAACCAGAAAATCTATGTGAAAAAGGGGCATAACTCTGTCAAATTACAAAAAAGAGTTATGCGTAATGTTGCCCCTGATACTAGAGTTGATGACAAAGGTTGGTTCCAAGTTTCAAGTGAATAACTTATGTAGTTTTGAAGTTAAAAAACTTTTGAATATAAACTTTAACCAGAAAATCTATGTGAAAAAAGGGCATACCTCTGTCAAAATACCAAATAGAGTTATGGGGGAATGTTCAACCTGATACTGGAGTTGATGACAAAGGTATATTCCAAGTTTCAAGTCAATAGGTTATGTAGTATTGAAGTTACAAAACTTTTGAATATAAACTTTATCCAGAAAATCTATGTGAAAAAGATGCATAACTCTGTCAAAATACAACACAGAGTTACAGGGTGTTGCCTTTGATACTGGAGTTGATGATAAAGGTTAGTTTCAAGTGAATAACTTATGTAGTTTTGAAGTTACAAAACTATTGGATATAAACTTTAACCAGAAAATCTATGTGAAAAAGGGGCACAACTCTGTCAAAATACAAAACAGAGTTATGGGGAATGTTGCCCCTGACACTGGAGTTGATGACAAAGGTATATTCCAAGTTTCAAGTGAACAACTTATGTAGTTTTGAAATTACAAGACTTTTGAATAAAAACTTTAACCAGATTCAGACGCGGATGCCAACGCCGGGAGTAGTAGGAAAGCTCACCTATTCTTCGAATAGTCAAGCTAAAAATCATGGAAGCGGAGCATTTTGGTACAATGAACACCTCCTCTTGGTAATGAAACTTACAATAAAGTTTCATTGAATATTGCTAGTAGTTGCTGAGAAACAGTCCAGACAAGAATTGCGCACTATACACTAATTTCAGCATCCTTCAAAGTCCCATAACTTCAAGGAAGATCACTGAAAGGGAACATACTGTACTGTGCGCACCTCATTTTGACAATGAAGCATCACATACAGTTTCATTGTATTCTAACCAGTAGTTGCGGAGAAATAGCCCTGACCAGAATTGTGCACTATATTATAATTTCAGAAATCTTCAAAGTCCCACAACTCTGAGAAAAATCATCTAAACGAAACATCATGGTTCAGTGCACACCTCCTTTTGGTACGAGGGATGATCCAGAATTACCCAGTATTTAGTTACATATTCAATAATATTTTTTACACGTCCATAAAAATACACCAAAACAAAACGGAATCTATCTACTATACATGAAAATAAAATATGTTGCAATCAAAAAATACATCACCGGCATAAAATTTAACTGAAATCTGGCCCGTAGTTGTGTAGAAATAGATTGGACAAAAAATTGTGCACTAAATACTTATTTCAGAAATCTTCAAAATCCTATAACTCTAAGAACAAGAGTTGTCAGAGGACAGCGAGCTCGACTATACGAAGTCAGTTGGTACATATTTTGAAAAGTGGAAGGGGCATAATTTGCTAAAATACAAAACTGAGTTATAGCAATTATTTCATCAAATTATTCCAAGTTTCAAGCTTATGTAGTTAATAACTTGTGTAGTTTTGAAGTTATAAGAGATTTGAATATAAACTTTAACCAGAAAATCTATGTGAAAAAGGAGCATAACTTTGTCAAAATACAAAATAGAGTTATAGGGAATGTTGCACCTGTCACTGGAGTTGATGACAAAGGTATATTCCAAGTTTCAAGTGAATAATTTATGTAGTTCTGAAGTTACAAAACTTTTGAATATAAACTTTAACCAGAAAATCTATGTGAAAAAGGGGCATAACTCTGTCAAAATACAAAACAGAGTTATAGGGAATCTTCCCCCTGACACTGGAATTGATGACAAAGGTATATTAAAAGTTTCAAGTGAATAACTTGTGTAATGTTGAAGTTAGAAGACTTTTGAATTAAAACTTAAACCAAATTCAGACGCAGACGCCGACGCCAGGGGTAGTAGGAAAGCTCACCTTTTTTTCGAATCATTGAAGCACAACATCCCGGTTCAGTGCATACCTCCTCTTGGTAATGAAGCTTCCTATAAAGTTTCATTGAATTCAAACCAGTAGTTGCGAACAATTGACCGGACAAGCATTGTGCGCTCAATGCTTATTTAAGAAATCTTCAAAGTCCCATAACTCTAAGACAAATCATTGAAGCGAAACGTTCTGGTTCATCGCACATCTCCTCTTGGTAATGAAGCTTCCTATGAATTTTAAATTAATTCTGGTCATTAGTTGCTTAGAAATACTCCGGACAAGAAAACCGGATGGACGGACGGAAAAGCGGCGACTATATGCTCTCCGGAAAATGTTTGGGGAGCATAATAACCACCTTCTAGCGCATAAGTGATGCGGACAAAACTTGATGATTGTCTACATCGCACGGAAATGGCGGCTGTGAAGAGCAGAAGTGACAAGCAGGCTGCTTACACCTGAGGTGAATTTGTCAAAGTGAGGAAGACCTCATGCTACAGCAGCAGTGACGCTTGCATATAGCGGATATGACGTGATTACTGTGAGTGTTCACACCGGAAATGAAAGCTGTCTGCATTGCTAGTGCTAATGCAATTGTCTTGAAAGAAAGTGACACTTGCAAACAGCAGCGGACGTGATGGTTGTTGATAGCGAAAATGACAGCGGAAGTGACGGTTCTCTGAGTGCTAGTGATGACAGCATACAGCAGCGGAAGTGACATTGCTGACAGCGGAAGAGAATTCCCTCATAAACAACTGCTGCTGGTGGATTTTTTTCAGCTTTGGATCAGGTCATTAAATGCGTTCTGTCAAATCCTTGAGCTGAAATGATAAAACATGCTAATGATCAGATGAAATGTGTTCTGCTCCAGCTTGTACGATTTTGTGTGGTCTTATAATGAAATGTATTTCAAAATCTCTTTTTCATGTGCAAGACGCAAAACAGCTGCACTCACAATGAGGTAAATGAAAATAGCCATACATATTAAACGCAGGAATTTTCAAAATGCTTAAAAATCGGTACAGAAATCTAAAATATGAATTATGTCACTTATTAATTAGTGCAAATAATTAAACACTATGGTTAAACAGACCCCAGTATTACACTAAATTGAAGTAGATTTGTAAACTGTTTTCACCATACCACATACCTATAGTCCGCAATATCACTTTTGCCTGCAAATAAAAATATATATTATACGAGACCAAGTTTGTATATACATGTAGCAAAAAAAACTAGGAACTATTCAACGAATTACGAATTACTTTTATTTTTTCCTGAGAAAGCTAGATATATCATCAAGTTAAAACTAGTGGGCCTTGATGGCTTAAAGCGCTCACCTGAGTACTAGCAAAGACAAACGCCATATACTGTTGTGACAGGTTTGAAAAGTAAGGTATCTAAAGAATACATGTTTATATGCGGAAGGGGTTAGGTTCGGTTTGACTTCATTCACTGGGCAGTGCAACGGGCTATACAAGATGAGCAGTGAAGCTGCCGTGTTTTTACTCATGGTTCTCAGAGCAATTTTCTTGACATTGTTTTTTTACTAAGTCAGTAACAGCAAATTAAGAAACGGTATATTTTTATGTCTTTTCACTGGCAGTTTTGTAGAACTAGTTGTAATGTAATTATTGAGATGGCTGTGCTAAGGTCAAGTTTGGCCCTGTCTTTGATTGTTTATCATCATTGGACAGAAAACTATGTTAATCCAAGCTTTGAAGCCATCAACGCTACATAAACAGATAATTGTATGAAAGGTTTGCAATTGTTGGAAATCCTATTTCATCAGTTTTAAAAAAATTAGGAAATTTAAGTCTTTAATTGGCTCTGACATGTAAATGCAAAACTCTGTGATAGGATCTGGTTTGTTATCAACGTCAATAAAGTCACTCATTTTGCATGAACAAAATGGTAACAGGGTATGTTCACCAGCTTGTTGTCAAGACTGGATGAACAAGAGCTGTCAGAGGACAGCGAGCTGGACTATTTAAAGTATTTCAGTTGGTAAATATTTTGGAAAGTGGAAGTGGCATACATTTGTTGAAATACAAAGCTGAGTTATGGCAATTATTTCATCAATTTATACTAAGTTTCTATTGAATACCTTATGTAGTTTAGAAATTATAAGACTTTTGAAAAAAACTTTACACTGAAAATTGATGTAAAAAAAGGGCATAACTCTGTCAAAATACAAAACTGGGTTATTTCAACTTATTTGGATTGTGACAACTGATGCTGTAGTTGATGACAAAGGTATATTCCAAGTTTCAAATGAATAACCCATCAAGTTTTGAAGTTATAAAACTTTTGAATACAAACTTAAATTTGAAAATCAATGTAAAAAGGGACATAACTGTGCCAAAATACACAACAGAGTTATGGAGAATGTTACACCTAATGCTGGAGTAGATGGGAAAAGTATATTCCAAGTTTCAAGTGAATAACCAATGAAGTTTTGAAGTTACAAGACAATTGAATAAAAACTTGAACCCTAAATTATATGAAAAAGGGGCATAACTCTGTCAAAATACAAAACTGGGTTATGGGGAATGTTACAATTGATGTTGGAGTTGATGATAAAGGAACATTTCAAGTTTCAAGTAAACAACTGGTGTAGTTTTCAACTTATAAGACTTTTGAATATAAACTTTAAACAGAAAATATATGTGAAAAACGGGTATAACTCTGTCAAAATACAAAACTGAGTTATGGGAAATGTTGCACCTGATGCTGGAATTGATGACAAAAGTAAATTTTAAGTTCCAAATGAGTAACATATGTAGTTTTGAAGTCACAAGACTTTTGAATATAAACTGTAACCACGATCAGACATGGACGCCGACGCGGGCCGAGTAGAAAAGCACACTATTCTTTGATAGTCTAGCTTAAAATAAAGTTTCTTATCATGCATACAATATTTTTGCATTTTTGTGCGCAATAACTCGGTTTGCTGCTTGGTTTGTGCTCAGACCATATCGTCATACACAAACTGTGGAACTTTGGTTAATATTGGATGAAAAATGAAGTCTCCATCCTGCATTAAGTCCATGTTTGCATTTTGTTACGAAACAAGTGGCAATAACTCAGGGGTTTGTGGCCCAATATAGCCCATTTTTGGCTTCTGCTGAAATCTATGGTAAACAGTCATGTTTGGTCAAGATTGGATGAAAAAATATTTTAGGAAAAAACATTTTTGCATTGTTTTTTCCATGAATAAAAGGCAAAAACTGTAGCATTCCTAGTGCAATATCGCCTATAACCCTTGAATCCCAAGATTGTATGGTCATACAGAAACTGTGCAAGTTTGGTAAAGATTGAATAAACAAGAGGGCCACTAGGTTGCTAACCTGAGTTAAAGGCATCATAATGGGGCCAAATGGCACTCAAGCAGTTACCCGAGTATAAAGATCTGGGCCTTGCAGTTTCAGGAGATTTGTATAGTCTATATAAACCATGTGACGCACAGGGTGTGGCCCGCTTTCTTCCCCAGGGTATAATTTGAATAATATTTGTAGAGGACCACTATACAATATTACATACCAAATATGAAACCACTGGGCCTTGGGGTTTCAAAAGAGAAGATTTTTAAAATTATTTTGCTATTTAAATCTATATAAACCATGTGACCCACAGGGCGTGGCCATTTTTTTACCCCAGGGGCATTTACCCCTTGAACAATCATTGCAGAGGACCACTAAACAATGTTACATACCAATTACAAGAAACATGGAAATTCCACGAAAAACAAATTTTTAGAATTAAATGCATTAAAGTCAGCGTAAAATGTATAA
Source organism: Congeria kusceri (assembly GCA_027627225.1). Classification (NCBI taxonomy): domain Eukaryota; kingdom Metazoa; phylum Mollusca; class Bivalvia; order Myida; family Dreissenidae; genus Congeria; species Congeria kusceri. Next base: position 49,893,100 of record CM051031.1, on the reverse strand, counting down.
GTCTATTTTTCGTAATGGTGACTTTGATCCCACCCACCCGAGATGCAATCCCAATCGAGGTCTTGGTATAAGATATCAATGTATGAAGTTTCATTAAAACATCTCTAAACGTTCTCAAATTATTGAGCAGACACTGTTTTTCTATTTTTAGTAACAGTGACCTTGACCAGTAACCGTTTTTCTATTTTTAGTAAGAGTGACTGTGACCTTGACCCCACCCACCCCATATGCGATCCCAATCTAGGTCTCGATATAAGGTATCTATGTATTAAGTTTCATTAAAATATCTTAATGCGTTCTCAAGTTATTGAGAAGAAACCGTTGTTCTATTTTTAGTAACAGCGACCTTGACCTTGACCCCACCCACCCCATATGCAATCTCAAGCTATGTATCGCTATAAGGTATCTATGTATGAAGTTTCATTACGATAGCTCAATCCGTTCTCGAGTTAGAAAGCTGAAACGAAGTGCTATGCCTGGCCGCCTGCACGCCCAACTAATTACGCCAATCTAATAACAAAAATGTTTGGTCGAAAAATTTGGTTAACAAAACACTGGGTTTTGCAGTTTCAGAGGAGAAGATTTAAAAGTCATTTTATTCAAACCATGTGAACCCAGAGGCGTGGCCATCATTTGAACAATCTTTGTAGAGGACCACTAGCAATGTTACATACCAAATATGAAACCTCTGGGCCTTGCAGTTTCAGAGGAGATTTTAAGTCATTTTGCTATTTAAGTCTATATAAACAATGTGACCCTTCGGGCGTGGCCAGTTTTGACCCCAGGGGCATCATTTGAACAATCTTTGTAGAGGACCACTAGAGGATGCCACATATCAAATATGAAACCACTAGGCCTTGCGGTTTCAGAGAAGATTTTTAAAGTCATTTTGCTATGTAAGTCTATATAAACAATGTGACCCCCAGGGCGTTGCCAGTTTTGATCCCAGAAGCATCATTTGAACAACCTTTGTTGAGGACAACTATACAATGTTACCAACCAAATACCAAACCTCTGGGCCTTGCGGTTTTAGAGTAGAAGATTTGCAAAGTCATTTAGCTATCTAAGTCTTAATAAACCATGTGACCCATGAGGCGTGGCCAGTTTTTACCCCAGGGACATCATTTGAACAATTTTTGTAGAGGACCACTATTCAATGTTACATACCAAACATGAAACCTCTGGGCCTTGCGGTTTCAGAGGAGAGAAGATTTTTAAAGTCATTTTGCTATATTAGTCTATATAAACCAATTGACCCCAGGGGCATCAGTTGAACAATCTTTGTAGAGGACCACTACAGGATGCCACATACCAAATATGAAAGCTCTCAGCCATGCAGTTTCAGAGATTTTGAAAGTTTTCACTTTTAAAATCTATTTTTAGCTCTGGTGACCTACATATCCAGCGTACCAAAACAATTTGAACAATTTTGAAAGAAGGTCACCCAAGGATCATTCCTGTGAAGTTTGGTGAAAATCTGCCCAGCGGTTTAGAAGTAGATGTTGTTTGGGTGAAAACGTTGACGCACGACGGATGAAAAGTGATCACAAAAGCTCACCATGAGCACGTTGTGCTCAGGTGAGCAAAAAAAGGAGTTTGCATGAAAAGGAGCAATAACTCTAGTGTTCCTAATGCGATTTTGCGAAATATAAATCCCATACGAAATGTTATGGTCATACAACACTGTGCAAGTGTGGTCAAGATTGCATAACAAGAGGGCCAAGATAGCCCTAGGTCGCTCATCTGAGTTTAAGGCATCATAATGGCTTATGACAAGAGGCCAAATGGCACTTAACCACTTACCAGAGTATAAAGATCTGGGCCTTGCAGTTTCAGGAGAAGAATTTTATAGTCTAAATAAACCATGTGACCCACAGGGCATAGCCACTTTCTACCGCAGGGGCATAATATTTGAACAATATATCAAGTCAAATATGAAACCTCTGGGCCTTGCGGTTTCACCGGAGAAGATTTGTAAAGCCCACTTTCCATATTAGTCTATATAAACCATGTGACTCCAATTGTGTCTCATTTTGCTATTTAAGTCTATATAAACCATGTGACCCCTGGGGCGTGGCCAGTTTTGACCCCAGAGGAATCATTTGAACAATCATTGTAGAGAACCACTATACAATGTTACAAACCAAATATAAAACTTAAAAGTCATTTTGCTATTTAAGTCTCTATAAACCATGTGACCCCGGGGTGTGGCCAGTTTTGACCCCAGGGGCATCATTTGAGCAATCTTTGTAGATGACCACTATACAATGTTACAAAACAAAAATGACACCTCTGGGCCATGCAGTTTCAGAGGAGAAGATTTTAAAAATTATTTTGCTATTTAATCCCCTGGGGCGTGGCCAGTTTGGACCCCAGGGGCATCATTTGAACAATCTTCATAAAGGACCACTATAAAATGTTACATACCAAATATAAAACCTCTGGGCCTTGCAGTTACAGAGGAGATTTTTAAAGTAATTTTGCTATGTAAGTCTATATAAACCATGTGACCCTGGGGCATGGCCCATTTTGACCCCAGGGGCATAATTTGAACAATCTTTGTATTATAGGACCACCATATAATGTTACATACCAAATATGAAACCTCTGGCCCTTGCTGTTTCAGAGGAGAACATTTTTACAGCCATTTTGCTATTTAAGTCTATATAAATCATGTGACCGCCAGGGCGTGGCCAGTTTTGATCCCAGGGGCATCATTTGAACAATCTTTGTAGAGGACCACTATACAATATTATATACCAAATATGAAAACTCTGGGCCTTGCAGTTTCATAGGAGAAGATCTTTAAAGTCTTTTGCTATTTAAGTCTATATAAACCATGTGACCCACAGGGCGTGGCCAGTTCTGACCCCAGGGGCATCATTTGAACAATCTTTGTAGAAGACAACAATCCAATAATACATACCAAATATGAAACCTCTGGGCCTTGCGGTTTCAGAGGAGAAGATTTTCGAAGTCATTTTGCAATATATTCCATAAAAAGCATGTGACCCCCGAGGCGTGGCTTGTTTTGACCCCTGGGGCATAATTTCAACAATCTTTGTAGAGGACCACTAAAAAATGTCCCATATCAAATATAAAACCTCTGGGCCTTGCGGTTTCAGAGGAGATTTTTAAAGTCGTTTTGCTATATATTCTATATAGCCATGTGACCCCCAGGACAATTTTTGTAGATGACCACTACAGGATGATACATACCAAATACAAAATCTCTGGGCCTTACGGTTTCAGATGAGAAGATTTTTAAAGTCATTTTGCTCTATATTCAATATAAACCATGTGACCCCTGGGGTCTGGCCCATATTGACACCAGGGGCATAATTTGAACAATCTTTGTAGAGGACCACTAGAAGATGTCACATATTAAATATGAAAGCTCTGAGCCTTGCGGTTTCAAAGAAGATTTTTAAAGTTTTCACTTTTTAATTCTATTTTTAGCTCTGGTGACCTACATAGGCAGCGGACCGGAATGATTTGAACAACTTTGAAAGAGTTCCACCCAATAATCATTCCTGTGAAGGTTGGTGAAAATCTGCCATGTGGTTTAGGAGGAGATGTTGTTTGAATGAAAAGTTGACGACGGACGGACGCACGGACACACGGACGCATGGACGAGGGACAACGGGCGATCACAAAAGCTCACCATGAGCACTTTGTGCTCAGGTGAGCTAAAAAGTGGAGGCTTGATCTTGAGAAAAAACAAATTGTTGACAGCACACAGACTACAGCCGATGCAGGGAGGTCCTATACCAATAGCTCCCCCATAGTTCACTGTTTGTCATATTTTCAAGCATAAACAGCGACAACACTGCTGTTGATGAAATGATCATAGAACATAGGGGCTCAACATTCATACTTTGCCCTATTAAACTTTTACAAATATGTCCTCTTTTGTCATAAATTTAAGACAACAGTATTAAATTGACAGATCTTAGTATGCTAACTTTGTACCGTACACACATCGATTATACACTTGTCATTAAACCCTCTATTTACCTCTTCTTCAGATTTTGCTTCAAACACATGACAGTTGAATTTCTCAGCTAAACTGCAGTAGGTCTCGCTGAAACATAAAATGTTAACATGTGGAATTACAAATTGTTATTTAAAGCATTGGCACATTGGTGAAAACACCACCAGAAGAATTTGCACAGAAATGAAAATTCTTTTAAATGTTGGTAACATGTTGCCTGTAAGTATTCCTTTACAACTGCATGACTTTTGGTAATTGTGGAACTGTACTGTGTAGAAAAACATGGTACAAGATTTTTTATACCCTGTTGTACTTTTGTACCCATAAGTATGAAATTGTTACAACTGTATCAAAAATGAAGTGTACACAGTGTTTACACTATTGCTGCTAAGTGCTTACCCAGCTATGAATGCATAGTACTTCATGGCATCAGTTCTGCGACCGCAGGCAGATATTTCAGTGAATAAATGTTGCAAAACTATCTGGAAATATCCATATACAAATCATCAAGACATGCAAACTGGTAATACATTTTTATATACTGTCAATATTACATAAAAGTGGCCTCTAGTCAGCTTCAATCAATGAGCATGATTGAAAAACTAAGAAAAATACAAATAAATGGTCCACAATTTACAATTTTCATTTAAATTAAATACTAGAACTCCACGAGTCAGATGTGTCGTCTGACGCCGGATAGCTTACGTGAATCCAAATGAAGAAGCACTTTAGGTTAATGCTCAAATTTTTTTAAACAGATTTATTTAAATCTTTAAAAGCACTGCACTCTGGCTAATTGCAAAGAAAATACTAATTAAACCAAAAATGCGACACAAAAATAAGTGGCCGAAGCCGCCACCAACAAAAGTAACACCTATATGTCGCCTATTCAGGCGACAGAAAAACTAGAACTTTGTCACAGGAGTGACAACGGGCCCCGAATGATAGCATGGTTGAAGGTGATGGCCAGCCAGTTTTTTTAATTTGTGATTGGAAATGAAACTAGTTCATGTCAGCAATTCCATCTATGTCAAAGATTACCTAAAGCTTCGTGGAATATATTTAGTACATGCATGTTTACATTGATAACCAATAATTGTCGAATATCAAAAAAACACAATAACTAATGCAATATATACTCAACTTCCGAATGTGGGAGACAAATTTACATCCCCATCTTTACGCACAACCACACATTACCCTCAACAATGAAGACAAGTTTCAAGAAAGTCTGTTGGAAACTGTAGGAGTTGCAATCACAAGGAATTTTCCATCTATATTCATTACAATAGCTCAATCTGTTATTGAGTACCTGAGATCCCACCCACCCCCTATGCAATCCCATGCGATGTCTTGATAAAAGGTATCTATGTATTAAGTTGAATTACAATAGCTCAATTCGTTCTCGAGTAATTGAGCGGAAACCGTTTTTCTATTTTTTGTAACGATGACCTTGACAAAAGACACCATCCACCCCCTATGTAATCCCAAGCCAGGTCTCGATATAAGGTATCTATGGATGAAGTTTCATTAAAATATTTCAATTTGTCCACAAGTTAGAGAGCTGAAACCAAAAGTTGACTGCCTGAAAATGAAAAATTAACAAAGGGCAATAACTCCAAAATTATGAAGTGCAGAGTAACGGTTCTTGTGCACTGCACTTCTCCTCAATGAGATCTATCCACCTATGAAGTTTCAAGTTAATAACTCTTATAGTAGTTTCAAGTAACTCTTATAGTCTAAGAGTAATGCTCCTGGAAAAAACGAAGTATGAAAAATTAACAAAGGGCAATAACTCCAGAACCATGAAGTGCAGAGTAATGGTTCTTGTACAATGCACTTCTCCTTAATGAGATCTATCCACCCATGAAGTTTCAAATTAATAGCTGAAACGGAAAGAAAAACATGAGAAATGTGGACGGACGGACGGACAGACGGACGGACAGACAGGGTGATTACTATAGGGCACCCGTAAAAAATTTGTGGGGCCCTGATAAAGTTGTTTACAAATAATTTTTTTCCACTGTTGGTCATGCTGACAGGTTCATTCATGAAATAATATTATTTAAATAGTATACATGTAAATTATACCAGTGAATATCATTTTACCAGTTTTTTAGCAATCAATTAATATATCAGTCGCTCAAACAATCAATCAAAATACCTGTCCTGATGATTTACTGGATATTGTCACATCTTTTTCACCAAGCTCAAGAAGAACAGTCTGAAAAGTGGTTATTTTATATGAGTCAACATCGTAAATAAATAGCACCAGAATGAACTAAACATTTCTTGATTGGAAGCGTATTGTCAACATACAAACTACTGTCCTCTCTCAGTCCTATGTCCTTATTTGTATGTTAGAATGCTGCCATCAATTAGTTTTCGTCTTGAAATAAAAGTAATATTGACAACAAAATTAACCTTTTTTTTAAATACTAAGTGCAAGGAAAATTAAGAATACCAAACTTTGTCTTGTTGTTGTTGTTTTTGGATACGTAATAGCCTAATAAATTATCTGTTCGTAAGAATCAATGATTTTTTTCTTATTTAACACGGTCTGGTAACAAGACTCATTTCGAAAGCCAAAAACCGTTGATTTTTCCCAATTGGAATTTAAAAATTCCCAAATCTTAATAAACGAAATCCAAAATCCTAAAGCTCACACCTAAAAGTCTGCGAATTTAGAGAAGATTTTTAAAGTCATTTTGCTATTTAAGTGTATATAAACCATGTGACCCCCAGGGTGTGGCCAGTTTTGACCCCAGGAGAATAATTTGAACAAACTTTGTAGAGGACCACTAGAGGATGCTATATTATCAAATATGACAGCTCTCAGTTTTGAAAGAGGGTCACCAAAGGATCATTCCTGTGAAGTTTGGTGAAAATATGCCAAGTGGTTTAGCAGGAGATATTGTTTGAATGAAAATATTGATGCATGACAGACTAGAAATGTGTCCACAGGCACAGATGCCCCCACCTATGCAGCCATTTCTATATGGCGCCACTTTGTGTGTATGCATACACATTTTTGTGCAAGAGGAATTGAACTTTTATACTGTACTTTATGCTAACGTGTTCTCTTATTCTGTCATGTAAGTTGAGTTATCATAAAATAGTTTTAGTCCTGACAAAAAATCAATAAAGGGTAGTAATTAAAACTTTTGGGCAATTATGAGTTAAGGTTCTTGTATGCTTCACTTACTCTTGCTATCTTAAATCATTCTATGCAGAATCAACAAAATTCCTTGTATCATATTTGAATTATGATTTGCTCACTCATGAATAAAGGGAAATAATTCTCTAACTTCACAAGTCAGGTTCTTGCATGCGACACACCATCTGGTGATGGTGATCATTTCTGCCAATATATCTGAAAATCCCTGCATGCATTGCAATATTAGGCACTGGACAAATATTTGACCTTTGACCTTGATTAGTGACCTAGACCTTTCAGCTACAGACCTGGTTCTTGAACGCCACATGCCATCTCATAATGCTTATCATTTGTGAAAAGTAATTTGAAAATTCTTCCATGCCGGAAAAAAAAAATACTTCAGTCAATGTCAATGGCTTTAACTTTATACTTGACCTTTGACCTTTAAGTGTGACCTTGACCTTAGACCAAAGGACCTGGTTGTTGCATGCCACATGCGGTCTAATACCACTTTTCACTTCTGTCAAGTTTTTTATAAATTCTTCTATGCCAGACAAAATTATGCTCCAGACAGAGTCCATGGTATTCATACTTATATTTGACCTTTCACCTTTAAGTGTGACCTTGACCTTGGACCTAGTTCTTGCGGATGATACATTGTCTTATAATGGTTATCACTTCTGCCATGTTATTTGAAAATCCTTCAATGCTGGACAAATTTATTACCGGGACAACAATCTTAACATATATACAATCATATACTTGACCTTTTAAGTGTGACCTTGACCTTGGACCAAGGCACCTTGTTCTTGCATGCTCAACACTTGTGCCAAGTTGATTTAAATTCCTATCATGCTGGACAAAATTATGCTTCGGACAGGGTCTATGGCATAAATTCTTATGTTTGAACTAGAGACATGGTTCTTGCGTTCTACACACCGTCTCACCATGCTCAACACTTGTGCCAAGTTATTTTAAATTCCTTCCCCGCTGGACAAAATTATGCTATGGACTGGGTCTATGGCTTAAATTCTTATATTTGACCTTTGGTCTTTAAGTGCCACCTTGACCTTGGACCTAGGGACATGGTTCTTGTGGGCGACACACTATCTCACCATGCTTAGCACTTCTGCCAAGTTATTTGAAATTCCTTCCCCGCTGGACAAAATTTTGCTCCGGACAGTTTCTGTGGCTTTAATTCTTATATTTGACCTTTGACCTTTAAGTGTGACCTTGACCTTGGGACCTGGTTCTTGTGAGCAACACACCGTCTCACAGTGCTCAACCCTTGTGCCAAGTTATTTTAAATTCCTTTCATGCTGGACAAAATTATGTTCGGGACCCCTATGGCTTTATTCTTATATTTGACCTTTGACCTTTTAGTGTGACCTTGACCTGGGACCTTGGGACTTGGTTCTTGTGCGCGACACACTGTCTCACTATGCTTAACATTTCTGCCAAGTTATTTGAAAATGCTCCAATGCTGGACAAAGTTCTTGTCCGGACAAGAATCCAAACATACGTACACATGTACATACGTACACACGTACATATGTACGTACCCACGGACAGGGCAAACTCTATATTTCCCTCCATCATTGATGGTGGGGTCATAAAAAAAAGTTGGTTACTAAAGATAAGAAATCATTAAATTTTCCCATTTGCAAGATTTCACAATGCGAAATGCCCAAAGACAGGTAGCCGACCCATTCCATTCCCAAAACTGTGAAGAAAATCCCTGAGAATTCATAACCCATTTGTCTGTTCATGTATCAGACCATTATACATGTTTTAAACAGCAAGAACATGATAAACTAGAACTCCGCGAGTCGGATGTGTCGCCTGATGGGGCTTAACTTAAGTATGATATGAGCAATTATTCCAAAAGACAAACTTTACCTTCCTTTTATGCCTACAAACTCTTCCATAAAGTTCCATAAAGATTGAGCAAAAACTGTTTAAGCTATTGTCTGCACAAGCCTTATATAAACATTTTTTTTTAATGGGCATAACACAAGTACGATAAGAGCAATTAGGCAGAAAATTGAACTTAACCTTCCTTTTATGCCTACTAACACTTCCATAAAGTTTCATAAAAATTGAACAAAAACTTTTTAAGTTACTGTCTGCGCAAGCGTTATTTGAACAATTTTTTTATTAAAACAGGGCATAACTCAGGTACCATACGAGCATTATGCCAAAACTCTAACTTAACCTTCCTTTTATGCCTTCTAACACATAAAGTTTCATAACAATAGCACAAAATCTTCTCAACTTATTGTCTGCGCAAACTGAATGCAAATTCGCCGCCGACGCCGCCAAAAGTAACCCCTATATGTTGGCTTTTTAGGCAACACAAAAACTTGTACATATTACCTGGGACTCATTATTCTGTGAAAGCACATTGGCTACGCCGAATTCAACGAGGTCCACCCGGCCGTCCTACAAATGCAACACATTGTGAAACAAGAGGCACACGAGTGCATGTATCACTCTACTGGCTTATTAAGTAAGGAGTATTAGAAGCAAAATAACCCTGATATGCTATATAAGGGAAAAGGCTCCACTCTGACAGCCATGTTTTTTTATAAATCATGTTAAACATTTTGTTAGAAAACCACCTAAGGAACATTTCTGTGAAATTATTTAGAAATCCAAGAAGTGGCTTCCGAAATTAAGTTTTAAATATACCCATATTAGGAAAAATGGTCCCGCCACCTGGTGGCCATGCTTTTCAACAGAGCGGAACCTTTTGAGCAAATCGGTAGAGAACCCCCCAAGAAACATTTCTGGGAAATTATTTTGAAATCCAACCAATGGTTGTTGACAAGAAGATTTTCTAAGTTTTCAATACAGTCATATAAGGAAAAATGGCCTCGCCCCCTGGCGGCCATGTTTTATCAACGGTGAGGAACTATTTGAGCAACTTTAGTAGAGAACCAACAAAGGATCATGTCTGTGAAATTATTTGAAAATCTACCCCAAAATTTATGAGGAGATGTTGTTAAAAGATTTTCCTGTTTATTGCTCTGGCGACCATCTTTTGCAGTGGACTGGAACCATTTGAGCAACTTTGGTAGAGCACCACTCAAGTAATATTTGTGTGAAGCTTCATCCAAATCGACCCACTGGTTTAAGAGAAGTCATTTGAAGGAAAATTTTACGTACTGAAGCATGCACACACGTTGGACAAACTGCCATTGCATTAGCTCGCTAGCCTTTGGCCAGTGGAGCTAAACACTGATATCTCAGAATGTTATGGTATCGCTTAGACAAATAAAACTGACCTTTAAAGCAAGAGTTTCGGTATTGGAATCGAGTTAAATGGATGAAAGAGAATCCTAATGAAAACATATTTATGGTATCAATAAACACTTGAAACATGTGCATGAACAAAATGGAGTATACCTAGAATTTTCATAAGGGCGACGAATATACCCCCACAATATGGCCTTTAACACAAGAATGGCATCCAATTAAAAGAAATGGACCCAAAGCGATTTGTGAATGTTTAACAGAACTCTATCAATATTAAATGGTTTGTATCTGAAGCCTTTCATCAGTTACTGTCTGGAAACAATCCAAAAACAGTGTATTTGGAAAAAATTTAGTTTAATACGAGCCATAACTCTGTCAACATTTTAGTGGTTTGTAATGAAAGTCAAACTTGACCTGTATTTATTATGTTGCATCTATGTACCTAAAATAATTTAAATATGTGAAGCCTTTCATAATTTTAATATTGTCCGGAAATCTTTGTTTTTAGGGAATTTAAGTCGCCATAACTCTGTCAACACTGAGTGGTATGTATTCAAATTCAAACGATGTTAAACCTGTGTAGTACTTAAAACAAAAAAAAATTCACACCTTTTATGAGTCATCATCCAGAAACAGTGTATTAAACAATTTAAGTTCAATAGGAACCACAACTCAACATTAAGTGGTTTGTAACCAAAGTCAAACTTGACCTGTACTGTATTATGTTACACCTATGTACCTAAAATAATTTAAATATGTAAAGCCTTTCATAAGTTATTTTCCGGAAACTGTATTTTTAGGGAATTTAAGTCGAAAAGGGGCCATAACTATGTCAACATTTAGTGGTTTGTTACCAAAGTCGAATGATGTTAAACCTGTGTAGTATAACTAGAAATGTGTCCACAGACACGGATGCCCCCACCTATGCAGCCACTTCTACATGGCGCCGCTTTGCCTGTAAGCATACACACATTTTTTGCAAAAGGAGAATTGAACTTTTATACTGTAGTTTATGATAATGTATTATCTTTCTCTGAGAAATAAGTTGAGTTATCACACAATAGTTTTACTTGTGAAAAAAATAAATAAAAGGTAGTAATTAAAATTTATGGGCAATTATGAGTTATGGTTCTTGTATGACTCACTTACTCAGATGCCCCAACCTATGCAGCCATTTCTATATGGCGCAGCTTTGTGTGTATGCATACACATTTTTGTGCACAAGAGGAATTGAGCTTTTATAGTGTACTTTGAACTAACATATTCTCTTATTCTTTGATGTAAGTTGTGAAAACTAAGTTGAGTTATCACAAAATAGTTTTAGTCCTGACAAAAAATCAATAAAGGGTAGTAATAAAAACTTCTGGGCAATTATGAGTTAAGGTTCTTGTATGCTTCACTTACTCTTGCTATCTTAAATCATTTTGTGCAGAATCAACAAAATGCCTTGTATCGTATTTGAATTATGATTTGCACACTCATGAATAAAGGGAAGTAATTCACTAACTTCACAAGTCAGGTTCTTGCATACCACACACCATCTGGTGATGGTGATCATTTTTGCAATTTATCTGAAAATCCCTGCATGCATGGCAAAACTATGCTCAGGACAATTATTTGACCTTGACCTTTCAGCTACAGACCTGGTTCTTGAACGCCACATGCCATCTCATAATGCTTATTCCTTCTGCCAAGATATTTGAAAATTCTTCCATGCCGTAAAGAATTATACTTCAGTCAATGTCAATGGCTTAAACTCGTATATTTTACTGTTGACCTTTAAGTGTGACCTTGACCTTAGACCAAAGGACCTGGTTGTTGATCCATATATGCTGTCTCATAATGCTTATCACTTCCGTCAAGTTAATTAAACATTCTTCCATACCAGACAAATTTATGCTCCAGACAGAGTCCATGATATTCATACTTTTATTTGACCTTTTACCTTTAAATGTGACTTTGACCTGGGCCCTAGTTCTTGCAGGTGACACATTGTCTAATAACAGTTATCACTTCTGCCAAGTTATTTGAAAATCGTTCAATGCTGGACAAAGTTATTGCCTGGACAAGATTCTTAAAAAAATATACAAATACTTGACCTTTACATGTGACCTTGACCTTGGATCAAGGCACCTTGTTCTTGCAAGCGACACACCACTGCATATGCTTATCACTTATGCCAAGTTGTTTGAAAATCCTTCCATGCTGGAATCCATTATGCTCCGGACAGTGTCTATGGCTTAAATTCTTATATAAAGATCCATTGACCTTTAAGTGTGACCTTGACCTTGGACCAAGGGACCTGGTTCTTGCGCGTGACACACCAACTCACCATGCTTTGCACTTCTACCAAATTATTTTACAATCCTTCCCTGCTAGACAAAATTATGCTCCAGACAGGGTCTATGGCTTAACTTCTTATATTTGACCTTTGACCTTTAAATGTGAATTGGACCTTGGACCTAGGGACCTGATACTTGCGCGCGACACACCGTCTCACCACTTCTGCCAAGTTATTTGAAATTCCTTCCCCGCTGGACAAAATTATGCTCCGTACGGGGTCTATGGCTTTAATTTTTATATCTGACCTTTGACCTTTACGTGTTACCTTGACCTTGGAATTAGGGACCAGGTTCTTGCGCGCTACACACATTCTCACCACGTTCAACAATTGTTCCAAGTTATTTTATTTTTTGCAGAGTATGAGTGCAATAGGCACCTGCATATATAATTGCATCAATACAATTAATTAACCACAAAACTGTATACATGTACTTGTATAATAACTGAATACATGTACTTGTATAAACTGCCAAACTTTTCCCAATAAAATAGAAACTGTCTGTATGCACGCATGGGCACAGTTTTGAATACAGTAAAAAATGATAAAAGACTCAATAAGTTTTTACAAAAGAGTTATGGAAAAAAGCAAATTATACTTTGAGTATTGAAGAATATAAGCAATATACTTGAACACCATAAAATGCGTGGTTTTATGGGTAAACAGGATTCTGTGTTGATAAACACACATGCCCCCGGTTGGTGCTGGGTAACCCATTTATTAGTCCAAATTAGGTCAAGGTCAATGTCAAAGTGAGGTTGGGTGATATGGGTGGATTGGGAACGCTCATAAGTAAAAACTGTGTAAATATCCAAGTGTTGTAGTAAGCGGTGTTGGTGCTAGAATCTAGTCAACCAAGAAATGGCGCTTTTGAATTATTATAAGTCCAAATTAGTTCAAGGTCAAGGTCAAAGTAAAGTTGGGTGACATGGGTGGATTGGGGATGGTCATAAGCAACAACTGTGTTGTAAGTGTTGTAGCAAGCGGTGTTGGTGCTAGACGAAATGGTAAAACCAAGAAACAGCCCATTTGAATTATTCTAAGTGCAAATTAGGCCAAGTTCAAAGTAAGGTTGGGTGATATGGGTGGATAGAGAACAGTCATAAGCAACAACCGTGTAAGTATCAAAGTGTTGTAGTAAGCGGTGTTGGTGCTAGACAAAATGGTAAAATCTACTTAACCTTGTCACGGACGGAAGGACGGACAGGACAATAACTATATGCCTCCTGCATCAAGATGCCGGGGGCATAAAAAAGAAACAATGTATGTCTATTCTGTTTGATGTCTTATTCTAACTTCACATAATAGAGTGTTAATAGGTCTAAATTAATAAAATAAGTCCCTTACATGTCCGAATATCCATACTTTGGGGCATATTTTAGATGTTTCCAATAACGATTTGAAAATAATATATTGCTTACAATAATTTATATAGTCATAATAAGTACCAGTATAAATTGAGCCAGTACTTCATACATATATTAGACTAACGGCAGTACCTTTCCTAGAGCAGCTTTTCCAAGGTATGTGGTTTCATATACAGCCCTGAAATAAAAATTACTTTGGGCAAATTAGCCAGGACATTGAACAAATACATGTACAAAAGTTACATGAATTTTCAAAGATATTGTTAAGCACTACTTACCCTTTTAAAGTGCAAATTAGGGAATTTAAAGGAAAATATCTCAAATCAAGATAAATACATGTTTTATATTCATGTACAGTAGTGAAATGAATATTAAATAATGTCCTGTGATTCAATAGACTGATCGACAAGATTTCTTTGACAATGCCATTCGGAAAGTCAGGACAGCCTTGTTTGAAGGAGATGTCTTGTAAACACATTTAGATTCTCTACACGGTGTACTGAGTAGGCATGGTTACAAACCTAATATCGATATGTCATTAGTTCCCACAGCAATCTGTCAATTATAACATTTTCTTTAGCCAAATTTACCTTTCTAGATTGAAATCTGACTCTTTTGGGGTATTCAGTTGAGTTAAATGAAGAAGCAGTTGTAGCCAAATAAAAGTTTCCTTAGCAAAATACTGATGTTTATAGCTATTGTCTAATTTGGGAAATGTCAGAGTAAGCCTTGAATCCAACAGCAAGCTGTCAATTGATGCTATGCTATGGGTTTTTATAACCATGCCAACTTAAGTCAAACTCCAACAAACACCATTTACAGAATACAAATGTTTTTATAAAACATGTCCATCCTAGCTTTTGGAATGACTAAACACATTGTCAACCAAATCTCGTGGTACGGTCAATTACCTTCCATCAGAATTATGCACCGGTATTTTGTCCTCTATTTCCTCAGGAAGAAGGGCTTCTGGAGGCATGTGATGGTCATTCTCCTTCCAGGGGGCGGGGCTAAGCGGAGAAGTGGGCGTGGTCGGCGAGACGTCACCAAGGTCACATAGGTCCATGAGCCTTCCGATTGGTCCATAGATGTTACCGTCTTTATCTTTGCTCTGTTACAGAAATCAGAGAATAAATGATGGATGATAGCAACTGAACCATGGACTTCATCTACAGTGTTAATTTTGTATGTGTTGTCTGCAGCATGGACAAACTGACCTGACCAATGTGAACTCTGTTAGCATAACTTAACATATGATTTATTTTCAATTATTATCCACTATTTAGTAGTGTACTTATTTAACAATATATTTACTATCAATTGAACCATTTTTTGCAAAAACAAATTGATTTAGCATGATCTTATATGGAAACTAATATTTTCAATGCAACAGCTACATTGCTGCATACTGAACATGTTATTTTAGCTGATCAATACTAGTAGCAAGAATAATAGTCAAAATATTCAAATTCCTGAAATAATTTGACAACGAAGCACATTCTTACATTCTCTGGGTAGCTAACTTTGGCAAACTTTTATTTATTTTTAAATAAGGATGTTACACTGTCTGATCCTATGTTGTAATCACAAATATGTATGTTTTTATGCCCCGATAATTTTGGGAGGCATATAGATTTGCCCTTGTCTGTCTCCACTAAAGTGTAAAGGTCCACGCAAGGCACTTACATACGAAATATGTATATCAGTAAATTAACAAGAGGGCCAAGATGGCCATACATGTATATCGTTCACCTGTTTCAATGTGAAGAGACACAATACAAGAAAGTAAAAACAACTGAAAAAGTTGGTCAAAATGCATTTATGTCCTGTGACATAATTTTTATCACAGATAATCAATATTTTACCATAAAATAGATTTCATGGATTAACTACAACCTGACCAAGATTTAACCAGATAATGATCAGGAAGACATGTATGAAGTTTCAATTGAATAGCTGTAGTAGTAACAGAGATATGTATTTGTTTCATGCAAAACTTAACCTGAATTTCTAAGTACAAAAAGGGGCATATTTTTGCTAAATTGCAGGTCAGAGTTATGGGCCTTGGTCAGAGAACTTACATAATGACCCCAAAGACATGTGTGAAGTTTCAATTAAATATATGTTGTAGTTGACAGATATGAACTTGTTACAAGCAAACCTTAACCTTAACTTCTAAGTACAACAAGAGCTCTCTCAGGACAATGCGCCCGACTATTCACTCCACTTTGATAGTATATATATTATGTCAGTGACCTTATATAATGACCATCAAAACGTATGTGAAATTTTTCAGTTCAATATACCGCCACCTTAGGATTACAAGGGCCTATCAAACATGTGAAAAAGAAGCAGATAGGCCCTTGTAATACTAAGCTGGCAATATGTAGTAGTAACAGAGACATGTACTTGCATACAAACTTTAACCTGAATATTTAAGTACAAAAAGGGGCATAATTCTGCTAAAATGCTTGCCATAGTTATTGGCATTGTCGGGTGACCTAATATTATGACCTGAAGACATGTGTGAAATTTTGGCTGAATATCTGTAGTAGTAACAGAGATATTTACTTGCACGCAAACCTTAACCTAGATTTTCTACGTAAGCTAGAGGGCCATAAGGCCCTAGGTCGCTCAACTGATAGGGCTAAGGAATTAAACTGTTCTGAGCAAGTTACATGAAGATTCGTAAAAATTGCGGCCTCTAGATTGGTTGCAAGCTTGTTTTTTCAATTTAGCCTGGTGACCTAGTATTTTACTACATGTGACCTGGGTTAGAACTTGTCCGAGATATTATTGCGACAAATGTTCTGAGAAAGTTTCATGGTGATTGGGATACAAATGTGGCCTCTAGAGTGTTCACAAGCATTTTTAAAATTTTCAATACTGAACCCCCTCCCCTCCCCTGGCGACCATGCTTGTTAACGGACCGAACCATTTTCTTACTTGGCCAAGATATAATATGAACAAATGTTCTGAGCAAGTTTCATGTTCCTTGGGCCAAAAATTTGACTTCCCGATTGTTCACAAGGTTTTTCTACAGCCCAATTAGGAAAACTGCCCCCCCCCCCCCAGCCCCCAAGTTTATTGACAAACCGGAACCATTTTCGAGCTCGGCCAAGATATCAAAAGAACAAAGGTTCTGAGCAAGTTTCATGTTAATTGGGCAAAACATGTGACTTTTAGAGTGTTCACAAGCTTTTTTTATGCCATATAAGGAAAACTGCCCCCACCCCCCTGGCGGCCATGTTTTTCAATGGACCGGAACCATTTTCAAACTTGGCCGAGATATCATAAGAACAAAGGATCTGAGCAAGTTTCAAGAAAATTAGGCAAAACTAGAGTTTTCACTTTTTTTTTCTACTTGACCTAGTGACCTAGTTTTTGAACCCACATGAGCCATTTTCAAACTCCACCAAGATATCATTGGAACAAAGGATCTGGGCAAAAAATTTGACTTCTAGAGTGTTCACAAGCTTTTCCTATAGCCATATAAGGAAAACTGCCCTGCCCCCTGGCGGCCATGTTTTTCAACGGACCGGAACCATTTTCGAACTCGGCCAAGATATCATAAGAACAAAGGTTCTGAGCAAGTTTCATGTTGACTGGGCAAACAAATGTGACTTTTAGAGTGTTAACAAGCTTTTTCTATAGCCATACATGTATAAAGAAAACTGCCCAACCCCTGGCGGCCATGTTTTTCAACGGAGCCGAACCATTTTCGAACTCGGCAGAGACATCATAAGAACAAGAAACGTGGAAATTTCACGCAAACCAAATTTTCGAACGCAATGCATAAAAGTCAGCAAAATAATGAAAAAAAGCTCAGGGTGCAAGGTGAAGGTCATATACCATTGGCTAGGAAATAGTGACCTTGATCTTGCAATTCAACGCGAGATCTCAATATCTACACATGAAGTTTAATTAAAAATCTAAATTCGTTCCCAAGTTACTGAGTGGAAACAGTTTTTTTATTTTTAGTAATGGTGACCTTGACCTTGGCCCCACCCACCCCATATGCAATTGCAAGCGAGGTCTAGATATAACATACCTACATATCAATGTTCATTAAAATATCTCAATTAGTTCTCTATGTATTGAGTGGAAACTGTTTGTCTATTTTTAGTAATGGTGACCTAGACACACACATCCCATATGCAACCACAAGCGATGTCCAGATATAAGGTATCTACATATAAAGTTTCATTAAAATATCTCAATGTGTTCTCAGCTTATTGAGCAAACCATTTTTCTTTTTTTAGTAACGGTGACCTTGACACTGACCCCACCCACCCCATATGCAATCCCAAGCGAGGTCTAAATATAAGGTATCTATGTATGAAGTTTCCTTAAAATATCTCGATGCTTTCTAAAGTTATTGAGCATAAACCATTTTTCTATTTTTATCAACCGTGACATTGACCCCACCCACCCCATATGCAATCCCAAGCGAGGATTCGATAGAAGGTATCTATGTATGAAGTTTCATTAAAATATCTCAATGCGTTCTCAAGTTATTGAGCGGGAACTGTTTTTCTATTTTTAGTAAGGGTGACCTTGACCTTGGCCCCACCCACCCCATATGCAATTGCAAGCGAGGTCTAGATATAACATATCTACATATAAATCTTCATTAAAATATCTCAATTCGTTCTCTATGTATTGAGTGGAAACTGTTTGTCTATTTTTAGTAATGGTGACCTAGACACACACATCCCATATGCAATCACAAGCGAGGTCCAGATATAAGGTATCTACATATAAAGTTTCATTAAAATATCTCAATGCGTTCTCAAGTTATTGAGCGGAAACCGTTTTTCTATTATTAGTAAGGGTGACCTTGACCCCACCCACCCCATATGCAATCCAACGCAAGGTCTTGAAATAATAATAATAATAATATCTTCATTTATAGAAGATAACACATTAAGATAAAACAAGTTAAAACATGGTTATCTTTTTTACAATGTGGTCTTCTATCTGATAAAAAGTATATGTCATAAACAACAACAACAACAACAACAACAAACAAAAAAACTAACAAAAAACACACACACACATACAAATTATTATTACTACACACATGACAGATACACCCAGAATGGAATTAAACAAATATGAAAGAAAAGGAATGTGATCGATGGAGTGAAGGACAATTATGTTTGATCAATTATTAAGCATAAGACATTTTTTTAATTGATTCTTAAACCCTGGTAACGAATCTATATCTGGAATATAAGAAGGTATATTATTCCATATTTCCATTGCAATATACGAAAAAGTTCTTCTACCGTAGTTCGTATTTATCTATGGGTGCTGGACCTCAATGTGTAGCAAGTGTTGTTAGTAAAGTGTAGGCTATTTTGTAGGTAAGAAGGAGTTTGACCATGCAAGCACTTATGTACAGTAACAGCTGTAAGATATTTACACCGATCTACAAACGGTAGCCATTCTAACTCTTGGAAAAGTGCCCATAAAGGGGTTAAAGAAGGTTTTCGAAGAATTATTTTAGCACAACGCTTTTGAAGAACGGATATTTTGGAGATATTAGATTTACTACTTGCACTCCAAATAACACAACAGTAATCCATAATTGATAATATGTGGGAGTTGAAATAAAGTTGTTTCATCTCCTTATTTAAGAAATTGTTAATTCTGTTGAGAAGTGCTATTTTAGCTTTCATTCTGTTGCGAACATAATTTATGTGATTATTCCAGTTAAGATACTGATCAATATAGACACCAAGAACCATTTGAGATTTAACTTGTTCCAGGTGTGTGTTGTATATTAGTATGTTTAATTGATCTAAATGTTTTACTTTATGAGGAGAACCAATTACCATACATTTTGACTTTGAGTGGTGAATGAGCATATTATTTGCTTCACACCATTCAATCACGGTATTGATGTCTGTCTGTAATTTTGTTTGAAGACATCGTGTTGTTACCAACTACTTACAAGGCCGAATCATCGGCATATAAATCTATAGATGAATGAAGAAGACGAAAACCAATGTCATTAATGTAAATGGGTAATAAGAGGGGACCTAATATTAACCCGATATTAAAGAATGTGCTTCCAAGTTTTACATCAAGTAAATGTTTTAAACGGTCATTAAATGAAGAATTATATTTCAAATTGTTCACAATTTTAGAAACATTAATGAAATGGTCATTAAAAGTATTCAAAATCTCATTAGCTTCATTTATTGAATTGCCTTCATATTGTAAGCTAGCAGGTAATCATAAACACAATTTATTACAAGTGAGTGATTTTATATTTTTCCACAGGAACTTTGATGATTTATTTTGTTTAACAGCGTTGTTATAAAATTCAGCTATATGTTTTGTAATGAGATGTGTAACTTGATTTCTTTTAGCTTTATATTCTGTCCACCGTTGAGAGTATTTAAGATGATCACGATCCCTAATTGCCAACTTAATATCATCTGTGAACCTACCAGGAAGAGCTTCAGATTTCACTCTTTTTTCTTTAATTGGTGCATGTTTATCACATGCAGTTTGTATGATATTTAGCAATGTGTGTAAAGCTTGATTGGGATCATGAATCATTTCAACAGAAGCTATTTGGGATCGTACAAGCTCTGATTGGTATTCAACAACAACAACAACAACAACAACATTTATTAGCATATAAGCATATACATTGCTTTTAGCCAAATGTATTAAAACATAGTGGACGCAATATGTAAACGACACATTAAATACAATTAGTTAATAGCAGGAGCTGAAAGTGTTATATAAATCTGAAATTGTATTAACATACTTTGGTTTACATATCAGTTGTCAAAAGAAGAGTGAAATATGTTATTTGAGTATGTTTTGTACTTAGACAAAGACAGGAGTTTGAAGACGATAAATCAAATTAGTAATACGTTTGTATTTAGGTTAATTATAATGCCAAAATACATTAGCATATTTATTGTTCGTATTGATTATAATTTGTCATCTAGTATCTAGTACACTCGATAACATTCCAAAATTAATAACGAACTTGTTTTGTAGAAAATTGTATGCAGTATAATAAATTCTAAGTAGCACTTATTGTATGTATTCATCTTGTACATTTAAACATATTTGATTGTTTTATTTAAACATATGTAGCGTCTAAACTATTTCTCAGTTCGTTTGCAGTGTAAATATATTTAGCAAGATTAATAATTTCGTTTTTATTTTGAGTTCGCATTAAATTGTCAAATTTGTTCAATGTTGGCCATCTTTGGAAAAACGGTTTTAAACACGTATTTCTAATATCTTTATATACTGGGCAAGTCAATAGGAAGTGATATTCACTTTCTACAACGTTTATATTACAAAATCTGCATTTTCTATTTGCTCGAGTGATATTATTGTATCGACCTCGCTCTATCTCTAATTTGTGCGATGACAATCGAAATTTTGTTAATGCTATTTTGTGTTTTCTTGTTTTTACGACATCGAGGTAGCGTTCTAAATTAAAATTGTCCTTGAACCGACAGTATGTGGAAAGTCTTGGTGAATTGTTTATATCGCTATACCAGTGCTGTTTATATTGATCAAATAATCGTTGTTTTATAAGATTGTAAGTATAAGTTTGTTCAGTTTTTTCTGTAAGGGTTTCATGTTCAATCCATATATACGTTAAACCTAGCTGTGCGAGTATTGTTTTTATTTGTGTTGCCCAATTTCTTTGGTTATATGTTATGTTTTGTTCTGTGTCATTATGTAGTAATGTATATGTTATTTTTACAAGGCTATCAATGGTTGATGAAATTAATTTAAACCAATATCTAATCATGTGTAGCTTTCTTATAACTGATAACGGATATCTTCCTAATTCGCCATATAACGCAGATAAGTTTGTTGATTTATTAACACAAAGGATTTTTCTCAAAAATTTCGTGTGAATAATTTCTAACTCTTTTCCTGTATTATAGCCCCAAATTTCGGCAGAGTAGTGAAGTACTGGTGTTACTAGTTTATCAAATAGATTTAATTTTTCTTTTGTTGGGAATTCATACTGGTTTATTACAGAAAAAAGACGGTATAATGCTTTGTTACCGTGTTCCGATATCGTCTGTACTGTTTTATACCAGTTTCCATTTTTAAATAATGTTACACCTAAGTATTTGAAAGATGATGATATTTCCAATGTTTCTCCATACAGATAGAAATTGTAATTAGAAGGTCGATTACTTTTTTCAAAAATGACTAGTTTGGTTTTATTGGTATTTATTTTCAGTTTATATTGATTACAGTAGCTTTCTATATCATTCAACATTGACTGTAGGGATGACGGGGATGTTGAAAAAGAGCCTGATCATCAGCATATGATAATAAGAAAATTTTAATATCGTTTATTGTTATAATGCCTTCGATATCAGAATTTATATTATCTATGATGTCATTCACGAACATCATGAACAATATACTCGAACATGGGTCTCCTTGTTTGACACCAGTGTATGAATGTATATATTCTGATATGCGTGTTTGTAATTTGACTGCTGCTTTCACTGAAGAATACATCGCTTTAAGAGCAGATACCATTTTGGTACTCATTTGTTCTGTTATTAATTTTTGCCACAGCAGTGTGCGATTTATGCTATCATAGCATTTAGCATAATCGATAAATATGCAGTATAATTTCTGACCGAGTTCAGTACCTTATTGATTATACTATTAAGGATGAATATGCAATCAACTGTGCTTTTTCCCTTTTGATAACCAAATTGAAATTTAGATATTTTCTTATTTTCTTCGCACCATTTAGTCAGTCTGTTTAGTAATACTTGAGAATATATTTTTGACAAAATGTTATTGAGAGTTATTCCACGGTAATTTTTTGCATCATTGGGATCGCCACTTTTGAATATTGGTGTAATGTAACCTATTCCCCAGCTTTCTGGGTACTGAGCATTTTCAAATATATCGTTTAATATAAATAATAGGTGGTGTTTAATAATGTTATATGCAGTCTTGATTATTTCCGCTGATATATTATCCGGTCCACTTGATTTACCGTTATATTGCTTAAAAACAGCATCGTAAATCTCTTTTTCTGTGATTGGGGAATCGAGGTAATCGTTTATAATATGTGGAATATTTTCGATGTTGTGATTGTCTTGATTATTATCAGTATTATTTCCAATCAAATCCTTAAAGTGGATGAACATGTCGTGAATTATGTTATCACTTACTTTTTTATTGCCTGTTTTATAACATTTTTTAACTGTTTTCCAGAACCTTTTGGGTCGTTTTTTGGCTATTTTGCTTAGTTTTGTTCCCTCGCTAACTTTATAGCGATATTTAGCCTTTCTACGAATGTTATTGTAGCGGGTTCTGCTGGTAACAAGATTTTGTCTGTTTTCCTGCGTTTTATCTTTACTAAATGATTTTTTTGCGTTACTTAATGTTCGTTTTGCTGTTTTACATTTATCGTCAAACCATTCTGGCTTATGAAATACTACGTTATGTTTCGGTCTTGTTTGGAAAGTTTTGCCAAAAATTGTTTTGCTGTGTTCTTGCAAAAAATTTGTAAGAATATCTATTTTATTGTAGTGCGATGTATTTTCATTATATATTTGGTCTAAAGCATCTTTTTTTTCATTCAGTAGTATATTAAAATCCGATATTTTACTGTCGTCAAAAACAATTTTAATTTCAGTTTGTTCTGTGTTTATTTTATCTTCATTACTGTTGTTTGTATTGCGCATTAAGAAGCTGAAGTATAATGCAGCATGGTCGGAAAATTCTGTCCATTCTAGTATTTTGAAATCATGAATGAAATTTCTATCGTAAGTATCTTGCTGTAGTAATAAATAATCCGTTACGCTTTGACCACGTGCTGAGATAAACGTATAATTGCCTGTTTTGTCACCCGGTAAACGACCGTTCGCTATTATGTGGTTGGTTGCTTTACAAAGCGATAACAAAACACGACCTTGACTGTCAATCACGTGGTCTTCATTCATACGTTTAGGCAGACGTAAGTGTCCCGAAACTGTGTCATTCGAACAGTCAAAAGGGTCATTATGTTCAACCAAATTATCTAGATATTTGTTATAATATACGGTATCAGATAAATCTCCTGTCCTGGAATTTAAATCTCCTATAATATATGTATAACCTAAATTGCAGTATTTTTCAATATTGCCTTCTATTTCCTCAAAAAAATCAAAATCCTTATCCTTTAAAACAGTAGATGATATCGGTGGAATGTAAGTACAACATAGGTAAACATGCTTATCAAAGTTAAATAATGAAGAATCTAGCTTTAACCAAATTATGCCATAATTATTTAAATCTACAACAGATATTTTTTCTTTTAAATACGTTTTATAATAAATAGAAATACCTCCGGCCTGTCGACCTTTTTTTACACCATGTGATTTATATCCGTAAACATGAATACTTTCGTAATGCTGAATTTCCAGGTTGTATTTGATCTTCTTATTAGTCCATGTTTCACTTAAAATAATAATGTCATATAGTTTAATATATTCTAAAAAGTCAATATCATTTAATTTTCGAACAAGTCCGTTCACATTCCACGATATTCATTGATATCAAATGTTTTAAATTGTCTGTATTTTGTTGTAGTGTGCTGTTTGTTTTTAGATAGTTTAGCATTTATGTGTTGAGTAAAACAAACAGGAAAATGATCACTTATAGCATAAACAGGAACAAAAACTTCTGTTACTCTGTCAGGACTGTTAGTATACACATGATCAATTATTGAAGAAGATGAATTTGCAACTCTTGTAGGTGTTTTGATCATTTGAGTCAAGTCATATTCTAAAAGAACAGATGACCACTTTTCATTCATCAATATATTAGAATTTAGAATGTATTGCATATTAAAATCTCCAATAATGTAATATTCAGAGTAAGTATTGTCTATGTCACTTAATTGATTTTTGTATGAGTCGATCCAATCTTGTGGAGTATCAGGTGGGCGATATGTGAAATTTAGTATAAAAGGTTTTGTATAAGTGAAACTTATTTGTATCCATAAAGACTCTAAGTTGTTATTATTGATGTGAATTTGTTTAAATTGCAAATTATCTTTCAAGTAGACGAGAATTCCACCACCCTTTTTATTTGTTCTATCTAATCTAATGAAAGTATAGTTTGGTATATTCAAAAGATCATTATCAATATTTTCATGTAAAAATGTTTCACAACATCCGAAAATATCAATATTATTAGATAAAAGTATATACTTAATTTCCTCGAATTTAGGCATTAAATGCTGGATATTCAAGAAAACAACATGAAGACCTCTCTCTTTAATATCAAAAGTAGAGTTATTCTTTACATGAGAAATAACATATTCTCACATTGATCAGTAATAAAGTTATTATAAGAATTATTACATTTAGCATTATTTTCTGTATCAAAAGTTGCTAACAAAGTACATGTTGGCATTTTGTTTGAGTTATTGTCATATTTATGTATACATTTATCAACACATTTGTCTTTATATAGAGAGTCACATACACACGAACGATAACCGCAGCTACAACATAAGTCTTTGAGAATGATAAATTTGCTGTTCGTAAACATAGTATACGGGTGGCTGTCTACGTTACCCTAATAATTAGGAAATCGCCGACATTCCCATGTGTATTGGTTAGCAAGACCGCATTTCTCACAGCCCCTACGCCATCCTTGGTTAGACCTCCGGATGCCACTATGGAAGGGAGATCGCTGGGGCCATTGCTAACCATATAAGGTATCCAAGTATGAAGTTTCATTAAAAAATATCAATGCGTTCTCAAGTTATTTTATTTTTAGTTACAGTGACCTTGACCCCACCCACCCCATATGCAATCCCATGCGAGGTCTCGATATAAGGTATCTATGTATAAAGTTTCATTACAATAGCTCAATCCGTTCTCGAGTTAAGAGAGCGGAAACTAAAAGTTGACGCCGCCACCCTGGCGTCCGCCCGCCCACCCAACGACATACCCCAATCTAATAACCAAAATTTTCCTTTGAAACATTAGGTTAACAAAGGTTCTGAGAAAGTTTGATGTTGATTAGGCAAAAAATGTAACTACAGTGTTCACAAGCTTTTTATTCAATTTGACCTAGTGACCTAGTGTCTGACTCCACATGACCCAGTTTCGAATTCAACTGAGATATAATTGGGACAAATGTTCTGACCAAGTTTCATGAAGATTGGCCAATAAATGTGGCTTCTAGAGAGTTCACAAGATAAATGTTGATCACGCATGACGGACGATGCGCGACGGACAAAAGGCGATCACAAAAGCTAAAAAGGGGCATAATTCTGCTGAATTCAGGTTAGATCAGTAGGCACTGGTCAGTGACCTTACATAATGACCCCAAAGAAATGTGTGAAGTTTCAATTAAATATCTATAGTAGTTATAGAGATATGTACTCGTTGCACGGAAACCATAACCTTTTTGTAAGTTCAACAAGAGCTGTCTCAGGACAGTGCGATCTACTATTCAACCGCTTTGTCAGAGTTATGGGTTTTTATCACCACAAAAAAGGGGCAATTTTCTGCTAAAATGCAGGTCAAAGTTATGTGCCTTGGCCAGTGACCTTATTTCTTTAAAACAGTTTTAATTGAATATCTGAAGTAGATGTAGAAATATGAAGTAATTGCATGCAAACTTTAACCTGAAATTTCTAAGTACAAATTAGAGGATAATTCTGCTAGATTGCGGGTAAGAGTTATGGGCCTTGGTCAGTGATCTACAGTGTTTTCTATGGCCAATTTGGGCCCAATATTCGGCCCCATTCCCCTGCTAAAAAAGTATATATGTTTCCCCTATATTTATCTTAAATTTCCCTCAGAATGTAAGTTTTTTTTATAAAAAAAAAAACTTGACCAAAATCGGACAAAAATTAACTAAGATGGAGGAAGTTTCGTAAACAATCCCAAATTTTTTTTATCAAACCAAGTTTGTGCATAATCTACGTTATCATATGTAGCAAAACAATTGATTAATGTTTTATAACAAAGTAAAATATAAAAATGTAATAATGCTTTTCTACCAAAAAAATTCCCCTTTTGCCGTAAAATTCCCCGCCTTAAGGGCCCGCCACCTTTCCCCCAAAGGTGAAAAAAACCCACTGATCTAACATTATGACCCAGAAGACATGAGTAAAGTTTCAATGGAATATCTGTAGTAGTTACAGAGATATGAATTTGTTGCGTGCAAACCTTAACCTGAATTTTCTAAGTACAAAAAGGGGCAAAATTTTGCTAAATTGGAGGTCAAAGTTATGGGCCTTGGTCAGTGACTTTATATAATGACCCTGAAGACATGTGTGAAGTTTCAATTGAATATCTGTAGCAGTTATAGAGATATCAAGTTGTTGCACGCAAACTTTAACCTGAATTCTAAGTACAGAAAGGGGCATAATTCTGCTAAATTGCAGGTCAAAGTTATCGGCCTTGGTCAGTGACCTTATATAATGACCCTGAAGACATTTGTGAAGTTTCAATTGAATATATGTAGTAGTTTATTATAGACATACGGAGTAGTCGCACGCAAACTTAAACCTGCATTTCTAAGTACATAAAGGGGCTTAATTCTGCTAAATTGCAGGTCAGAGTTATGGGCCTTGGTCCGTGACCTTACATATTAACGGCGAAGACATGTGTGAAGTTTCAATTTAATATATGTAGTAGTTTAAGAGATATTTACTTGTCGCATGCAAACCCTAACCAGAACATTACCAGACGCCAACGAACGGGTGAAAAACATAGCCGGAACTATTCGGTGAATAGTCGAGCTAAAAATTCTAAAAACATTGTAATAACATTCAGAAATGTACCTTAATAATACACAGGTGAATAGGCTTGTTCTCATACTGGTTGAAAATAAAATGAACCTGAAAAAACACAGAAGTTTCTCATTTAGAATCATTCATGTACATTAACAAGGGTGTCATTGTCACAAAGATACGCCCGTCAAAGAAGCTTTTTTGGAGTAAAGATTCAACAAATAAAGAGAAACAATTCAAAAACTAATAAGGTAGTCATGTTATTTGTGGTGAGTTGAGGTATCAAAAATATTCCACATATATTCTATATATCTAAAATCAAGATGACGAAATAAACAAGATACGTGAAAATTACCCCAAAACCAAATTTTTTTAATGAAATGCTTTGAAGTCACCACAAACATAAATTTTTTAGTAATGGTGACCTTGACATTGACCCCACTCACCCCATATGCAATCCCAAGCAAAGTCCAGATATAAGGTATCTAAATATGAAGTTTCATTAAAACATCTCAATGTCTTCTCAAGCCAATGAGCGGAAAAAGTTTGTCTATTTTTAGTAACAGTGACACTAACCCCACCCACTCCATATGCAATCCCAAGCGAGATCTAGATATAAGATATCTATGCATGAAGTTTAATTAAAATATCTCAATGTGTTCTCAAGCTATTGAACGAAGACGTTGTTTTTTTTAGTAATGGTGACCTTGACCCCAACCAACCTATACGCAATCCCAAACAAAGTCTGAATATAAGGTATCTTTGTATGGAATTTCATTAAAATATCTCAATGTGTTGTATTAGTTTTTTCTATTTTTAATAATGGTGACCTTGACCTTGACCCTTACAAAAGCTCAATTTGCTCTCGAGTTAGAGGGCGGACACGAAAAGTTGACTTCGCCACTACGCCTCTGACCTTGAATTTGTGACCTTAACCTAGGACCTAAGTTATTTGAAAATCCATCCATGCTGGATGAAGATATGCTCCGGACTAAGTGTTAAGGAATGATTTCTTACATTCTATTGTTGACCTTGACCTATATCGTAATATAGGGACCTGGTTCTGGCAAATGACACTTTGCCTCACCAAGCTTGTCACTTCCGCCAAGTTATTTGAAAATCCATCCATGCTGGATGAAGATATGCTCAGGACTAAGTGTTAAGGAATGATTTGTTATATTTGAACGTTGACCTTGAATTGTGAACTTGACCTGTGATATAGGGACCTGGTTCTTGCCAATGACACTCCGTCACACCATGCTTGTCACTTTTGCCAGATTATTTGAAAATCCATCAATGCTGGACAAAGATATGGTCCGCACAAAGTGTTTAGGATTTCTTTCCTAAATTTGACCTTTGACCTTGAATTGTGACCTTGACCATGGACCTGGTTTTTGCGCATGACATTCTGTCTCACCATGCTCATCACTTCTGCCATGTTATATTAAAATCCATCCATGCTGGACAAAGATATGCTCTGGACAAAGTGTTAAGGATTGATATCATAAATTTGACCTTTGACCTCAAGTTATTGAGGTAAAAATATTTCTCTGTTTTAATTAATGGTGACCTTGACCTTCACCCCACCCACCTCATACCCAATCCCAAGCAAGGTCTTGATATAAGGTATCTATGTATGAAGTTTCATTACAATAGCTCAATTCGTCCTCAAGTTAGAGAGGGAAAACGAAAATTTGGAGCCGCCACTACGCCTTTCACCTTGAATTGTGACCTTGCACTTGGACCTAGTGATCTGGTTCTTGTGCCTGACACTTGGTTTCACAATGCTTGTCACTTGTGACCTTGTAAATCCATCCATGCTGGACACAGATATGCTCTGGACAAAGTGTTAATGATTGATTACTTAAATTTGACCTTTGACATTAAAATTTGACCTTGACCTTGGACCTAGGGATCTGGTTCTTGCGTGCAACACTCCATCTCAGTATGCTTGTCACTTCTGCCAAGTGATTTGAAAATCCATCCATGCTGGACAAAAGATTGCTCCGAACAAAATATTCCCGCTGTCAATCCGCCTGCCCGCCCACCCAACAGGGGCGTTAAATAATACGTCCCGTTATCGGTTATATACATTCCAAAAAAAACATTCATGGATGCAATCCTTTATCTAGCGATAGCTTTTATGGCAAAGCAGCAAGTATAGATCCACAACCGTCATTAACGGCGGAAGATACTAGTTATTTTGTTTTTATTACACCTCACGTGACCACTATTTTGTTCACAGATCAAAAGTAATATCACATGGTAATATTTTTTCGTATCACCCTCGCGCGGAACCTAAAATAGAACAGTGATTTTTTTCAACACAAAACAAAATTGAACGACTAGACTATGCAACTTTTACCTCAAGAGTGCTGACGTCAACAGCATTTTACAATTAATATCCAGCTACAAGCATTTGCAATTCTTGTTTGTATCCACAAAGCTTAACCTTTTTAATTTCAATGTTTCATGTGAACCATGCTAACCAGAAACGCGATGTGTTTTCGAAATCGCCATGAAAGTTCAGAACAGATCTTTAAATTTGTATTTTGTCTCCAAACCTGTATCAAATTATCAATATTGGCGTCCAAAATAATGTTGGTGCTGGATGGTGCCACCCACCCTATACACATTCCCAAACGAGGTCTCCATATAAGGTATATATGCATGAAGTTTCATAATAATATTTCAATATGTTCTCAAGTTATTGAGCGGAAACCGTTTTTCTATTTTTAGTTACAGTGACCTTAACCCCACCCGAACCATAAGCAATCCCAAGCAAGGTCTTGATATAAGGCATCTACGTA
This sequence comes from Congeria kusceri, assembly GCA_027627225.1. NCBI lineage: Eukaryota > Metazoa > Mollusca > Bivalvia > Myida > Dreissenidae > Congeria > Congeria kusceri. The sequence continues at coordinate 49,862,405 of CM051031.1, read as the reverse complement.
TCAAGTTAAATTGAATTATCTCAATGCTTTATCAAGTTATTGAGGGGAAACCCATTTTTCAATTTTTAGTAACAGTGACCTTGACCTTGACCCCACCCACCAGATACGCACATACTCAAACCCAAGCGAAGTCTCAATTTATCGAGTGGAAACTGTTTTTCTATTTTTAGTAACTGTGGCCTTGACCTTGACCCCACCCACACCATATGCAATCCCAAGCGAGGTCTCGATATAAGGTATTTATGCATTCCGTTTCATAACAATATCTTAATGCATTCTCAAGATATTGAGCGGAAACCGTTCTTCTATTTTTAGTAGCAGTAACCTTGACCTTGACCCCACCCATCCCATATGCAATCCCAAGCGAGGTCTCGATATTAGGTGTCTATGTATTAAGTTTCATAAAAATATATCAATGCGTTCGCAAGTTATTGAGCAGAAACCATTTTTCTATTTTAAGTAACAGTGACCTTGACCTTGAGCCCACCTATCTCATATGCAATCAAAAGCAAGGTCTCGATATAAGGTATCTATGTATGAAGTTTCATTAAAATATCTTAATCTGTTCTAGAGTTAGAGAGCGGAAATCTTTTTTTCTATTTTTAGTAATTGTGACCTTGACCCCACCCACCCCATATGCAATCCTAAGCGAGGTCTCAATATAAGATATCTATGTATGAAGTTTCATTAAAATATCTCAATCCCTTCTCGAGTTAGAGAGCTGAAACGAAAAGTACTACGCCCCGCCCGCCTTACGACATACGCCAATCTATTAACCAAAATTTACAATAAAGCTTAAACTAATGAGATCGACTGAAGAACCTTCGATGCCCAAAATTGCACTGAAATCTTGTTAAGTAAAATGAGTGAAAAGAACAGTTATTGGTGGTAAGAAAATTAAAGAAAATATAAAAAAATTTTGGACCAAAAATATGTAGGGTAGGCAGCAAAAGTAAAATGTAGGCAAGGAGCCCAGAAACGAGACTATATTTTGTTTTGCCTAATGTCAAACCTCGGCTTTTGTAGCATTTATTACTAGAGTCTACATTAAATTAATGGTGAAAAAATCACAAAGCTGATCATTTCATGGTGTTTTACGGATTGTTCGGGATAATAAAACAAGAGCTGTCTCAGGACAGCGCGCTTGACTATTCAACTGCTTTGTCAGAGTTATGGGCCTTTATCACTACAAACAAGAGAAATATTGAGCGGAAACCGTTTTTCTATTTTTAGTTACAGTGACTTTGACCCCACCCACCCTATATGCAATTCAAAGTGAGGTCTCGATATAAGGTATCTATGTATTAAGTTTCATTAAACTTTCTCAATGCTTTCTCAAGTGATAGAGGAGAAACAGTTTTTCTGTTTCTAGTACATGTAACAGTGACCTTGACCCAGTTATTTTTTTACCTCTGCGTCCTGCGTCCAGGACGCAGTAATATTGCCGTAGACGCAAAGTTTCAGTTCATGTGCGTTCGTGGGATGCATGTATTTTGTAAATGGCGAGTCCTGTCGGGCAGTTTCGATGCATTTTGTGTACGAGTACTGTCATAATAGAGGGTAAAATTTACCATCGCACCGTTCCGTCTATTTTTATAACGACCATTCTCACTGGTTAATCGATTTGCGAATAACCAATGGCAATAGTCGTCACGTTTCTAAATGTAATGGTGTGAAGGTAAAAAGTTTTTTTTAAGTTTGTCTGTCACATGGGTCCGAAAAGAAAAATGACACATGACTAAACGCAATACCCCTGAAGTTAATTCTGATCAGGTTCTAACAAAAATCGTCTGAAAAAAATATGTTAATAGAATAAAGATTGGGAGAAGTTGTTTAGTTGGTGAGCATATACCATGGAACTACACAATTTAATAACATGTACTGCACTTTGTGTACGGTCGCTAATAGGTGCAATGGTATGGTAAAAAATGCACAATGCACAAATTTTCAACATTCTACATACCGTAATCGTTCGAATATAATACACACTTTTTTACAGGAAAATTTTTATCAAAAGTAGGGGGTGCGTATTATGCTTGAATGTAAAGAGTTTACCTGAAAATTTGTTGTCCAAATATTTGCTTAACCATTTTCCTTATAGATACGTGTGAACCCCACCTAACAATTACTGGATACATATGACTTTTCACGTCTCTAGCCATTACCCGATAATCCCGTATATTCGCGACTTTTATTTTTAAAAGCAAATTCTGGCCAATATTGACGATAAATGTGTTTAAGAATTATTTAAACACAAAAATGTTCGCCATTTTTCGAAAAGTATCGAGTGCATTTTGGGATTGTTTCTATTTAAAGATATGCTGTAATTGACGTCCAATCTGGACGAGGGTATTCCTATTGAACATGCGTAAATCATGTACTGCAATGTGCGCGCATCGGGTAAAGGTAATATTTTAAAAATAGTGACCAATCAAGTAATAAATTAAATTAAGATGTATAAACCATTGTCTGAAAACATGGTGAATTTTCTGTGTAAATACAAAGGGGGACCACTGTGCATTATCTGTGAATTATCTTAAAAATTGTCAGATCTCAACTGCACAACACCAAGCCTATTAACGGCAACAAATTGCCCACGATAGAATTATCAATGAAATTGTCAAATACCCAATAATTACCGGTAACAATATATATCGACTGGGTACGAAAGTGAATGATAACGATATTACGTTTTGCATTTCCCACAAGACCTAAATATATTGACACAAAAATATCAATGGCGCCGTTTTTTTTGTTGATTGTAGATTTGGACACAACCTCTGGATTTTAAATGCGTATTATACTCGGAATTTCAATTTTTACCGAAAAAATCGGGCCAAAGTCGGGGGTGCGTATTATACACGAGTGTGTATTATATTCGAACGATTACGGGACTCTAGCTAGACATGCTTCTCAAAAAACACGAAGTTAAAATTACTTGTGTTATTATATATAATAAAGTGTTAATTGCATTATTGCCTTACTCATCTGATTAACTGACTGCTTATATTCCCATTTGAATAAATGAAAATTTTTGAACTCACACATTTAACTTTGGGACTCATAGATTTTTAGTCCAGCGAATCCTAGGACTCATGGCTGTGACATTGTAAAAAAATCACTGCCTTGACCCCACCCACCCCATATGCAATCGCAAGCGAGGTCTCAATATAAGGTATCTATGTAATAAGTTTCATAAAAATATCTCAATGCTTTAACAAGTTAATGAGCGAAAACCGTTGTTCTATTTTTAGTAACAGTGACCTTGACCCCACCCACCCCATATGCAGTCCCAAGTGAGGCCTCCCTATATGGTATATATCTATGAAGTTTCATTACAATAGCTCAATCCGTTCTTGAGTTAAAGAGGTATGGAGTTGTTGCACGCAAACCTGAACCTGACTTTTTTTTAAGTACAAAAAGGGGCATAAATCTCCTAAAATGCTGGTCACTGTTATTGGTCTTGGCCAGTGACCTAATATAATGACCCTGAAGACATGTGTGAAGTTTCAGTTGAATATCTGTAGCAGATATATAGTTATGTAGAGTTGTTGCACGCAAACTTTAACCTGATTTTTTAAGTACAAAAAGGGGCATTATTCCGCTAAATTGTAGTTCAGAGTTATGGGCCTTGCCCAGTGGCCTCACATAATGACCCCAAACACATTTGTGAAGTTTCAATTGAATATTTGTTGTAGTTACAGAGATATGGACTTGTTGAACGCAAACCTTAACCAAGGCATTACGCCGACGAACGGGTGAGTAGTATAGCTCAAACTATTCGGTGACAACCTCGGTTGATAGAACATTTTTCGGGTTATCTTTTTTTATTATACCTCAATTGATTATTTCTCTATATAATGCATATAAACTGCAGCGGGCAACAACTTGATATGTCGCCCGGCAATGTCGCCCGCTACCGCTATGTCGCCCGGTACGCAAATGATACGGGATTGCTCGGTCTAATAAAATAAATATTGACTTCCTTGAGGGTGACAGTGCCACTCGTCAACCCTCGACAAAAAACTGTCGACCTCAGCTAAAGCCTCGGTCGACAGTGTTGCCTCTGGCTGACAATATGCACTGTCACCCTCAAGGAAGTCAATATTTATATAATATTACCCTCTCAGCCATGTGTTATTTATATAATGTTTTGTCAACCATTGACACAGACATTGTCAGTATCGAGTCAGAGTGCAAACTTGTGTCTCTGGGGAAAGTTGTGCAAGTTGATACCCACCAGCACGGCATTTAAAACCATAGTCTGACTTGAATGCAAGTAAAAGAACAAATGGAGCAAGTTGTTTTAGGGTTTATAAACCAAATTTCAGTTTAAGACTGGCGTATGTCCTTGGGCGGGCGGGCGGGCATAGCACTTTTCGTCTCCTCTCACTAACTCGAGAACAGATTGAGCTATTGTAATGAAACTTCATACATAGATACCTTATACCGAGACCTCGCTTGGGATTGATTATGGGGTGGGTGGGGTCAAGGTCAAGGTTGCTGTTACTAAAAATACAAAAACGGTTTCCACTCAATAACTTGAGAACGCATTGAGATATTTTAATGAAACTTTATACATAGATACCTTATATAAAGACCTCACTTGGGATTGCATATGGGGTGGGTGGGGTCAAGGTCGCAGTTACTAAAAATAGAAAAACGGTTTCCGCTCAGTACCTTGAGAATGCATTGAGATATTTTAATGAAACTTAATACATAAAATACCTTATATTGAGACCTCGCTTGGGATTGCATGTGAGGTGGGTGGGGTCATGGTCAAGGTTGCCATTACTAAAAATAGAAAACGGTTTCTGCTCACTTACTGGAGAACGGTTTCCATTAAATAACTTGATAACACATTGAGATATTTAAATGAAACTTCATATATAGATACCTTATATCTAGACCTCGCTTGGGATTGCGTATGGGGTGGGTGGGGTCAAGGTTACCATTACCAAAAATTTTACTTTTGTGCTGACTTTAATGCATTTCGTTTGAATAATTTGGTTATCGTGGGATTTCCATGTTTCTTGTTAATTGTAACTTACTGTTTTAACGTCCTTTTTGACAATTTTTAATTAAAGTGGTGAAATTCCCGATTTGGCTGAAAACGACGCTAATTTTCTCAATTTGGCCTGTACCCGTACCATTTCCAAAGTGGTGAGGAAAAACGCTGGGGAAAAGCAGTGCAAAACATTTCTTAAGCAAACAAATGTATGCAAATATATATGAGACACCTTCTAGATGTTTCAGAACAGATAGTTTTCACAGGGAATAAATTCAATATTAATACAAATAGCTGATGCCAAAGTTTGTTTCAATTCATCTGCTCAAGTTATTTTGAGAGGGAATAAATTCAATATTAATACAAATAGCTGATGCCAAAGTTTGTTTCAATTCATCTGCTCAAGTTATTTTGAGCAGCACCCTGTTCCTTTTCTTTGTCTAGATATTTAACCTTTTTATGCTCCCCGAACGGGGGAGCATGTAGTCACAGCTTCGTTCATCCAAAATTCTTATTCAATCGCCATTCAGTTTATCCAGGTGTCAAAAGCATTTTCCCGACAATTTTATCCCTCATGCACCATGTCTGTCCGTCCTGTACTTTGTTTCTGTGCTAGATCTCCGGAACAAATGACTTGAAGTCATTGAAACTTTATATGCAACATAGCTATAAGGCAGACATGCACATATTGTCAGGTCGTTCCGGTTTGATGATTTTTTGGGGGAGTTATTGCCCTTTAATTATAAATAGGACTTTTTAATATGAAACTGTTTGTTTCTGGCCGAGTACTCGGGAACTTAATGAAATTTAATGAAACTTTATATGCAGCATTCCTACCAAGAGGACATGTGCATCATTGTTAAATCGTTTTGGTCGAAAAGAGAGTTATTGCCCTTATTATATTAAAAACAGGACATTTTAATAGAATATGTTTGTTTCCTCGTGAGATCTCAGGAACTAATAACTAAAATTCAGTGAAACTTTACATGCAGCATCCCTACCGAGAAGGTCATTCTGGTCTGATGATTTTTATAAGGAGTTATTGCCATTTTTAGTATAAATATTATATTTTAATAGGATATTTTTGTTTTCATACGAGATCTCAGGAACTTATGAATCCAATTCAATGAAACTTTAAATGCAGCATCCATATGAAGAGAACATGTGCATACTGTCAAGTCGTTCTGGTCTAATGATTTTTCAGTGAGGAATTTTCCTGTTGATTTTAAGTTGGCTTTTTGGCTTGTCTACGCTATAACTTGGCCATGGGTGGAGGGATTTTAAAATTATTTGGCATAAATGTTTTCTGCAATGCGCTGGTTTGTACCATATATGAATCAGTTCACTAAGTCAAAGGTCAAGGTCACGCCTTAAGATCAAATGTCAAAATTGGCACTTTGCTTGTCCATGCTTTAAATTGCCATGGATTTAACAACTACTTTCACCTCAATGTGACAGCGTGAAGACATGGGGTACATATTTCAAATGTCAAGGTCACACTTAGAGGTCAAAGGTCAATTTGACTTTTTGCTTGTCTGGACTATACTTGTTCATGGGTTGAGGGATTTTCCAATTACTTGGCACAAATGTTTGCCTTAATGAGACGTCGTGCAGACCTGTTTACCCATTTGAAGCTTTGGCAGTAGTCTGACAAAGTTGTATCAATAGTTTTTGGTATCTGTCAGTAGTAACTAACAGACGACCAGTGTTCTACACAACAAAGATTTATTAACCACAAAATAACAAAACATGGATATTAATAAAGACATAGCAAAATTCTTTATCAAATTCAAAATATCTTGTATATGTTTTACATTTAAATTCAGCATTACACAGCAGTGCTTGCCACAGGATTTTTTTTAGGCGCCCCTGTCCAGAGTGGGTGGTTTAGGGAGGGGTATATGTGGGTTATGCCGCAGATGTCGAATGACGTTATGTGGTGCGTTTCAGCTCTTAACATTAAGGCTCACACGTTTCCAAGTTTTTGTAAACGTTTAAAAGAAATTAAATAAACAAAACGTCACCGTTTAAACGGTTTACCTCTAGCCTTTTAGCGAAAGTGTCATTGTTGTTGCGAAACTGAAAGTAATTTTTTTTCCCGGATGTTCATGTCCAGTGCGCATCACATCGATTAATTATATTCATATGGACATGTGTTTTTTAACTATTTTATTTGTTACCACTGTTGAACTCATAGTACTGGTTGGATAATTTGTGCATTATAAAGATCTTGATTTTAAGAGCATTGGGGACTCTGAATTTTTATAGCGCTAATGCACTTTAGAGCGAAATGTGGTATTATTAACGAAAAGGAGCCAATAAAAAGATTTTTTTACTGCAAATGACCGATTTCTGTAGGATTTTCGATATCAATCTGTAGTGCGTAGTTTCTGCCGTAAAATCTTTGCGAATACGGACAATGCGTAGGTGCAAACAGATCTGCATCATGTCAAGAGCATGAACCAGGACTGTAGGTCAAAGGTCAAGGCGAAATTGGATTTTGCTTGTCCGAGCTTATAATTTGGCCGTGAATGCATGGATTTTAAAATCTCTTTACACAAATGTTTGCCTCAACAAGACAGCTTGAATCAGGTCCATAGGTTAAATGTCAAGGCCACAATTTGAGGTCAAAGCGGCATTAGGGAGCATCCAATGGTTGTACTGATATTCTTGATTTCTTAAGTAAAGTTTGATATGAAAACATCTCAAAAAATACTTACGCCACTTTTGCCAATTCCACGAAGGCACTCACCACACATTTCGTCTAAAACATCCCCCACCATCACCTTTTCCTGGCAAAATCATAACCAAGTGCAATAATGTGTCATCCAACAGTCTAAATTTTTGGATGAGAAATTATAAACTGGCATATATAGGAAAAATAATAATGGAACTATTTAATCTATCTATGCTTTTGCATATTTTACAAAATCAATCAATAGACATTACGTGGTGAATCTGGAACATCGTTTTTTCAATTTCGTATAAAATCATACTATATGGTTATCACTGACATCGTAAACTTCTGACAGACATGATGACATTTTTATGATCACTGCATTAGGTATGTGGATAAAAAATCATTATTCAAAGACAGAGCTACTCACATCCTCGCCTGCGACGCTGTTAGGGTCCACCTGAGTGACCAGTGGGTAGCCTCGAACTCTTCTGTCAGATGAGAAACATACTAAAAATACAGCCAGTTAAAACACAGGAGGGCCATGATGGCCCAAAGCACTCGCCTTAGTACAGGCAATGACAGAGACCAGCTCTGACATGAGATGAATGTCATCTACTACAAAATGACCCACATCAGACATAAATCTTACTGGCAATCGACAATTGCAATACAGATGACTGTACAGCCCACTTTTGTAGTTAACCTGGCAATCGACAGGCGCTATACAGATGCCTGTCTGATCTACTTCTGTTATTCACATGGCAATCGACAGGTGCAATACAGATGCATTTATGGTCAAAACTTTCAGGACCAAGCCCAACAACAAGCCATCGGCGATATGTTTACCATGCCCAATCACACTTACATTAGATAGAGATTCATCCAACCCCTGCAATCACATGAGGTTCACACATCCAGCTGAATTGCATATAGGGTGACAGCAATAAAGACACCTGTCAGCGTTACATAATTATGTCACTGATTAGGACAAGTCAATCAAACAGACCATATAATGGGTGTATTTGCATTTTACTTGCGTGTTAAGGTCTTTGATCTTATAAACATACACAATCTGTGCAAGTTGGATCAACATAAGATGAAAAATGATGTTTCCAAGTTGCACAAAGTCCATTTTTTTGCAAGTTTTCTCACAACAAAAGGGCTAAGATGGCCATCAATCGCTCACCTAGTTTAACTAGAACTGTCATGGCACAAATACCCCCGCATGCCACTTTGTCACAAGGATATTGATAACAGTGTCACTGCTGCCGACAGTGCTGCCGCCGTTGCAGCCAAAAGTAACCCCTATATGTCGCCTTTTCAGGCTACACGAAAACTACTACAATTTCTTCTACTGCTTTTGCTCATCTGCTGCTGTTGCTTCTACTACTGCCACTACTGCTGCTACTACTACTACTACTACTACTACTTCTACTGCTACTAATACTGCTGTTGCTTCTACTACTGCTACTACTATTGCTGCTGCTACTACCAGTACTACTACTGCTGCTGCTCGTACTACTACTACTGCTGCTGCTGCTACTCCTACTACTACTACAACTACTACTACTACTGCTGTTGCTGCTGCTGCTGATAATACTAGTACTGTTGCTGCTTCTACCACCACCACCCACTAAATAACTACTGCTACTACTGCTGCTGCTGCTGCTAGTGCTGCTGCTACTACTACTACTACTACTACTACTACAACTACTACTACTACTGCTGTTGCTGCTGCTGCTGATAATACTAGTACTGTTGCTGCTTCTACCACCACCACCCACTATATAACTACTGCTACTACTACTACTGCTAGTGCTGCTGCTGCTGCTACTGCTACTACTACTACTACTACTACTACTACTACTACTACTGCTGGCTGATAATACTAGTACTGTTGCTGCTTCTACCACCACCACCCACTATATAACTACTGCTACTACTACTACTGCTAGTGCTGCTGATAATACTAGTACTGTTGCTGCTTCTACCACCACCACCCACTATATAACTACTGCTACTACTACTACTACAACTGCTGCTGTTGCTGCTGATAATACTAGTACTGTTGCTGCTAATACCACCACCACCCACTATATAACTGCTGCTACTACTACTACTACTACTACTACTACTACTACTACTACTGCTGGCTGATAATACTAGTACTGTTGCTGCTTCTACCACCACCACCCACTATATAACTACTGCTGATGTTACAACTAATCTATAACATAACTGCCACCATCTATACCACTACAGCCACCCCAGCGAAGTCCGGTCTGCGTCTGGCCCTACCCTATAGTGTATAGCAATAGCGTGTATGGCTTTTAGTAGTTCCCTATTCTTGGGTGTGTGTTTGTATCCATGTAGTGCCTTGCTTGATAACAAGTTAACACTCTTTTGGCCCGAGAATTGTTATATTTAGTTTCTCGGACGGACGGTTTTAGTAAACCGTCGGGTTGGACAGCAGATTAATTTAAGACATATAAATAAAATTCTATTATAAATTATTTAAAAAAAAAATTCTCAATACACTTGACAATAACAATAATAGTTCTATTCAATGTTTGTTAAATAAACCTGCATATGCAATCAACATGATTTATGTTTAGTTAATACATTATAAATGTGAGTTGAATAATTTTAATTTCCTTAAAGAATACCTCACCAGTGGAAATAAATGGTTTGTATCAACTTTTGGTTTATATGTAAAATTGTATTTTTGTGTTTTCAAAACAAACGAGTTGGCAGATCTGATAAACTAAAATTTAGTGATGGGCTGATAAAACATTTCGTCAAATAATCATGACGAACAGAGCTATGACGTGACGACAAAAAATTAATCGACGAAATGTGTACATGTCACTAGTGCTATTTGTCCTGTATTATGTAGTGAAAAAAATAGTGTTCTGTAGTTGTAAACTGCTAAATATACCAGTATTATAAGTAAAATACATTGTACATTCAATGCAATATACAATGCTATTGAACATTCCTTCATAGGTTGTCAGTGTGTCCACTAAAGGATTTTCATAATTGTCAGGGTTGCCAGCACCCAGGGCAACAAAAATTCCCAGAATTTTCACAGACTTTTCCATGACTAAAACTAGTTTTTCACTGACCTAAACCACCTATTTTCAACCACCTCCTCTTCCCCTTTTAGCCGTCCAAATCTTCAGGAATGGAAGTCCATGAACAAATCATATTTAAGTCACATGAGGATATTTACAACAAGAGCTGTCAGAGGACAGCTCACTCGACTTTTATTGTGCTAGTCAGAGTTACTCGCATTTTTTTTCTAAAACAATGAATATGGAAATTCCACAAAAACCAAATTTTTGGAACGAAATGCATAAGGTATCTATGTATTAAGTTTCATTAAAATATCTCAATGCGTTCTCAAGTTATTCAGCGGAAACCGTTTTTCTATTTTTAGTAACAGTGACCTTGATCCCAACCACCCCATATGCAATCCCAAGCGAGGTCTTGATATAAGGTATCTATGTATTAAGTTTCATTACAATATCTCAATGCATTCTGAAGTTATTGAGTGGAAACAGTTTTTCTATTTTTAGTAACTGTGACCTTGACCTCACCCACCCCATATGCAATCCCAAGTGAGGTTTCGATATAAGGTATCTATTTATTAAGTGTTATTAAAATATCTCAATACGTTCTCAAGTTATTGATTGGAAACTGTTTTTCTAATTTTAGGAACAGTGACCTTGAACTTGGCCCCACCCACCCCATATGCAACCCAAGCGAGTTCTCGCTATAAGGTATCTATGTTTGAAGTTTCATTACAATAGCTTAATCCTTTCTTGAGTCAGAGAGTGGAAACAAAAGTAGAGAAACTAGCTTACCGAAAAACTTTAACCTGTCCATATAGCTTATGTGTGAAATTTCTTAGCGTAAAAAGGCCCTTAATTTTGACAAACTTCAAACTAGAGTTGACAAAATTGGTCTATGAGTTCATTTCAATATTGGTAATAAGAGTTCTAAGTTTGAATGAAATCCCTCAAACCATTCCTGAGAAACCAGCTTACCGAAAAACTTTAACCTGTCCATATAGCTTATATGTAAAATTTTTAAGTGTAAAAAGGCCCATAATTTTGACAAATTTCAAACTAAAGTTACCAAACTTGGCCTATAGGTTCATTTTAATGTGGGAAATAAATGTTTGAAGTTTCAATTAAGTCCCTCAAGCCATTCCTGAGAAACTAGCTTACGAAAACCTTAAACCTAGCTCGGACGCCGACGCCGTGGCAAGTAGAATAGCTTGCCTTTTCTTCGAAAAGTCGAGCTAAAAACTGTTAAGATATATATTTTTGACTAAAAATCAACAGATTTGTTATTTATACATACATTTTACTAATTCAAAACACCTGAAGACTGTCATAGCCATAACGTGCAAATTTATATAAATTATTTGTTAACCTTCAGGAATTTTTTTCCCTTACTTTTCACTGAATTATTTGGAATTTGATTTTTTACAGACTTTTTTTGTCCAATTTCCCTGACAATTCAGTGACCTTGAAAAAAAAATCAAATTTCCCTGACTTTTCAAGTCTGCTGGCAACCATAATTGTATGTGCATTTTAGCACGGATCTGTGAATACTTTACTATTGAGCATTTATGTAAATTTTGCAAGTAAATTCTTGCCTTTTGTTTGTTTTAAAATCGTAAAATATGTATCCTACTCGTATGTACATGTACTTCCTTATTATAGGCGTAAAACAAAATAGGTTTGTTTCAGGTAACATGCCCAAAAAAATTAGGGTAGGTAGGTGTTGTATTTTTTGTTTTTTTTTGGTAAATGGTAAACTTGAAGATTCTAAAACTGAATAAATATTCAAAACATATCAGTAATATCCTTAAACATTGTTTATAAGTGGATACTATCAAAACAAAACACTTATTTATCCAAAACACATTTAATTATTGAAAAAGGTAAATAAAACAAAAATCAATCTGACAAACCCAATAAAAAGTTTTAGGGTCGGGTAATTTTTTCGGGTAGGTCGGGTAACCTGAAACAAACATACTTTTTTTTTTACGCCTTAAGAGCTTGTACTTAGTTTAGTGTTGCGATTGTTATGTCTTTTGCATTACATGTACAACCAACAAATCACTACACGTCAAGGAGAAAGGGTGCTGGGCATTGTAAACTACATATTCTCTATGTAAATATTAATAAATTATTAACTTTTGTAGTCTAATTAAGTCAAGCAGTTAAAATTCCATTATTACTTTTTTGTTTAACATAAGCAGATCTGCAAATGCAATCCATTTGTGTTTAAACTTAAACCAAGAAAAACTAAATAAATTGACAAACATATAAATTGGTAAAAAAATGATTAGATGAACTATTTATGTTAAACAATAATAACTCCATATACTAAGTCATGATTGTTTGATTAATCAGTCACTTTTGGCTCTGATTAATCAACGAATATTTTTAGGACTGATTCCCATCACTACTTAAATTAACAAATTCTGGTCTTAGCAACATAGCCCCTGTACCTAATAATGTAATTAAATTATCAATGAATTTCTTTGTCACTATAAACTCACTTATTTGTTGTATCTAACTCACAATATTTTCTGTGATGCATGTTTCCCACTCATAATTTGTCTCAACTACCCAGTAATCTTTAAAGTCAGTTCTTGTCTGTTTATAATTAGTCTCAACTTATCATTCATCACATTAAACACTATAGTACCAAGTATTTAAAAAAATGTGATTGGAAGCCATAAATACGTATTGCCGTATTGTTATGTGACTTTTAAAAGTATAAAACACAAAGTATTTAGACAAATGATTGAATGATATACATTTACAAATATGTGTGTAAATTTATTTTAAAATAATGTTAAATACTTATTTGTCCCTTCATTCTGTGTATTCGATTTTAATTTGTTAAAATGTGATTTGTATTTACAGGAATGATGCACAGTGGCTCTGGACACACCCAAATATCCAGTTTTATGTCAGCACTGGAGATTGAGGATTTGCACCACACAACCATAAAGAAATGCGATAGAGAGGTTGAGCCCCATCTGCAAGCTGTTGCCAAAAGCTTGTGTACTAATGCCATAGCTGAAGAAATTAAGCTACAAAATAAAAATTTGTACTTAATCTTTTATAACTTATATTTGTGAAGTTGAAAACAACTCATGTGACTGAATTATATCATATGATACTTGAAAAAACGAATAATTGTAGTACATATAAAAATGTTGGCTTTTAGTGACAAGTTTAATAAACACAATAACAATGGACTTCATACAATTCATCATAGATATTAATCATAGTGCTCAAACATATCATATATATATGCATGTTTAGATACATACCTGCTCGGCAAAAAAACCCTCTTAGCTCGACATCCCAGTAAATCAAACTTATTGATCAGCTGGTATGGTGTTGTGTTTAAAAAGTTTTCACTGTATAACTATAGTTATGACATAAATGACTAAAATTAAGACAATATTTTGTAAATAAACAGGTTTAAAACAAAGGTCATGGAGGCAAATGTTGCAGTCACTTATGGAAGTCGAAAAGGAAAACATTAATGTTGATGTCTTGGTAATGGATGACGATTGTACAACGATGGCCAGATTTCGGAAAACATCCCGCATCCTGTAGTTAAATGGAGCGACATTAACCACACCAATATCTTGGAAATAATTTATATAGTCTTCAAAAAACGCACAAAAGCTTTTCCAATAAATGTGAATAATCTTTGCAAAAATGTTTTGCATATGACATTGCACAGAATAAGATTAATCCCGAAGGACTGAAAACAACACTCAAACAGATTGTAACGCAGGCTTTTGGCAATCATGACAACTGCGACCTGAATGGTGTGGATTCTGACACAATCCAGACACGTACAAACATAATTCTCTGCAATATGGTCCTGATCTTTGTGGGGAGGAGCCACAAAATGACTTAGACTTTGTATTCCAACCATTCATCATAAATGTGACAAAATTTCTCCAGGTGCATCAACAAGAGATGTGGAATCTTCCATTAATGTAGTTTCATCAAAAGCTCCAAAATGATAACACTATTCATCGACCAGCAGTCTAAAAAAATCGTATAATCTGTGCTGTAGCTGAGAAAATCGTTGGCTCATGATACGTTAATGAAGTAAACCATTTGGTTGGCCTTTCTCCGGGTAGGGTTTTTCAGAAACATGCAGCACAAAAGGACAAAACCAGAAAAAGGACACTGACTTACGAAAACACCAGATCTTTCAACAAAAGAAAAATGAACGAAAATTGAAGAAATCTGCTTCAAATGCACAAACTGAACTACGTGAAGACATTACGTACAAATCCTCTGTTGATCTTACGGGTACAGCAACAGACATTCCTACACCTTTTATAAGTCCTGTTCTTAAAATGAGATTCCTAAAAACTATTCAGCTGCATTTTGTGACATTGAAACTACTGTAAAACCATTATTATTCGTCAGACACTAATTTTCGTGGATTTTCGTGGGTCAGCTCAACCACGAATTCAAATGTACGTCGAACATTTATGTCCGAAGTCTTATATCCAAAATTATTAGTATCTGCACTACTGTGACATCAGACTAAAGGGGCGCAACTACTTTTCACCCATGTTTGGGTGATTGTGTTACCTCCCTTCATAATTATTTACTGTGAATACTGACATGATGTTAAATTCTACTTTAACTATGTTTGAAAAAATAAATAATTGTATGATGTTTCCTTCTTGAAAGAACAGATAATACTGACAGAATAATTGAAAGGTACAGATTGCTCAATTGTCACGCACATATCGATATTCGCAGTTTGTCACTTGTTAATTGTCATGCGCTCAACTGGCTTCGTGTCAAACTGTCATTAATAGGACCCACTGTTTTATTACAATTATACGAGACACTATGGGTACCACTATTAATTGGACTGTTTATTGCGATACTGGTATATTGCACCTATGTTTAATCCCGCTAATTGGTATGGTGTTGTTACACTAGGGACCACGTTATCCCGAGATTGAGACGAGAAGATACGGACAATGCGGGTAATTGACACGTTGTTGTTTAGCGGATGTCAACTGAGCGCAAGGGTTGTTAGATTAAACAAAAAGCACATAGATACAGTATTTTTTTAGGTTTTTGGCAAAAAATCTAAATCCACGAATTTAAGATCCAACGAATATGCCCGGTTTTACGAATCCACGAAATTTCATGTCAACGAAATTAAATGAATCCACAGTACTTCACAAAGCATGCAGTATGACATAATCCAAATTGCAGCAGCTTCAGAAAGAGACATATTTACCGACATATTTACCAAGTACATATTACCATCAGATTCAATTGCGCCACAAGCATCTGCAGTTTCAGGGTTACGAATGTACGGAAACACATTATATTACAATGAAAATCGCGTAAAGACAGTTTTATTGGAAGAAGCATTATACCCCAATTACACTTATTTGGAATCAGCAGGAATTAGGCAGAACGAGCCGGAAAGACAAACACGAGGGCCACGATGGCCCTAGGTCGCTCACCGTCGTTTAAGGCATCATAATGGCTTATAACAAGAGGGCCAAATGGCACTAAACCACTAACCTGAGTATAAAGAGTCGGGTGTTGCAGTTTCAGGAGATTTTTATAGTCTATATAAAACATGTTACCCACAGCGAGTGGCCACTTTCTACTCTAGGGGCATCATTTGAACAATCTTTGTAGAGGACCACTATACAATATTACATACCAAATATAAAACCGCTAGGCCTCACTGTTTTATAGGAGATTTTCAAAGTCATTTTGCTACTTAAGTCTATATAAACAATGTGACCCCCTGGGGCGTGGCCAGTTTTGGCCCCAGGGGCATCATTTTAAGAATCTTTATAGAGGACCATTAGAGGATGCCACATACCAAATATGAAACCACTGGGCCTTGCAGTTTGAAAGAAGATTTTTTAAGTACTTTTGCTATTTAAGTCTATATAAACGAGAGATGTTTGTAAAACATGTATGCCCCCCGACTTGCAGCCTTTGTTCATCACACAAGTGTACTGTTTCTGAAAAATCTAAGCTGAGACATGTTAACCATAAACTTATCAAATTTGACGACTCGACCCAAGTATTCAGTAATTATTACTATGTAATAGGTCATCCACTCAAACTGACCATTGTACCTATATAGTTTGAGGACCATGTACCAATGGTTCATCTGTTATTGAGTGGAAATGTTTTTTTGTTTTTTTTTACAAGCCCCTGTGACCTTGAGTTTTGATCTCTTGATCTCAAAATCGCTAGGGGTCTTCCTTCCCTCAAGACTAACCAGCATACTAATTTATATCATCCTAGGTTAAAGCGTTCTCTAGATATTATGTGGAAACGGTTTTCATGTTACAAGCCCCTGTGACCTTGACCTCTGACTGGTTGACCTCAAAATCGATAGGTTTCTTCCTTTCCTCCGGAGTAACCAGCATACTAACTTGGATGATCGTACGTCAAAGCATTCTCTAGATATCCTGCGGAAACAAAATGGTCTACGGAAAAAACAGTTTTCATGTTACAAGCCCCTGTGACCTTGACCTTTGACCTCAAAATCAATAGGCATCTTCCTTTACTCCCAAGTAACCAGCATACCAACTTAAATGATCGTAGGTCAAAGCGTTCTCTAGATATCGTGAGGAAACGAAATGGTCTACGGACAGACCGACCGACCATCCCACTGACCGACCGACCGACGGACAGGTGCAAAGCAATATTCCCCCACGTTTTTCGAAGGGGGACATAACATGTGACCCCAGGGGCGTGGCCAGTTTTGACCCCAGAGGCATCATTTCAACAATCTTTGTAGAGGATCCCTATACAATGTTACCAGCCAAATACCAAACCTCTGGGCGTTGCAGTTTCAGAGTAGAAGATTTTCAAAGTCATTTAGCTATTTAAGTCTATATAAACCATGTGACCCCCGGGGCGTGGCCAGTTTTGACCCAGGAGCATCATTTGAACAATCTTTGTAAAGGACCACTAACAATGTTACATGCCAAATATGAAACCTCTGGGCCTTGCGGTATCAGAGGCGACAATTTTTAAAGTTATTTTGCTATTTAAGTCTATATAATCCATGTGATCCCCGGGGCGTAGCCAGTTTTGACCCCAGGGGCATCATTTGAACATTCTTTGTTGAGGACCACTACAGGGTGTTACACTTCAAACATTAAACCACTAGGCCTTTCGGTTTCAGAGGAGAAGAGAAGTAATTTTTCTATTTAAGTCTTTAATTAACAATGTGACCCCCGGGGCATGGCCAGTTTTGACCCCAGGGGCATCATTTGAAGAATCTTTGTAGAGGACCACTATGCAATGTTACATACCAAATATGAAACCTCTGGGCCTTGTGGTTTCAGAGGAGAAGATTTTTAAAGTCATTTTGCTATTTAAGTCTATATAAACAATGTAACCCCCGGTGCGTTGCCAGTTTTGACCCCAGAGGTATCATTTAAACAATCTTTGCAGAGGACAACTAGAGGATGCCACATTCTAAATAAGAAACCACTGGGCCTCGCGGTTTCAGAGGAGAAGAATTTTGATGTAATTTTGCTATTTAAGTCTATATAAACAATGTGACACCAGGGGCGTCGCCATTTTTGACCCCATAAGCATCATTTCAACAATCTTTGTAGAGGATCCCTATACAATGTTACCAACCAAATACCAAACCTCTGGGCCTTGCAGTTTCAGAGAAGAAGATTTTCAAAGTCATTTAGCTATTTAAGTCTATATAAACCATGTGACCCCCAGGGAGTGGCCAGTTTTGAGCCCAGGGGCATCATTTGAACAATCTTTGTAGAGGACCACTATGCAATGTTACATACCAAATATGAAAACTCTGGGCCTTGTGATTTCAGAGAAGATTTTTAAAGTCATTTTGCTTTTTAAGTCTATATAAACCATATGACCCCCAGGGTGTGGCCAATTTGACCCCAGGGTCATCATTTGAACATTCTTTGTAGAGGACCACTAGAGGATGCCACATACCAAATATGAAACCACTGGGCCATGTGGTTTCAGAGGAGATTTTTGAAGTAATTTTGCTATTTAAGTCTATATAAACAATGTGACCCCTGGGGCATGGCCAATTTTGACCCAGGGGCATCTTTTGAACAATCTTTGTAGAGGACCCCTATACAATGTTACCATCCAAATACCAAACATCTGGGCCTTGCGGTTTCAGAGAAGAAGATTTTCAAAGTCATTTTGCTATTTAAGTCTATATAAACCATGTGACCCCGGGGCGTGGCCAATTTTGACCCCAGGGGCATCATTTGAACAATCTTTTTAGAGGACCATTATGCAAAGTTACATACCAAATATGTGACCTCTGGGCCTTGCGGTTTCAGAGGAGAAGATTTTTAAAGTCATTTTGCTATATAAGTAATATGACCCTCGGGGCGTGGCCAGTTTTGACCCCAGGGGCATCGTTTGAACAATCTTTGTAGAGGACCACTAGAAGATGCCACATACCAAATATGAAATCTCTCAGCCATGCAGTTTCAGCAAAGAAGATTTTTAAAGTTTTCACTTTTTAAATATATTTTTAGCTCTAAATACCTGCATATGCAGCAGACCAACACGATTTGAACAATTTTGAAAGAGGGTCACCCAAGGATCATTCCTGTGAAGTTTGGTGAAAATCTGCCCAGTGGTTTAGGAGCAGATGTTGTTTGAATAAAAATGTTGATGCACGATGCACGACGGACGACGCACGATGGACGAAAGGTTATCACAAAAGCTCACCATGAGAACTTTGTGCTCAGATGAGCTAAAAAGTTAAATTTGTGCCTTATGGAAAAAATAAGGAAAAAATAAGTTTAGTAAAAATGTTGTTCGAATAATTAGAATACTTAAAATTAGGGATGGGACCGAATACTGAAATCAATATTCGAATATTTGTTTTAGGTATTCGAATATATTCGAATATTCGTTTTGTAAATACTACTAAATATTTACCTATCCGAAATATGTATACTACGTGTACGTAATTGTTTTACCTTAATTCAGTGGTAAATGAGCGATATAACTTAGTGAGTGTAAGGCAAATATAAAGAAATGTAAGATATTGTTAAATGTATTGTTAATTAATTTGTTAATCTTTCTGTACACAAATTTCTCATTACATTAGACAAACACGTTGCCTGGGTTTTGTCTAATGACCGCGTACAGTACTTCCAAGCACATGATGGTGGCATTGTTTATTAATCAAGACTCTTGTATAATATACTGTGTTGATATAATGGAGAATAATTTACAAGTGACGTATATTAAGATTGACCAGATCATGCTAATTTTGTTAAAGAAATTGATTGGCTGGTAATGGATTTATTTTGATTGGTATACTAGAGAGTAATTGTAATTTACTGTAAACAAGTTAACCGTATAGATGTCACTTAAGGAAATAAACAACAATGTATGCCTTGTGCAAACTGTGAAACCTTTATCACAACATGGCCCAGTTTTGTTATGTGTGGATACAATGCATCATATTCGCGCCTCCTACAAACCGTTAATTATAATTTGCGGCCCTTGTAAAGGCGTGGCCCCCCTGCCAATTATCAATTGTCGTTAATAGGACATGTTTGGCATGTGTTGTAAAAACGTTACATTGCCCCCGCCCACCTGCTAGAAAGGAAATACGACTGGAATTCATGTTAACTTTGCAATCAAACTGGAAAAAACATGATTTGAAAAAAGAAATTTTGTTCTATAAATACATTTGAAAATCGAATATTCGGTCCCATCCCTACTTAAAATGATTTTCGAACTCGCCTTGAATGATTCCTCTACATTCTGGATGTATTAGCTCTTGAATGCTATTCGAATGCAGTTGGAACATCGAAGGAATATTTAGTTAGTTGTGAGAATGCAGCAACAATATTTAGAATGCAGATCAATTACCGTACGAATACCGTTGGATTGTCACCCGAAGTCTGGAAAGACGGCGTCTCGAATTCTGTACGAATCCACTTCAAATGCAGTCATAACGTTACAGGAATAGGCTCCAAATTCGGTTGGAATGTTCGAGAATTGAATTAGAATACAGCTCGAATACTTAAAATGTACTTTGAAAGTAACAGAAATATCCCAAACATATCAGGAATGCTGCCGAATTGTTTCATAAAGGGTATAAACTGCTGCTAGCCCAGCATTTTCATTCCATTTCAGACGTATACGGCTAACAATGGACCTCATTGACCATGTTACTTTGCTCCAAATTGCTGTCCTCCAACAAGACCTGCTTGATGGGGAAGCGGAGGGGGGGGGGCAGAAGAAAAATCAAGCGAGAGGGCCCAGAAGATATCAGACCCGACCATGGCTGGTAGAGGCGAGATGGAGATTGTACGGTTATCACGCCAGATTAATCGAGGAGCTAAGAATTGAAGACCCACAGTCCTATTTAACTTCCTCAGGATGGAACCTGCAATGTTTGATGAATTGGTACAGAGAGTGGGACCAAGGATAGGAAAGCAGGATACTAGAATGAGAAAGCACTATCTCCAAGCTTGAAGCTGGCCATCACAGTGCAGTTACTGGCTTCAGGTTACAATTACCCCAGCCTTATGTACAGCTTCCATGTGGCAAGAAACACCATCAGTTTTATATCCCTGAAGTCTGCCAAGCCACTGTAATGAAATACAAAGATGAGGTCATCATCTACCCCACGACTCCAGAAGAATGGATGCCTACTGAAGAGGTCTTTAGAAACAGATGGAAAGATCCTCGTGCTGTGGGAGCTATTGATGGCAAGCATGTGGCAATCAGACAACCGGCCAAGAGCGGCTCCTTGTACCACACCTACAAGGGCTTCTGCTCTGTGGTCCTTATGGTCCTGGTGGATGGGGACTACAGGTTTCTGTGGGTGGACATCAGTGCATATGGAAGTATGTCGGATGCTCAGATCCTCAATGAATCTGAGCTCAAGAACTGCCTTGAAGACAGAAGCATAGGATTTCCTGAGCCATCTCGATTACCCAAAGATGACGAATCTATGCCATACTAAATTCTTGGAGGTGATGCCCTTGGAATAAGGACTTTCTTGAAAAAACCATATGGTCACTGGAGTTGATGCCCTTGGAATAGAGTCCGAGAGAATCTACAACTACAGGATCTCCAGGGCATGATGTATTGTGGAGACTGCATTTGAAATCATGGTGGCAAGTCCTCCTTACCACCATGCAGCCAAGGCCTTCCATTGTGCAGGACATTGTTGAAAGTTGTGTCTGCCTGCACAACTTGATGAGAATCCGTTATTCTGCTCTCCACCATGGTATGGTGGATGAGGAAGATGACCAGCATAAAGTGGTGCCAGGAACCTGGAGACAACTTGCTCAGCTTGAAAACGTGCAGCATCTTGCAGGAGGAAACAACGACACCAAAGCTGGTAAAAGGCAGCGAAAAATTCTCAAGCATTATTGCAACAGCTCAGTGGGAGCCGTGCCCTGGCAGATGCAGATGTACACTGCATTTGTAGATGAGCTGATAAATCGTTATAATTAATAAAGGTCAACTATTTCTGCTGTTTCTTATCTTATAAGTAATTTGTAAAATAACCAAAATGTAAACTTAAACACCATCTTTTCCGGTCATTCATTGAATTGTCATAATGAGAATACATCATTATACTTATTTTGTAAGCCTCAAGAAAAGTTGTTTTAATTGTGACATAACGATACCTGACAAATAATTAGGCACAGTGTCTATTTAGACTCACGAATATAAGATAATTCTTTCAAACATTTAACCGTTACAACAGGAAACAAACAACATATCAATGATATGCTCTTCGAATATATTCAGTGAAAATCTAATTTAGACTTGTGAAAGTTAAAGTAGCTTTCCATGAATATATTTTGATAAATCAACAGTTTTGCTGTGTGTTTCCTATTGTAACTGTTATATGTTTTTGATTTATTAATACGTTTAACCATTACCATTATGATAGGAAAACAGTCGACATGTAGAGCTATCACTTTTTATTTGAGTATGAACGTATCTGCAAAGACAAACGTAATCAAAAATATTTTATGTTATAAGATGTCAAATCAAATTAATGAAGTTAAGATCCTCTTAGCACCTTTTTTAGAGTCTTAAAGCATATTTCTACTCAGACTGTTTCTCATCTAGAGGAGGAGTGTTGAGTTCTTCGTTGTCATCAGCCTGGTTGGTGAGAAGATGAGTGAAGGATCCACTGCTGAAGCTACTTAGGGTATTGAAGCTTGCAGTGCCCTTGCTCTGGGGGGTGGATGCTGATAAAGGCTGTGGCAGCTGTGAAGCTGTCTGTATACTGAAAGGAGACTGTTGTTGAAACCCAGTTGAAACCTGCAAGCCCATGATAGAAGTCTGTTGCTGTACCCAGCTGGCGTCCTGCAAGCCCATGATAGAAGTCTGTTGCTGTACCCAGCTGGCGTCCTGCAAGCCCATGATAGAAGTCTGTTGCTGTACCCAGCTGGCGTCCTGCAAGCCCATGATAGAAGTCTGTTGCTGTACCCAGATGGCGTCCTGCAAGCCCATGATAGAAGTCTGTTGCTGTACCCAGCTGGCATCCTGCAAGCCCATGATAGAAGTCTGTTGCTGTACCCAGCTGGTGTCCTGCAAGTCCATGATAGAAGTCTGTTGCTGTACCCAGCTGGCGTCCTGCAAGCCCATGATAGAAGTCTGTTGCTGTACCCAGCTGGCGTCCTGCAAGCCCATGATAGAAGTCTGTTGCTGTACCCAGCTGGCGTCCTGCAAGCCCATGATAGAAGTCTGTTGCTGTACCCAGCTGGCGTCCTGCAAGCCCATGATAGAAGTCTGTTGCTGTACCCAGCTGGCGTCCTGCAAGCCCATGATAGAAGTCTGTTGCTGTACCCAGCTGGCATCCTGCAAGCCCATGATAGAAGTCTGTTGCTGTACCCAGCTGGCGTCCTGCAAGCCCATGATAGAAGTCTGTTGCTGTACCCAGATGGCGTCCTGCAAGCCCATGATAGAAGTCTGTTGCTGTACCCAGCTGGCGTCCTGCAAGCCCATGATAGAAGTCTGTTGCTGTACCCAGCTGGCGTCCTGCAAGCCCATGATAGAAGTCTGTTGCTGTACCCAGCTGGCGTCCTGCAAGCCCATGATAGAAGTCTGTTGCTGTACCCAGCTGGCGTCCTGCAAGCCCATGATAGAAGTCTGTTGCTGTACCCAGCTGGCATCCTGCAAGCCCATGATAGAAGTCTGTTGCTGTACCTGTCCTGGCCACTGCAATGGATGAGGCTGCCAGTTCATTATCGGATACTGCTGGCTGATGGGCCCTGTGATAGGTGCAGAAGGGCAAGCTCTATGGAACTCGTCTTGCTGTTGCTGCTGTGTCTGGAGCTCAAACTGGTACTTCTGCAACAGGCTGTTGACACTCTGAAACTTCAGCCACATGGGGGCAGGGATTGTGTACGTAACCTCCTTCATTAAGTTTGCAAAGGCGTCCTGCTGGCATTGAAGGGGTGGTTTATCAGCCTTGGGCAGCTAGTTCAACAGCTGTTTTTGCAATTCAGCAATGTTGCTCCTAGTGTCAACATCAGCCCTGGACCTATGGGAAGTGTCTGCATCAGACTGGGTAACTGCAGTTGGGTGGTGATCATTGGAATCAGATTCAAGGATAGACTGGGGAGCAACAGCTACAGCTGCTCCAGGCAGAGCTGACCTGGCTTGGACTTCATCTGGAAAATGAAATAATCACATAGCAATTAATGTGTCAACATTGAAAAAAAACATTGTACCCCTGAAATGTGTTTGTCAAAAACCTGCGTATAAGTGTACCCCTGTTGTGTATTTGACATAATCCTTTGTATATTTGTACCCCTGACATGTGTTTGTAATATTCCTTTGCATAATTTTACTCTGTCATGTGTTTGTCAAAATCCTGTGTATAATTGTACTACAGATCAAAACCTGACAATGTACGCTTTTTGTACATCTTTTCACGACATATAGATTTCTGTTTAAACCAATAAATTACGAAGAATTAAAACACATGAACCAAATACTTACGCTGACAGTGACCCTCTTTCTAACCTGGAGGATGAGGTGGGGCCTGATGAATTCGAAGTGGTTCAGGATCCATCGATCCCTTGCAGTCAGTTCGCTGTTGCCAGAACAAGAAGGAATCTGGTTCAGCTTTCCAAACCTCATGTTGGCATACCACTTCTTCAGCTGGTCACTTGTTTTGCTGTCTCAGTGGCTTCTTCTTCCACCGTGCATCTTTCATGCCCTTCTTGATGTAGTTAGCATGCTTTTGTTAAGAAGGCATTGTTGCTCGGGGGCCTGAAGCCTGTCAACCATCTCCTGCTCCTCTGTCAATTTAGCAGTCACAAGCTCCATGTTACGCTTCTTGGCAGCCTCACTTTCAGGAAAATCGTTATCAATCTCGTTGTCAGAGGAGGACTGAAATGCAGGCTGATGGACATCGGCCACTATGTCCACCAGAGAATCAGATGGAGGTGACGGTGGCTCTGCAACAGACTCCGAAGTGGTTGTGGCATTTTCAGGAAGACCTGCAGCTTCTTGGGATGAACAGCCCCATTGAAGACATGTGATAGAGCTCTTGATTGTACGTGGCGGCATGACGTTACCCACATGACTGTTATATAGCAGCTGATGTTTCAGCAGCAAATGAACGCGTATTTATATAAAATATTATTTCGGTTCTCCTTATATGCCGTAAGACTATTACGAATGTAGTCAGAATGCTTTTAGAATACACCTCAAATGCTGTTTGATATTTTTCCACTTCGAATGCATCTTGAAAGTTTTGAACATGAGCAATACATTTGTACTGGCCAACAGAATGGACCAAAACATTTGGAATGCACTTGAAATACCGGCAGAATGTTTGGAGTACACTTAACATTTCCAGGAATGTACCACAAATTTTCATTCTGATGGCATTCTGGCTCATTCTGCCTCTAGTGTCATGGGGGTTTTAGAGGCGTTTTTAGTTTGGCTGGATGCAAGAAAACCTTGTATTTTGGTAGGGCATAATTTCAAAATATTTGATTTCCCCATATTATCCGGACATTTAACAAGTGCCAACTCCTGACACCTTTACTGAACGTGGTGGTTGGAATTGTAGACACGCTAGACACATTGTGGTTTTCGGCTTGAACGTTTGAAAACTGCATATGACCAAGGTAGTCTGGAAAAAGTGCTGTCTGAAAAGAACTCGGGAAAACCTAGCCAAGCCAACCGAAAAACGCCTCTACAACCCCCATCAACTTAGAGGTTAATTAACAATATTTCTAATTATTCTGCAAAACAAAATGTTTGAAGACTTGCTGCAAAATATGTGTTGAGTTTGAAATGTTTTCAAATTGTTGTCTTTCTCTTTGTAAATGATAAAAAAAGTTAATAGGCGCTACAAGAAATATATTAATTATATTGTCAATTTTATATTCTACTTTATGGAAGTTGACAGTTCTAAACTTCCTCTATATCAAATCGCAATTGTTAGAAATAGTGGTGTCATAAAAATGTTTCATGTTTTGTTTTTCAAAGTTTTCTGACAGAATATAACAGAAAATGGACAAATATGGTTGGTAACCAAACTTACATACATGTATCATGATAGCTATGTACTTGTTAGCTATGAATGCTGTCTTATTGCACGCCAACATTAACCTGGATTTACAAAACAGGCATAATTCTGCTCAAATCGGGGGCCCCAGTTATGGGCCTGGGTCAGTAGCCTCAGATAATGATGATCCCAATGTGAAGTTTCAATTGAATATCTGTAGTGGTTAAAGAGATGTGTACTTGTTGCACGCAAACCTTAACCAGAGCATTACGGCAACGCCGACAGGGGGGGATAGGTGAGTAGTATAGCTCGAAATATTCAGTGAAATATGTCCGCTATCACAAAGAGCGAAATTTGTACCACGCATATTCACAAAGCTCCTTAGGGAAATCTTAATTTTAGTTGTACTAAAGTGAAAATTTCAAAGCATTTTTTTTATATGATATACAATGACTTATGTTTATAAAAAGTAAAATACTATAAATCTAAACAATGTTTGCTGGTTAAAATTATTTTAATGTAAAAAAAACAACTATAAATGAGATAGCCACAGAGTTAAGAAATTTTATAAAATTGAAGAAATTTATCAAGAATTAACTTTGTGAATATGGGCATTGGAGTGCGATGACCCTATGGGAGAGAATTCAAGTGCTCTCGATTAAAATGCAACACAGGCACACCCTAAGGCTCACCTTATATCCAATCCAAGGTCATGTGAAGGCACAAGTTCATACTGCTTATAAACCTGAAATTGCGAGAAACACGAAATTGCCAGAGTACTGTGATATCAATACACAATGAACCTTGTCTTATAATGTATTTCTGAAGACTGAACAATTTTCTTACATAATTTATTGGCATATTTAGCAATAAAAGTGCTTGTTTTCCTTATGTAACAGGGTCAAGTAAAAGGACACATTCCAATGCCAAAATTGTTGATTTTCGCCAATTTGAATAAACAAGAGGGCCACTATGGCCCTAGGTCGCTCACCTGATATCCATGTATGAAGTTTTATTAAAATATCACAATAGGTTTTCAAGTTATTGAGCGAAAACAGTTTTTCTATTTTCAGTAACAGTGACCTTGTTCTTGACCCCACCCACCACATACGTAAAGCATGGTCTCGATATAAGGTATCTACCTATAAAGTTTCATTAAAATATCTCAATGTGTTCTTAAGTTATTGAGCTTAAACCATTTTTCAACTATTAATAACAGTGATCTTGACCCCACCCACCCGATAAGGAAACCCAAGTGAGGTTCGATATAAGATATGTTTATTAAGTTTCATTAAAATATCGCAATGCTTTCTCAAGTTATTGAGCTGAAACTGTTTTGCTATTTTCAGTAAAGTGACCTTGACCCCACCCGCCCCATATGCAATCCCAAACAATGTGTTGATATAAGTTACTTATGTATTAAGTTTCATTAAAATAGCTCAATGCATTCTAAAAATATTTAGCGGAAACCATTTTTCTATATTTAATAACGGTGACCTTGACCCCACCCACCCCATATGCAATCCCAATCGAGGTCTCAAAATAATGTACTTATGTATTAAGTTTCATTAAAATAACTCAATGCTTTCTCAAGATATTGAGCGGAAACCATTTTTCTATTTTTCAGTAACAGTGACCTTGACCTTGACCCTCCAACCCCATATGCAATCCCATGCGAGGTGTCAATATAAGGTATCTATGTATTAAGTTTCATTAAAATATCTCAATGCGTTCTAAAGTTATTGAGCGGAAACCGTTTTTCTATTTTTAGTAACAGTGACCTTGACCTTGACCCCACCCATCCCATATGCAATCTCAGTCGAGGTCTCGATTATAATGTCTTAACCAAATATGAAACCTCTGGGCATCATTTGAACAATCTTTGTAGAAGACCACTATACAATGTCACATACCAAATATGAAACCTCTAGGCCTTGCAATTTCAGAGATGACGATTTTTAAAGTCATTTTGCTATTTAAGTCTATATAAACCATGTGAGCCATGGGGTGTGGCCAGTTTTGACCCCAGGGGTAACATCTGAACAATCTTTGTAGAGGACTACTATACAATGTTACATACCAAATATGAGACCTCTGGGTCTTGCAGTTTCAGAGAAGATTTTTAAAGTCACTTTGCTATTAAAGTCTATATAAACCATGTGACCCCCGGGTAGTGGCCAGTTTTTACCCCAGGGGCATCATTTGAACAATCTTTGTAGAGAACCACTATACAATTTTACATACCAAATATGAAACCTCTGGGCCTTGCGGTTTCAGAGGAGAAGATTGTGAAAGTCATTTTGCCATTCAAATCTATATAAACATTTGACCCCGGGGTGTGGCCAGTTTTGACCCCAGGGGCATCATTTGAACAATCCTTGTAGAGGACCACTATAAAATGTTACATACCAATTATGAAACCTCTAGGCCTTGCGGTTTCAGAGAAGAAGATTTTTAAAGTCATTTTGCTATTTAAGTCTATATAAACCATGTGAGCCACGGGGTGTGGCCAGTTTTGACCCCAGGGGCATAATTTGAACAATCTTTGTAGAGGACCACTAAACAATGTTACATACCAAACATGAAACCTCTGGGCCTTACGGTTTCAGAGGAGAAGATTTTTAAAGTCATTTTGCGATTCAAGTCTATATAAACCATGTGACCCCGGGGTGTGGCCAGTTTTGACCCCAGGGGCATCATTTGAACAATCTTTGTAGAGGACCACTTTACAATGTTACACACCAAATATGAAACCTCTGGGCCTTGCGGTTTCAGAGGAGAAGATTGTGAAAGTCATTTTGCTATTAAAGTCTATATAAACCATGTCACCCTCAGGGTGTGGCCAGTTTTGACCCCAAGGGCATCATTTGAACAATCTTTGTAGAGGACCACTATACAATGTTACATACCAAATATGAAACCTTTCGGCCTTGCGGTTTCAGAGGAGAAGATTTTTTAAAGTCATTTTGCTATTCAAGGCTATATACACCATGTGAACCCCGGGGTGTGGCCAGTTTTGACCCCAGGGGCATCATTTGAACAATCTTTGTCGAGGACCACTATACAATGTTACATACCAAATATGAAACCTCTGGGCCTTGCGGTTTCAGAGAAGAAGATTTTTAAAGTCATTTTGCTAAATAAGTCTATATAAACCATTTGACCCCCCCCCCTTGGCCAGTTTTGACCCCAGGGGCATAATTTGAACAATCTTTGTAGAGGACCACTAGAGGATGTCAGATATCAAATATGAAAGCTCCAAGCCTTGTGGTTTCAGAGATTTTTAAAGTTTACAGTTTTTAAATGTATTTTTAGCTCTGGTGACCTACGTATGCAGCGGACCGAAACGATTTGTACAACTTTGAAAGAGGGCCACCCAAGGATCATTCCTGTGAAGTTTCGTAAAAATCTGCCGAGCAGTTTAGGAGGAGATGTCGATTATATGAAATGTTGATGCATGACGCACGACAGACAAAAGGCAATCACAAAAGCTCATCATGAGCACGTTGTGCTCAGGTGAGCTAAAAACAAGAGGGCCAAATAAGGTCGCTCACCTGAGTTGTCACCAAAGCAGGTTGAGGGCCAGAACGTAATGTCACATACTCAATATCTAACCTCAAAATAGGACGATCTATAACTGCCGATTTTGTAGCCAAAATTCGTATGCGTCATGTCTCCACTAAACAAGAGGGCAACGATGGCCCAAAGCGCTCACCTTAGGACGGGCAATGACAGAGAATACATCTGACATGTCAATGTCATCGCGTACAAATTGACCCACAGATATCTTACTGACAGATGCCTGTCCGGTCTATCTCACCTGGCAATTGACAGGCAATACAGATGCATTTACAATCGAAACTGTAGGGAACAAGGCTCTAGCAATCGGTGATGTTTACCATGCTCAATCACACTTACATTACACAGAGGTTCATCAAATCTTTACAATCAAATGAGGTTTAAACATCCATCTGATTTCCATATACAGTGTCTTGTTCCTTATATTTACAGAACAATATTTAAAACAGTCGCAAGTGACAGCAATAAAGACACCTGTCAGAGTTACGTTTATCATTGATAAGGACTAGTCAATAAAACAGATCATTTGCCTTTTAATTGTGTGTTTAGGTCTTATAAATGGTATTTAACTTACCCTTGCGATAAATTTACTGGGGCCACAAGAATGAAATTGACACCATATGGTGGCCACAAGGCAAGCGGGGTTATCGCACGGCGCAGAGTGCTGTATAAATAACTGACATTATTTGCATGCTTGGCACTCGATGTTGTCAATTTCTATATTATTTCTTTATTTCATGTGTGTTACAATCATATAGCTACTTCGAAGAAATCTTAATAATTATTTGCAATATTAAAATTGAACCATAGTATCTTCCCAATGTACAATAAAAAGTTGTAAATGACACCAAAAAACATTAGGATCTTTAAGACAAAATGTTGAAATTTGTATTACTGCCTAGATACCATTGCTATCTTGCAGTGACCTTGTAAACAAGGATATCAGTGGACGGTGGATGCTTCCCAATGCGCTTTACCAAGTTTAATGGGAATGCAATCAGAAGAGCTCAGTCTCGACAAGTATGCTCTATATCTTAATTTCAGCAATCATAATATCCCAAAACTGTAAAAACAAGAGGGACAAATGGCCCTGGGTCGCTCACCTGAGTTTCATTAGTCGAACAATTTTCCATATGTTAGATTTTTATAAGGATATGGATATACTGATATGGACTGATGTCAATGCGGCCTTAATCATCATGGTTTGAAAAACTTAAGTGACAACAGACACTCAAAATTATGAATTACATATCGAAATTGAAGCTTTTTCTTCAAATTTACCTAGTGACCTAGTTTTTGACCCCACATGACCCAGATTCAAACTCGGCCGAGATACCATCGGGACAAATGTTCTGATCAAGTTTCATGACGATTGGGCAAATAATGTAACTTCTAGAGTGTAAACAATATTTTCCTTCAATTTGACCTAGTGACCTAGTTTTTGACCCCACATGATCCAGATTCAAACTCGGCCGATATACCATTAAGACAAATGTTCTAACCAAGTTTCATGAAGATTGGGCAAAAAATGTGACTTCTAGAGTGTTAACAAGCTTTTACTTCAATTTGACCTAGTGACCTAGTTTTTGACCCCACATGACCCAGATTCGAATTCGTTTGAGATATCATTGGGAAAAATGTTCTGACCAAGTTTCATGAAGATTGGGCAAAAAATGTGATTTCTAGAGTGTTAACAAGCTTTTTCTTCAATTTGACCTAGTGACCTAGTTTTTCACCCCACATGACCCAAATTCAAACTCGGCCGAGATATCATTAAGACAAATGGGCAAAAAATGTGACTTCTAGAGTGTTAAGAAGCTTTTTCTTCAATTTGACCTAGTGACCTAGTTATTGACCCCCCCATGACCCAGATTCGAACTTGGCTGAGATATCACTGGGACAAATGTTCTGACCAAGTTTCATGAAGATTGGGCCAAATCTTTGACTTCTAGAGTGTTAACGAGCTTTTTCTTCAATTTGACCTAGTGACCTAGTTTGTGACCACACATGACCCAGATTCAAACTGGTCGAGATATCATTTGGACAAATGTTCTGACCAAGTTTCATGAAGATTGGCAAATAAACCTGGCCTCTAGAGTGTTCACAAGGTAAATGTTGACGATCACGATTCACGACTCACGACGGACAAAAGGCGATCACAAAAGCTCACCATTAGCACGTTGTGCTCAGGTAAGCTAAAAATCATTGAAGTGGAGCATCTTGGTACAGTGAACACCTTCTCTTGGTAATGAAGCTTCTCATAAAGTTTCATTTACTAATTGGCTAGTAGCTGAGAAACAGTCCAGACAAGAATTGCGCACTATACACTAATTTCAGCAACGTTCAAAGTCCCATAACTCCAAGGAAAATCACAAAAACATTAAACTAGAATAAAATCCATTCTTTCCAGACAAATGAAACAAAATATTGAGTAAAGTAATTGAACAGTTTGTGGCTCAAAATGAAGGTCAATTTTATGGAATCCATAAAATTGACCACTTTAAAACGCTTCTAGACCCAGAACGATACCTCTCCTTAGATTTGCCGTATCCATGGAAACGATGCCTAGCAAATTTTAGATGCTCCGGTCACATGCTAATGATAGAAAGAGGTAGACATTTAAATATTGCAAGCGAAATACGTTATTGCCCCTTATGTTTGTCAACAAATGTTCTTGTTGTTGAGGATGAGTATCACTACCGTAAATGCGCAGTCAATCTAGACGTCACATAAGTCAAGAAGTTCAAATTCATTCCAGAAACATATTTCTAATAATAACCATTCCTTAAGTCGAGTTAGAATTATCATAAAACACCATCTGAAAATTGGCACTAATAAGTGGGTATATATGGTACAGTCTGCAGTAAATGCGTTGAAGCGTGAAATTTATGCACTGCCTAATCCTCTTTGACAGGTCTTGATGTAGACAAAAACCGCTTACAGCCAGTTTAATTAGCAATATGCTGTACAAAATCATGGGTTTCGTCTGCAGGTGTATTAATTTTTTAGTGGTGGCTGACAGTCTAGCGGGGGCCAAAAAAGGGGAAATTAAGTCGACTAAAATAGAGTAGATAGTTTCATTCACAGTTTGCATCTTCTTTAATAATGAAACACTCACGCATTTTGTCTTATTTGTCGGTAATTAGTAGAATGGGCAAACTGTGATAATTATGAATGGATTATAGTGTGTGAAATAGCAAATATGCAGGTAAGAAATAAAATGCTTTGGACAAATATTTCAATATAATAATTATGCTTTTTTTTGTGAACTGCCTCATAAGTTGAATGTACTTCATTGACACGATTTTAGAGGCTTAAAATCTCGACTTACAACTGAGTATTTACGGTAGTGCTCTGGGACGAGAATTCTTTCTTGAAGAATGGCTCTTGCATGCTAGTTTGCAACTGTTTTATAATATTATGTCATCAAAATCTACTTAAGATAAATTCTCGCTTACAAAATATCTATACAAATCTTTTGAGCTTAGAAAACAATTAAAGACGATTTCTGTATTTTTGTCTGTGCATCTTTTCATGCATCGGTGAAGTTGATTTAAATCTTCATAGTTGGAAGTGTTTTGACAGATAATAATATTAATTAAATATTGTGTACACAGTAATTACCAACTAGAATCAAATGTATTCATAATAATTGCCATGATCATAGTAGGAGCATACATGCCATACGTCCCGGTCTCGCCGGTTTGTCCGGCTTCCGTGAGGTTTGTCCCGGCATCCCGCTCAGATGCATTTTGTCCCGGTCAACCACAAAAATCGATGTTAGTGTGCTTTATTGGGTCAACAATTAACTTCACATCGTTTACCTCTTAATTGGTCCCTATGGCAACAATGCCCGTCAGCCGCGTGTCAGAGAGGAGCAGTAATTTATTGTCCGGATTTTTGCGCCTAGCCTACAAT
Source organism: Congeria kusceri (assembly GCA_027627225.1). Lineage (NCBI taxonomy): Eukaryota > Metazoa > Mollusca > Bivalvia > Myida > Dreissenidae > Congeria > Congeria kusceri. The sequence goes on along the minus strand of CM051031.1, from coordinate 49,828,632 downwards.
GCTAATCATTGACAACTGTATTTTGTGAAAAACGTCTTTTCTCGGCTGTCGCTCTGATTAGCAGCCGAATTACAGCAATGGGTCGTGAAAAACGTGCTACACGTGGAGGTCGTTTACAGTAACTGTATGTCATAAATCAATACTAACCTATCTGAACGACAATAAAATTATCGATCCTGCGTAACTGCGTGTTATTGTAAAGGAAATGTTTATGGTAAAAAAGACAGAGTAACAATATGTACTGCCCATCATTCGAGATACCGATACCCAATTTTGTTGTTTCGCGCTACGAAACTTGTATACAAAAGTAAAGATTTCACAATTCTTTGCGCTACAACATTTTTATATCACGGTCAGTACACCCACGCTTTCCATGCGGATGACGTGGCGTTGTACATATCGGCATAACTTTCCCACGCTTTTCTAGCAGAACACAGAGTTTACATGCAATGCATGTGCATCCTAACTATATAGAATAGAACTTGTGTTTACGTCGCGTGAACAGTAAAGTTCAGATAGGCGTTTCAGATTAAGATTTTATTATATTTATATATATATTATATTTTATTATACGCATTTTCATACTTGATGTTATAATTGCTATATAGTTGAAAATATTTATGTTACACATTATGGACAACAATGAAAAACGTCGTTGTGAGTAAATTACGTTAACTTTTTTATGTCGTGAAAATAGGCTAGTGTATACATAGGTGTCCCACTCAAATGTCAAATGTCAAAGCAATTTTTTGTCAATGTCCCGTTTTGGCCTGAAACATTATGGTATGTATGATAGGATTGTCTTGTGACTCGATTTAATTTGCGATAGTTTGATAATATACTGAAAACTCAAGTAGGAACACGCTGACTGAACATTGGACTCACATATAGCTGTGCACATGCTTGCAATTATTGTGAAAGTGTTTTGGCTGTAATAACATTTTGTACTTAGTCATAATCAACTGCTGTTACTAAATTAATTATATATAATATATATCTATTTACTTTTATAAGTGTATTGTTATAAATTATGACTTCATTCCATCCTGTTTGTTACAGAAAAAAGTCCCTCTTTTCTTTTTTGCAAATTGTTAAGAATATAATTATGTAATAAATATAGAAAAATCAGGAATTTTCACGGAACTGATTGTTTTCTATAGTCAAAACCAAACTCTTATATGATTACTAAATGTTTAATTTTTTCGTTAAAAAAGGATAAAAAAGCATTTTTTGGCAAATATAATATTATTTTTTTACTATGTAGCGGATTGCTTTCTTACAATTACCCATTTCAACCAATAGGATGTCGTTATTTTTTACCAATCAATGGTCAATACTATTTTTTTGCTAAAACAAAAACAGCATCAAAATTTTATAAAATGCATTTACATGCATTTTCCAAAAAATCTATTGCGATGACCTCCATTTTTTATGGTTTCATTGTATTAGGCATTGAACGATCAGCCAAATATGTAAAAATGAAAAAAAATTACGGAAGGGAAAAAAATTTAGAAATCGTCTTTAATCCAGTGACGAAGGTTCGATGGACATTTAAACGGTAGTATATTGGATACAATGTACATTGTACAGGCTATACAATTTCAACACTTCAATTTACTTAGTATTGTTTTCATTCTACAACTTTCAAATGTGTATATTTATATGTACATCTTTTCTTTTATTTTTGTTCATCAGTGTATGATTGTGTTATTGTGTACTGATTCTATATGTTTTCTCGGTTACATACTTATGACACTCCTAAAATAATATGTTTGCTTAATATTTTTCTTTCTATTTATTGTTAATATATAATTATGTGTATTAATTATATAAATGCATGACGCACCGTACAACTATTATCATGTATTCTAGGGTGTTGGCCTTAAATTACAATAAACGATATGTTATGTTATGTTATAAAATTGTATGGGCCCCTTTACACTAAAGCATGAAAGCTTGCACGCTTGATTGCTCAGTCAGCTGAAAGAAAAGACTGCATTTATTTCCTGTTAATTGAACCTGAAAGGGTGACACTTTCCACGGCTTTATATGACAAAGCCTGATGATTGTTTTGATGGTGATAAGAAAATATAATTCTTTTTCATTCTCTTTTATATATTTATAGTCTACATAGTGCACATTTTCCTACAAAGACCAGAATTTCAATGACAACTAGACATGTCCGTAGGACACGGATGCCCCCACATTCCGCTGGTTGTCACAAAACTCTGCTCACAAATCCAAAAATGTCATTTTTTGCTAAAAAAGGGCCAAAACTCCACTGATGTCTGAAAAAACTGCACCAAATTACCCAGGTGCACAAGTTCACATGATGATTAATATGTTTATAAAGTTCATTACTCGAGCAAAAATACTTTTTATGTTACATACGACACAAGTCCAAAAATGTCATTTTTTCCTAAAAATAGGGCCATAACTTTGTTGATCAGGGATTTCGCTGTCGATCGCCACTGTCGCAAAATGCGACAAAATTGTGAAAGTGGCGACAGTTTTTTCAAAGTGGCGAATGTTATTGGTGACAACATTATTTTAGACAGTGCTAAATCTGGTATGTGAAATCTCAATTGAGACAAACTGGGGCAGATTAAGTTACCACAGAGCCTCCACACATGGCCTTAGGGCAATGTTTGTTCTCAGATCATTAATTAACCTGTTGTTACAGACCAGCGTGTCATGGTGTGAAAGCCTATCTCTGACGTCACAGCATCAGTTTTCTGCTTGGTTAGGCACAGTTACACTCAGTTGAAATCCAAATCAGCACTATTGATTTTTAATCTTCTGACTAGTTATTATTTTATGTGTAATGATTTTATCAGCAATTAGGGGAAATTTCAGTTCAAAATAACAACACAGGTAGCAAAAAATAGTTAATTTGGACATGTGGTAAACATTCATTCCAAAACGAGGCTGACCTAAATATAGCCTAAAACAAAGAAAAACAGTTCTGTGTCTGGATTTATTTCGGAACATAAACAAACTGTTTGTCCACAGTCATGATGAATTTTAACATGAATTATGGGCAGACAGTTGTTATATCAACAAATGAAGATCTTAATTAGAAGGCGGATTTACCAATCTGCAAGTAAAGTGTTATTTTGATATTGTCATATATTTTCACGACCCTACAAAACGATCAACATTACTAAATCTGTTCAAATGAAGTATTGTAAAATCTTAATTTCCTACAAGTAACGATTATACTGCTAAGTTTTAATTATAATAATATAGTCATTAATGCTATTTAATATTGACAGTTACTGGTAATTAGATTCTGAAGCATGTCAATATACGACCGACAAATAAAATTGGCTCAAACTTTTTAAGTGGCGAATTTTAGTGGCGACAGTTTTTTTTGAGCCAGCGGAACCCCTGGTTGATGTTAGAAAAAACTGCACCAAAATACCCAGGTGCACAAGTTCATATGTTGATTAATATGCTTATAAAGTTTCATCACTCTAGCAGCAATACTTTTTGAGTTACGCGCAACACAAGTCCAAATATATCATTTTTTGCTAAAAAAAGGGCCATAACTCTGCTGAAGTCGGAAAAAACTGCACCAAAATACCCAGGTGCACAAGCCCCGATGCCGATGAATGTGCTTATACAGTTTCATCACTCTAGCAGTTATACTTTTTAAGTTATGCGCGACGCAAAAATCCGACGGACGGAAGGACGGACAAGGGCTAATCTATATGCCGGATATACCCCCACAATACGGCCTTGTCACAAAACTATGGCATCCATTCGAAAAAAATGGACAGAGAGAGAATGCTTTAATTAGTGAATGTAAACAGTGTATTTGGAAAAATTTAATTTCAATAGATGCCATAACTCTGTCAACATTTAGTGGTTTGTAACCAAAGTTGAACTTGATCTGTATTTTACTATGTTACACCTATGTACCAAAAATAATTTAAATATGTGAAGCCTTTCATGAGTTAATGGCCATGTTTTTCGGGAATTTAAGTCAGAAAGGGGCCATAACTGTGTCAAAATTTAGTGGTGTGTAACCAAAGTCAAACTTGACCTGCATTTTATGATGCTACACATGTGTACCAATAATTATTTTAATATGTCAAGCCATTGTTGAGTTACCATCAGGAAACTATGTTTCTAGGGAATTTAAGTCAAATAAAGGGCCATAATTCTGTCAAAATTTAGTGGTTTGTAACCAAAGTCGAACTTGACCCGTATTTTATGACGCTACACATGTATACCAAGAATTATTTGAATATGTCAAGCCATTCTTGAGTTACCATCAGGAAATCATGTTTTTAGGGAATTTTAAGTCGAAAAGGGGCAATAACTCTGTCAAAATTTAGTGGTTTGTAACCAACATCAAACTTGACCTGTATTCTATGATGTTACACATGTGTACCAAAAATTATTTGAATATCTCAAACCTTTCTTGAGTCATCATCCGGAAACCATGTTTTTAGGGAATTTTAAGTCGAAAGGGGGCCATTACTCTGTCAACATTTAGTGGTTTGTAACCAACATCGAACGTGACCTGTATTCTATGATGTTACACATGTGTACCAAAATTTATTTGATTATGTCAAGCCTTTCTTGAGTTATCATCCGGAAACGAAAAACCAACAGAACGACGGACCGACAAGCTCACTCCTATATACCCCCCCTAAACTTCGTTCCAGCGAATTTAGCCCCTTTTAAAAAGTAGCACTAAATTTGCGTTAAACGTCTCATTTATTAGACTACCCTCTGGGCAATGTTGAACATGATTTTGTTTTTTTTAAATAATAATTTTTGCAAAATTTTAATTTGGTTATTTGGTTAATAAGATACTGATAAGGCAAATACACACGTAATTCATGCATATTGATTCACAAGATAGGCACAGAAAATAAAATTGGGTGTTAAATGAACAAAAGTTTAAATGTTTGTGTGCACAATTGGAAACAAAAGAAGCAAACAAGCTTATTAATGATATCTGTTAAAGGGTGAGATTAGAAATTCCTGATTTAATACATTTTATTATACTCATGAAATGTTAACTTCATATGTTAAATTACTCCATTGCATTCCATTGCATGTTTAGTAGGGATGTCAACAAATAACTGAATATTTGATTATTTGAATACATGACCGAATATTCAAATACAATAAAGCTATTCGAATATCAAAATTATAATAAAATAATAATCAGAAATAAAAATTCACATAATTATATGCTTGGCAATGATGATTTTTTGTTTCTACTGTTTGTTATTTTCACACACCATATTACACCTTGGGTGCTTGAATGCGCAACTTGCGAATGAATGTGCAACTTGCACAAACAGATTATAATCAACGGGATATATATTGGCACCTATGGGACTTCAAATGTGAATTATGAAATAAACGTTAACTAATGTATATATAGATCTAATGTCCAAAGTGTTTACACATTCTAAAAAAAAGTTGTTTTTTTCAAACATTTTTGCTGTGTTGTTTTTATACAAGAAATGCCATTATGTCCTTATTTATACGTATTAGTTTGCATACCAAATCAGATGAATTACAAGAGCTGTCAGAGGACAGCACGCTCGACTATTCTAAGTATTTCAGTTGGTACATATTTTGGAAAGTGAAAGGGGCATAAATTTGTTTAAAAACAAAACTGAGTTATGGCAATTATTTCATCAAATTATTCTAAGTTTCAACCTAATGTAGTTAATAACTTGTGTATTTTTAAAGTTATAAGAGTTTTGAATATAAACTTTAAACATACAATCTATGTGAACAAAGATTCTGTGTTTGATAAACACACATGCCCCCGGTTGGTGCTGGATAGCCCAGTCCAAATTAGGTCAAGGTCAAAGTGAGGTTGGGTGATATGGGTGGATTGGGGATAGTCATAAGCAGCAACCTTGTAAGTATCCAAGTGTTGTAGCAAGCGATGTTGGTGCTAGACGAAACGGTAAAATGTAGTTAACCAAGAAACATCCCATTTGAATTATTCTAATTGCAAATTTGGTCAAGGTCAAGGTCAAAGTGCAAATTAGGTTAACGTCAAGTGAGGTTGGGTGATATCGGTGGATAGGGCATGGTCATAAGCAACAACTGTGTAAGTATTCAAGTGTTGCAGTAAGCGGTGTTGGTGCAAGACAAAATGACGAAATCTACTTAACCTTGTCACAGACGGAAGGACAGATGGACAGAAGGACGGACGGACAGGAAAATTACTATATGCCTCTAGCATCAAAATGCCGGGGGCATAAAAAGGGGCATAACTCTGTCAAAATGCAGAACAGAGTTATAGGGAGGTTGCCCCTAATACTTGAGTTGAGAAGAAAGGTATGTTCCTATTTTAAAGTGAATTACTTGTGTAGTTCTGAAGTAACAAAAGTTTTGAATATAAACTTAAACTAGAAAATCTACGTGAAAAAGGGGCATAACTCTGACAAAATACAAAACAGTTATGGGAATAATACCCCTGGCACTGGAGTTGATGACAGAGGTATATTCCAAGTTTCAAGTGAATAAATTGTGTAGTTCTGCAGTTACAAAACTTTTAAATAAAAAAACTTTTAAATAAAAACTATAACCAGAAGATCTATGTGAAAAAGGGGCATAACTCTGTCAAAATACAAAACAGGGTTATAGGGAATAATGCCCCTGACACTGGAGTTGATGACAAAGGTAAATTCCAAGTTTTAAGTAAATAACTTGTGTAGTTCTGCAGTTACAAAACTGTTGAATATAAACTTTAACCAGAAAATCTATGTGAAAAAGGGGCATAACTCTGTCAAAATAGAAAGCAGAGTTTTAAGGAGTGTCCCCTGACACTGGAGTTGATGACAAAGGTATATTCCAAGTTTCAAGTGAATAACTTCTGTAGTTTTGAAGTTACAAAACTTTTGAATACAAACTTTAACCAGAAAATCTATGTGAAAAGGGGGCATAACTCTCTCACAATGCAAAACAGAGTTATGGGGAATGTTGCCCCTGAGTTGATGACAAAGATATATTCCAAGTTTCAAGTGAATAACTTGTATAGTTTTGAAGTTACGAGACTTTTAAATAGAAAATTTAACCAAATTCAGATGCTGACGCTGACACCGACGCGGGGGGTAGCAGGAAAGCTGCAAATAAAAACTGATAATTCATTCATAAAATGACAGAATATTGGAATAATATTCGAATAATAAATATAACATTTGTATAGCGTTTTAGTATTCATTGCCATTCCCAAATTTTTAGCTAACCAATTTTTCGACTTTTCCTGTTACTTTCTGAAATGTATATTTACACCCATCAATTCTTGTTTGTGAGTTAATTTACTCCTTGCACACAAACTTATCTGGTTCAATGTTCACAGCCATAATACTTTGTAAAGTCTCTTATTATACTAATTATTATACATTTATTTAATAAAAAGTTATAATAATTTTGAAGGTAAATATTCCACTAAAGCCGCAGTCCATAAAATATAATTCAATACATCTGAAATTGGCATTAGTTCTAATGAACGTTAATGACGTTTATTCGACTGAAAACTGTTTCTTATTTATGAAAGGTATTTTATAATGTCTATGTTCGAAAACGCTTGGCATGAACGGAATATACAATACCGTAATGCTGATTTACTCCAGAGGCATCACCAGCTATCGCATACAGGTATATATATGATAACAAGAGGGCCATTATGGCTTTAGGTTGCTCACCTGATATCTATGTATGAAGTTTCATTAAAATATCTCAATAGGTTTTCAAGTTATTGAGCAAAAACTGTTTTTCTATTTTTAGTAACAATTACCTTGACCTTGACCCCACCCACCACATACGTAGAGCAAGGTCTCGATATAAGGTATCTACATATGAAGTTTCATTAAAATATCTCAATGCGTTCTTAAGTTAGAGCATAAACAGTTTTTCTACTTTTAATAACAGTGACCTTGACCCCACCCACCCCATAAGAAAACCCAAGTGAGGTCTCGATATAAGATATGTGTATTAAGTTTCATTATAATATCGCAATGCTTTCTCAAGTTATTGAGCGGAAACCGTTTTTCAATAACGGTGACCTTGACACCACCCACCCCATATGCAATCCCAAGCAATGTCTCGATATAAGGTACTTATGTATTAAGTTTCATTAAAATAGCTCAATGCGTTCTCAAGATATTTAGCGGAAACCATTTTTCTATATTTAATAACAGTGACCTTGACCTTGAGCCCACCCACCCCATATGCAATCCCAATTGAGGTCTCAATATAATGTATTTATGTATTAAGTTTCATTAAAATATATCAATGCGTTCTCAAGATATTGAGCAGAAACCTTTTTTCTATTTTTAGTAACGGTGACCTTGACCCCTCCCACCACATATGCAATCCAATGCGAGGTGTCGATATAAGGTATCTATGTATTAAGTTTCATCAAAATATCTCAATGCGGGATAAAGTTATTGAGCGGAAACCGTTTTTCTATTTTTAGTAACAGTGACCTTGACCTTGACCCCACCTATCCCATATACAATCCCAATCGAGGTCTTGATTTAATGTTTAAAACAAATATAAAACCTCTGGGCCTTGTGGTTTCAAATAAAAAAAATTAAATCATTTTGCCATTTATGTCTATATAAACCATGTGAGCCAAGAGATGTGGCCAGCTTTGACCCCAGAGGCATCATTTGAACAATCTTTATAGAGGACCTCTACACAATGTTACATACCAAATATAACACCTCTAGGCCTTGAACTTTCAGAGGACAACATTTTCAAAGTAATTTCGCTATTCAAGTCTATATAAACCATGTGACCCCGGGGTGTGGCCAGTTTTCACCCCAGGGGCATCAATTGAACAATCTTTGTAGAGGACCACTATACAATATGAAACCTCTGGGTCTTGTGGTTTCAGAGAAGATTTTAAAAGTCATTTTGGTATTTAAGTCTATATAAACCAGGTGACCCCTGGGGTGTGGCCAGTTTTCACCCCAGGGGCATCATTTGAACAATCTTTGTAGAGGACCACTATACCGTGTTACATACCAAATATGAAACCTCTAGGCCTTGCGGTTTCAGAGAAGATTTTAAAAGTCATCTATGTAAACCATGTGCACCATGGGGTGTGACCAGTTTTCACCCCAGAGGCATCATTTGAACAATCTTTGTAGAGGACCACTATACAATGTTACATACCAAATATGAAACCTCTAGGCCTTACGGTTTCAGAGAAGATTTTAAAACTCATTTTGCTATTTAAGTCTATATAAATCATGTGAGCCACGGGGTGTGGCCAGTTTTGACCCCAGGGGCATCATTTGAACAATTTTTGTAGAGGACCACTGTACAATGCTACATACCAAATATGAAACCTTTGGGCCTTGCGGTTTCAGAGGACAAGATTTTTAGTCATTTTGGTATTCAAGTCTATATAAACCATGTGACCCCCGGGGTGTGGCCAGTTTTCACCCCAAGGGGCATCATTTGAACTGTCTTTGTAGAGGACCACTATACAATGTTACATACCAAATATGAAACCTCTAAGCCTTGCGGTTTCAGAGAAGATTTTAAAAGTCATTTTGCTATTTAAGTCTAAACAAACCATATGAGCCACGGGGTGTGGCCAGTTTTGACCGCAGGGGCATCATTTGAACAATCTTTGTAGAGGACCACTATACAATGCTACATACCAAATATGAAGCCTCTGGGCCTTGCGATTTCAGAGGAGAAGATTTTTAAAGTCATTTTGCTGGTCCAGTCTATATAAATCATGTGACCCCCGGGGTGTGGCCAGTTCTGACCCCAGGGGCATCATTTGAACAATCTTTGTAGAGGACCACTGTACAATGCTACATACCAAATATGAAACCTCTGGGCCTTGCGGTTTCAGAGGAGAAGATTTTTAAAGTCATTTTGCTATTCAAGTCTATATAAACCATGTGACCCCCGGGGTGTGGCCACTTTTGACCGCAGGGGCATCAATTGAACAATCTTTATAGAGGACCACTATACAATGCTACATACCAAATATGAAACCTCTGGGCCTTGCGATTTCAGAGGAGAAGATTTTTAAAGTCATTTTGCTATTCAAGTCTATATATAAACCATGTGACCCCCGGGGTGTGGCCAGTTTTCACCCCAGTGGCATCATTTGAACAATCTTTGTAGAGGACCACTATACAATGTTACATACCACATATAAAACCTCTGGGCCTTGCAGTTTCGGAAGATAAGATTTTAAGTCATTTTGCTATTTAAGTCTAAATAAACCATGTAGCCCCCAGGTTGTGGCCAGTTTTGACCGCAGGGGCATCATTTGAACAATATTTGAAGAGGACCACTATACAATGTTACATACCAAATATCAAACCTCTAGGCCTTGCAATTTCAGAGAGTTTTAAAGTCATTTTGCTATTTAAGTCTATATAAACCATGTGAGCCACGGGGTGTGGCCAGTTTTGACCCCAGGGGCATCATTTGAACAATCTTTGTAGAGGACCTCTATACAATGTTACATACCAAATATGAAACCTCCAGGCCTTGCGGTTTCAGGGGAGAAGATTTTAAAAGTCATTTTGCCATTTAAGTCTATATAGACCATGTGACCCCCAGGGTGTGGCCAGTTTTTACCCCAGGGGCATCATTTGAAGAATCTTTGTAGAGGACAACTAGACAATGTCACATACCAAATGTATAAAAATCTGGGCCTTGCAGATTCAGAGGAGAAGATTTTAAAAGTCATTTTGCAATTCAAGTCTATATAAACCATGTGACCCTAGGGGTGTAGTCAGTTTTCACCCCAAGGGCATCATTTGAACAATCTTTGTAGAAGACCACGATACAATGTTACATACCAAATATGAAACCTCTGGGCCTTGCGGTTTCAGAGAAGAAGATTTTAGAAGTCATTTTGGTATATATTAAGTCTACATAAACCATGTGACCCCCAGGGTGTGGCCAGTTTTCACCCCAAGGGGCATCATTTGAACAATCTTTGTAGAGGACCACTATACAATGTTACATACCAAATATGAAACCTCTAAGCCTTGCGGTTTCATAGAAGATTTTTAAAGTAATTTTGCTATTTAAGTCTATTTAAACCATGTGAGCCACGGGGTGTGGCCAGTTTCGACCGCAGGGGCATCATTTGAACAATCTTTGTAGAGGACCACTATACAATGCTACATACCAAATATGAAACCTCTGGGCCTTGCGATTTCAGAGGAGAAGATTTTAAAAGTCATTTTGCTATTCAAAGTCTATATAAATCATGTGACCCCGGGGTGTGGCCAGTTTTGACCCCAGGGGCATCATTTGAACAATTTTTGTAGAGGACCACTGTACAATGCTACATACCAAATATGAAACCTCTGGGCCTTGCGGTTTCAGAGGAGAAGATTTTTAAAGTCATTTTGCTAATCGAGTCTATATAAACCATGTGACCCCCGGGGTGTGGCCAGTTTTCACCCCAAGGGGCATCATTTGAACAATCTTTGTAGAGGACCACTATACAATGTTACATACCAAATATGAAACCTCTAAGCCTTGCGGTTTCAGAGAAGAAGATTTTAAAAGTAATTTTGCTAATTACGTCTATATAAACCATGTGAGCCACTGGGTGTGGCCAGTTTTGACTGCAGGGGCATCATTTGAACAATCTTTGTAGAGGACCACTATACAATGCCACATACCAAATATGAAACCTCTGGGCCTTGCGATTTCAGAGGAGAAGATTTTTAAAGTCATTTTGCTATTCAAGTCTATATAAATCATGTGACCCCTGGGGTGTGGCCAGTTTTCACCCCAGAGGCATCATTTGAACAATCTTTGTAGAGAACCACTATACAATGCTACATACCAAATATGAAACCTCGGGGCCTTGCGGTTTCGGAAGATAAGATTTTAAAAGTCATTTTGCTATTTAAGTCTATACAAACCATGTAACCCCAGGGGTGTGGCCAGTTTTGACCCCAAGGGGCATCATTTGAACAAAATTTGTAGAGGACCACTACACAATGTTACATACCAAATATGAAACCTCTAGGCCTTGCGGTTTCAGAGAAGATTTTAAAAGTCATTTTACTATTTAAGTCTACATAAACCATGTGACCCCCAGGGTGTGGCCAGTTTTCACCCCAAGGGGCATCATTTGAACAATCTTTGTAGAGGACCACTATACAATGTTACATAAAAAGATGAAACCTCTAAGCCTTGCGGTTTCAGAGAAGAAGATTTTTAAAGTATTTTTGCTATTTAAAGTCTATTTAAACCATGTGAGCCACGGGGTGTGGCCAGTTTCGACCGCAGGGGCATCATTTGAACAATCTTTGTAGAGGACCACTATACAATGCTACATACCAAATATGAAACCTCTGGGCCTTGCGATTTCAGAGGAGAATATTTTTTAAGTCATTTTGCTATTCATGTCTATATAAATCATGTGACCCCGGGGTGTGGCCAGTTTTGACCCCAAGGGGCATCATTTGAACAATCTTTGTAGAGGACCACTATACAATGTTACATACCAAATAGGAAACCTCTAAGCCTTGCGGTTTCAGAGAAGAAGATTTTTAAAGTAATTTTGCTCTTTACGTCTATATAAACCATGTGAGCCACTGGGTGTGGCCAGTTTTGACTGCAGGGGCATCATTTGAACAATCTTTGTAGAGGACCACTATACAATGCCACATACCAAATATGAAACCTCTGGGCCTTGCGATTTGCCAGTTTTCACCCCAGGGGCATCATTTGAACAATCTTTGTAGAGAACCACTATACAATGCTACATACCAAATATGAAACCTCTGGGCCTTGCGGTTTCGGAAGATAAGATTTTAAAAGTCATTTTGCTATTTAAGTCTATACAAACCATGTAACCCCAGGGGTGTGGCCAGTTTTCACCCCAGGGGCATCATTTGAACAAAATTTGTAGAGGACCACTATACAATGTTACATACCAAATACGAAACCTCTAGGCCTTGCAGTTTCAGAGAAGATTTTAAGTCATTTTGCTATTTAAGTCTACATAAACCATGTGACCCCCAGGGTGTGGCCAGCTTTCACCCCAAGGGGCATCATTTGAACAATCTTTGTAGAGGACCACTATACAATGTTACATACCAAATATGAAACCTGAAGATTTTAAAAGTAATTTTGATATTTAAGTCTATTTAAACCATGTGAGCCACGGGGTGTGGCCAGTTTCGACCGCAGGGGCATCATTTGAACAATCTTTGTAGAGGACCACTATACAATGCTACATACCAAATATGAAACCTCTAGGCCATGCAGTTTCAGAGAAAAAGATTTTTAAAGTCATTTTGCTATATAAGTCTATATAAACCATGTGACTCCAGTGGTATGGCCAGTTTTGACCCCAGGGGCATCATTTGAACAATCTTTGTAGAGGACCACTATACAATGTTTTGTACCAAATATGAAACCTCTAGGCCTTGCGGTTTCAGAGAAAAAGATTTTTAAAGTCATTTTGCTATACAAGTCTGCATAGACCATGTGACGCCCGGGGCGTGGCCAGTTTTGACCCCAGGGGCATAGTTTGAACAATTTTTGTAGAGGACCACTAGAGGATGTCACATATCAAATATGAAAGCTCCAAGCCTTGTGGTTTCAGAGAAGATTGTTGGTTTTCAGTTTTTAAATCTATTTTTAGCTCTTGTGACCTACATATGCAGCGGACCGGAACAATTTAAACAATTTTGAAAGAGGGTCACCCAAGGATCATTTTGGTAAAATCTGTCCAGCAGTTTAGGAGGAGATGTTCTTTGAATGAAAATGTTGACGCACGACGGACGACGGTCAAAAGGCGATCCTAAAAGCTCACCATGAGCACGTTGTGCTCAGGTGAGCTAAAAAGTTACCAAAACGTTTTTTTTTTACAGATTTCAAAGTGTTTGTTTTTTTTAAGCGGTAAGATGTCCATTAGAAACCATTTGTAGCGAAGTTTTATTTGTTTTAACATATGTAAGGGCTGCTGCTTTAATGACTTTGTTGGTAATAATTTCAGTCAAACTAAAATACAGTAATGTAAGAATGACACAAATAACTGTACTTTAAAACTTTGGTTTTAAGTAAGAATTATCTGATATTGACCTTGTGTGGATGTGCAATTTATTTAAGTAACCATTAGATATGATGTCATCTTATTATATTGTGCAAAGTTATAGTACCAACCAACAGTGCAAGAGCTGAAACTGTGTATGTAAATAAGGTACACTGGCCAAAACTGCTCTGAAACTTATTTACATAGATTGCGTCAAGTTTTATTTTTTGAGAAGTAATGTTGTACACAACCCAGTAAAGCATACTTCAAGGTTAAAGCATTTCCAATTGTAGTTGAGATATTTTATCATCCTTGCTACATCCTTCTGTGATCAAAAAAAGAAATATTATATTTAATGTTAATTTATTAGGAACTAACGTTAATATTGGTTATAATACACTGTTCTATCTATTGATAATGCCAAAATACAAAAATTAATAATAATGTGATGCGAATTATTCCAAATTGTATATAATTGCTTAATGCTCAAACAATGTCTTCATTGCTTTCAGATAATTTAGAAACAGTGTAACAAATGTCAGCACTTAAAGAACTAAGCAAACAGACAGGTTGTTTGCAGAGCTCTGTTACAATAGTTTTAAAGGAAAAAAAACAGGAGTTTCAAAAAAGGTCAATTTCCTCTTTTTGGACATTCTCAGAAAGCATTATTTAAGCATAATTTCATTTTTACATGGTAATAGTAGTCTAAATACCAAGATAATGGTTGTGTAAGAAGTTTTTCCAAGAAAACTGATGATATAACAAAGAGAAATTATGCAAAATTATTTGAAGGAATTTGGTCAAGGGTCACCAAAGAAACATTTCTATGAATTTATTTCAAAATCCAGCAAATGGTTTCTGCCAAGACAGTTGTCAAAGTTGCCTATATAGCCACATATGGTCAAACTTCCTAACCCCCTGGTGGAATTATTTTGAAATCCAGCTAGTGGTTTCTGACAAGATTGTTTAAGTTTGCTAGTTTTTTAAGCTTTGGGTTGCAATGCACAGTGTTTTTCAGATTTTCCTTTGAAATGAATGAATTTGGAAAAGGAGCACCCAAGGAACATTCCTGCCAAGTTTGGTTGAAATTCACCAATCGATTTCAGATAAGTTAATTGAAGTAAATTGTTGACAACTGACGCCGGACGACAAACGACAGACAAATGACGAACAACGGACGCCGGACGGTGACTGACAACAATATCCCAAATCTGTAGTGACACAATCCCAAAGACATAGAAAATGTGAATGTTAAGTCTTAAATCATTAAATGACTCGTATTCTGATGGAAGAACACCATTAAAATATCAAGTTCAACCAATATAACACTAGTTAAAATAATTCATTAATTAAATAACTTTCTTACATGTTTCCCTATGAGCAAAATTTCATGATTATTTCCCAATTTGATGGGTACTGGACCCATATACAAAGCTGTGAAACAAAATGCTGGCAATGCATGTGTTTGGCCATGATTTTAACATATATGACGATAGAAAGTACACCTGAACTTTGTATCTCGAAGTCACTGTGATTTCACAAATGACTTCGAGATATCAGAATTTTGACATGTCCAAATATAGACTATTCAAAATTATTTAGTCCAGATGTGCAATACACCGTTCAACCAATCCTGTACACATATAAATAAACAAAAAACCAGTAAATAGTTCAATTTAAGTTAACACATACCCGTTTAAATTTGAGAAAAGAGAAGTTAAGATGCTAGCAATGTGTGACAGACTTGGGTCATGGCTTGGTAAATCTTGCTACAGGCAATCTCATTAAGATCACATCCTAAAATATGCTACGCTTCAGGATCTGAGGACCACCAATAGAAGGTTATCTTCTAGTGACCTTTCAGCCAACCAATCCGAGCCTTGCTTTTACGGTCTTAAAAGTGAAAGTAAATCCATATTTAACTTCACAAAACCATTGTTTTGGCTGGGATCCCAGTGTGCAATTGTTTTATAATTGTTTTTAGAATTTTACGACGGTCAAGGCAAATCGTCACCTTAGTTCAATAACTCCATATCTGCAGTATAAAATATACTGTGGAATCACTAATTTTTCGTGGTGGTCTAATTTTCGCGCTTTTCGCACTCCCGCCATTGCGCAAATTTATGACCAACGTGAATATTTACTTATTTCTTAGTGTAGCAACACATTGGGAGCTTACACATTCGTTCAAATGTAGGCAGAAAGGCCTATTTGTTAGGATGCAAATGTTATTAATGAACGTTTTGTTTCCTTCATCGGCTTCATTCTGATTAATGAATGCATATTTTTTTCTTTTAAATTAAAGTGTGGGCGTTTTCGTACATTTAAATGCGGTCATACACTGCATATCTGCTATATCGCGATTCTCGAGGTCCATACATATAAATATACATGTATACACTATAGCCCATTTTCGTGACCTCAAAACATAAACACTATTTACTTGCCTTTTTCATTCTTGTTAACATCCTTAATGCGTTATATCCATATGTAAAATATTCCATTTGTATATAAAAATATAGAGATCTAATATTATTCCTTGTAATTAATTTCAAATCGCGTATAATCAATTCAAAATCCGAAACGCCTTTCCGAACATTACTGTTCACGTGATGCAAACACCAATTCTATTTTGCCATTAAACTGCACGTATATTCCATGTTAATCCTTTGTTCTGCTAAAAAACGCACGAACATCATGCTGACATGTACAACATCACGTCATCCGCCATAACAACACTTGTAGCGCAGAGTACATCGAGATCTTTACTTTGTATAAAAATTTTGTAAGGAATAACAGCAAAATTGTATTTTTACAACACAGTTGCGCAAAGGCATGATTTTGAACACTCGTAATACAATGAGTAAAAGCAACATGAAGATGTTACTTTTCACAAGTTGATCTTTTGAGTAAAGAATTAGCGTCCGCGATGTGGAGCCGGAAAGAGTACTTCAAACGGCACTTAATTAACAACAAGGTGTCAGTTTGACATAACGTGATATATTGTATCTATTGTCTCACCTAAATCTGCGACCAGTTTCAATCCTAATCCGGTACCAAAATACGTGTTTATTGCAACAAACAAGCTGTCACAATAGGACCCTTCATTGGCATTCTGTATGGTGTTTTGTTTTATTGCATAATTGACACATATTTTGTGTAAAAACCAATTCTCGTTGATGTTTTTTTGTTTCATTCCAAAATCGTAGTTGCGCGAATTTGCAAGTGTCCGCGATTGCAAGTGGGCGAAATGTGTACCCCGCGAATTCAAGTGATTCCACAGTAAGGACTTATCGAGTTATTGAACTAAGGTGATGGAATGTCACTCTATTCATAAACAGGCAGAGGTCCATGCTTTTCATGAATAACTGTATTTCTAACAGTAATTGTCATTAACTGGACAAGTCATTTTAAAGGCCGTCTATGAAACACGTTGTGCAGTATTTGAAGTGTGAAATATATAAAACATTCAACAATTTACAAAGTAAAATCACTGGATAAGTTTCCGACCACTAGTAAGTAAATTTGCATAGTTAAGGTATTCAACCCATCATACTCAATGTCTAGAACACCACAAATCATATTATTTTCTTGAAGGGCATTCATATCTGGAATCTTCTGCAAAATGTTAGGAGATTTTACCTTTTGCTTTGTAAGATATAGTTTTTTAATTACTATACCCCCTCTTTTGCTAAACACATCATAAACTGAAAACTATAGGCATCTTTACAAGTGAAATACTTTATAAATATTTCATAAACTTCATATAAATATACATTTATGAATGGTATATTGAACACATATTATGAAAATAATCAACAATAATCATTGAATGAATTTATATGGAAGTAATATGTACTCATATTGCTAATTATTTTTATGATCGATAAGAATTTTCCTGTTCTATTTTTTGAAAGCCATAAACAAAACGTGATAAACTTGCTTATTTTATGCGTGATCTGAATCTAAACCATAATATATTTTATTATTGGACTATAAGCCACACAATGAAGGCAAAACAAATAAACTTTACCATGCGAATTTGACAAATTAAAACAGTTTTTAACACTACCCCCATCCAAAGTTAAGCCGGAGTTTTTTCAGAAATACCTTTTTTAACTATTTTAAAATAATGATTGAGAACCTAAGAAAGATACTCCCATAAAACTTTAAAAAAATTCTTAGATACAAAATACAAGCAATATATAAAATTAGTTCCATAACTTTTTAACATAAAACAATAAAATTAAACTTTGTTTCATCATTGTATATTCTATTATAAACAATATTTATTCAAAAAGTATAAAACACATAATCTAGAAGTGTGAACAAAAGAGTTTTATTAACTAAAACTTTATTACTACATTTTATAAATGAAATAAATATATACATAATAGACAGAACCAATATGTGCTGCAGTAATACATTTTCATCTAAAAATGTTAAATGTTCCAGGCCATGTCCATCATGAACTTTACTGGGTTTTAAAAATGGCTGTTTTTAAAAAAAGTCAGCTTATTTGTGTTATAAAAGTTTCCAACGTCCTTTTTGCAACTGTAATATAGGGCTTCCCATCCATTATATTTACATGTTAAATACTAAATAAACTGTCCGCGCCTTCACAGTTGAATGTTTCGATGGTACATAAACCGGAGCCAACGATGTCCTCTGCCGTAGTATTTTTATCACGTCAGTATAGGCAAGAAGACCCAGAGAATCAATGTTTCCGGCCATCTCATTTTTGAACATCAGCTGGTTGCGCCCAGATGTGGATGAATATGGGAATGCGACTGCTACTAGCAATGCCTCTTGTTGAACACTAACAGCCTGGTTGCCATCTAACATGTCGCCCATCGTACTGGATGTGTGTTTGCTTTTCTGAACAGCAGCATCACTGAAAATAAGTTTTCAGTACACAGTTTGACAGTAGATTCTACTTACAGACTGATACATGTATTAATTTACACAACAATCATTGATTTAATAATTGTCTGACATGGCACGGATGTCAGTTGAGCAAAATTTAATGCCAAATGTTGAATTTTTAGACATGTTTTAGTAACCGACTTATAAAGTTATGTTATAACACTTAACACTCAATATGGAAATTGTAACATAATTATATCATTATTTCAAAACATAGAACTTTGTTAAATAAGCTTGGAAACTAATACTTCATCTTATTATATTTCCAAACTTTATGTTCCGTGTATTAATAAAAATTAAACATTTTTATTTAGTAGATTTACACGACCATTTCACCTTTGGGGGAAAGGTGGCGGGGCCCTTCAGATGGGGACTTTGACGGCAAAAGAAGAATTATATTTTTTTAGAAAAGCATTATTACATACTTATATTCTACTGTTATAAAAAATTAATCAATTGTTTTGCTAGAAATAATAACTTAGATTATGCACTAAATTGGTTTGATGAAAGATTGCTTGCATTTTTTATGAAAATGCTGTCTTAGTCAATTTTTGTCCGATTTTGGTAAAAAAAAATTCAAAATAAAGCTTACATTCTGAGGGGAATTTTAAGGCAATATAGGGGGAAAATATATACTTTTTAAGCAGGGGAATTTGGCTCCAAATTTGCCCTAAAAAACACTGTCTTAGTAACTACATGTATTACCATACAAACAAATGGCTTTACAATTAGATAATGAACTGATACTAACCTGTACACAGCTTGGTATTAGGCTTGCCGTTTGACTTGGTTTCTTTGTCAGTTTCCCAATAGAGAACATTATTGACATCATATTAGTCAATGTTACAATATTTCACCAACCACACTGTCACAGATCATGGCAGCTGATCATAGCCGACAAAAGTTACATTGTTACTGTGTCTTTTTCTCTTGAAAATCTACCTCTTTTATTACGTTTTCGTCAGTCAGAATGATTTATATCAAGGTAAATAAACGCTGTCATATGCACATAAAAAATTGACTAAGCGTTCAAATTATCATGATTTCCAAAGGGAACAAATTCCGATTCTACTTTCGTTTTAATTATACTCGTTACATTTTAACAGTTATTTTATATCAAATTTGATTTTAAAAGTGACAATATTAAAATCTGAAACAAATACTACGGTGTAGCTAAAGACAGATATAATTTTTAAAGAAGTTTTGTATGTATTCCGAATGCGAACGGTAATGTACGGATGGCTACGGCTTTCGTAAAAATTACACGGAAATTAACGAGCTAATGATGGGTTGAATACCTTAAACAATGTTGCTTTGTTTATAATTTCCCATGATTTCCTAATTTTTGTAACAATGCCTTTATTCAATTCTTGATGGAAGTATAGATTTCTTACACGACACTCAACATTGAAACAAAAGTCAGGAATTATTATCTACTTCGACATATTCGGAATTTCGACTTAAGCATGTTTGAGATAATGAAGTTCAGCTGCATAATGACATATTTTGTAATACAATGGTTTAAACTAATTCATAGACTGGTATAGAGTAAGTACTTTCAAAATGTTTACACAGTATTGTTGCATTTCTTTTAATCATCCATTGTTTTTATTCCGTATTTAGTAGAGATGATTACTTGTACAGCAATTGTTTTAATTATAACTTACCGGCAGCTCCCATGTTATGTCCAAGAAACTTGCATTCTGCAACAATTATTCAAAATTCAATTTAGAAATAATGTAAAATAATTTAAAAAATCAATATTAATAGAACAAGAGCTGTCTGAGGACAGTGCTCTCGACTTTGTCAGAGTTATGGGCCCTGATCAGTGACCATACATAATGACCCCGAAGACATTTGCGAAGTTTCAATTGAATATCTGCAGTAGATATAGAGATATGGACTTGTTGCATGCAAACTTTACCCTGAATATTGCTACATACAACAAGTGACATAATTCTGCTACAATGCAGGTCAGAGTTATGGGCCTTGGCCAGTGACCTTCTATAATGACCCTGCAGACATGTGTGAAGTTATAAACTTGAATATTTGTAGTAGATATAGAGATAAGAGCTTGTTGCACACAAACTTTAACCTGAATTTTCTAAGTACAAAAATTGGCATAATGCTGCTAAAATGCTGGTCACAGTTATGGGCTAGTGACCTCATACAATGACCCTGAAGACATGTGTGAAAATTCAATTGAATATCTGCAGTAGTTACAGAGATATGAACTTGTTGAACGCAAACCTTAACAAGAGCATTACGCCGACGCTGACGAACGGGTGAGGAGAATAGCTCCGACTATTAAGTAAATAGTCGACCTAAAAATAACAATCTAACATGACATGTGTTTATTTTTCTACAGACAAATAACAAAATTTACAAAATTTACTGCTGTCTGATTGTTTGATTTCTATGAACTTAAAACCATTGATTATCAGCTGATAAACAACACTAACATCAAATATTATTGCTTGTTTGATTATTACATACCACCTGGGTTATATTTTCATAAACTATGTTCCAGAAAGTTCTTTCAAGTCATGAGGTTCATTTTCTTAGTACCAAATTACTAACATTTATTTCAAATACACATGATACAAGACCAGTTCTTTGCATAACAGGAAGTTACTATAACTGAAACAAAGAAATACTGATCATAACAGTTATTGTGCTTCTGGAGCCTTCAATATTCTATAATAGAGGCAAAAACTGTATTTGTAAGCAACATAGTTATGTTTAAAACAAAACTGCCTCATTATATATGTGTGAACCGTAACTAGCAAACCATAAAACACCACTTATGAAAGTTATTAATAAGTAACTGCCTACCAGCTGAATAATTAATCAAAATGTGTCAGAGCATATAACTAGAATTGTCACATGAGTGACGGATATACCCCCACAATATGGCCTTGTCACAAAACTATGGCGTCCATTCGAAAGAAATGGATAGAGAGAGAATGCTTTAATTTGTGAATGGTCAACAGTGTATTTGGAAAAATTTAATTCAATTGGAGCCATAACTCTGTCCACATTTAGTGGTTTGTAACCAAAGTTGAACTTGATCTGTATTTTATGATGTTACACCTACGTACCAAAAATAATTTAAATATGTTAAGCCTTTCATGAGTTATTGTCCATGTTTTTAGGAAATTTAAGTCAAAAAGGGGGGCCATAACTGTGTCAAAATTTAATGGTTTGTAACCAAAGTCAAACATGACCTGAATTTTATGATGCTACACATGTGTACAAATAATTATATAAATATGTCAAGCCATTGTTGAGTTATCGCCAGGAAACCATGTTTTTAGGGAATTTATGTCAAATAAAGGGCCATAACTCTGTCAAAATTTAGTGGTTTGTAACCAAAGTCGAACTTGACCCGTATTTTATGATGCTATACATGTATACCAAGATTTATTTGAATATGTCAAGCCATTCTTGAGTTATCGTCCGGAAATCATGCTTTTAGGGAATTTATGTCAAATAAAGGGCCATAATTCTGTCAAAATTTAGTGGTTTGTAACCAAAGTCAAACTTCACCCGTATTTTATGATGCTATACATGTATACCAAGATTTATTTGAATGTGTCAAGCCATTCTTGACTTATCGTCCGGAAATCATGTTTTTAGGGAATTTTAAGTCGAAAAGGGGCAATAACTCTGTCAAAATTTAGTGGTTTGTAACCAACATCGAACTTGACCTGTATTCTATGATGTTACACATGTGTACCAAAAATTATTTGAATATGTCAAGCCTTTCTTGAGTAACCATCCGGAAACCATGTTTTTAGGGAATTTTAAGTCGAAAGGGGCTATAACTCTGTCAAAATTTAGTGGTTTGTAACGAACATCGAACTTGACCTGTATTCTATGATGTTACACATGTGTACCAAAAATTATTTAAATATGTCAAGCCTTTCTTGAGTTATCATCCAGAAACCAAAAACCAACAGACAGATGGACCGACAAGCTCACTCCTATATACCCCTCCTAAACTTTGTTTGTGGGGGAATAACTAATGTTCACAAAACATCAATTTTGACCCAATAACAAATTACCTTTAACTGAAGTTTAAATTCGACAGTTTGCAGTTCCAATAATAAAGACAGGAGGATTTCTGAAAAAGGAAAGACAATATTAAATTGACATTCATTTCCTATACATTTTAATTATTAGCAGTTCTTAACCAAACATTTACATATCATAGTACAGGCTAACATTTTCAATTGAACATGTTATTTAAAACTCTATGCCTGTTGGCAACATGTCGAGCTCGAGCTTGTTTTCAAGACAATTATAATTTTTATAATTGTAATTATTTAAAAATCACATTGGAGACAAGCTGTATAATGCCCATATTTGACCTTTGACCATATTTGACCTCTAAGTAAGACCCTGACATTTAAGCTAGGAACATGTGTCTTGTGGGCAACAGGTTGTCGCAATTTGGTGAACATTTTGTGAAAACTATTTAAAACTACATTTCACAAATGAAGAACGCCTAATGCCTCGTTTTATCATTCCTTTAACCTTTGACCTCCAAGTGTACCTTGACCTTTGAGCTAAGAACACAACTCTTGCACGAGACATGCTGCCTCTACATGAGGAACATTTGTGGCAAATTATTTTATAATTCCTTCATGAATCATGAATTAACAGTTAGGACAAGATCGGACAGATGCACACGTGCATGAATGGACGCACTCATGCACATACACCGAAATGCCATAGTGACAACTAAGTGGAGCTGACCGCAAACAGGCTTGAGAAAAATAAACTTACTATTCATGATCTGATTCTCTGCATAGGCTCACATCTATCATTCAAGACCTCATTGCCTAGTATGGACCAGGGATGGCAAAATCAATTGTCCGTATTGCCCAGCTTGTCCCAGATCATGTATTGACAAGTGAGATATTGCCAGAATTTACTACAGTGAAAACCAGCTAAACTGGTTAAATTCTGGTTTACAGGGGAAGTAACTAATCCAAGATACTGATGAGTCCCTATACATACTACTGTTAAAAAAAGTTAAAAATTGTTTTGTTTTATTTACAATTATTAAGCATTTAATGTAACATGTGAACTTATCAGTAAATATTTAATACACCCAATACTTCACAACTGTGTATCATGTATGATTGTATGAACATGTAATTTGAATTTGAAATTTGAAAATGAATTTTGCACTACTATTAAACGTTTTATTTTATTTCTGTTAAAATTGAATTGCCTGTTTGCAACACGCATTTATGTTTTCGCCTTGTCACTACATAAGCGTGTCACTACATAAGCCTTGGTTTTTTGCTGTTAAGAAATGTGCTTTGAGCCCTTAGGCCAAAAAAAGTCAGAAGTCTGTGTTTCAGGCAACCTGACCCTACCTATCAAAACCCCCCCAACCCTGAGGTTTTAGTGATGATTGTTTTCCATGACATCCGTATTTGTCAGATTTGAGATAATTTTCAATGTTTTTTATTTATCAAAATGTGCCTTTAACAAAAGTTAAAAACTAGAAGTGTTTCCATAGACACGGATGCCCTCACCTATGCAGCCTGTTCTACATGGCCCCGCTTTGTCTATATGCATACAAAATATTTAGCAAAAGGAGAATTGTCCTATTATATTGTACTTCCTCCTAATGTATTCTTTTCTTCTAGGAAGTAAGTTAAGGTATCACAAATTTCCAACCAATAGTTTTAGTCCTGACAAAAACTCTTTATAAATCTTAGCATTTATACATATACTTGACCTTTGACCTAAAAGTGTGACCTTGACCTTGGACCAAGGCACCTGGTTCTTGGACGCTACACACCGCCTTATAATGCTTATGACTTATTTGAAATTCCTTCCGTGCTGGACAAAATAAAGCTCCGGATATAGTCTATGGCTTAAATTGTTATATTTGACCTTTGATCTTTAAGTGTGACCTTGACCTTGGACCTAGGGACCTGGTTCTTGCGCGCGACTAACCGTCTCACCATGCTTAACAATTGTGCTAAGTTATTTTAAATTCCTTCAATGCTGGACAAAATGGTGCTCTGGACAAGTTCTGTGGCTTGAATTCTTATATTTGACAGCTGACCTTTAAGTGTGACCTTGAACTTGGACCTAAGGACATGGTTTTTGCGCGAGACACCGTCTCGACATGCTTAGCACTTCTGCCAAGTTATTTGAAATTCCTTCAATGCTTGACAAAATGATGCTCAAGATGGGGTCTATGGCTTAAATTCTTATACTTGACCTTTGATCTTTAAGTGTGACCTTGACCTTGGACCTAGGGACATGGTTCTTGTGTGCGACACACTGTCTCAACATGCTTAGCACTTCAGCCAAGTTATCTGAAATTCTTTCCCTGCTTGACAAAATTATGCTCCAGACAGGATCTATTGCTTAAGGTAGAAAGCCCCTAATGGGACTTTTTTCAACCCTTGACTTTTTTTATTATATTTGATCATTAAATCTATTATGAGACTTAACTGTGAAATATAAACAAAATCTAACCACACGTTTTGACAAAAATGCGATTTTTGTTATAACCCCTCATTTTTCTACTTCAACCAAAAATGTCGATGGGGTACACTTACACAAATGACTGACATATTGTCAAAATGTATTTTATTTATTCCTGAATAGCTTTAATTTATACGTTAAAGATGTATCTTATGAAAAAGTATAACAAGCACAAGTACTAAAGTTGACCAACAATACTTATGACATTAAATTTGGCTAAGCATATGGTAAAAAACTACAGATTTCATTACATTAAAAATACGCCTAACACCAATTTTTGTATTTTTTAAAACTTTTATTTCATATAATGTCAAAATCAGTAATACCAAAATAAAAAATAACCTCACCTGAGAGGAAAATTGTATAAGTTGACATAGGTTCACCACAAAAATCTCAAGGTATAACATTTGGAGTGAAGCAACCCTATGTTATAAAAAAATGAAAATTATGAAAATAAGACAAGTAAAAAAGCAAATATTTTCCTTCTATGTTAAAATATTTTTTTCTCTTCTAATTATAATCTAATAGCGGTATCGATATTAAATGAATTATTTTTGCATTAATGTTAAAGGAATAGTGTTTTGTATAAACATTTTAAATACAAATGTAACTAGCTGAGGTTCACATGTCCTTGGTTACCAAATTCAGAAAAATAATAAACATTTTTTATAAGTGTGTGTTTCAAAAAATTCAATTTACATTTTCATTACATTGGGTTAACAAAAGCTTAAAAAAACTGGCAAATATTTGTGATAACTTCATCAAGACTCTTCTTGGAGCTTGTGACTATTGGTAAAATTTTACAGTTTTTGGATAAAAAGGTGTCTCTTAAACCATTCTCATCATTTCGCAGATACATAATTTTCATGTTTTTTACAGCGGTAGATCTCGTCAAAATTCCTCAGTGGAACAGGTCCAAGTTTACACAATGAACAGTATTTTAAATTATCCAACAGAACGACAAACTCGATCATCCGACGTCCCGCTCTCCACCCATCTCGACTGACTATTTTTTCAAGTTTTTGGTGTGAATGAATGTCATTTCACAGCAAGGAGCACGTATCTCCTTCACGCAGATATGTTTTTATATACGAATAATTATGTTCAATAATACTAATATGCCTTGGACGTTTATTTATAACTATTTTAACTTTAGTGTAATGAAATGCACCAGACATATCGCGAAAATGTCATGATTAAATGTAAACAGAAATTCCCAACAATGACGTCATTTGAAGGTATTTCCCATGCCAGAGTACCTTGTTTTTCTTCAAACTACATTTTTACTTTCATCTTTGAACACAAATAAGCATTAATTTCACACATTTAATTGAAAATGACTCAACATTCTAAAAGTAATGTTTATTTCGCGAAAATAATTTCTGTTTTGGATCAGATCGATTAGATTTGCGGTTAGTGGCGAATGGGCCGAAGTTAACCGATATTTCCCGAGTATTTCCGAAGTCATTAGGATCTTTCAACCTTAAATTTTTATATTTGATGTTTGACTTAAGACTTGTGCCAAGTTATTTGAAATTCCTTTAATGCTGGACAAAATTATGCTCCAGACAGGATCTATTGCTTAAATTCTTATATTTGATCTGTGACCTTTAAGTAAGACCTTGATCTTGAACCTAGGGACCTGGTTCTTGCGCGCGACACACCGTCTCAATACGCATAACATTACTGCCAAGTTATTTGAAAATCCTCCAATGCCTGACAAAGTTATTGTCCGGACAAGAATCCAAACATACGTACACACTTACATATGTACGTACACATGGACAGAATAAACTCTATATACCCCCTTTTTTTTCTTGGCCTTACATTTGTACTGAACTAATTTGGAGTCAATTTCCAGAATGCATTGAGTAAAGGTACACACGTTAATGTTGTGACCAAGTGACCAATGTTTTAAGAGTCTCTTTAAATTTGCGATTTTCACACTTTTTCCGAGTGTCTGTTAATTTTGCACAACTTAATTTTGTAACAAACAAACTTTTGACACTAGGTCTGAGGTGAGACAAACAAAGACCAGAACGGTTTTGATGGGATAAATTATGCTCAACAGTCACCAATTATGATAGAAAGTTAGACCAGTTTCTGGAATTAAGGGGATTCCAGTATTGAGGTGATTTTTTACATAAGAATATATACAGTAAAACCCCACTAACACGACCATTTGGGGGTCTTAATAAAAGTGGTTATAATAGCGGGTGGTCTTATTATCGATGTACGGCAGAACACAGAGTCAGTAAATACATATGTCTTTGTTATTTATAGTTTAAATAAAAACAATAAATAATAAATAGATAACCAAAATTTCAATTGTTTTCTATATAATGTTTTATTATATACAGAGTATGTAACTTCTATTTATGCTTATAAACTTTACATTAATTAGGATATTTAAAATTGATTAACTAAGATCATGACTTTTTGTATAGTTCAGCATTCACCTGTGTTCTTCCTTACTGTCAGGTAGTGTCAATTAACGCAATCTGATACACAGTCGATGTGCTAATCCCTAATCAAAACATCTGTAACATCGTTTTTCACAAATGCCTTTTATTACCGCAAGGCACTATGTTATCTCCATGGCATATGTTGCTAATATGATGTAAAGTATCAACGACCAAATGACATTGGTCGCAATAACTGGGTAATTTTAATCATTATTTGGTACTTTCAGTCTGGGATTAGTGGTGATATGTTTACCATGACAATTACGCTTACATTTGACAGAGGTTGACATCCAATCTTTGCAATAGCACATTTTTAGAGTAAAACATCCAGCTGAATTCCATATACAGTTTGTTCTTCTTTTTTTAACAGAAAGAAGCACAATGTATATCATTTATTATGACTCTTCAATCAAACAGACCATTGTAGTTGATATACTTCCATTTTAATTGTGTTTTAGGTCTTATAAATGACATTAAGCTCACCAGTTAACAGTTCAAATACCACAAACCAATTAACTGGTTACTGAAATACTATTTGTTGCCATCCCAAATGAAAAATGAACTCTCTATCCTGAACATAGTCCATTTTTTGCTTCTTTTTCACAAACAAGGGCCAATCACTTTGTTCTTTATACCCTTGGCAAATCCTTGGTTTATTATGAGATCTTATGGCCATACACAAGCTGTGCAAAACTGATCAAGATTAGATGGAAAATGAAGTTTCTTTCTCACACAAAGTCCTTTTTTTGCAAATGTTTCTCATTAAGAAGGGGAAATAACTCTAGTGTCCCTGGTTCTATGGGCCCATCATTGCACCATGATGAGATCTTATGATCATACACAAACTACACAAACTGTGCAAGTTCAGTCAACAAGGAATGAAACATTAATTCTCTATGGAGACTGAAGCCAATTATTGACAAAATATTATTTTTTTTCACAAACAAGGGGTCACAACTCTGGTCTTTCTCGTCTGATCTGTTCCATATTGGGAATTAACTGAAACCTTATGGTCAAACACAAACGGGCCAAGTTTGGTCAAGATTAGTCAGCAAATGAAGTCTATATACTCCACATTGTCCATTTTCACAAACAAGGGGCAATAATTCTGGTGTTTGTACCCCAAACTAGGCCATTTGAATTATTTTGAAATATCTAATTCATACAAGTTTGGGCAAGTTTGGTCAAGATTAGTCAGCAAATGAAGTCTATATACTCCACATTGTCCATTTTCACAAACAAGGGGCAATAATTCTGGTGTTTGTACCCCAAACTAGGCCATTTGAATTATTTTGAAATATCTAATTCATACAAGTTTGGGCAAGTTTGGTCAAATTCAGATGAAAAATAAAGTCTGTAGGTTTTACAAAGACCATTTTGCAGATTTTCTCATAAAATAGGGGCAATAACTCTGGTGTTCCTGGTCTGATTTGGCCCATTATAAAACCTTTCCAATACTTTATGGTCATACACAAACTGTGCAAGTTTGGTAAGATTGAATAAAAGTGCGACCAATTGTTGATGCATTGTGGCCGACAGACGACGCAGGAAAGTCCCCCTACACCAAAAGCTCTTCGAGTATGAAGTGCTCAGGTGAGATGAAATGTAATGAAAGTGTTGCAAGGGAAGTCACTTTTATTTTGTTGAACTATAAAAATATTCCCTAAAACACAAGCCCTTTTTTTTTAATGTAGGTTCCCACTATCACGATTTGCATCATGATTGAAATCGTGGCCTTAAATCGTGGACCAATCGTGATAAGGTAAGTCGTGGCAATCGTGTTAATCGCAGAAAAATTTTGAACGGTTCGAAAATTCTCCACGTTTTCTCTATGATTAACACAATCAACTGCAATCAATTGTCCATTGAGATCATCGTATCAGATCTTATTGCATTGTAACAAAGTGCAACAAATCGTATCTAATCGTACATCTAAATTGCGGTGATCAGGATCGATCATAGACAAGAAAAAACACCACGCTCTGTTAAGATGTGTTGCAATCTCAAAAAACAATCAAGTCAATAGTAATTTGGGCTGTATTTATATCACTCGGGTACAGTCGTAGCTCGAATCGTGATCTCCATCGATAATGATCATGAAAACATCGCGACCACAATTGTATCATATCGTAACAGAGCACACTGATTCGTGATAAGTGTATCGTACAAGAATGTCTTAATTTCGGGGAACCCAATCGTGATGATTGTTTGAGATCGAGAACCAATCGTAGACTTGATGGAAACAATCACGACGGAACGTATGTCATCGTATTTAAACTGGAGATCAGACGATGACAGATCATTACACCTGTTATTGACAAATCGTGACCAGATCGCAAGAGAGCGCAAAACATCATATCAAAACGTATAGACTCGCATCACATCGTATCCAAGCCTATAATCTCAGAGAAAAACCATGATGATCTACGAGTGGCCAATCGTGGCGCTCAAGACGGATCGCACGATAGTGGCAACCTAGCATTACTTACCTATACCATACAAGCAAATACTAGCAAGTAGCATGGTGCACTCTAAATAATGTAAAACTATTTTTCAATTCAGGAGAAAATATAAAACAGTGTAGAAGCATTTCTCAATTTAGGAGAAATAATAAATCAGTTTCAAAAACAATGTAAGATAATTACTGGAGTTTCCAAAATCCTAATTTTAATGTAAATAAGTTAAACAGTCCAAAAAATAAAAAAATAATATACCCTTTCAAGCACTAAATCACATGATGTAAATCCCATATTCTGACGGCTTGTTTACAACATGAATTCTAGCTATTGATTGTTGTTTACATCTTATTCCTGACCAGATGCCAAGACAGAACGAGGACAAGAATATCGATAGAACCGATGGATGCTCCTCGATGCCGCTTTGCCCTCTATGTGGCCTTGTGGAGACGTGTTGTCATGCTGAGGCTAACACTCTTGTAAAGTCTTAAAATCTATTCGAGAAGTTAAAAGTCCGGACAAGCAAAAGGCCATTTTCGACATTGACCTTTGACCTACAGATCTAATTCATGCTCGTAACATGCGTCTCATTTAGGCGAACATTTGTGACATTTAATTGGAAAATAGCTCAATCTATTACCATGTTATAGTCAGGACAAGCAAAAAACTGATTTTGACCTTTGAACTCTTAAGTGTGACCTTGACCGTTGACATATGGATCTGGTTTACATGCACTTTATGTTGTCTCATTGAGGTTAACATTTGTGCCAAGTAGATTTTAAAATCCATGGCAAGCTAAAGCACAGACAAGCAAAGTGACAATTTTGCCCTTTGACCTCTAGATGTGGCCTTGACCTTTGACCAAGGAACATAATTCATGAGTGGTACACACCAGCTCATTGCAGCAAACATTTGTGCTAAGTAATTCTAAGCTCTCCCCATATGGCCAAGTTATAGTGTGGACAAGCAAAATAAGCCAATTAATAATTAAAGGGCAATTACTCCCTGAAAAATCATCAGACCGGAACGACCTGACAATATGCGCATGTCCCCTTGGTAGGAATGCTGCATAAAAAGTTTCAATGAATTTGAGTTGTTAATTCCTGAGATCTCACGCGGAAATGAAAATATTCCATTAAATTGTATTATTTTTAATATAACAAGAGCTGTCAGAGGACAGCGCACTCGACTATTCTAAGTATTTCAGTTGGTACATATTTTGGATAGTGAAAGGTGCATACATTTGTTAAAATACTATATTTTTAAGTGAAGCCTTGTATAGTTGATACATTTTTGGAACAAAAACTTTAACCACAAAGTCTGTGTAAAAAGTGGGTTAACTCTGTCAAAATACAAAACAGAGTTATGGGTAATGTTGCCCCTGATACTAGAGTTGGTGACAAAGGTTACTTCCAAGTTTCAACTGAATAACTTCTGTAGTTTTAAAGTAACAAAACTTCTGAATATAAACTTTAACCAGAAAATCTAAGTGAAAAAGGGGCATTACTCTGTCAAAATACAAAACATAGTTATGGGTAATGTTGCCCCTGATACAAGAGTTGATGATAAAGGTTAGTTCGAAGTTTCAAGTGAATAACTTATGTAGTTTTGAAGTTACCAAACTTTTGAATATAAACTTTAAACAGAAAATCTAAGTGAAAAGGGGGCATAACTCTGTCAAAATACAAAACATAGTTATGGGTAATGTTGCCCCTGGTACTTGAGTTGATGATAAAGGTTAGTTCCAAGTTTCAAGTGAATAACTTACCGTATGTAGATTTGAAGTTACAAAACTTTGGAATATAAACTTCAAAGTTTTGTAACTTCATAACTACTTATGAAGTTACAAAACTTTTGAATATAAACTTTAACCAGAAAATCTAAGTGAAAAAGGGGCATTTTGTCAAAATACAAAACAGAGTTATGGGGAATGTTGCCCCTGACACTGGAGTTGATGACAAAGGTTAGTTCCAAGTTTCAAGTGAATAACTTATGTAAATTTGAAGTTACAAGACTTTTGAATAAAACTTTAACCAAATTCAGACATGGACGCGTACGCCGACGCCCGGGGGTAGTAGGAAAGCTCATCTATTCTTCTAATAGTCGAGCTAAAAAGGACAATAACTCCCATCAGACTGGAACAACCTGACAATATGCGCATGTTTCCTTAGTAGGGAAGTTGCATATGAAGTTTCATTGAATTTGGGTTATTAGTTCCCGAGCTCTTGCGCGGAAACGAAAGTTTTCTTAGAAAATGTCCTATTTCTAATCAAAGGGCAATAACTCCCTGAAAAATCATAGGACCGGAACAACATGACATGTCCATTTTAGAGGGAAGCTGCATATAAAGTTTCATCAAATTTGGGCCATTAGTTCTGAGATCTCGCGCGAAAACAAAGTATCGGACGGACTGCAGGACGGACTGATGGACAGTTATGGAGTATGATGTTTAAAATCATCTGGGAAATTAGTTTCACTAATCTGGGAAATCATCTGGGAAATTAGTTTCACACCCCGACCAACTGAATTGCAGTGAAATTAGAATTCGGACGAATGGACAAAGCGGCAACAATATGCTACCCCCTTTTGGGGAACATTAACATTCAATTGCTGCTCACATAGCCAAA
Source organism: Congeria kusceri (assembly GCA_027627225.1). NCBI lineage: Eukaryota > Metazoa > Mollusca > Bivalvia > Myida > Dreissenidae > Congeria > Congeria kusceri. The sequence goes on along the minus strand of CM051031.1, from coordinate 49,795,607 downwards.
AATATAGGTCACAAACAGGCTATCAATGAGTCACTTTGTGTAAAGATGCCGATCTAAACATAGAAGTATCATGCTGACTCAGCGAGATGTATTGATTTTACTGATAAGCAGGCTCCACTATCTGGGTTATATCTGTGACTGACCTAAAAAGGGAGATAACACATTTTCTGGCAATTATCTTTCTGATACTGCACTTACCAGGTGAGTTATTCAGGAATAGATGTGTTTTGGGCAAACAAAGGGACAATAACTGTGATGTTCATGGTCCGATCTGTCCCATTATCGAACCTATCCGATATCTTATGAGTTTGGTCAAGATTGAATGAAAAGTGAATTCTCTATCGTGTCTGTTGACCCAATTGTTGATGCATTACGAACGATGCATGACAGTCCCCCTATACCAATAGCTCACTGAGCACTTCATGCTCAGGTGAGCTAATAAAACAGGACCGGAACTTTTGTCTGGAGAGGACTCAGGTTTAGAGAGCATCTGGTTTAGGGGGTTTCTACTGTATATTGTTACTGTGCAGACAAGCAGCAACCATCATTTGTCAAAAATGGACAATATACGATTTTGTAACCCCTGTGGACACACACTTTCCATTCAAGATCTCAATGTCCTAGAATCTTATTTTCAAGTATGACCTCACACTTAACCACTTTAGTTCTCATTTTCTAGTATAAACTAACACTTTTCACTCAAGATCTAATTTATTAGAATGGACTCACACTTTCCACCCAAGATCTCATTTCCTAGTATGGGCTCATAGTTTCCACTTAAGATCTAATTTTCAAGTATGGCCTCACACTTAACCACTTTAGTTGTCATTTTCTAGTATAGACTAACACTTTTCACTCAAGATCTAATTTATTAGAATGGACTCACACTTTCCACTCAAGATCTCATTTCCTAGTATGGACTCACACTTTCCACTCAAGTTCTTATTTGAAAGAATGACTTCACACTTAACCACTTAAGTTCTCATTTTCTGGTATGGACTCACACTTTTCACTCCAGATCTCATTTCCTAGTACGGACACACACTTTCCACTCAAGATCTTATTTCCTAGTTTGGACTCACACTTTCCACTCAAGATCTCATTTCTTAATACAGACTACCACTTATCACTCAAGATTTTATTTCCGAGTATTGACTCACACTTACCACTCAAGATCTCATTTCCAAGTATGGAGTCATAATCTGAATACCAACTCTGCAAATTGAAAATAGAAACAAGATTCTGTGTTTGATAAACACACATGCCCCAAGTTGGTGCTGGATAGCCCATTTCTTAGTCCAAATTAGGTCAAGGTCAAGGTCAAAGTGAGGTTGGGTGATATGTGTGGATTGGGAACGGTCATAAGTAACAACTGTGTAAATATCCAAGTGTTGTATTAAGCGGTGTTGGTGCTAGACAAAATGGTAAAATGTAGTTAACCAAGAAACGGCACTTTTGAATTATTATAAGTTCAAATTAGGTCAAGGTCAAGGTCAAAGTGAGGTTGGGTGATATGGGTGGATAAGGAAAGTTCATTAGCAACAGCTGTGTAAGTATCGAAGTGTTGTAGTAAGCGGTGTTGGTGCTAGACGAAACGGTAAAATCTACTTTACCTTGTCACAGACGGAAGGACGGACGGACGGACATGACAATCACTATATGCCTCCTGCATCAAGATGCTGGGGGCATTAAAATGGCATTTCTGAATCATTCTAAGTGCAAATTAGGTCAAGGTAAAAGTGAGGTTGGGTGATATGGGTGGATTGGGGATGGTCATAAGCAACTACTGTGGAAGTATCCCAGTGTTGTACCGAGCTTTGTTGGTGCTAGACGAAACGGTAAAATCTAGTTAACCAAGGAACAGCCCATTTGAATTATTCTAAGTGCAAATTAGGTCAAGGTCAAAGTGAGGTTGTGTGATATGGTTGGATAGGCCATGGTCATAAGCAACTACTGTGTAAGTATCCAAGTGTTGTACCAAGCGGTGTTGGTGCTTGACGAAACAGTAAAATCTAGTTAACCACGAAACAGCCCATTTGAATTATTCTAAGTGCAAATTAGGTCAAGGTGAAAGTGAGGTTGTGTGATATGGTTGGATAGGCAATGGTCATAAGCAACTAATGTGTAACTACTGTGTAAGTATCCAAGTGTTGTACCAAGTGGTGTTGGTGCTAGAAGAAACTGTAAAATCTAGTTAACCAAGAAACAGCCCATTTGAATAATTATGTGAAGTGCAAATCAGGTCAAGGTCAAGGTCAAAGTGAGGTTGGGTGATATGGGTGGATTGGGGATGGTCCAAGCAACTACTGTGTAAGTATCCAAGTGTTGTACCGAGCTTTGCTGGTGCTAGACGAAACGGTAAAATCTAGTTAACCACGGAACAGCCCATTTGAATTATTCTAAGTGCAAATTAGGTCAAGGTTACAGTGTGGTTGTGTGATATGGTTGGATAGGCAATGGTCATAAGCAACTACTGTGTAAGTATCCAAGTGTTGTACCAAGCGGTGTTGGTGCTTGGTGAAACAGTAAAATCTAGTTAACCAAGAAACAGCCCATTTGAATTATTATAAGTGCAAATTAGGTCAAGGTCAAAGTGAGGTTGTGTGATATGGTTGGATAAGCAATGGTCATAAGCAACTAATGTGTAACTACTGTGTAAGTATCCGAATGGTGTTGGTGCTAGAAGAAACTGTAAAATCTAGTTAACCAAGAAACAGCCCATTTGAATGATTATTATTTGAAGTGCAAATCAGGTCAAGGTCAAGGTCAAGGTTGGGTGATATGGGTGGATTGGGGATGGTCATAAGCAACTACTGTGTAAGTATCCAAGTGTTGTACCGAGCTTTGTTGGTGCTAGACGAAACGGTAAAATCTAGTTAACCAAGGAACAGCCCATTTGAATTATTCTAAGTGCAAATTAGGTCAAGGTCAAAGTGAGGTTGTGTGATATGGTTGGATAGGCCATGGTCATAAGCAACTACTGTGTAAGTATCCAAGTGTTGTACCAAGCGGTGTTGGTGCTTGACGAAACAGTAAAATCTAGTTAACCACGAAACAGCCCATTTGAATTATTCTAAGTGCAAATTAGGTCAAGGTGAAAGTGAGGTTGTGTGATATGGTTGGATAGGCAATGGTCATAAGCAACTAATGTGTAACTACTGTGTAAGTATCCAAGTGTTGTACCAAGTGGTGTTGGTGCTAGAAGAAACTGTAAAATCTAGTTAACCAAGAAACAGCCCATTTGAATAATTATGTGAAGTGCAAATCAGGTCAAGGTCAAGGTCAAAGTGAGGTTGGGTGATATGGGTGGATTGGGGATGGTCCAAGCAACTACTGTGTAAGTATCCAAGTGTTGTACCGAGCTTTGCTGGTGCTAGACGAAACGGTAAAATCTAGTTAACCACGGAACAGCCCATTTGAATTATTCTAAGTGCAAATTAGGTCAAGGTTACAGTGTGGTTGTGTGATATGGTTGGATAGGCAATGGTCATAAGCAACTACTGTGTAAGTATCCAAGTGTTGTACCAAGCGGTGTTGGTGCTTGGTGAAACAGTAAAATCTAGTTAACCAAGAAACAGCCCATTTGAATTATTATAAGTGCAAATTAGGTCAAGGTCAAAGTGAGGTTGTGTGATATGGTTGGATAAGCAATGGTCATAAGCAACTAATGTGTAACTACTGTGTAAGTATCCGAATGGTGTTGGTGCTAGAAGAAACTGTAAAATCTAGTTAACCAAGAAACAGCCCATTTGAATGATTATTATTTGAAGTGCAAATCAGGTCAAGGTCAAGGTCAAGGTTGGGTGATATGGGTGGATTGGGGATGGTCATAAGCAACTACTGTGTAAGTATCCAAGTGTTGTACCGAGCTTTGTTGGTGCTAGACGAAACGGTAAAATCTAGTTAACCAAGGAACAGCCCACTTTAATTATTCTAAGTGCAAATTAGGTCAAGGTCAAAGTGAGGTTGTGTGATATGGTTGGATAGGCAATGGCCATAAGCAACTACTGTGTAAGTATCCAAGTGTTGTACCAAGCGGTGTTGGTGCTTGACGAAACAGTAAAATCTAGTGAACCAAGAAACAGCCCATTTGAATTATTATAAGTGCAAATTAGGTCAAGGTCAAAGTGAGGTTGTGTGATATGGTTGGATAGGCAATGGTCATAAGCAACTAATGTGTAACTACTGTGTAAGTATCCAAGTGTTGTACCAAGTTGTGTTGGTGCTAGAAGAAACGGTAAAATCTAGTTAACTAAGAAACAGCCCATTTGAATAATTATTATTTGAAGTGCAAATCAGGTCAAGGTCAAGGTCAAAGTCAGGTTGGGTGATATGGATGGATAGGGAATGGTCATAAGTAACAACGGTGTATGTATTAAAGTGTTGTAGTAAGCGGTGTTGGTGCTAGACGAAACGGTGAAATCTACTGAACCGTGTAACAAGAAACAGCCCATTTGAATTATTCTAAGTGCAAATTAGGTCAAGGTCAAGGTCAAAGTGAGGTTGGGTGATATGGGTGGATAGGAAATGGTCATAAGCAACAATGGTGTAAGTATGAAAGTGTTGTAGTAAGCAGTGTTGGTGCTAGACGAAACGGTAAAATCTAGTTAACGTTGTCACAAGAAACAGCCCATTTGAATTATTCTAAGTGCAAATTAGGTCAAGGTATAGGTCAAAGTGAGGTTGGGTGATATGGATGGATAGGTAATGGTCATAAGCAACAACGGTGTAAGTATTTAAGTGTTGTAGTAAGCGGTGTTGGTGCTAGACAAAACTGTAAAATCTACTTAACCTTATCACAAGAAACAGCCCATATGAATTATTCTAAGTGCAAATTAGGTCAAGGTCAAAGTGAGGTTGGGTGATATGGGTGGATAGGGAATGGTCCTAAGCAACAACTCTGTAAGTATAAAAGTGTTGTAGAAAGCGGTGTTGGCGCTACAGCAAACGGTAAAATCTACTTAACCTTGTCACTGACAGATGGAAAGACGGAAGGATGGATGGAAGGACGGACAGGACAATCACTATATGCCTCCTGCATCAAGATGCCGGGGGCATAAAAATATCAACAAATACAAAAAGAAAACATGTACTTAATAACAAACTCAACAAGTATGCAGTTATTGCAATATTCACTGCAAAACTGTTATTTCTAAATTTCCAAAATTGCTGGACACCAAAATATTACATTTGATAAATTTGGTGTACTTAAAATATATATTTTTTATATATAAATTGGTCTTAGTAAGCTTAAAATGAAATGTTTCCATATTAAAATTTTAGAAAAATTGCACATTTACTTGTTGGAAATCTGTATGACTTTTCAGCAGCTGTACAAGTATTACTACAAGCTTCTTATTCAGAGCTGAGCGGATGAAACACCTTCCTCGACCAATGTCGTGCTGAGTCTAAAATGGATACAACTGATACAGATACTGAAGAGATTTGTCTTTTGATGTATATGCAGTACAGCTCAAGAGAAACAAATATTTTACCGGCCATAGTGGAGTCAGAATTTTTTTATTTACAAATAAATTTGGCCTATCAACAAGGAGTGGTAGCTGATGGCCGCCACAATGATAACGCGGAGTCACTTCAAGTGCGTCCTCAACTGATAGCTGTTGCCGAGTGATGCAGAGTAATAACTCCATAATAGTTTGCACAGTACACAGACCTTAACTCCATGGCAAATTGCCCAAACTTTGCGAATCACAAAATACGTTGTTTCGAGTGAGCCATACCTATCTGTGAATTCTGAGTGTCGATTATTATAAAATGTTAAAATGTGGTAGACTGCATGGATTTCAAAACAAACAATTTGTGACCAAAGATTAAGTGACATTTATATTCAAATATGTAATATAGGTGTAAACATAACTTTGATTAAGACTGGGGTTACCAATAGCTACATTTTATGGCTTGTTTATAATGGAAAAATGAGATCCAAACATACATTCACATGTCAGGAAACAACACCAGAATGAGTGTTCACAATGTTAGTTCAAAAATATTAGGTTGTACTTATAATTCAATAGACTGCATTCATCCCCTTGAAAAAATGTGAAATTAACAAGCAAATTTGGTGAATTCATATCCCCTGCCAAAGTTAGACAAGAGTATCATTGTCACAAAGATACGCCTGTCAAAGGAGCATTTTTCGGGGTAAAGATTCAACCACTAAAGAGACAAAATCCATCCATAATGGACAAAGATATGCTCTAGACTAAGAGGTAAGGATTGATTTCTTATATTTGACCTTTGACCGTGAATTGTTACCTTGAACTTGGACCTAGGGACCTGGTTCATGCGCGCAACACTCCGTCTTACCATGCTTATCACTTCTACCAAATTATTTGAAAATCCATTTATGCTCGACAAAGATATGCTCCGGACTAAGTGGTAAGACTTGATTTCTTATATTGACCTTGAATTCTGACCATGACCTTGGACCTAGAGACCTGGTTCTTGCGCGCGACACTCCGTCTCTCCATGCTTATCACTTCTGTTAAGTTACTTGAACATCCATTAATGTTTGAAAAAGATATGCTCTGGACAAAGTGGAAAGGATTGATTTCTTATATTTGACCTTGGACCTAGGGATCTGATTCTTGCGCGCGACACTCCATCTCATCAAGCTTAACACTTCTGCGAAGTTATTTGAAAATCCATCCATGATGGACAAAGTTATGCTCCAGACAAAGATATCCTGCCGCCCACCCGCCTGTCCACCCGCTTGGGCGTTCCCATAATACGACCCGTTTTTAAATGGCATATAAAAAAGGCAATAATCTGGTAATACTTTTAGCTAGAATAATGGGACATGTCATACAGTATTGAAGATATTCATTAAAATTACTAAAGTTTCTACAAAAAAAATAACGCCCAGTTATGTGAATTTTTTTATATCTGCACTGTGTATCTATAAGTAAGTATTCCTAGTTTCAGTTCAATATCTTTAACCAGTGCTCCAGATAAGCTTTTGTACTGGTGATAACCTCGTCCTGTGGGCTCGTTAAATAACTAACATATTTCAGTAAAAGTATGCTTTTAAGTTTCATGGAATTCTGCCTGCCAGTTACAGAAAAATGGCCGTGGACAAAAAAATTATGGATTTTCATTGAATAAAGGGCAATAACTCTAGAGAAAATTAACTGATCCAAGTGAAACTTGACATGCATCACCACACTATGTTGGTACATTTTTCTTTTTAGTTTCATAGAATTCTACCTGCAAGTTATTGAGAAATGGCAGCGGACAGAAAAGCGTGACAGATGGACAAATGGACGGACAATGCCATTTCAATTGAATATGCCATGTCCCCCTCCCAATTTCCTCATAATAATAATTTAACTATTACCTTGTTATTTTTCTTCACAGCAGCTATTGTCATAAGAAGCATGGAATTCAATCTGAAAATGAAACAAGAGGGCCAAAATGGCACTGGGTCGCTCACCGGAGTTTTATGAATCATAATGGCACATTTTTGTGGAATTATAAAAAAAAAAATCCAGACAGTGGTTATACAATATTTTCCAAGTATTCAATAAATCCATATAAGGAAAACTAATATGTTCCCTAGCAGCCATGTTTTTTTAACAAATCATAATAAATTGAAAGAAATTGGTAGAGGGTCACCCAAGGAACATTTATTTGAAATAATTTCAAAATCCAACCAGAGTTTTCTGACAAGAAGGTTTTTAAAATTTTGAATATAGTCATATAAGTAAGATGTTCCTGCCCCCTGGCGGCCATGTTTTTTTTAACATATCAAAATATTGAAGTATTTTGGAAGAGGGTCACCAAAAAACATTTGTGTACATTTTTTTCTAAATCTAACCTGCGGTTTCTGACATGAAGATTTTTAAAGTTTTCAATATAGCCACATAAGGAAAAAGGCCCCGCCCCCTGGCTGCCCTGTTTTTCAATGTATCAAAATAATTTTGTATTTTGGTAGAAAGTCACCAAAGAAACATTTGTGTGAAATTATTTTGAAATCCAACCTGAGGTTACTGACAAGAAGATTTTTAAAGTTTTCAATAAAACCATATAAGGAAAAAGATCCGGCCCTCTGGCGGCCATATTTTTTTTTAACATATCAAAACAATCCGATGTACTTTGGTAGAGGGTCACCCAAAGAACATTTGTGTGAAATTATTTTGAAATACAAACAGTGGTTTTTTGACACCAGCCCCTGGTGGCTATGTTTTTCAACATATCAAAATAATTAGAAGTATTGTGGTAGAGGGTCACCCAAGGAACATTTGTGTGAAATTATTTTTAAATTTTTCAATATAGAATTATACGGAAAAAGGCCCTGCCCAATGCGGCCAAGTTTTTTTTCTGTATCAAATTAATTTAAAGTATTTTAGTAGAGAGTCACCCAAGGAACATTTGTGTAAATTATTTTAAAATCTGACCAGTGGTTTCTGACAAGAAGATTTTTAGTTTTCTAAAGAGGACAACCCAAGGAACATTCATACCTAGTTTGGTTAATTTCCACCAAGTGGTTTCAGACGAGAAGATTTTTTTGAAGTTTTTAATAACGAAAAAGGCCCTGCCCCCTGGCGGCCATGTTTTTTGACGAATCAAAACTAGAATTGTCACATGAGTGATGGATATTCCCCCACAATATGGCCCTGTTACAACTATGGCATCCATTCGAAAGAAATGGACAGAGAGAGAATGCTTTAATTTGTGAATGTTCAACAGTGTATTTGGAAAAATTTAATTTCAATAGGAGCCATAGCTCTGTCAACATTTAGTGGTTTGTAACCAAAGTTGAACTTAATCTGTATTTTATGATGTTACACCTATGTACCAAAAATAATTTAAATATGTGAAGCCTTTAATGAGTTAATGTCCATGTTTTTCAGGAATTTAAGTCAGAAAGTGGCCATAACTGTGTCAAAATTTAGTGGTTTTTAACCAAAGTAAAACCTGACCTGTATTTTATGATGCTACACATGTGTACCAATAATTATTTAAATATGTCAAGCCATTGTTGAGTTATCGTCAGGAAACCAGGGTTTTAGGGAATTTAAGTCAAATAAACGGCCATAACTCTGTCAAAGTTTAGTAGTTTGTAACCAAAGTCGACTTGACCCATATTTTATGATGCTACACATGTATACCAAGAATTATTTGAATATATCATGCCATTATTGAGTTATTGTCTGGAAATAATGTTTTTTAGGAATTATAAGTCGAAAAGGGGCCATAACTCTGTCAAAATTTAGTGGTTTGTAACCACCATTGAACTTGACCTGTATTCTATGATGTTACACATGTGTACCAAATATTATTTGAATATGTCAAGCCTTTCTTGAGTTATCATCCGGAAACCAAAAACCAACAGACCGACAGACTGACAGACCGACAAGCTCACTCCTATATACCACCCCCCCCAAACTTCGTTTGTCAGGGTATAATAATTTCAAGTATTTTGGTAGACGACCAGCCAAGGAACATTCATACAAAGTTTGGTTGATTTCCACCAAGCGGTTTCAGAGTAAAATGTTGACAACAACAACCGACGGTGACTGACCAGAATAGCTCACCCTTGAGCACTGCATGCTCAGGTGAGCTAAGCAAGAAACAAGAGGGCCAGGATGGCCCAAAGTGCTCACCTGAGTACTGGCACAGATGAAGACCATACCGAGGTTAAAAAATTTAGGTATCTGAAGAACAGACATGTATCTGCAGAGGGGGTTAGGATCGGTTTGATATTAAACATCAGTTAGCGCAATGCCCGGCTGTACTTTGTCCAGGGTAAGCCTAGACAAGATGCTGGAAAAGCCTGGTAAAGCATGGAATACCATGGAAATCCATGGAATATGATGGAAAATGTGGAATTTTTCCATGTTATGTGGACTTTTTTGGTCCAGCCTTTTCCAGCATTGGCTGGAATAGGCTGGAATTAGGCTGGACAATGGTGGTAAAAGCCTGGAAAAGCATGGACTTTAATTCCATGCAGAATGGAAAGTTGAACTTAGAAATTTTTAATGCTGGAAAACTGTTAGACATTCTCCATGTACCCTGGAAAGAACTTAGTCTCTTTTCTGTGAGAAAAATACTTATCATTTTACAGCAAGAAAATAATGTGCATAGAATGGTTACATTCTTGTACCAAGATCCAATAAAAATTCATTAAGCAATGTGACTTATTATTTATAAATGTTACTTATCTTGTAGAATTTTAAGTTTTGTGGCGATTTATTTTACTTTGCACTACTGCGTAAATGTTTGAAATGATCGCTCCACCTGAGAAACAGATTTAAAACGATTAACAACTATAATATGACGACTTTAAGACAATGTAGCAAGGTCATAATATGTCATTATTCCCAACTTAATTTTGGATTACCCACTACATGAATAGAAAATCTTAAAGTTTTTGTTTCAGTGGGTCACAGACTATAATTAAAGTAATTAAACAAGTAAGTGAATAAATTATTTATTGCAGTGGCATGTGTAATTCATCAAATGAAAATTTCATTAAAATAGATACATCCGACCTGACGAGTCAGTAAGTCACCTGAAAGTTAATACATTGTACAATATGCAACGAAGTGCGATGTTAAACAAATAAATGTAAATGTTAAATGACAATTACCCGTAATAATCATATCAATTAATTATTTAGGTTATAAACATGTTTGTAAAAACCGTCTTATAACTACAATGTAAATGATAAAATTTTAATGATAAAGTCAGTTATAAAAATTCTGTAATTAAAGCTGCAGTCCATTAAATCTTTTTCAATACCCTGTAATTTGACAATTATAGTTTTTATGGATGTTAATGGTGTTTATTCATCTCATTGTTGTTTCTTGTTTACCAAAAGCGTTTATACTTCCTAAGTTCGAAAAGGTTTGATGCACACGGAATATACAAGAATGTATATGCTGATTAACTCCAGATGCATCACCAGTTATCGCATACAGAAAACGGACGACAATAAATACCATTTAACTTCGTTTTTATTGGTAAGATGTCGATCAGAAACAAATTCTGCCTAGTTTTAACATATTTCTGGACTGCTGCTTTAACGATGTCATGAACATGTAAAAATACAACAACGACGCATACATTAATTAGTCACTTTTCTGACTATGCCCATTTAATCAGTCTCACGGTGATTTGGAAGCAGAGCTGCAAAGATTTTATTCTCCCCACGAATTACAATTAGTGGTTCTCTTAAGTTGTTGACTTTTACCACTGAGGGCCCTTGAAGAATCATTTGGCGAATATAGGAAACCCTGTTTGGCAGAATTTGTTGTCTTTGGAAGTGGCACAGATTGGTCGACTTCATACTGCTCGTATCTCCCTCTTCGCCCTTGAATATCTGTAGTAAATACAACCCATTAGACAATGAGAGGACTACATTGAGTTCTTTAAAACATTTAAATGTAAAGGGTACTATGTTGCATTTGTTAACCACTCACCCGTTTGTCCCAAAGAAACAAGTAAAAAAGGCCCGTAATTTATACAACTGTTAGCTAAAGTTATTCTGCTTGTTCTACACAGTCGCCATATGATAGTAAGTTTGAAATCAATAGCTGATAATCTTCAGAAGAAAACTTTTAAAAGTGGACCTCAACCAAAAAATAGCTGGCAATGATCAGGGGCTGTATCATCTATCCCCCCCCCCCCTGTAACTTGTAGCCCACTTAAATAAGACTGTGATAATGAAAATGTGCACACAGTTATAAAATTACAACAACCAACTATATAAAGTTTTTAACCATTTTCAGAAATATAGTAAAACTATGTAATAAACGACCAACTGTTACCTATTTTCAATACTGGATGGAATGTACTGATGTGTTCAATCAGTGTTTGCTTTCTACTCAATATCTTCTGACACTGTTCATCTGGACACTGCCATTTGTTTTCATTAATCTGACAGGTACTGATGCACAGCGGTACATCCATTCTGAAAAAGAACACATTATATTGCGCTTGTAAATAATTATATATAAATTTGCCATGTAAGTGTTGGTGGTGGGGGGATTATTTTAACTAAGTAAAATAAGTTAAAAACGTTCTAACCCCATTCCGGGAGGCTTCCGATATAATGCAATATTCATTTTCCGCAGATCCAGCATGCTTGTATACAACCACTAGTTTATAGACATGAGATCGTCATGTCTATTTTACATATATTACATATCGTTACTATAAATAGTAACAAATTGACGTCACGAGCGGGCCGATATTCGTATCCGCCAATATAATCATATTGGCCCCGGGCCGATTTTCTATATCTGAAAAGAATCAGATCGCGCGACGTCAACGTCAATTTGTTACTATTTATAGTAACGATATGTAATATAAACGATAACATACGGCAGAGCCGGGCCGGACGTCTATAATCGGCCCTAGCCGAATAACGGCCCTCGTGCCGTTATAGCGGCAGCGGGCCGATATATAGACGTCCGGCCCGGCCCGGCCGTATGTTATTGTCTAAGTACTACACAATTTTGGTACAAAAGACCAGATACACGCTGCGTCTTCTCTCCAGAATAGACACCAACCATGTATATTACGTCACTTATCGCGACCTTTGGTCAAGGTAAAGCTCTCGCTGTTTTTTTTTCCGATTTGATCATGATTCGTGACGCTTTCGCCAACCAGTTCAAGTGCATCTAGATTCAACAGTGCGTCATCGGACGTATCGGTATACAACATTATTGGTTAATGCATACACAGTTTCAGCACCTTGCGAATACAAAATGCACGATTTTCATGAGGTGAGTCACGGCGACCATACCGAATTGACGCGATTTTCTATTCTAACAAAACACGTTTTATCATTGAAATACGTGTCTTTTAATTAAAATCGACCGTGATAAATTAAGGCGTCATTTACGAAGAAAGCTCATCAAACCCCCATCGCTTGTACGTTTATAAAAATAAGTAAACACTTAACCCTGTTATAATATATTGTAATATAATTTAAGCCTATTTAAATTATTCATAGTCTACATAAAAAATCCCAAATGTTTCAATATAAAACAAGAAACCGCATCGATCTTTTCGGAAGTTCTGCATTCTCCCATTTAAGACGCACTAACACTAAAACTTTTGAAAAATGCAAAAAGTACTCACCTGCCACTGTTTCTTCGGATTAACAAGAATACCTTCGTTCAAATGTAGAAATTAACTTCTGTATAGTTTGCAGATTAAAACCAAAATGACACTTGGCGATTTCCGAAAATAGATATCATTGCAAGAATTAGCCATCTTCATTGGAAGGCTGGGTATAAGGAGACCAATGAAAATCATCGATGCATTTTCTGGGGAAAAAGAGGCACGTCATGTGATGAAATTATTTACATATCAGTTCTATGTTTGGACCAGATTGGTTACAGCGATTGGTTGTCTTACGATTCCAGAGAGTGCAAATATCTCAGAAATTGTAACTCAGTCTGGTATTGAGGCGCAATTTTCAAAACATGGCGGATAAGAGTGACATTGCTTTGGTTCTTTGGGTGAATGATATTCCTATCAGAGGTGGAGTGTTAAAATTGACTGATATAACATCCCCTCGGCGTGAATTTGTTGAATACAGACAGGGAGAAAAAGTTACAGCACGATGCCGAGGTTTCAAAGGAAATCACGAGTGTTTGTTAGCCAGAATAGGCGGTGAGTCTTCTCTCTCACTTTTCATTCTCTGTCGACCCTTTTGTTGTGATCAATACAAGATAATTAATAGACAATCTATTTTCATACCATCTGCGATCTATTCTCCGATATGTTGTTGTTGTTTTTGTGTGTAAAATATGTGTGTTAATTATGATTTACATCATGGTTCAAATCTCAAAACACGAACAAGGAAATTAAAGTTATAACTTAATAATTTTATTTTATAGGCAAGACGTCGATCCAAATTTAGCAAACTCAGTTTATTTCAACTTCATGAAATAACAGAAACCATGGAATTTATCGTGTGGTAGATTGCTTTATGAACTTTATTTGCCGTAACATTTGGTCTAATTAAAATATCTTGTTCAAATTTTGAATATTTTTTTTGCCTTGGAAATCCGATTATACACAATAACACTAGACACCATAATAAATCTGTATTTGATACATTTTATTTAAGTTGACGTTTTTTCCCTTAATAAATTAACCAACGAACATGCTGTAAATCTATCAATTACAATTTCAATGCCTTACAAGTTACATAAGTCTCGATAATAATTATTTGCATTTTAATTTAAGTTCGTGTTTAAGATTCAAACACCAAATTATTTGTATTGCATTTAACATATAAAAATTAGACCCTTTTTATTCAATTCAAACAATTTGTCATAATCGCATTATTTTTTCTAAAAATTTGGTACGAACCGCACTCGAACAAATCATACATTCGTACCTACTTCGTACCCATCGAAAATTACGAAATAATAAATATTATATACTCAAATACTTTACATTCGTTTCATAAAAAACATACAAAATTAAATTGTTTACGATACGAACATATTTGTCTACTCGATGTTAACAATGTGTTGCATACGTGAGTAATTTCGTTTCGCATTTCGGGCACCTGCTCAATTTGTTCGTCCCATTGTCCCAAATGGCTTACTAATAATTATTTTTTGTCAATTTATTTAAAGTAACTTTATGAAATCAATTTTAAATCTACAAGATATTTACCTACACGTGGATTCAAATCAGGATTATTTATAAACTGAGTGTTATTGTTGGAAATTTGACCGATTTTCTGCTGATTTTGGGGGGAAATCAGAAAATTTGTTTTCTTGATATTTTATTTATTTGTTTAACTTTTTATTTACAGATGTTTTCTATCCCTTGTAATGACTTATTTCAAATAAGATATAAGCCTACGTGTACAGTACTGCAGTACAGATAGAATTAAGTGGCTACAGACTACTGTACTACAGTAGTGTAGTGAAGTACATCATTAAAAAATATATTACAATTATGTTTTACGGGCAGGTAACGAAAGGAAGGAAGAGTTTGAACATCTTCTGGTGGGAAGCAGTTTCATCCAAATTTCTGGATGAGTTTGGATTGCACATGTAAGTATTGGCATTCTAATACATATTTCAAAGTACCTAATAAGATCAAATGCCTTGTCAGTTAACATTTTTTAAATTATATAAGTATTGTTTTCAAAAGTTTACTTTATTTAATCATTGTTGATTTTTATCAAAGGTATTGCTTTTATACTTAGAACACTTACTCACTGTCATGAGGCGAATTTTGTAGTGTGGGGAAACTGCTCCATTAATATTCAATGATGGTTTATTTCACTACCTAAAGTTATGAACTTTTCACAGTTGTTGGATATTTGTTTTTAAAAGAACTTTCATAATTTTTGAAGCCGCTTACTGTTAGTCATTTTGTTTAGTTCCATATTTTGTTGTTTTTTACAGATATACAATATCGTGAATCCAAGCCAAAAGGTGGTGAACACTAATAGCAGCCAAATGCAGTTTCTAATTGTAAGCAAAGCATGCTTAAATGTCATACCTTCTAATGTATTAGCCATTTTCTGGTAAATTAATGATAGTTTTTTACTGTTTCATGTTTTTTTGGGGAAAAAAATGTTATTCTCAAAACTCAGGGTCACACGAGTGATGAAATGTTAAAACATTGTTTAACTGAAATACTAAAAGGCGTTTTAAATATATTTGGTAATTTGACATGACAGGAAAATCCATGCCATAAGACATCTACCAGCGGTTTCCAGCAGTGGCAGATGTCATCGCCCACATCCCAGCACTGGGGAACTGCAAATGCTGAGGTTCAAACACCACGCAAACAGCAACCCGAAAGAAATGTCGTAGATGCCTTTTCACCAGGCCAGCAACTGCCAGCTACCACATGTACATATGGTGGATATACCAAGGTAAATTATATCATGTTTATGTTGAGGAAAAAAAATCATATTATATTATGCATTGTTACATGTTCTTTTTCTTGCTATCAGAAACCACCCATAGATTTAATGTATATGATATAGAAATTGTTTTTGTTTGACAGTCTCAGTTGGTTGAGGAGATTGCCTGCTACGGTATTGAGGATTACCCAAAGGCAGCGAAAAGATTGTTCCGCCGCCTATACAAGGAGGAAGAGTACCTGGGCAGGACACTCACCGGAACCAGGGCAAACAATCAGTACGATGGACGGCCAGCCATCAGAGACTTGTCAAAAATGGCAATTATATATGGTAAAACTTGACTCGTGTTTGCTCAGTGTCTTGAAAGATGATCCATTGTAAACCTTTAATTGAACTTAAAATATAAGCAGACAAGTGTTGAATAATGAATTTAGATCTGCAGATGCATGTAGGAAGCTAGTTAATACATTACAAATGAATATTTTGTTTAATTTTTGATGATGATGATGATGTTAAAAAGTTTCATGTACCCAACGGCAACCACATGGTAAACAAATATTATTCCTTTTGATAGACAGCATTGCACTAGATAAAGATCAGTTAATATTGCAGAACTGGTTGTGTTTTTTTTAGAAATCATGAAAGAGCATTATCAAGTATCTGCCGTCCAGGTACGAGAGAAGTTACGAGATGTACTCAAACCAAGCAAGGCAAAGCCAAAGAGGCCAATTTGACAGATAAATCGGAAGGAAATTTACTCAGTTAACACCAAGCTCACCAAGGACAAATGGACATTAATTTTAGCGATTTTTTCTGATTTTATGTCTTTTGTGTAAATATTGTATATAAATTTAATACCCGTATTACGCCGTACAGGGTCAGTACGAAGCCATGTAACAAACTTACTAAGTACCAATCTTTAATAAAAATGCCAATATTTTAAAGAATTATGTTACTTGATATTTACTACTACTGATGTAAAAGCAAGTATTCTGTTTGAGGTAAGATAATAGTTATTGCATCCCCCCGATTGTCATTGTATTTGATTAGTGTACTTTATCGATATCAGTGTCTGCAAATATAATCTCAACACTTACCAGTGCTTTTTTTATCAATTACATCCAATGTGTGGCTTATTAAATACATCAGACAAATACTATTCTGGTGAAATTGGTTTGTTCAACTTTCTAATATATTTCTTATTGTATGAAATCATCTTCAGCTATTTTTAGGGATGCTGGAAACAGGCTGGAATATTTTCCATGGTTTTCCATCAATGCTGGACTATATACCATGGTAAATATTCCAGCCTCAATGTGTTAGCAGGACCATGGAAAACCCTGGAAAAAAATCCAGCCTTTCAGTTCCAATACTCCATGTATATGGAAAAGCATGGACAAAATTCCATGCTTTTCCATGGAAAGCATGGAAAATATACCATGCAGCATGAAAAATATTCCATGTTTTACCAGCATATTTTCCAGCCTGTTTTTTTCCAGCCTCAGCATGGAAAAGGCTGGAAATTTAGTTCCAATACTCCAGCCTCATATTTTCCATGGAAAAACATGGAACTTTTTCACCCGGGTGGGCTAACTAGTTGGGTATTGGGGGTGCGGTGTTTTTGACTATAGTTCTCAGATCTTTTTTCTCAATATTCTTATTTGAACCTTTTTCATTAAGTTAGTCAGAATTCTGGAAAATGCAGAAATAGTAGATTCTGATGTCTTTTTGCAAACAGTTTTGGAGTCTCAACTGGCTCTGACATGTAAATGCAAAACTCGTGATACTATCTGGTTTGTTACTATCGTCAATAAAGTCAATCATTCTCTATCCTGAAAAATGTCCTTTTTTCACAAACAAAGGGCAATAACTCCGGTGTTTATGGTCTGATTTTTGCTTATATTCAACTTAATGTGTAATTTTATGGTCATAGACATATGGACAAACCATGCAAGATTGGTGAAGATTGGATGAAAAATGAAGTCTCTATCTTGAAAAATGTCAATTTTTGTAAAAAAAATTCACAAACAAAGAGCAATAACTCCGGTGTTTGTAATACAATCAGGCCAATTTTTGGCTTCTGCTGATATCTGATGGTCTTTCACAAACTGTGAAAGTTTGGTCAAGATTGGGTGGCAAATAAATTCTATATGTTGGAAAAAGTCAGTTTTGCCATTTTTTGCATGAAAAGGGGCAATAACTCTAGTGTTACTGGTGTGATCTCGCACAATATCAAAACTGTCCGAAATTTATGGTCATACACAAACTGTGCAAGTTTGATTAAGACTGGATAAAAAGTGAAGTATCTATCGTGAGAACGAACTAATAGTTGACGGCATACGGGCGATGCATGCTTGACGACGGACGCTTGACGATGGTTGACGCAGGGGAGGTCCCCTATACTAATAGCTCACCGAGCACTTTGTGCTCAGGTGAGCTAAAAAGTCCCAAGACTGACAAATATTGACCACAATTTGAGAACCGTTCGTCTCTGAGCTATTAATGTCATTTAAACCAGTGCCTTTGCCATGATTTTTTCAGGCGCCCCAGTCCCAAGAGGGGTGGGTTAGAGAGGGGTATCCCCCCCTATGTAGAAAAAAAATTGCGGCAAGTGTCAATTTCTGGTGCGTTTCAGCTCTCAAAATTAATGCTAAGACTTTTGCAATTTTTTGTTAACGTTTTAAACAAAATGAGATAAACAAAACATCCACGTTTGAACAGTATACATCTAGCCGTTTAAAAGCAAAAGCGTCATTGTTGTTGCAAAACTGAAAGTAATGATTTTTTCCAAATGTTTATGTCCAGTGCGCATCACATTCCTGCAGTGACGTCATGTCCACACCCACTATTCTCGTCGTACTCAAATCTTTAGGTAACACTCTATCTACTTATGGAGCCTTTTTTTATTCGATTAATTATGTTCATATGGGCATGTATTAAGTGTTTTAACACTGTGTTAATCGTTACAGCTGTTGAATGTAGTATTGATTGGATAATTGGTGAATTGTAAGGATCTTGATTAAAATACATGTATAAAATACATAATTTGTTCTTGCAAAAACGGCGGGAAAATTTCCTTGTGCACGTCGTGCCTACGTGCGTCAAATGTTAAATATAAACAAAGCGAAACTCCAGTTGCGACAGCAGGAGAGAACTCTTATTAGCAGCCCGAGGTCCTTTATTTATGGCAAGTGACCAATTGCCAAAAAACTACACAGCACATCACAAAAACAAACACAAAATACACATAAATAAAACTGGGGTCACCGCCTTGGAAAGGTCAATGCTAAGCATTGGGGGGTTTAAACCGGATTCATGGGTGCCAAACCTCACACTTTGCCCAGAATTATTTACTTAAAAGGCACGTGTACACAAATGACAACATGGAAACACAAAACAGACAAATATACAGCAAAAATGAAACATAAATAACACTGGGGTCACCGCCTTGGAACGGTCAATGCAAAAACACATTGGGGCTTAAACCGGTTTACGGACGCCGGAACCTCACACTTGGCCCAGAATTATTCACAAAACATGTCAGTGTAAATAAAAATTAACCTCAAAGCATCACAATTCAAATTAAACAGCAATAAAAGAGAATACTATTCAATTTAATTACCGTTTAATTACTCAATGGCTAGATGCAAACCAGATCAATTTTCAGATCATTGTCATGCAATTTCTGGAAGAAGCTGTAATGTTGGGTGTAAGAAGCCAGATTACATAGCTTTGTTGTATATGTTTATTTTAAACTGAATAAAACTTAATATACTATTCTACATCTTCCTGCAAACCCAAATTGAAAAAAATAATTTAACTTAATGAACATGGGTGTTAAAACCAGTGTTTAAATCGGAAATGCTGTAAAATATTAAATAAAAGGGCAAGATATATCCTACACCATCTTACGCTTTATCACTGAGACAGTAAAAATATTTAAATGATGACGTATTCCAGAAACGCGCAATGCACCTGATGATATCATAATTTTAAAATGCAAAGAAGTTAAAGCTACTTATCTACTATGTTAAAGTCATGTATTTATTAAAGCACATGATCGGTACACCCACGCTTTCTAGCATGGAACGTGATGTCGTGGTTGTCAGCAGGCATTTTGCGCTCTTTTGTAGATAACACAAGTTTTACATGGCATACATATACATAAACAGGACAGCTTTTGTTTACAAAACTACAGCAGTAACACTGGATAGGCTTTTTCGATTACGGTTTTATATTAGCGTATTTCAGGCAGATTTTTCGCAGTTTATTTATTTTTTGTCAAATAAATAAGTAAGGATATTATAAAATACCAAAGGGATGAGCAAAGCACATTTACTTTTAAGGTCGCCGATACGCATTGACATGCTTATAAGGTTACTAGTCTGTGGATACATGCCTATTCCCCAAATTGGTCAATTATAACGTCATTCCAAAGCAAATAAACTGAGCGTTTCTATTTGCTCATATCGCTTTTACTGCGTGATGAAACTCCGCCTACAGGGGGAGTTACTGATTGCCACTTAGGAATTACTGTAAATTGTAAAAAATTTCTGCAGTGTCACTCGCTTTGATCACTTTCCGACTTTATTGAGTGGGTGTACATGTTTCTTGAGTGAAAAACAGCCATTGTGCATAAAGTGTCGTCCCAGATCAGCCTGTGCAGTCAGCACAGGCTAATCCAGGATGGCACTTTCAGCTTTTATGGTATTTTCTGTTTCAAACATAAATCCACTATAGGCGGAAAGTGCAGTCCTGGATTAGCCTGTTCGGATTGCACAGGCTAATCTGGAACGACACTTTACGCCGATGCATTAAGCCCGGTTTTCCCACCACACACCTCATATGTTTGTACCCCAAAAAGATCCAAGATATTGAAAATCAGACAAAAAAATTTGGCTTATCAAGTTTCTTGTTCGAAAGAATATTTGTCATTTTCAATTGAAATTTGTTTTCACAGGCCTTATATATTTTACTCTTACAAGCTGCTGTAAGTGACTTATTCTAGTTTTCACACCTGTTAACATTTTAATTAGAGGCGTACGTTTTACAATGGACCTCAATTCATCATCAACACATTTGACAACAGGTACAATTCAAAATGACATATGATTGATAAACAAAAACTAACAATGGCAATATAATCGTGCAATACCTGCTTTTGTCTGGAAGTGTTGGAATTTTGGAAATCCATGTCCAATACTCGGTCTTCTGTTGGCCAAACCATGAGGTGCTTGCTGAAAAACAATTAAACACACTTAGTAAAAGATATTGGACCTGTGAATGCAGTGTTTAATCTAGAAGTGCGGTGACACTGTTGAATAAAACAAGAGCTGTCGAAGGACAGCGTGCTCAAATTTCCTTGTGCTTGTAAGAGTTAAGGGCCTTTTTTTTCTAAAACAAGCTGTATGAATAGCAGGGGCAAATTAAACAAAGTTAATTTCATTCTAAAGTTACTGAGTGGAAAGCATTTTTCTAATTTTCAAAACAGTGACCTTGACCCCACCCACCCCATATGCAATCTCATGCGATGTCTAGCTATATGGTATCAATAAATTAAGTTACTATTATTTAATTATTATAATATTTCAATTTGTTCTCGAGGAATTGAGCAGAAACTGTTTTATTTTCTATTTTTAGTAACATTGAACTTGACCTTGTCACCACCCGCCCCACCCCAAATGCAATCCCCAAAAAAGTATTACTGTAGGCTATCTATGTATGAAGATTCATTCTTGAGTCAGAGAATGGAAATCAAAAGTTGACGCTGCCACCCCACGAGTGGAAATGTAAAATTTCTAAAAAGTGTAAAAAGGCCCATAATTTTGACAAATTTCAAACTAGAGTTATCAAAATTGGCCTACGGGTTCATTTTAATTTAGGGAATAAGTGTTTTAAGTTTTAATTTAAGTTAATTTAAGTTTAAGTTTAAATAAAATCACTCAAGCCATTCCTGAAAAACTAGCTTTAACCTATCTAAATAGCTTACATGTAAAAGTTCCAAGTGTAAAAGGCCCATAATTTTGACAAATTTCTAACTAGATTTATCAAAATTGGCCTATGGGTTTATTTTAAAGGGACTATGTCATCGAAAAGGGCCTAACGGGGGAAATTACATTTAAAAAATCTGAAATTCAGATATTAATAGTGGCATATAATAACAGTTAATACAGGGTACATATAATGGGAAAAGAGTGTACGCATTATGAGATAAAAATCAATTTATATATGGGTTGTGTTTGTTTTGGCCCTTTTTATGTTCACATTTTGACGTCATAATAATGTGAGCATTTTGTATAACCATAGTATACACTCGACTCCTTACGAAGCATGATAGCGCAGTTGGGTAAAGCGCTTCCTGCCCGTCCCTAAATCTGCCACACTTTGTTGCCTTTTTCCACACATTTCTGTGGAAAATGTGTGGAATAGAGTGGTAATAAGTGGAATTAGTTGGCAAAGAGTGGAATTCCACTATTTTTATTCGGTTATGCCACATGAGTGGCAAATTTGCCAGCATTTACCACATTTAAGAAGTGGAAAACATGTGGCATTCTGTGGAAATTTGGACTTGTATTTTTGTGTCTGTGGCAAATGACTGGTAATGTGTGGAAATAATGGACTTGGTTTTTTTCATGGGTGTATCATGAGTGGCAAAAATACTTAGAAGAAATGAGATGTGGAAATCAGTGGAAAATGGGACTTGGTAATTTTTTTGTTACCTAATGAATGTTATTGAAGGATACAAATTCAGTGTTTAAGTGTTTGTTAAGTGAATTTTTTCAAAAATAATAAAGTTACTGTTTTTGTTTGTTGCTTAACATAGGATTCAACATGATGCAATTTATATAATAAATAAATCAAACAATCAATAGAACAATGCATTTTTTTTATTTATGTATACTTAAATATAATACAAATTAAAATACAGTTTTATCTTCAACACTTGAAATAGCTACATAAAAGCTACATAAACAATAAAATAAAATAACATTTCATTAAAAATTGTGTTGAAGTTTAAGACCATGAAAAATATATTATTTGCAATAAATGAGAAATTTAATTAAATAAACAGTCTCATGTTAAACTTTATTAGAAATTTATACAAGTTGAAATTTCTTGACCCAGTTCCAGCTGTGTAAGAACTAGTTATACTCCATTCAGACATGTGGCCACAGTTAAATGCAAAAATTGGCACACAATCTGATAAGCAATGACCACCAGCTGTGGTCTGGAACCTTCTTCCTTGCTAAAAAGCATCTGCTTATCTATTGGTTAACACTTACACAGACTTCCTGATTGGTTCATTTAAACACAGGAAGTTTATCTTTGAATTTGAAAACATGAGTAGTGTTTTAGCAACTTGTTTACCTAAATTGTAGTGAGATAAAGCAAGTTATGGACTTTAATTGTAAATTTAAACTTATGCTGAAATACTGACATTAATGGACATTCTGTTAAGAAACAATGTGGATGTGGAAATCAACATTTAGTGTTGTGAAACTTGCTGGTACAGGACTTCAGCCCTTTGGTTTATTGGAATAGCAAAACAACTAATGGTTGGTATATTTTGTTTGTATTTCCTTAAATTTCTATTTTTATGATACCATCATAACAATATTTGTTTTTTGTCTGGTTAGTGTTTTAACAAATTCAATAAATACTGAAACCATTGCATGATTTTGTTTAAGTTCACAAAATAGACAATGCAGTCAAAACATTGTTTAAGTATCGTACAGAACCATAGGCGTGTGTATTCTATTGCTAAATAAATTCTTAGGTAAAGAATTGGAATGTTGTTATTTTAGAGTATTCATTTAGCTATTACAATTCTACAGAAGAATAAATAAATAATTGTGTATCTAATCAATGTATGTTAAATATTGGTATTTAATAATCATAAATTGAGTCAAATTAAACTGTCTTCCAATAACATACATTGTCTTAACTTTATATGACAACAGAATAAATATAACAAACACATTTCTTACTCATATGCTCTCACAACAGTCTAAGTATTATAAATGTTACCCTATAAAATGATTTATACGATAACATACATCATAAATAATTATTTATGGATGTAGTTTAGCAGAGTTCACTATTTGATGCATAAGTGGGCAATGGTTTGTGCAAAAATACATATTGCTTACATTTGTATTGCAGACTTTGCCATGAAGCATCATTCAAGGACAAGGAATGATGACATTCAGGAGGATTTTCAGCACTCTCTGAAGCACTGGAGACTTTACATATTAATTTACTACAAAACATTAATAAACTTTGATCTATGTATCTAAGTATATTAATCAACTTCTCATAAATTCAATTGTAATGACTCAAATGTGCATACATGTACATAATAAAGCATACATTGTGTTCATTCTTATGTGTTAACATATATTAGATTTTATGTTGTTTTATATTCAGGTGACAGCATATTATTAATCAATCAGTTGGCAGAGGCAAAGCCACCAATTTTCACCATTTTCCACCATCTGTGGCAAAGAGTGAAAAATTTGCCACTGTGGTATTTATTGCCACAAAAGTCTGGCATTAAGTGGAAAAGTGTCTAAATACTCCACTTATTTCCACATATTGTGGCAAATACATGGAAATTAGTGGCATTTAGTGGAAACTGCATTTGCCACAAAAAGTCTGGAATTAAGTGGAAGTGTCTAAATACTCCACTTATTTCCACATCTTGTGGCAAATAAGTGGAAATTAGTGGCATTAAGTGGAAATTGAATTTGCCACTGAAGGTCTGGCTTTTAGTGGAAAATTGTCTAAATACTCCACTTATTTCCACACTGTGTGGCAAATGAGTGGAAATAAGTGGCATTTACTGGAAAACATGTATGCCCAAGTTCTGCTCATTTTTTTTTTCAATTCACCATACTAAGTGTGGCATTTAGTGGAAAACTGTCTAAATACTCCACAAACTGGAAATTTGTGGCAAAGTGTGGCAGATTTAGGGACGGGTACTGTCATATCTCCGTATGGCTCCTAAGACGTGAGTTTGATACCCGCTTGTGTGTTAATGTTTTCATACTTTTGGCTTATTTGTTTTTATCAAATATCTTATTGCGTATTATATATATTTTTTTTATTTAATGCACATTTCTTAGTAAAGTGCATTTCTATTAGATAATATAATTTATAGTGCAATAGGAAGCCAATTTTTCGTTGACATAGTCCCTTTAATATAGGGAATGATTTAAGTTTAAATGAAATTCCACAAGCATTCTGGAGAAACTGGCTTACCGAAAAATTTTAACCTATCCAACATTAACATTTAAATCCATTTGTCCAGTCGGGCAAATTACTGTAAATTGTATTTGTCCTGAGCTTATCATTACTTGTCCTGACCATAATAATACACATTTTCAATTTAAAATGATGATATATTTTCGTTAAATTACTTGTTGTTTTTCCAAATTATAGCATAAAAAGTATGTTTTCAGTCCATTATAGGGGTGTGTTAATGCACCAAAAGCGGTTGGTTATAGTCAATAAGGGTGTATTATTCAGTAAAGTCACGCGCAAATAATGACTGGCTTTTACTTATGCATAAACTGGTCCTCCTTGTTACTATTGTCCATTCAGACTGTCAAATCACCCTCAGTGAAAAATAAGGAAAACAAGAAACGTGGAAATTCCACGAAAACCTAATTTTTCTATCAAAATGCATTAAAGTCAGCACAAAAATAAAATTTTTGGTAATGGTGACCTTGGCCCCACCAACCCCAACCCCATACGCAATCCCAAGCAATGTCTAGATATAAGGTATCTACATATGAAGTTTCATTA
This sequence comes from Congeria kusceri, assembly GCA_027627225.1. NCBI lineage: Eukaryota > Metazoa > Mollusca > Bivalvia > Myida > Dreissenidae > Congeria > Congeria kusceri. The sequence goes on along the minus strand of CM051031.1, from coordinate 49,769,926 downwards.
AAATATCTCAATGTATTATCAAGTTATTGAATGGAAACCATTTTTCTATTTTTAGTAACGGCGACCTTAACCTTGATCCCACCCACCCCATACACAATCTAAAGTGAGGTCTCGATATAAGGTATCTATCATGTGTATGAAGTTTTATTGAAATTATTAAGGTACACTGACCTTGACCACACTCCATATGCATCCCAAGTGAGGTCTCGATATAAGGTATCAATGTATCAAGTTTCATTAAAATAAGTTATTGAGCGGAAACCGTTTTTCTATTGTTAGTAACAGTGACCTTGACAGTGACCACCCCATATGCAATCCCAAGCGAGGTCTCAATATAAGGTATCTACAATATGAAGTTTCATTAAAATATCTCAATGTGATATTAAGTTATTGAACAGAAACCATTTTTCCTATTTTAGTTACAGTTACCTTGACCTTGATCCCACCCACCCCATACGCAATCCCAAGCGAGGTCTCGATATAAGGTATCTATGTATGAAGTTTCATTAAAATATCCCAATGTGTTCTCAATTTATTGAGCGGAAACCGTTTTTCTATTTTTAGTAACAGTGACTTTGACCCCACATGCAATCCCAAGCGAGGTCTCACTATACGGTATCTATGTATGTTTCATTACAATAGCTCAATCTGTTCTCAAGTTAGAGAGCGGAAACGAAAAGTGCTATGCCCGCCCGCCCACCCAACGACATATGCCTATCTAATAACTGAAATTTTTCTTAAACAAATTTGGTTAAAAATAGGAGCTTTCTTTTCAAACAAGAGGGCCCTGAGGGCCCTAGGACGCTCCCCTGAGACATTGTAACCCAATTGGAATTTGCATCCCCGAGGCGTGGCTTATTTTTATCCCAGGGGCATAATTTGAACAATCTTGAACAAACCTCTGGGCCTTGCAGTTTCAGGTTAAGATTTTTAAAGTCATTTTGCTATTTAAGTCTATATAAACCATGTTACCCCTTGGGTGTGGCCAGATTTGACCCCAGGGGCATTATTTGGACAATCTTTGGAGAGGACTACTATGAAATGTTACGTACCAAATATAAGAAAGCTGTGGGCCTTGCTGTTTCAGAGGAGAAGAGTTTTAAAGTCATTTTGCTATATATTCTATATAAACCATGTAACCCCCGGGCATGGCCCGTTTTCACCCTAGGGGCATAATTTGAACAATCTTTGTAGAGGACCACTACAGGATGTTACATACCAAATATGAAACCTCTGGGCCCTGTGGTTTCAGAAGATTTTTAATGTTTACACTTTTTAAATCCATTTTTAGCTCTGGTAACCTACATATGCAGCAGACCATATGTTCAAACGATTTGAACAACTTTGAAAGAGGGTCATCCAATGATCATTCCTATAAAGTTTGGTGAAAATTTGCCAAGTGGTTTAGGAGAAGATCTTGTTTGAACGAAAATTTGACGACGGACGGACAGACACACGCACGCACGGACGACGGGCGATCACAAAAGCTCAGGTGAGCTAAAAAGTAGGAAAAAAGTAGGAAAATGTATGTTCGTTTTTTTTTTCAAATATAACTGTTTATTCACCCGTATAGATTAACTAATAGCATTCATGTAGGAAAAAGTAATATATTTCTCGTCAAAAAGTAGGAATTTTTAAACACTTACCATAGCATAGTTATGTTTAAATTGACTCACAAATGTAAATTACCTTTCAATGTTAACAATAGGCAACTGTTCAGCTTGAGGTCTGTGATCATGGGACATGTACCCATAATCCTAAATTGTTTTCGTTAATTTATAAACTAATAGTACAAACATACCAATAACTAGCTCAATATGAACATAAGGTTATGACTACAATAAACATGTACACTGCAGATTATGTTACATCAATAGCAAACCAGCCTGCAATGTTTCACAAAATTATTACTACCAATAGAATCAAGCAATTTGAGATCAACTGTCTTTTTTCAGAAGTTTTACTCCAAGTTGAATCGGACGATCTTAGCCAACTGTTTATTGGATATAATATCACACTCATCAGCCAGTTATAATATGGTGATTTCCAGCTTTTCATGTCCGAGGAAGACAAAAACCATACTGGCACCTGGGTACAACCACTGATCTTCTATAAGCTAGATGGGCAGCTTTCTCATTTCAAAGAATCTGACCCCATTAAGGCTTGTAGTTTGGGCCCTTAGTGGTTAAGGGGAAATGATCAACAGTCAAGAGACTCTAACCCACAGTAAGATGTCTGATAATTCAAACATCCCTTTTAATTTGTTTTACACCAATGGTTTGGGAGGATATAAGGCTAGTGAATAGGTGAATTCAGCACGACTTATTACAATTTACAAACACACAAGGATTTTTAAGACATTGGTTTGACAGTTACAAAATCAAGGATGGGGTTATACTCCCATCTTTGAGATTATCTTAAAGTTTCATAATATTAATGGAACAACACTTGGTAGATATTAAGATAAATCTTGATAAATAGTTTTAATTTCAAAAATCGCTAAACATTATTTTCGTAAAGCCTTCACCTTTTACATGTATAGATAGCATTCCGTTCTGGATGTATGAGGGGATCCGCACTTTAAACAGCGAAAAAATCTACTACGCTCTGACCTACCCATGCATATGCGCAGTCGCAACGGAAGTGTTACACCTGAAACATTCATAAAAAGTTTTGGCGTTGAGGGATTCAGATGTACATTTTCTTGTGCTTGTCAATTTGAACTTTTTTCATTATTTTTCTATACACCATGTTGGAAAGGTGAGTTTTCCTGTTGTTTTGACACAGTTACGGAGCAGCCGTCCAAGAAAAGTAAGTCCAAACCTCAATTGAAATCTTGTATGACTGTCGTGAAAAAGAGTGTTTCAAAAGGAAGTTAGTCTTAGGACAAAAAGGATACGTCTTCGGACAAGAAGAATACGTCTTCGGACAGTAACCACAATCTTTGTTGACATTACGAAGTTGTCACAGAAGGACATTTTGTCTTTGAGGAATTTGCTTGGCATTTTACCTTCGGGTATTTTTGGAGCATGTGGTTAGCCACGTGGTACTAGAGGCCGACAATGAAGTTGAGGTACCATTTGAGCCATTGATGGTTGAATTTGATACTAGAGATGTCTATGACAATGAGGTTTATAGTGATTTAAATCGTAGCTTTTCTGAAGCTTTGGGTGGTGGTAGTGACAGTCAGAATGACAATATAAATAATGATTAAAGGGTTTTACCCAAATTGAAAGTATATGAGAAAGGGAAATATGTTTCAGACTCTCTTGCTAAAGCTTATCAAGTGTGTTGCACAGTTCAATGTTATACAAATGTGCTCGTGAATAAGAATAAAATTCCAAAAACAAATTGACAAGACTACACTGCCTCTTGCGAATCAAGAGATATGGAGAATATTACACAAGAAAGTACATGCTAATGATAGGCTTCTGGTCGATTTTCAGTCTTTAGTTTCTGCCGTATTGCACCTATTATTCAGTTGGCGGAGTTATTGAAAAGCCCTGTTTCTTCGGAGGCACTAACCATGTTATCTGATTCACTGACTCTGTTGGACAGATTAAGTATCATTTATCTGTACGAAGAAGGTATTTAATTTGGCCATGTTTTAAGTAGAAGTATGCCAGTCTGTGTCAGACTTCCATGTCCATTACAACTATGTTGTTCGAGAATGATATTTCAAAGAAAATTTAAAAAGTGTACTTCTCAAGTATTCGCTGGGAAAAGATTATTACACATACGTTGGAGGCCGGCGTGGAAATTACAATTACAGTTCTCGAGGCAGATGAAGGTATCCTAGACGTCCTTCGGGATCGTTCAGTCAGGTTGGCAGATATCAACATTACCCACAATGAGGTACTTCTGGGGGTTACAGACAGTATGGCAGATCCAGGCCTCCTAGGAGAGCTCCGAATGCAATCTTTACAGCCCCATACGATCAGGATTGCATAAAGTCAGTGTTGTTGGTAATTTAAGAAATCAGAACAGAACAGAATTTTATTGTAAATAAAGGCCACCGGCCCATAATACAATATTTTACATATCATTTACAAATTTTGAAACAATTTACGAAGGATTCATGGATTTTAAATGCAGTTACTGGATATAAAATTGTTCTTGAAAATGAACCATATTAGAATGTCATAAAAAGATGAATGATGGGAGATAGCAAATAGCGAGGTTTGTGAATTACTAAATAAAGGTGCTATCATTTAAACTTTACATGAAACTGGTGACTTCATATCGAATTTATTTATTGTTCCAAAGTCGAATGAAAAATATAGACCAGTTATTAATTTAAAATATTTGAATCAGTTGGTTAAATACAACCTTTCTAAGCAAGAGAGAACCTTTTATGTTGTTTTAGATCTTGTACATAGGAATCTTGTACATAGGAATGTTTATTTTTCGGTTCCTATACATGAAACATACACTAAATACCTAAAAGTTTTGTGGAATGGCAAACTATACAAATTTTTATGTTTTCCTTTTGTTTTATCAATTTTTACCATATTTGTTTACAAAAAATTTAAAACCCGTTTTTGTATGGTTTAGAATGCAAAGCATTCGATGTTATTATATTGATGACTCCATTATTATGAACCATATCAAACTGGAATGTTTTTATAATACCAGTACATTGGTTGATACCTTGGTTGCATTAGGTTTTGATATAAACTGGCATACCGGCAAATCTGTGTAACAACCTTGTCAGAGAATTACTTTCTTTGGTTTCATTATTGATTCTGTCGAGTTTAAGGTTTACTTGGCAGATAAAAGCATGGAAAATATCATTTCTATGGCCAACATGTTGGTTTCTTTAGAGTGGATTGAGGTCAGACAATTAGCTTATTTCAGTGGACTTGTCATGAACAAATTTTTTTTGCAAATTTTGAAGCGCAGATGCATTACCGTACACTTGAAAAAGATAAATTAGTAGGTCTCCAGACTTATGTACAATGTAGACTTAAGTATTACATTACAGTTGTCTGAGGCAAGCGTCAGGAAGTTATATTGGTGGATAAATAATGTTAACAGCAACGAGAAATGTCTTTTAAAAAAAGACAATCGGCGTTGACATTAATATTGAGATACCATTTTTACCCCAAACATAATATAAGAGGGCCAAGATGATCGGTTACGTGGCTTCTCGGACCCCACATTTTTGGATCCCCACCTAGACAAGGCGACTTTTTGGACCCCAGACTTTTTTAGCACCATAAAAATCTTCTCAGATCCCAAAATTAATGTGTGCTTAAATCACTAATAATTAATATTTGTACCGTGAATAAAGCGATAATACCGCCCTATGTTTTCACCAGTGATACATGAATAAACTAAATAATGTACGTTAACATCATTATTATATAAATTTGTCAGTCAAATTTAACAAATTAACAATGTACGAAAATAATTGCGGGAATGAATGACACACATACATTTGGTATCAGACCCGTATTCAGATCTTAAGTAATATACCATACCTTCATATTGAAGTTATCTATGCATAATGCACCTATCAATGTTTCCCCCGGAGGGGGGGTGGGGGAGCGGCGGGCATATAGGGGACTTTAGACTGCAAGCGATTCCCGACAGGCAGGAATTTGACAAGCCGAATGATTCTGGGTCCCGGGGAAATAGAATTTGGTCAGATTTTAGATCCCTGTAATATACGCCCCGGGCCATTAGATAGAAATATAGCATCTCCCACTGAGGGGATTTAGACAAATATGCTTGGCTCTAGAGTGGGGAATTAGACCCCCAAAAATAACATTTGCCCTAGGTCTGCCCGCCGCTCCCCCCCCCCCCCCCCGGGGGGAAACTATTGATAGGTCCATAATACATACACATTTCGAGGTCAATGAATCATTTATACTGTGTATCCTAATGGAAAGCAATCTGCACACAACATTCAGCACATTTGAAATAATGATGACTTCCATTTTTGACATAAAATGTCATTAGACTATGGCGATTTAAGTTTATATTTCGGTAGGAATATGATGTGTCAAGGGTTTCTGTGTATAATTGGTATTGCAAATAATGTATTAATGCTACGCAAATGAACTACAAGAAATATTAATAACATTTCGACGTATTCCGAGACTGATTTCACCACATTTTATTTATTGGCATATTTTTTTATAGGTTGATTAACATCTACTGGAGAAGTTGATAGAAATGTGCAATTCTATTTAATTCTTAATAGAATGCAACCACCATTCAATTTAAAATTAACATGCACAATAAGTTTATAAACAAAAATTGCCCTTTTATTGAAATATTCGCTCTTATGATTCTCTGGATGCTAATTGATGCATGTATATTATAACAGCTATACACCGGCAGCTAAATGCGCGCTAATTTTAGGATGAGCATTAGTGTGTTGAACCGCTAGAACCAATTGTTATTTATAGAGCGTGCCCCTAGGCTAAACAAAACAGTGGATTAATTGTCAGAACGAATATAATATTCTGTTCTTGACATACAATGAGAAAATATGTTCATAATTATGTTCAGTTCTAGAGTGTAAGTTCGAAGATATGTTTATAACTTTATTTTAACCGCTTATGTAAACGATTACATTTTAATCCCCCAAAATATGCAACAGTTGTTGGTGTACATTAAACCATTGTTGTAAGTTTGCATTCCCTAAAAATAGAAAATTTGCCAAATTCTATTGGCATTCAATTTTCCCACTGCATAATTATCGCAAGAAATCTGGGTCAAAAGTAATCTTAGACAGCTACGCCAAAAAATGTGAAATTCATTAGACAAAACCCAGTAGATGTTCATTGCCAAACCTATGCCTCATTAGAAGGGTTTGCTTGTGTTGACCTAGTCACGCATGTCCATGCTGTAGGTGTATGCAAATGGAGTCAAGAAATAATAATTATTATTTGGGGCTTTTGTCAGTTTATTTCTCATTACAGTCACTGTATAGTAGTTTTCGCAGTAAGCACATTCAAGTACAGTCAGATAATGTAACAGTTGTTTCTTTAAATTCTTATATATATGATTTTGGAGGAATGACTTCTTTTGCTACATGTATGGATTCTCTTGCTAAAGAAATTTGGGATTGGTGTTTAGAAAGAGATATTATTTCGTCTGCAATTTATGTTCCAGGAGTTCAAAAAGCTGATTTTTACTCTAGAAATTTCTAGGACTCTACTGAATGGGAACTGAAATGCGTAATTTTTCAGAGATCGATATTGATTTATTTGTCTCCAAGCTGGATAACAATTGCCTATTGTTGTGTCCTGATTTCCAGAACCGGGCGTTTACGCAATTAATGCTGTTAATTTCCCTTCGAGTGAATGAATTCCTTATATATTTCCTCCAGTTAATATGATTGCAGAGGTGGTAAACATGATATTGATAGAACAAGGTGGAAAGCGTTATTTCGTTTCCTTAATGTACTTTGCAACCTTGGTTTCCTTTTATTTTTGAAATCATTTTATCCATTTCAATAAGGTTATCCAGGCACAAGGACCTATTGGCTCAACTATCAACTTCACCCTTTGGGGAGGCGTCTGCACTTGATCACGGCGGTTGTATCAGGAAATCCCTTCTTGTAAAGGGAATTTCATGGCCAGTTGAACAGTTCAGTTGCGTACCTTGGTCAGTCAGAACCAAGAAGCAGTACCCATTTTGCATGGTAGCACTTGTATACTTGGAATGGTATCCGGGATAGTTATCCCTTTTTACACGACTGTAGCAGTGATACTCAGCTATTTGTATTATCTTTTTAAATTGAAAAAATCATATACCGTGATTAACACACATAAAGCTATGCTGCTTCAAACTCTTCCCTTTTGTGGTAATTGTTGGTGTAAGGACTGTGCTTTAGTGTCTAGGTTTATGAAAAGTGTTTTCCTGTGTCAACTTCCAAAACCCCGTTATATTATTACATGGGATGTGTCTGTTGTGTTGAACTATTTGAAAACATTAGTGCCTATATGGGATTTATCCTTGAAGATGTTGACTTTGAAAACTGTTTCTCTACTGGCTTTGGCTACGGCACCAAGAGCTCAGACCTTGATATCTTTGAGTATTGATAATATGATTTAGTGTTTTATCCAGACCTAATCAGCGCAGCGCCGCACCACGCCCCTTTAATGATCTGCCACACTGCCCTTTTTAAAGGCAATTAGCGCCTCGTGCCCTCTTATCTATCGACTGTATTGATTGTTAACTAGGGCACTTTGTGATGGCATGTTATTATAATTTAATATGTGACCACCTGATAAGATCAGCAGTAGGGGCAGTCAGATTACGAGTTTGTGTCCACATACAATAAAATCATGCTGATTTTGTTTTCAAAAATGAGCGTTAATTGTCTGCTTTTAACAGCCTCGTTTTCATATGCAATTTCTAACATGGTTTTGTTTTGTGAATTTTCATGATAAACGTGATTTCAAAGGGCAGAATGCATAAAAATGTAGACTCAATGTCGTCTTTATTCATAAACTATGAAAAAAATACATGTGTATACAATATATCTACCAATAATAACCAAAATTCCCTGAAAAAAAAACGAACTGCAGAACTAGCTATAATTTCGGATAGACATATTCGGATAAACATATTCGGATGTATCATTTCAATCCGAATTTCAATGTTTGTCTTCTTAATGTTCTGTCTTGACTTTTCATCATTAATCAAAATAGTAGTAGCAAGGTCATCATCAACAGCATAATTAATATAAACCATAATGAAAATAAAAATATTTCCTACAGTAAAAATATGAAAAATAAAAATTATACCAGAGTAATAGGATTTTACCATTAATAAACTTGATTTTAACTTGCCTATAAACCATTTTAGTTTAAAAGATGTCTTGTTTGATTGCCCATTGGATAAAAAATAAATAATTTTTCTGATCTCTATGAATAATATATCTTAATAATAAGAAGAACTTATAATATTGGAAAATTAAAATATGTGAATAAATTGACTTAATAATCATCAAATATATAAAAGGAATCAGTCAGTAATACTTTAAGAGAAAACTATTTAAATCTAAGTTGCCCTTTTTAACAGAGTTGCCGCGCACATAATGCCCCTTTTCCAAATCAAGCGCCATGCCCCTCTGCCCTTCAAGATTAAACACTATGATTATTATATGTTGAAAACGTCTCGATTAGGACATTCTTTTACATTAAAAGTGGAGCATTTTCATGATGAGGCGTTGTGTGCTATGCATACTCTTCTTGCCTATATTGACACTACAAAACCTGTAAGGAAGTCAGTGTCACGATTTGTGTTTGTATCGTTTAAAACTTTTAAGCAGGTGACTACTAGCAGCGTTGCTAGATGGTTGAAGTCCATATTAGAGTTTTCTGGTATTGACTCGGACCATTTTAATACCTTTTGGTATTAATGGCAACGAAACCATGTTAAATATATGAATGTTTCTGAAGTATCACTTCCGTTGCGACTGTGCATGTGCAGGTCAGAGCGTAGTAGATTTTTTCGCTGTTTAAATAGCAGATCCCCTCATATGTCCAGAATGGAATGCTATCTATACATGCTCAGCCGCCGGCTTTACCCCAATAATGACCTTCATCCAGCGCTAAAGCTTGGATGAGGGCACATTTTCCTAAACAACAAAAAGAAGATAATTGGTCAATGCATTGCTCAGGTTGTTGTCTGACAGGCCTTTTCTTTGTCATTGGCATAATCATCAACTGCAACAAATTGCCTAGACTCTGCTCTATATACAGATAATATCTATTGATAATAATTCCTAACCTTCTGCCTGTTGACCTTTGTACGCAATTTTCTCTACCATTCTTCCAGGCTGAGAATGCAAATATTTACCCTTAGCAAAGGACACATTAGCACCGTATCTCTTCACAAGACAACATTCAACAAAAGGGTCTAGAGGCAGCACTTGAAGTACTTTTTCTGCTTCTGCATCAACAGGAAAAAGGTTAAGTTTCTTCTGCAAAAGCTGAGTATTTGGCTCTTAACACCTGTAGCTATTTTGCAACACCTTAATCTGATATTTGTCTAGTGTAATACCACTTTTTTGCACAGACTTTTTCACTAAAGCATCCTCACCAAACGTATCAAAAAGACCTTTCCTGGTAGTGTCTGACAAGGTTTTATTGTTGTTATCATCAGACACTGTTTTCTCTGCAAAGTCCTCAAGGTCCTAGATTTTGTGACTTGAAGAAATTTGGCCACATGCAAAAAGTGAGACATCATCAAAAGAGTCATAATGATTTTGTTCATAATCACTACTGCTTTCTGAAACAGGTTTGTTTGATTCAACCAGAGTCTCTGGGAAGATTTGTGAGCAAAATTTGCAGCATATTTTTTAACTTTTGCATTTGGCTGCATAGCTTATCATATATTATATTAACTCAATTTTCATGCCCCCGAAGTGAACTTCGGGGGAATATAGTAATCCCATTGTCAGTCTGTCTGTCCGTCCATCTGTCCGTCACGCTTCTTGTGCGGAGCATAACTCCATTAGTGTTGAAGGGCTTGAAATGAAACTTCATATAATGATATAGGACAATAAGAGGAAGTGCAGAGTACAAGGACCACAACTCTTTCTTCAATATTTACAGAATGATTGCCCTTTGTTTAATTGTCTTGTGCGGAGCATATCTCCATTAGTATTGAAGGGATTTAAACGACACTTCATAAAATGATAGCGGACAATGAAAGGAAGTGCAGAGCACAAGGACCACAACTCTTTCTTCAATATTTACAGAGTTATTGCCCTTTATTTAATTTTCTTGTGCAGAGCATAACTCCATTACTATTGAAGGGATTCAAATGAAACTTCATATAATGATAGGGGACAATGAGAGGAAGTGCGGAGTACATGGACCATAACTATTTCTTCAATATTTATGGAGTTATTGCCCTTTGTTTCTTTTTTGTTCAGAGCATAACTCCATTAGTAATGAAGGGATTTTTACTAAAACCACATACATTGATACAGGACATTGAGAGGAAGAGCAGAATACAAGGACTATAACTCTTTCTTCAATTTTATGGAGTTATTGCCCTTCAGTTAAGTTTCTAAATTTTCTCATAACTCTATTAGTATTTAAGTGATTTAAAATAAAACCTCATATATTGATAGAGGATGTTGAGAGGAAGAGCAGAGTACAAGGAACATAACTCTTTTGTAGGAAGCGTAATTTGTGCCAACATGTAACTGACATTGTGTTACCTTCCTCTGAAAAGCATATGCCTCGGGGGCATACGTCACATCCTGTGACAAGCCCTGTTTCTTATGTTTTTTTCTATTTACCACTTGTGTTTGACTCGTTTTTACTCACATTCACCAGTCCACATGCGATTCCGAGGGAGTAGCCATGTTCGATGATAAATCTGTTTTACCATCACATATTTCACCTTCTTCGGTCGGCTGACACGAAGACATGATAGTTACAATAATTATACACACTAAACTTTACTTTAATTAATTTATCTGCAAACTTTTTTTCGCAAGAAAAAGAGAACTGAAGTTGACTTAGGAGAAAAATGGGCGTAAACTGGTATACACTGCGCATGCGCAGATTTGTAAAAATCTTACTTTTGTGGTGCATGTATATTATACGGATCAGAAAAAGAGTATCCTTAGTGTTATTTCAGGTAAGTTTATTTATGAAATAAAATCAGCATGTTTTTATTGTATCTTGTCACAAACTCATAAGCTGACTGCCCCAACAGTTGATCTTATCAGTTGGTCACAGATTAATATATAACATGAAATGCCATCACAAATGGCCCTCATTGATGACCACTTTTTCAGCTGATATATTCATATCTTATAATTATCAAACAATTGTAAAGCTATTTTGTAGCTATTTGTGCATGCATTCTCTTTCACTAATCCGCCCCAGACTATGTTACATATTAGTTATGTACCTGTTACACGTGTTTCACCAACTTTAATTACCCTTTATTATCAGTGCAGCCAATGATAACAGGCAATTGTCAGTGAAAGAATTCAATGTCTACACTCCCAATTAGGCATAATCAATTATGTATTTTGTTATTGGTAATTTATTTTCAAAAAACAATGTTTAAATGGGGCATATTTTATATACTTATTGAAAATGAATATGAAATAAATGCACTGGCCAACAACATAATTCAAACTACCAATGGTTCATCCTATTAACCCAAAAATTATAAACAGAGCACTTTGCATTGTTATAAAATTAAAGTAAAATGTTTATAAATGACATTAGATGCATATTATAAAATGTATGTACTTACTCCTATGTACAAAGTCTGTGGAAATGTTAGAACTAACTGATGTAATCTGTAAATCGATTGATGAGTCAATCAATGTCAGTAAATAATGGTATATTGGGCAAAATATGTATTTGAATATATGGAAATGAAAAAACCTATTTACCAGAGTAAACTGGATAAAACAATATTTACACCCAGAAAAATTTGTCAGAGATGTTACTGCTCACATGATTTCCATTGAGTGGTCACTTGTCTGCATACTAAAGGTGCAAAAATCGTGGTTGCGAAGAGACTATGTTTTACATGAACTGACATGTTTGTGGTTTCATTTTATTTTGACATATATATGAATCTACCAACGGATTGTCCATATTTAAAGTCAATTACAACAACTATGTTTAGTCACTTACAACAACTGTATCAAGACTGATCAAGACGGGGAACAGTGCAGTATGCTTTTAATATTTAGTGAATTTGTTATTCATCGCAGCAACATGTGTTATATCGTAGTGCTCCAGCCAGGATTTCAAAGGGCAGGGTGCTTAATCCTGAAAAGGGCACTTCACTTTTGCACGCGTTCTTATTTTTTGAAAGGTGATATAACGATATCAGGACCGTCCCCAGGCCGTTTTAGCGCCCTGGTCCCGTGGCACTTTAATTTTGACTTCAATATTTCCGGGGCGCCTAAAATTTGTGTTGTGCTTAAAGTCATCGCCTGGGGCACTTGTATTTTGTCAATAAATAAGCTGTGTTGACTGCAGCAGACCAACAATCCCTGCTGTAAAGCTAATCTCTTACATCACAATGGCCGTTTTTCATCCTAGAAACATGTACACCCTCTCAATAAAGCCAGAAAATTATCAAAGCGAGTCATGTATCCACAGACAAGTAACCTTATATGCGCGTCAATGCGTATTACTGACCTAAAACGTAAATACGCTTTGCACATCCCTTTCGTATTTTATAATATCGACACTTATTTGATAAAAAAATAAACTGCAAAAAATCAGTCTGAAATACGCTAGTATGAAATCGTAGGCCTAATCGAAAAATCCTATCCAGTGTTACTGCTGTAGTTTTGTAAACACAAGCTGTCTTGTTTATGTACATGTATGCCATGTAAAACCCTTGTTTTTTTACAAAAGAGCGCATAATGTCTGCTGACAACCACGACGTCACGTTCCACGCATGGAAAGCGTGCGTGTATCGATCATGTGCTTTACTAAATACAGGTCTTTAACATTTGAATCACATAGGCACGACGTGCACGAGGAAATTTTTCCGCCGTTTTTGCAAGAACAAAGCATGTACAGGATCTCTCCTAAAGATTCGAGAATGGTGGGTATGGACATGACATCACTGCGCGAATGTGATGCGCACTGGATATAAACATCCGGAAAAGTTTACAGAAAATTGAAAACGTCTTAGCCTTAATTTAAAGAGCTAAAACGCATGGGATAACGTCATTTTACACATGCCGAAAAAAAAAAATCGAAGTAGGGAGGGGATACCCCTCCCTAATCCAACCCTTTCGGGACAGGGGCGCCTGAACAAAATCCTGGGGAAGGCAGCTCATTATAGACACGACAGTTCATTAAACTAGTATATGGTTGTATATACGGCATAGCCGAGATCGAAAAGGGCAGGGCGGGGGCGGCAGGGCGCAAAGGTGACCGGTCTCTGCGCCCTGCCAGTTAGACCTAGCTGGAGCACTGATATCGGAAAACTTTCCACCACAGAAATGGTTTTTCAGCTGTAAGACTCATGAGACAACATTGCCCATATAAAAAGTAGCTCAATATATAAGCCAACACACCAGAACCTTACAATTAATGACTAATGTCATGTTGTCTGACACCAAACTGGCTGTATGAGAATTGTTACCTAACAATCCCTGGAAGAATATTCGTTCTATAGTTTCACAAAGTGGTTGAAGAAGTTGGTTTCTGTCAGTCACAGTTTCATCTTTAGACCTCAGGGCTATAACAAAAGCTGTAAAAGAATTTCAAATTTATTCATGATACCATGTGCAGAAAGCATGAAAATTTTACAAAACTTAGCAAAAGTTTCAATTGTAGCCTATAAGCTTGTATTTCTATATCAAACGGAATAGCTCGGATTTTATTCACTTGATCACATCCAATGACATACATAGTGGTTCACGTCAGACCTAATCATAAATGAAAGCTGTATAAAAGAATGTGTTAGGTAAGAGTCTGTGATATATATACTCCTAGTATAGCTCACGGGAAATGTTCTAGGAGTATATATAGTGTGACAAAATTTCTTCCAAGTACATGTATCTTTGCAATACTGGCAACTTACTTGGGGACAATCTGGGTATTATATGTAAGATGTTTCAAAATACAAATACTGAAATAAATGTTTATTTAAATGAAAGACAACTGTTAATAAATCTTTTAAACAATATCGTCGCTCTATATATAATCCTAGAAAAGACCCCGGGGACTATTCTAGCAGTATACAAATTCAAGTAAATATAATGATGTTATTGTTTTGAATAAGGGAATGTGCTTCATTCGTAATGCCACATTATTTCAATATTTCAAAGAAAACCCTTTTCCCCCAAAAACATATCAAGCCCCTTTATTTTTAGCTTTATAGGCCCCCAAAGAAAACCCTTTTCCCAGGAAAACTTCTCTTCCGAGGCAAAGTAAGAATGAATAACATGGGAAGTGTGTGTGTATTTTGAAGTTTTTCAGGTCCTTCCCCGCCTGAGGCTGCATTATGTGAGGACCCGGAGAGTGTCCCAGCACTCCTACCTAATTAACTTGCTGGAGACTCATGAAAGTTGGGACGAATTTTGAATCATAGCTGCGATTTCCAGCTATTTATATTTTACTTAAAGATATTTTAATTTTGTTGTGGTCTTGTGCTGTGGGGAGAAACCGGAGTACCCGGAGGAAACCCCACTTGTCCGGTATGGTGACCACCAACCAAACTCACATGCGCCAGGAGTGGGAAGCAAACCCCGGACATCTAGGTGAGAAGCGAGTGTACCAACCACTGCACTAGCCAGACAGCCATATAACATGGGAAGAAATTTCGTCGCTTTATATATACTCCCAGAATGGACCCCGGGTGTTAGGTATGAGTCTGTGATATATATACTCCT
Organism: Congeria kusceri; assembly: GCA_027627225.1. Taxonomy (NCBI): domain Eukaryota; kingdom Metazoa; phylum Mollusca; class Bivalvia; order Myida; family Dreissenidae; genus Congeria; species Congeria kusceri. The sequence continues at coordinate 49,754,562 of CM051031.1, read as the reverse complement.
AGTATAACCCCCGGGGACTGTTCTAGGAGTACATACCGGGTGAAACAATTTCTTCCAAGTGGCTTTGCAATACCAGCAACGTAATTGGGGACACTCTTGGTATTATATGTAAGGTGTTTCAAAATACAAATACTGAAATACATGTTCATTTGTATGAAATAATACGGATAATAAACCTTTAAAACAATATCGTCGCTCTATGCATACTCCTAGAACAGCCCTTGGGGACTGTGCTAGTAGTATATAAATTCTTGTTAATATAATGAGAAAACCCTTTTCCCCAAAAAACATATCAAGCCCCATTTCTCATAGCTTTATAGGCCCACAAAGAAAACCCTTTTCACGAGAAAACTTCCCTTCAGAGGCAAAATAAGAATGAATAACATGGGAAGAAATTTTGTCGCCTTATATATACTCCTAGTACAGCCCCCATGGGCTATACCAGAAGTATATACAGTCTAACCTGTCTTAACAGACCGCCCATGGAGATTCTTAAAAGCGGTCTTTTAACACAGGTGGTCTCTTAATGCAGTGTAACTTACAAAGGCAGTTGGTCTTTGTTTATACATCTTTTTTCACCTGAACAAACATAGTTTATTCAAATAAAGTTTGTATGTTCATAAGATATAAAGAATAAATAAGTGGTAATAATATTTTGTTTATTATTTAAATAATTATATTTTACATAATTATATTACACACGTATGTTGTATTAAATGATAAAATAGCATAACTGTACTGCGATTCCCAATCTTCAATTGGGAACCAAATGATTTAGATGTACTTGTTTTCGTCATCAACCTGTGTTTATTGTAAATAACTGATTTCAAACATAAGAAATGAACTGTATATCTTTGCACGTCAATCATATATATAATTCAACAAAGTGTAAACGTTGCACAATTCTGTAAATACTGAACATTCCCCACCCGCCATATGTCAAACCATGTTTACACAGTAGTAAATTGACGCCACAGCGCATGCTATTAAAATACGCTGCCCTTCTGTCCATGACTAAACCGCAGACGGAATACACAGACAATTTCGGGTAAAGTAAACAAAGGAATACGCAGACGATAACACCTTAGCTGGTAACAAGTCGGTCAGAATACCACTTAAAGAAACTGGATTAAACAGTCACACCCGCATTTGAGTAGATTACCTGTGAAAAACTTATCTATTATCAGATGACAATGATACTTGCTAATTTATTAATAAATACATTTTGCAGCAAATGTCACAGTTGCTTAGCAACGTAACTGCCAAACTGACACTCGGTCACTTAATACACTAATCAAGATTAATTAGGACGACTTTTAATAGTCGCTGGTCGCAGAATAGAGGTTGTCTCTAAGTAAGACCATTTTTAATAAAATTTGCGTTGGGAGGAATTAGTAATGGTCGTTAAACGGAGGGAGTCACTTAATGAAGGTTAGATACCGCAGGTTAGACTGTATATTCAAGTGATATTTACTTGACCACTGTTTTTAGCTGAATTCAAAGTGTTTGTGAGTTTCATCTTTCCTTAATACGGAATGAATGGGAACAATTATTATATAAATACGCCTATTATAGCCCCCGGGGGCTGTTCTAGGAGTATATGTTACAGGGTGCTACCAAGTATGTCCAGTGTTCTGCCGTGAATTTGGACTATTGGGGACAAGGGCCCTCTTGGCTTTAAAAAGTGGGGACAAATTACAAAAATGCAGGGACACAGACAAAAAAGTTGTTCACCTCATTAATATTCCCAAAGCAGATTTTTGTTTTGAAAAGTACGTACTAGCTGTTTTCATTCATGTTTTTTTTTTCTGTTCAAAAAATGATGAATACATAATACAGTGTTACATCATCAATTAGCCGGGCTTCCAAAACTGTAAGCCGTTAGCAACACTCATAGCAACGGTGTCGGTAATTCGACTTCAAAAGTCTTTGATGTTTCTGCAGAAATGCGGCTGTCGTCCAGCAGTTTATCGCTGAAAAGCGTGTTTCACGCTTAGCATGTGGACCGCATGTACAATTATCGATTGATACTACTGTATCTGAACTGTTCAAGCGCTGCCGATAAAGCGTTAATGAATTAGTGTTCTAGTGAAAAAATTGGTTATAAATTGACGTCACGATCAATGATATAAATTTTACTTAATACGCCGAATGATTAACTTGTAAATTGTGTGCGCCCGCGGACCCGCTTACGAAAATTTGGTGGGGACAAATAATTTATTTTTGCGCCAATGGCGCAAGGCCGCATCCACTGCAGAACACTGATGTCATACATGCATGGTATGAATAGCATTATAGAAAGCGATGCAGTAATTCGTTCTGAATTCTGTAGAACTTTTCAGCATAAATAAAAACGATTGCAACACTTGTCTATTTTCTTACCTTCTTATTTTGGTAGAGCTTGTCTATATCATGTTTATAAACATTAAAAAATAAGTAAGAAAAACGGCTTTCAAGTGCAAAAAAAATTAAGTCCCCCCTGGGACTATACTAGGAGACTGCCCTATATAGTTGTTTGCAATAATAAAAATTTATATGTGAAGAAAATTGAATTTTAGCGAACGAATCATATATATCCGAATTAACAAATCCAAAATATAATCAAGTTAAGAAAAAACTGCTATTGTCCACCTTGTAACATTAATGCAAATACCTTTAAGCTTCTTCAACAGCGGATGGGTGACTGACATGCTTGTGCTGTAAATATGTACGCACAAATATAAGTACTTTTTGCATTTACTGAGAAAAATTCGCATGTAAATGGTGTTGTTGTAAACGTCACGGGCGCAGCCATCTTGTACTGTGCAAGAATCGGTCAAATACCTAAAACTCCGGGTGTCAATTGCTAAAAATAGTATGTAAGTAAAATAAAGTAAGTAAATCATTATTTATTTCAGTAAAATGTGTAATGTAACAAGCAACTGAAATACGATAACAACAGAAACACCCGACCCGATGGGTCTATATGTGTTTCTAGTCAATTCGTACCCAAGTTAACTCTGCAATCTCCCAGCAGAGTTGTCGTTCCATGCTCTCACATACACCTCTGCAACGGGCTCAATGACAAGAATCTTGTCAAAACCGAACAAATGCATTCAAAGTACATTTAATTGGATATTTAGGATCGAAGGCATTAAAATAAAGAAATAGTAATTTTAAATTTATGATACATCGGGCAAAACCTGGTAGTTTTAATGCATCTTTTAGGAACTTTTTTATTGCCCATTTACGCAGATGGAATCATTCCGCGCACTTCACAAAATGTAAACAAAATGGACAAATTGAGTGACATCGTGCGTGGCTACGACGAAAAACTTGTATTAAAGGAGAAGCAATCTGAAGCTTTGTTGCATTTATTGAACAAAAAGGGGACCTTATTGTAAATTTGCCTGTTGGTTACGGAAAGAGCATAATTTTTCATTTGCTACCTAAAATTCTTGGCGAGAATGTGTTCAAACCTGTTGTGATAGTAGTGTCTCCTTTGAATATTATTCAGAAGGGCCAGCTTGTGTCACTTCAAAGTCACAGTATTTCATCATGTAGACTTGACATTAATTCTAATATAGATGACGACTGTGGATATGGTGCAGACGAGGACAAGGATAAGTTCACATGCACGTCAGATGCTAGTATTGAGCAGCTGAAAAGGGGTGATATCTCGGTGGTACTGTGTCACCCAGAAGCTCTATTGAACACTAAGAAGGGCAGGGAAATCCTAAATAGTCAGCTGCAACAACACGTTGTTGCTGTTGTCATTGATGAATGCCATGTTTTGGATAAATGGTGAGTATAATGTCATAATCTGAAATTGTTATTGCCTTGGATGACGATATATAATACGTACTGCTAATCAAGTTTCCATTGATGTTGTTAGTCAACTAAGTGGTTGATGTCGTTTGTCAATAATTTTCAATTACAAAAGGACATTACGGTGATTACACAGATGTGCAGAATCATTACTGCCACCCATGATAGTAGCAAATCTGTGACCGCTTCATTTATAGTCGAGCTGACCTAACAGGAAATTCCTCTCATGGATTGTATGACAGTTCTACTAGTAGTACTACACAGGTCTTGTACTGATATACATTGACCTTTGACAGACTGTGCGTCTCGATGAGATTCCAAAATTGCAATTATTTTATTTTAAACAAGACAGGGGGAGTAAATTTTCCCAATAATCATATACATAGTATCGCAGAGCCTCACTACATTCCATCTGGATCCTGGATCTTATGAAGATTATGTTCTTATATTTATTTGTTTTTTAGTATTATGATAATTTAGTTTTGTATTAAAAACTTAATTGGTATTATTCAAACATACAAAAAATATGTGAACAAGTCCCTTTAAAAGGTTTTATGGGTTAATTCAAGAGTAACATAAAAGAATATTCAGATTTTAATATTTGAACATATATATATTGGCATACAGTGTAACAACAATAAATACAGTACTTGAAAATACTGTACAATGCACAATACTAAAAAATGAACTTAACATGTAATATGTTGCAGATTCAGAGATGTACATGTATTTTTTGGTATTAATCATTAATGGTCATGTGTAACATAAATGTATAGGGATATTTGTTCATAATTATACCAAAATATTTTTGCTATGTTGCTTGTCTTTAATTGCTCATTTCCTCTCATGCGCCCTTGTATTTCAAGATAGAATACTTTCCATCGAAGAGGAAAGAGGTCTGGAACTTTTGACCCGGAAAATGTAACAAACATTATTCATGCCTGTCCTCCAAGAAACATCACACAGTATTTCCAGGAGATTGGTAGAGCTGGTAGGCGTGGCCAGCCTGCTACAGCTACACTCTACTACAGTTCAAGAAACATAGCAAAAAATCTTCCTGGAATAAATGATGACATAATTTCTTACTGTAAGAATAATTCTTCCTGTCTGAGAAATCAGCTGCTATCTGTGTTTGGATTTGAAAATGACACAAGCATTGAAGGCTGCAAGTGCTGTTCTATTTGTAGGGAAAACTGCACATGTACAAAGTGTTTACCAATGACCAATATCTCTTTTGATGATTAACTTACTATTACCAAAAATAGTTTTTATAGTGAAAAATATCCCTAATGCTATTGTATGAAATCAAATAATGACATGTATACTTAGTGGATGTCTTTTAATTTGATTGTTTAAACATTATTATAAATATATATATGACCAATTTAAAATGTTATTCATTGTTTAGTTACACATCATGCACATGTTTAAATGGTTAACAGACAATTAAAAAAAATAGTATCTTATGCTTTGATAAGTGGCAGATAAAGTGTCTTGTTCTTGGAAGACTATAACATAACTTTATAGCAGTACAATTTCAATATTTGAAATGAGTAATCACTGGATATGAATTCATAATAATTAAGTTTATCAGGCTAAAGTTTCTTTAAACTTGACTGCTTGAATAATAATTTACATTCATGAAATAATACTTAACATAACCAACCAAGCTGATACAGGCACTATCATATCTTTGACTTGATACAAAAATGGGTGATTTATATTCATGAACAAAATACAGGCCATAAATGTTTGTCAAAAATTGTGAAGTAAATACTGTTATATATATTAATTTCGAACATTCTACAGAAAGTTGGCCTACCAGAAATGTTTTATTGCCGCTATACAAATAATGTGAATGTGTCTGCAAGGATTTACATCAATGTTAGAATTAAGGAGTCCCCAGGACTGAAATTGCTAATATTTAGGGGTCCTGTCAATAAAGGGGGTTGTCAAATCATTTTACCAAAAAAAAAAATTATACTTATACATGTTTATAATTAAGAGCAGATATAAAAATTATACAGCAAATTACTTGCACTTGATATTTCCTTTTTCTGCATTTCAATCATCCTTTTGAATGAATTGTAACAATACAATATGAAATTCAATGTATTGTAAGGGATAATTTCTCATTAATAAACAATAAATGCAATAATTAATTTTGGCAAGCAATAACATAAAGTTCACGTCAGCAAAATGTGCATCCAATGGGATGCAAATTTAACAATAGCAGGGATTCTGACCCACAATTTAGGGGTCTATGATATGATGGAGAAAATTGCGTCGGGTAAAACCCTGTGTCTATCAAACATAAACAATCAACTAAGTTTTGTAAAATTCTGTCGAATCTCATCAATAAACACACTAATAATGAATTTAAAAAGCCAAAAGTATACAAATATTTTGATTATTTTCTGTCCTATAATTAATAAATGTTCAGTAAATGTTATATAGTTGTTTATCATAGCATCATTGATTGTCATTTTATACAGCATCAGTGTCTTAAAGGGACCTGTTCACAGATGGATGAATTGACAAAGTTCTGTGACAGATTCCAAAAATAAAGTATCTGTCTAGTTTAGACATTGAATTACAAACCTCAAAATATATGAAAATATGTGAAAAAGTCCCTTTAATACACCATTTCACTGAAATGCACTAAACATCAATATCATCCTCATCTTCAACATCTACACTGAGACCTCTAGTTAACCTTGTTATTATCTGGTTCAGTCTCTGTTTCATTGCTGGCATCTGCTCAACACTGACTGGAACAGCACCAACATTTGCGAATCCAGGACACTTCCTCCCAGGAGTGACACGAAATGGCCTAATTTTTCGCAGTGTTTTTGAAATCAAGTCATGGTCACTTTCGTTCAAAGGTTTAGAGTGATGGCCACTTTTAGGCTTAATTTGAAAACTTTCATCAAATTTGGAGCATATTTCTGCTATGGTATCAGCAGCACCAGTGACTCTTTTGATTGCTTTTTCACTTTTGTTTGCAATAAGTGGCTTAATGGGTGCTTTTTGATTACAGACAGAATGTTCTTGTGTCAAGTCACTTTCCACGTTTTTGCCTTTCCCGCCCTTAGTATTGACATAGGATCCCTCGAGCACTCGCATCTTCTGCAGAGGACTTAATAGGTACATGTACTTACATTTCAGTACGTAATCAATGTTTTCCACCAGATATTTACTAAGTTTGGAATGTGAGTAGAAGAAAGGCAATGAGTACTGACAGTTTACAACTGTCCTATTCAGATCAGCTTCTTTGGCAGTATCATCCAGTGCAGCAAGATGCAAGTACCAATGACACAATTGCATGCAATAATTATACAGCTCATCGGGTTCACTGTTGGGAATGCTGGAAACTTCATATCTTATTACGATCTGGTTATTGTCTGACTTTGAAATGTCAACTATTCTTGGAGTGCTAGAACTTGGTTCCACAATATTTTTTGGACAGTCCACTGTTCCGTACCCGTAGTGTGTCAGAAACTCATGAACAATCTTCATTAGCACGTCACTTTGTTCAGCTGGTTGTACATCTGTAAGATCAGCCAAGAACTTGTGTTGTGGCTGACTATCATTTCCCTCCATCTTGAAGAAATCATGGAACTGTTCAAGAACCATTCCCTCACCAACAGACATTAGCAAATTGAAGTGTGGTTGAAAACGACCCTTCACTTTCCCATTAACATCTGTTCTGTGGAGAATGGTCTTGAAGTGGTTGAGGGTACCAGGACTGACCTCTGCTTTGAAGAATGTTCTGAAGCATTTCTGAAATTTAATGAAAATATATTAAATTTATAGTTGTCAATTCACACCACCAGTCTAATCATCAAACTAGTTGCTTACTAAAATTACTAGCATGAACTCTTGCTATTGAAGCATGAAATTATACTAGTGGTTTCACACTAATGAGGCTACTTCTATGTGTGCTTAAATGTCATGGCCAAGCAATGTTGACTCATTAGTGTTTTATTTAATTTTCCTTTTAGTTTAGATGAAAAACATATTATTGTCTTCATGCACCGACTTCCGAATAATAACAAAATCAGCGCTGAAAGTGATCAATACCCTCAATTCTTATAAAACAATGCCTCGACAGGCCCTTCAGAGTCTCTAAATGCTGCTAACGGACTCTACATATGTCTTTATATACGACACAGAATATTAGTGAAAAAATAAAGTAACATGTTGATCTTAATAGCAGTAACACCAGTAATAGTAGTGTTAAGAGATAAAGAATAATTAGTAGTAGTTGCAGTAGCTGATGGCTAAAGAACACTTTGGTTTTTCATAAAACCATAAAATCCTATGAAATGTCCAAAATGAGACGAATTTTTACACAAGTTTTCGAATAATATGGTTAATTATGCTACAAAAAATTTAAACCAGTGGAACCCTTAATGCTGGTTTTATTTATTTTCTTACCTCCAGAAAATCTTGTTTCGAATGCCACATCTCGCAGACAATGGGATGTAGATCGTCATACCTCTTTTCTGAGGTTACAGACAAACTCCGCAGGTGTTTTGCCTCACAAAGGCGAACTCTGGTGAGCTGATCACCTCCTATTGGTACACCATATTTCCTGAGTAGGTCAGCATTGCCTGTAAAGTATTAAGACGCCTTTAAGAAACATGTTAATATTATACCATAACATATGGGAAAATGCTGTTGGTGGAAGAAATCCACTTTAGAATCACCGAAGCAAAATTCATGTGATAATATCTTTAAATCCAATCATCAGTTTATGGGAAGATGATTTTCAAATTTGTTTATATAGCCAAATAAGTAAAATTGCTGTGGCCCCTTGTGGTCATGTATTTTATGAATCCAAACAATGGAAGTATTTTGGTAGTGACCACCTAAGAACATTTTTTTCTTTTTAATTGATTAGTGGTTTCTGACAAGATTTTAAATGTTGAAGGTCGCAGTGGCGTAATGGATATGGTGTCCGCCTACAGATCAGGAGGTCCCGGGTATGATCCCCACTCTGGGAGCGTTCTCAAGATATTCACCTGTGACAATAAGTACTCGTTCAATCCAGGAAAGGACTCCAAGAGTGCGTAAGGCTTTTGATGCAATCAAGCAAAAAAAAGTAGGCTTGAACTAAAGTTTTATATATAATTGGCGGCTGTGTTTTTATCAAATCAAAATAAATGAAGTATTTGGGTAGATGATCAATCATGGATCATTTGTGTAAAATTAAAATCAGACCAGTGGTTTCTATCAAGATAATTTCTATATAGTTTTCTTTACAGCGGCTAAACATTCATGCCTAGTTTGGTTAATTAGTTTGGCATGCTCAGTAGAATGAGTACATATAATAAAAGGAAGGTAAAGCTAGGCTTTAACGTGCCTTTGCTCATAACCTTTTTGGGTAATGCCCAATCAGGCGATGCATATTAGACTCAAACAGTTTAGCAATTTGATAATTCATCAACATATGTTTTTATATAACAAACAATCATGGAGCATAATTAATGTTAATGTGTCTTAATATTTTCTTATCAGTCAAAATTTACATACTAAAAACAAAAGAATTTAAAAAATATAGCATACCAAATGCATGATTATAAAGGCTGCTTAGCTGTTCCTCGTAGCCATCCATGATAGCCATACAATCTTCATGTTTCGTTTCATTCTTAAACATGATAGGGAGAGGATGTACAACCGATTTCCTCGACATCTTTTCGCTGAATTCATGTGGAATGTGCTTTGGAACCAGTTTACCATACTGTTGAAAAGCTGGTATCTTGCATAATATTCTGGCAAGGAGCACAGCGTAGGAATGTAACAACTTGGCTTTGTCATTAGAATGTTCAGGCATAAGTACTTTTTCACTGGTTAACTCTGAAACATCGACCTTAGGAACTGCATAAGTACTTTTTCACTGGTTAACTCTGAAACATCGACCTTAGGAACTAAATTGTTCATGTCTATTGTCGACACTCTACTGAATATTATGTTACTTGTGAATAGATGCAGGTCCTTATTCCTTCTCTCTTTACTGAGAGATGATGTCTTCACATAAATATCCAGGTTATCTCCTGAAAACATACATTATAACATGTTTATATGAATAATTGTAGGTGACATTATGAAATAAAACCCAAAGTCACCAGTGCTGTTAAAGGGGCAAATTGATGGTATTTCAGAAATTCCCTTAATGTATTGAAAGAGTCCATATTACATTTTTTCATGCTTACATATATCTACTAGTAAGTCTGTCAATGATATATTGATGAATTGTTGTCTACAATATATATACAATGACAACAGATATTTTTCTAAACACGCCTCAGTGTGATTCGATCTCGTGCCTACAAACATTGTGCACAACAATGAGAATTTTATAACACTACAATACTTTCAGTACTTTTTTAAGAAATCATGTACTTTTTGAGAAGTCTCAGGTGAACCGGTAGGGGACTGATAAACAGGGTAGTACTATCACATGTTTGTGAGTCATTTTTGGGTGAAAAATCTCTAAGGCATTTCATTTCCAATTTGTATCACTGTATCTTATGAAATTTATGGAAAAAAATACACATGTAAGAGAATAAAGCTACCACTGAAACATGCTCAATTCTTACCAGTAACCTTTATCAATGGATTTTCTTTCAGGTTGTCAGCAATCAGTTTTTCTGTCATCGCTTGGATTCCTTCCTGGAGTGTAATCCTTGAGGACCATGACAACATCAGACCCAGCTGGTTTAATCTAGTTTGTCCCTACAAAAAACATTTCATTGTGATATTAATTATTGTGTAGGTGAAAACTTTTGCAACTAGCTTAGAATAAACATACTTACATGGTCTTACACGATAGCAGAACAATTAATTGTAATACTGTGTGAATGCACTTAAACATGTATGATGTAATATAATGTAATTTAATGAAAATGTGCATCTATGTAAATACTATATTGATTAAAAGATTCATTGAGTTTAAAACTGTAATAATAACTCAAGCCAATATATAATGCTTCTGCTGAAATATAATTATTGGTTAGCTAAATTAGGAAATCCAAGAAATGTATTACACAACAAATACATGTAATATGCTTTAATGGAAAGAAGTATGCTTGCTGTGTAACATTTACATATATTCTATGAGAAAATTTTGTATTATATCTGGGGGATACAACAGGCTACCATACCTTGTACAAGGGCGTATTCAATGCTGCTGTTCCATAAACTGGCAGAGGAGTAACTGTAACAAAACTGAAATCAACACAAAAGCAAGGATAACAATAAACCTAAACAAGAGGGCCAAAGGCCCTAGGTCACTCACCTAAGAATGATGAAAAGGAACTAAACTGTTCTAAGCAGCTTTTGTCATGTTTGTATTATAAATGTGGCTTCTGACCTTGCTTTTTACCCCGAACCATTATTGAACTCGGCTGAGATATCATTAGAACAAATTTTTCGATAAAGTTTTATGCTGATTGGGCAAAAACATGCGACTTCTAAACTGTTCACAAGGTTTCACTATAGCCATATAAGGAAAACTGCCCCGCCCCCTTGAAGCCATATTTTTCACAGACCGGAACCAGTTTCAAACTAGGCCGAGATATCATTAGAACAAATGTTCTGAGCAAGTTTCATGAAGATTGGACACAAAATGTGACTTCTAGAGTGTTCACAAGGTTTCACTATAGCCATATAAGGAAAACTGCCCCACCCCACTTTATTTTCAACTTCAAAAGCACTTAAGACAATATTTTTCTTTAAGTTTCGTATGGTTTTAACCCAGTTATTCACGTTTATTAATGTCAATTATCATTTAAAATACATAAAAGATGTATTAAGAAAATAAATTCTGTTAATTTCTGAGTTTTGACTATTGTATTTGCTATTCTGACACTTCATATTTACAAGCAGGGGTTTATAAGACTCATAGATTCCAAATTCTACTGAAATTCCTCATTTATATTTAAGCAAAATATTCATTTATAAAGTTTAAAAACATATTTTCAGTTGTTGTCAAATTTCAATAAAAAGCAGCAGAAACTTTTCAACAACAAAGTATAAAAAAGTTCAATAACAAGCACGAAATTTTGTGCAATAACATGAACTTTTCAACATGGGTGTGGAAATTCCATGCCATATTTTTCTGATATTGGTACTTAGCATCCCTAGTAGGTAATTTACTTGTCCAAGGACAAGTACTATGCCTGATTGTCAGTGTACAGTGTGCCAAAATGTGGTTTATATACGGTCGAAAGATATTTTTATATTACTATATAATTATTTACGCAATGATATTATCATTTTGTTAAAGTATTAATGTCATGCAAACAATTATATATCAATAGGAGACAATTTCTTGGAATCAAGTCAATAAAGGCATTATCACGTAGACAATTGACATTGCTTGATAACAAATACCAGGATAGATTTGCAATGAACTGGTTCAAGCACAATTAAACAATTTTGGCATTTCCACATCCCTGATGATGAGCATTAACTTTTTAACAATTAACATAAATGGTCTTGATACTTACTCTTTCATCCAGGCCACCCTTGATAGCGATGATGGTCGTTAACCTGTGGTACGCTGAGAGGTTATCATATTTGTGCTTCATCAAGATGCTGTAAGCAGAAGCTATGGCAGGAAGAATAGATGGTTTCATATTCTCACTGGCAGGTGTAGCCACACACAGCATAACCTTCAGAAGTAGCGGGACTCTGAAATATCTGTATTGCCATATCAAGCAACAATGCCTGAAATCATTATAAAATGTTTAATTTTCCATAATGTATGTTTAAAGGGACTTGTTCACAGATTTTCATATTTTTGAAAAATATAATTAAATGAATTTACTAACAAAACTGTAATATTTGGAATAGTTTTAAATAATAATAATAACCAGGAAAAAGATAAAATAAAAAAATATGCCTTTCCCGGGGTTCGAACCCGGAACCTCTAGTAGCAAAAGCGAACGCTCTACAAGTACACCAAATAGGCTTTTGAATTTTGAAAGTAAGTTAAACGCTATGAGGGTAATACAAGTTTTTGCTAAATTATCGATGAAAAGCTTTACAAACGCTATATTAATTTTTCGATTTCGATTGATGATTATCAATAAACGAACATATATTTTAAACATTTTTCTAGCCAGGAGTGTTATTTTGATTGTTTGCATATAATGCATACATTCTTTTTTGAATCTATGACAATTGTTATGAAAATTGTCATTTTGCCAAACTGTGAACAAGTCCCTTAAATGTATCAGCTCATTTATCAATTATAGCACTGAATTTAACTCTGAGATTTCAATATACCATAGTATAAATGTTTGGACATCGACAGTTATAAAACGGTAAAATATGATTGTAATAGCCGTGGAAAAGCACCTGACCAATTTAATTACATGTACACATTAAAAGTAGTCGTTAATGTTTACACTTGCAGTGATTATTTTAGAAATATGGCCAAAAGCAACAAGGAAAACCTCTCAACGTTAAGTGATTCTGTTCAATAAAAAAAAATTATCCATATATAATTATTAATTTGCATTTTAGTATAATCATTATATGTAAAGATTTGTTGAAAATCTGGAGAAAAAAAAGTTAAATGTCAAATATTACAATAAAGGAAAGGGATAACCCTAACGTGTGTAGTTTATTTATTGAAACTAATTTAACTAGACATTGTCACAGTAGTGACAAAGTAGTAATATGTAGTAAGTTGTAACTATGAAAAATTGGACCCTGGGGCGTTGCCAGTTTTGACCCCAGGGGCATTATTTGAACAAATTTTGTAGATAACCACAATACAATGTTACAATGTTACATACTAAATATTAAACCTGTGGGCCTTGTGGTTTCAGAGTAAAAGATTTTAAGATATTTTGCTAAATAAGTCTATATAAAATATTTGACCCCCTGGGTGTGGCCAGTTTTGACCCCAGGGTCATGATTTGATGAAACTAAGTAGAGGGCAAAAATACAATGTTCCATACCAAATATGACACATCTGGACGTTGTAGTTTCAAAGATGTATATTTCTGCTAATAAAGTCTTTAGTAACCATAATAATGTTTCAGAAATTCTAAGTTGAAAAGGGGGTATAACTTTTGTCATTTTTAACGTAGGACAATAAAAATCGCACATGCACAACTTCATATCATAAGGAACAATCCTAGCAAGTTTGAATGTTGTACGTTGAAAAGTGTAGGAGAACTCCTCCGGACAAATTTGTGTCTACGGACAGGCAGGCAGGCAGAGAGGACAGACAGACGGCCATGGTGATTCCAGTATACCCCCCTTTACTTCGTATCGGGGTTATAAAAAATGCATTATTATTAGTTACTATAATTATTAATAGTACTATTACCTGTTCATCATCTCTTCAATTATTTCATCCAGGAAGTGATCAACGCTGTCCTCCAGTCTACTTATGTCTCTGTATTTATACAGGACTGAGCAGAAACTTTGCGTTCTTGAAGTCAGTGATGAGGACTGCGTCCGCAGTTCTTGCAACAGGACCGAAGTCGAATCTTTGCCTGCAGAAATCTCTTGTAACAGTGCCTTCAAATCGCTTACCATAGGACTTTCACAGGAAACCTTGTCATCAACTACAGTTTTACTGTAACCATGATCTGCAGGTAAAGTACATGTGGAAGACTGGGTTGAATGTTCTATAACTGGAATATTTGATACCTTATCAGAAGGGGTTGGATTTGGAACCTGTTTAGCAGGTGACAGCAATTTAAGTTTCTTCCTTGACCTGTTCTGCAGTGCATTCTGGGGTCCTGGATTCAATGTCTTGGGTGTTGAAGGGGAAGCTACACCCCTTTTCACTCGTACACCACTTTCAGTAACATATTTAGTTGCTGAAGTCTTCAGCTGAATTATGAAATCATATGTTTGTTCTATCTTCCTGTAACAGTTTCTGCATACCGTTGGTGAATCTGAATTTACGATGCTTGAAAAGTGATTATCATTGTTTAAAACTAATTTCATTTTTCCAAAAAAAATTTCTTCTTTAGATTTTCGTCCATTTAAATTAATCGGTCTAATTCTGGCAACACAACACACATAACAATCTAATTTTGTAATTTTAATGGGTGTATGTGTCGCCATCTTGAATGTTACGATCAGGTGACTAAAATTCAGGTGACTTGAGACTACATTCAGAGCCCAACACAGAGGTGAATGTCACTAGCACTGTAAAGCCCTGTTGGACGGGTTCGGAGGGGCTGAGCACAGGTTGCTGACGCTGACGTCCACAAGAGATGACATCTCATTTTCTGAAGGAAGTTCTAATGCTGCAAAAGAGTGACAAAAACCTCAGAGTCAGATTGACCAACAAGAAAGCTAATGCATGCAAGCTGAAAAGACATGCAAAATCACATGCAAAACACTGGTGTAGTGTTTGAACTGAACAAGAAGTGACCATGAACATACGCGTTTGTAAGTAAGGACCCGGAAAACCAAAGTACCAACTGGTTGTAAATCAGATGCTTGCCCAAATTTTATTTGCCAATACCGAAATTCTTTACTTAATTCAGAAATTAATGTGCTCTTCTGGACAAGGAACTGTACATTACATCTGTCTGATAGTACTGCTTTTTACTACAGAATGAGAAACAACATAGTTAAATAAAGTAAGTAGCAATTGCACTCGACTGACACTGACACAATCTATTTTAACCATCACATGCAATTTTGCATCAAAACCTTTCAAATCTATGGGAAATAAATACTATAAAAAGCACAATTCAATGCTCAAAATATATAAATGCACCATTTCAATGTGTAAATTTAGGTTTTTAGAAAGCAAATAGCTTTTTATTTTAAATAATTTCAAACAGTTTCCATCAAGAGAATGAGCTGACTTTGCCACTTTACCTTAAGGGGGGGGGGGGGGGGGCACTATACAGTTACTCAAGCTTCGGTCCCAGATTGACGGGGTCGGGGATACAGCCAGGTTTCACACACCTATAATGTCAACATCTGAAAAGAAAACACAATTGCTAAGGCTGTGGTTACACTAAAATAGGGAAATTAAGTATGCACAGAGTTTCACTATAAATTTAATATGCATTATCAAAACAATTTATGGTTAAATTTTCACCAGTTTTCGCAACCATTTTTGTGATTTTCTAATTCAATTTTCAGCTTTCCTGAGAATGCGAGCAACTGAAACACTGTATGCCTTGTTGCGTAACTTATCAGATTTCATTTATTACACTAATGAACTGTCAGCACGGTCAGTATTCTAAATAATTAGACGTTTTACATAGGATGATCCTGTAACGTCTCCAACCCCCAAAAAACTGGTCATATCCATGAATTTTCTCAAAATACTAATTTAAGCGATTTTTCAACAAAAACAAGCTAAAGCAATGTAAACATCAATTATTACCAATCGAACCTGTAACAGCAGGAAAATAATCTAATTATCGATATTTATCAATGTTGTTGTTTTCAAATAACAGTGCATTTATATGACCTGGCGCTTTACATAAAGGAATGTTTATTTTACGGATATCAGAAATTGTCAAAGCCAAGGTCCCTTATGAGTAACCCTTATGAGTAAATTTATTTGGACTACATGGTCAGTGTCAAAACAATTCAAGAGATTATGAGATGGTAACGTAAACTAAAATAAATACTTACCATGAGCAAACTACACACTAAGTTCGTCTCAATTGCTTATGAGCAGCATCTACGACAAATTGAAATGTCCAAACTATGGACGCACTGAATCAAATCGTTATACACGGAGACACGGTTTGGCGGCCATATTGACCTACTTCGGTTTTGCGAGTAAACAAAGCAGGAAGCTGCGTTGTGGCAAATCGTGTTTCCCTTGAAGCCAACGGTATTCATCGAACAGTTTTGTAGAGAAGATGTTTAACGGTGTAACAATTTTTTTTTTCTAGTCAAATGATAAAATAGTCATATATTTATTGAAAGTGACTGCTTTTTACTAAAGGGACATTTAGTTTCGGCTGTTGACATTTCGGACATTGTAATCCATAGAATATTCTCACATCGGTTGTCAAGATGTCCCTTAGTGGAAGTACATCTAGACATTGTTATGTTGTTGGCTGCAGTAATGGTGACTACAAACTACAGAAATGGAAACAGTGTTTGTGTGACATTCATAATGTTCTTAGAACCGATGAAAAATGCACATGTGCTCCTCCCTTCCAGTTGATAACATTCCCAACAGTGAAACGGGATTTGGAGAAGCGACAACGTTGGATTCAACTAATATCTCGTAAAGAAAATAGTAAATCTGTAAAGTTACTGGAACCCCAAAAAGACCACCGTGTGTGCTCTGAACATTTTGTAGATGGGCACCCTACAGCAGACCACACTGATCCCGAATTGAAACTTGGACATTCGAAAAAAAGGACAGTGAGTGACAGTTTAAGAGAAGATCGTTATCAAAAACGCCAAAAAACTTTATTTGCATCCCCCTGTCGTGAAATACACAGTGAAGAAATTAGTGATGACATTCCAGAAAACAAACTATCTATTTCAACTATTTCGGTTGCTGCAAAGTTTATTGTCTTTATGCTTATTTTGGTTATTAAAAAGCTTAAAACTCAAAATTGTCTGCTTAAACAACAAGTCGTATTGTACAAAAATCAGGTAGAGCTGCTTAAAAAAAAGATTGAGATTGTTTCAGAGTCTAGTCGGTCACCTTCGAAGCGTTCCTTAAAACACGACTCAGATGCCAGATTTTATACTGGTAGATACAGTGGCTTTGTTTTACAATTTACACGATTTCATGTCCAAATTTGTTAAACGACGCTGGAAAGGATTTAAAGTTTTAACTACTAAAAAACGACTATTCCATAAAAGTCCAAGAAAGTTTGGTCCCGCCCGTAAACTTAAGTGTTGACTAGTTTTTTCTCACACTCATGTGGTTGCGATTGGGTCTTTTAAAAAAGAATCTGGCAGATAGATTCAACATTTCATTAAGCCTCTGTAGCCAGATATTTAATTGTTGGATAACTGCAATGTCAAATTTTTTTAACAATCTCATTTTTTGGCCTTCTAAAGAGCAGATTTTAGCTAATAAACCAGACAGATACAGACATTTGCCTGATTTGCGGGCAATAATTGATTGTAGTGAAGTATTTATTGAAACTCCCAAAGATCCCATACTACAGGCAGTCACATGGTCTGATTACAAGCATCACAACACTGGCAAGTTTTTAATTGCTGTAGCTCCAAACTCATCTATCATCTACATTTCAAAATTATATAATGGTAGAGCCTCAGACAAAAGCATAACATGTGTATGTGGATTTTTAGATCTTTGAGAGCCATATGATATGATTCAAGCAGATAAAGGTTTCAACATTCAAGAGGAATGTGCTGCTAGACTTGTTCATCTTCATGTTCCTCCAGGTAAACGTGGACAGGCCCAAATGTCAACGGCTGCAAATATTCAAACAAGTAGGATTGCTAACTTACGAATTATTGTGGAGCAAGTAATAAGACGCGTTGTCATTTAGATTGATTAAATATACTGTTCCTATATCACTAGTGTCATCTCTTGACAAGGTTATAATTGTCTGCTGTGCACTTAGTAATATTAAGAAACCAATTTATAATAAGTAAAACAGACTTTTGGTTGTAGATAAAAGATAACTACCATGTTTGTTTTATATGATTTAATTTCAAAAAAGTATAAACATGTCAACATAGTATAAACATGTATTACTTAATAACACAGACACAAGTTGTTATCATGTTCACAGTTGACATGTATAGTTGACATAAATTGTTATAAATCCCAAAATATAAACATTGTATCTATCAACATTGCAATATATTATATATATTTTTTGTAAATGTGCTTAAACTACACATGGTCACAATTTGTTCTGTTGGTTGATTATAACTTGTATATTGAAGCTTCACCAGTAGTGGTGTAATTTGGTAATCAAAAATCATGTTTAATCGTCAGAAAAAAATATGTATGCAATGACTATGAGGATTAAATATGAATCTAGACATCAAACTTGTTAAGAATGAAATCAGTTACAGTTGATGAATAATCAGTTATTACTGTCATTTGTTTGTAGAAGTTAATCATTTACGAAGACTTGCAAAATAACATGATTTTTTACCAAGATGCATAATGAATAGAAGCAAAGTTATATCTATTATATGATTGCAGCAACAAATTTTGTATCACAGTGAAACGTTACTGTGTTTCATTACAGAGCTAACAATAAAATAAGAAATTGTATAATGCGTTTTGTTGTTCACATGCTTGGCTAGCTCAGTTGTAAATATACTAGCAGTACATATAGAGCATATACTAGTAGTTAGGAATAGCAGTGGTTGATTTAACATGTCTATATTAACAACAATGATATTACCAATTACTATCAATGGTATATCAATGCCACATTTACCCCAGTGACACATACAGTTGTATTGATTGATGACACTGACTAAATTTTACACACAATTTACACAAAACCAATCAATGTTATGGGCTTCTGCAACACTGAAGCTGTGTACAGCCAATATGGAACCAAACATGGCACATTGAGCACTCAACACTTTCCTCCCTTTCATTATGCGGATCACTGGGTATATCAATGCCACATTTGCCACACAGATAAACCGCTGGTATTTTGGACTTTTTCAATGGTCCCTTGGTACAGGTAGTAACACTGTTATGACCAAGTACTGCTTCCGATGATAATGCAAAGTATGTGTGATCTGTTACACTGTTGTTATTGGTACAAACGCTGTTGGCTAACGTACCATATACAAGTTCTAAAGCAATATATTCTTTCCAGAATGTGACCAAAACCAGCCTGACATTATTCCAAAAATTACTATCAAACAATATTCTTTCAATAAAGTAACCCTTGGCTGTGTATACAAAAAAATCACAGTACAGAACATTTAAAGCAGCCATTTGTCCCTGTATTTGAGTATAATATGGAGAAGAAGTTGATAACTTTCCAGACTGAATGTGCTTATAATTTGATGGAGATGGAACTTGATCATTGATAGACTCGGGACATTTTATTTCACAATTTCTTATCAATATGTAAATTCACAGCAAATTATAAAATAGGACTCGAAACCCATCTTGATTTAACTGAACAGTAAAGTTTGTCTACTCTATTTAAGTCTTTTAAATCAAAGAACTTGTCGAGGAATGTATAACCCCTGTTTGTGGGGTTACTTCGTCAGTAAAAAACAAACAGTATGATAAAATCACCTATAAGCTTTGCCTTGTTTATACTCATTACAAAGGCGATGGTACAGTTCAGCAGGTGTTGTGGTTTTGAGGTAGGCAGCTATATCACAGAAGTACATGCTCGGCCAATTTGTGCATGCAGATTCATTCATCCAGTCACTCAGAGTGAACGGATCTGGCAAAGTGACATGGCCAATGCGAAGGCGTTGCTTGTACTCTTCGTGTACTACTCTCAGGGCATGCTCCTCTGTAGGATCAACTGCTGCATGATCCTCCCATGCAATAAATGATCTAAAATATCAATGGTACACTTTAAAATATAACTGCCTCTTTAACAATTCAAAATGTTATTGTTCATTGTTAAATTCTAACTGCAAAATAGACAATGGTTTATGTGTTAGGCCTCAAAATAGTTGTGTTTCTGGTGGCATGACCAAAAAAATACAGGTTGGAAGGTCGAAAGTTATTTGTTATTCATATTTTTTATTTGATAGTGCAATATTTTAGTCTGTGTGAAATATATACATGTACATTTTATGTTTTTAATAGATTTGATGATCACATATTTCAAGAAAAGGGATTCATTTTTCTGTTGAAGTAGTTTTAGTATGATTCTTCGATTATCAATAGCAGTTTTGAATTGCAGAACCCCTGAAAATATTAGTTTCTGCTTGAAAAAAAGTTGGGTCTGTCGGGCCAGCAGAAACATAACTTTTTTTCTAGCATTATCATAATTTAGCAATAATATTGTCCATTTTTGCTTACACTTTATTTTAAAATTCACTAATTTTGGTAACTTCAATTGCACTGATAACATTGTTTTTAGTCCATTATCATTATACCTTGAACTGCAGTTGCATGGTTTTTTCTTCATAATATAACATCACATATTATGACTAGAGATTATATGCAGTCTTACATGAAATGATGAAATGATACTATCTTTAATCTTTTGTAGCTTGAGGATTAAGAATCAATTATAAAATAAACATATAGTAAGATACTGTGTACCAGTTGTATGTTGAAAACAATGAGATTATAATATTAATAGTTATTATTTTGTAAATAATATAAAGAAAGAATATGGTATTGACAAGAGAATCAAATAATAGATGTGCAGGAGTGAGGATATTCCATTCAAAGAGCAACAAAACACACGCACCACAGTGCCACTTTTTAAATGTGATTCCAGTACCAAGAGCCTTATTATACTTTAAGAAAGCAGGGTTAGAGAATAAAACCGCAAGCCATCTGCATGAAGTAGTTGTAAGCATTAGACACTAAATCTAGTCAACACACATTACATTTAATATTTACCAATTTCTGCTGAAATAAAAAAACAACATAACTTTAAATCATATCATGAGAGTGAATATAGTAATTCAAAAATCTTCAATTAATTATGAATACAAATTGTAATAACAGCAAGGCATACACAATTCTTATGATTCTAAAATATATTACAGGCTATATAGCCTGAGCCTTACTATAGGACATCATCACGCCACATGTTTAAACTTTTAATAACAGGTCTGAATCATTCAAACTTGCAAGTCTTATTACATTAAAAGTGTTATGAATATTTATTATTATGAATAACAACTAGAAGTTAACAGTTCGTTAATTTATTCCAAATAATTTTTGTATTTAAAATTAAAACTGCTATAGAGTACACTATACTATAGACTAGTAGATACCTGGCAACAAGTTCGTCAAATGCACCCTCAATATTCTTTTTTCGAACGGACAGATACGTCTTCAGAGACTGCTCTGACCACATCTTAAAATCCTCAATCGACATAATGTCTAAGTTCACTGGACTGTCGGAAAGAGACTTCACCTCTGCTTTGCGTTTCTTTGGAGCCATCTTTGTTTACTCGCAGCAGGAAGTTGGAGCGTAATCGGCGATTCTCGGATTTTATCGCGGTTTTATTTCGAAACCGTGTCTCCGTGTATTGACCAAACGACAGACGCCATTTTGAATAATGAACGCTTGGAATGATCATCATGAATGAGACGCTCTCATAAAATAGTCCGTGCTGAGCCCAACACAGAGGTGAATGTAATGTAACCGTCGTGCAAGAGAATGTTAACTCTGTTGTGAGTCGGGATTTAGCCAAACCGGTCATATATACGGGGTTTAGGCCAAGGACCGGATGTGACGTCATTCGGCGGGATACACAATTTGTAATTGGGAAAGCTTGAGGTTACAATATATTAATTCCAATCCTTATGTAATTTAATGTAAAGGCGATAACTTTGACAAAAATAAATGCAACATTTTGCACATAGGGACCCTCATAACCATATTTTTCTTGAAGAGCATTCTAAGCTGATTTGATTTAAGCAATAAAGGGGTATGTCATGTGTTATGTAAGAAAGAACTCGACACTAAACAAAGTTGACTGTTTTATCAACATCTTTTTAGCGGCTACTTTCTAGTTGAATGTAACCGGCCTCAGCGCAAGTGTCATACTGTAGTCTCTAATCTTAAAACATATCAGTGATTTATTTTTTGCATACAAATGCTTACCCTACCAACATCTCCAAAAAAGAATATCAAAGCAAGTGTCTAAACCTAAAAACATGTCTTCGAGTTAAACTTGTTGATTTATTTAGAGAGTACAGCCCTACATCTCTTATTTATTTAGTGTATTGTGACCTATAGGACAAGTTTTGACATCGCGACAAAAAAAACTATTTTACAACATTATTTACGTATTTCTGATGTGCATGCAACATTTCAGACCGATCCACAAAGTAGAAATGCTTGAAAACGCATTTCAGAATGATGCCTGATAAGCAATCTGGCTTGCGTTGTTTTCAGTGCTTTGAATTTATGGGGTGCCTGAGTCCAATTGTGTACTTAATTCATAGAAATCAGTCAAAATACTAGCATATGTTTACATTCTTTAATGCAATAGAGATAAATATTGTATAAAACGTATTCATTTTTGGTTTCAGCATGATTTAGTGTGCTGCAAGATTCACACGACGGGTTTTCGTACTGTTTTTCTATTTTTTGTTTACTTGAAAAAGCGGTGTTCGCGGTAAAAATCGTAATGCATATTAAAATCATGATATTTATCGAATGTTTTCCATGAAACTTATAACAGCCAATAAATCCACACAGTAACATGGTGATTTATGTACACATTGCTCCTTTAGTGCCGCTCCCTGTTTTGTGTTTAGGTTACAATATACTAATTCCAATCCTTATGTAATTTAATGTAAAGGCGGTAACTTTGACAAAAATAAATGCAACATTTTGCACATAGGGACCCTCATAACCATATTTTTCTTGAAGAGCATTCTAAGCTGATTTGATTTAAGCAATAAAGGGGTATGTCATGTGTTATGTAAGAAAGAACTCGACACTAAACAAAGTTGACTGTTTTATCAACATCTTTTTAGCGGCTACTTTCTAGTTGAATGTAACCGGCCTCAGCGCAAGTGTCATACTGTAGTCTCTAATCTTAAAACATATCAGTGATTTATTTTTTGCATACAAATGCTTACCCTACCAACATCTCCAAAAAAGAATATCAAAGCAAGTGTCTAAACCTAAAAACATGTCTTCGAGTTAAACTTGTTGATTTATTTAGAGAGTACAGCCCTACATCTCTTATTTATTTAGTGTATTGTGACCTATAAGACAAGTTTTGACATCGCGACAAAAAAAACTATTTTACAACATTATTTACATATTTCTGATGTGCATGCAACATTTCAGACCGATCCACAAAGTAGAAATGCTTGAAAACGCATTTCAGAATGATGCCTGATAAGCAATCTGGCTTGCGTTGTTTTCAGTGCTTTGAATTTATGGGGTGCCTGAGTCCAATTGTGTACTTAATTCATAGAAATCAGTCAAAATACTAGCATATGTTTACATTCTTTAATGCAATAGAGATAAATATTGTATAAAACGTATTCATTTTTGGTTTCAGCATGATTTAGTGTGCTGCAAGATTCACACGACGGGTTTTCGTACTGTTTTTCTATTTTTTGTTTACTTGAAAAAGCGGTGTTCGCGGTAAAAATCGTAATGCATATTAAAATCATGATATTTATCGAATGTTTTCCATGAAACTTATAACAGCCAATAAATCCACACAGTAACATGGTGATTTATGTACACATTGCTCCTTTAGTGCCGCTCCCTGTTTTGTGTTTAGGTTACAATATACTAATTCCAATCCTTATGTAATTTAATGTAAAGGCGATAACTTTGACAAAAAATAAATGCAACATTTTGCACATAGGGACCCTCATAACCAAACGTTTTCTTGAAGAGCATTCTAAGCTGATTTGATTTCGGCAATAAAAAGGCTATGTCATGTGTTATGTAAGAAAGAACTCGACACTAAACAAAGTTGACTGTTTTATCAACATCTTTTTAGCGGCTACTTTCTAGTTGAATGTTACCCGCCTCAGCGCAAGTGTCACACTGTAGTCTCCAATCTTAAAACATATCAGTGATTTATTTTTGCATACCAATGCTTACCCTACCAACATCTCCAAGAAAGAATATCGAAGCAAGTGTCTAAACCTAAAAACATGTCTTCGAGTTAAACTTGTTGATTTATTTAGAGAGTACAGCCCTACATCTCTTATTTATTTAGTGTATTGTGACCTATAAGACAAGTTTTGATATCGCGACAAAAAACTATTCTACATCATTATTAACATATTTCTGATGTGCATGCAAAAGTTTAAACCGGTCCACAAAGTAGAAATGCTTGAAAACGCATTTGAGAATGATGCCTGATAAGCAATCTGGCTTGCGTTGTTTTCAGTGCTTTGATTTTATGGGAAGCCTGAGTCAAATTGTGTACTTAATTCATAGAAATCAGTCAAAATACTAGCATATGTTTACAAACTTTAATGCAATAGAGATACATATTGGATAAAATGTGTTCATTTTTGGTTTTAGCATGATTTAGTGTGCTGCAAGATTCACAAGACGGGTTTCCGTACTGTTTTTCTTCTTTTTTTTACTTGAAAAAGCGGTGTTCGCGGTAAAAATCGTAATGCATATTAAAATCATGATATTTATCGAATGTTTTCCATGAAACTTACTACAGCCAATAAAACCACGCAGTAACATCATGGTGATTTTAGGTACACATTGCTCCTTTAGTGCCGCTCCCTGTTTTGTGTTTAGACAAGTTTTGATATCGCGACAAAAAAACAATTCTACATCATATACATATTTCTGATGTGCATGCAAAATTTCAGACCGATCCACAAAGTAGAAATGCTTGAAAACGCATTTGATAATGATGCCTGATAAGCAATCTGGCTTGCGTTGTTTTCAGTGCTTTGATTTTATGGGGTGCCTGAGTCAAATTGTGTACTTAATTCATAGAAATCAGTCAAAATACTAGCATATGTTCACATACTTTAATGCAATAGTGATAAATATTGTATAAAACGTGTTCATTTTTGGTTTTAGCATGATTTAGTGTGCTGCAAGATTCACAAGACGGGTTTCCGTACTGTTTTTCTTCTCTTTTCTTTATTTGAAAAAGCAGTGTTTGCGGTAAAAATCGTAATGCATATTAAAATCATGATATTTATCGAATGTTTTCCATGAAACTTATTACAGCCAATAAAACTAAATGGTAACATGGTGATTTTATGTACACATTCCTCCTTTTGTGCCGCTCCCTGTTTTGTGTTTAGACAAGTTTTGATATCGCAACCAAAAACAATTCTACATCATTAGTAACATATTTCTGATGTGCATGCAAAATTTCAGACCGATCCACAAAGTAGAAATGCTTGAAAACTCATTTGAGAATGATGCCTGATAAGCAATCTGGCTTGCGTTGTTTTTTAGTATGCTACCAACATATCCAACAAAGAATATCAAAGCAAGTGTCTAAACCTAAAAACATGTATTCGAGTTAAACTTGTTGATTTATTTAGAGAGTACAGCCCTACATCTCTTATTTATTTAGTGTATTGTGACCTATAAGACAAGTTTTGATATCGCGACAAAAAAATAATTCTACATCATTATTAAAAATATAGGAAGTCGTTTGTTATTTTATCTGCATGTAAATGTTTAAAAAAAAAATTGGTCATAAATTTAGGAATGAAATAATCATTTGACAGTTATGAAATATAATGGTCGTTAAACTGAAAAGTGTACTCAGATCGCTTAAGAAATATTGGCATCGATTTGATAATGACATGAATTTGCTTGCAATGCTTGATAGTGCTTATAAGTGTAATTGTCTTGTTACCAAAAGCAAAGTTTTCCTTATTAACATATTTCAATCATCCAGTTAGACGCCTTTGAATAAAAAAAAATTGCCAATAATGAAATTGTGCTGGAAATTATCAAACGTCAATGATTATTTTTAGTCCTATGTGAGTTAGATCAACTCCTGG
Organism: Congeria kusceri; assembly: GCA_027627225.1. Taxonomy (NCBI): domain Eukaryota; kingdom Metazoa; phylum Mollusca; class Bivalvia; order Myida; family Dreissenidae; genus Congeria; species Congeria kusceri. The sequence goes on along the minus strand of CM051031.1, from coordinate 49,728,146 downwards.
AAGCCTTTTACAGTTGTTTATTGAAATACAACATACATGCACAGCAAACTTTGATATGCACAGTTTTTATCTATATTTAAAACTGTTTCACGGTATGTTTGAAATGTTATTATAATGTGTAACAAAATATTTATGAAAGTCGTTTTCTTGCAAAATTATGTCCTTGTATTTATTATATACTTGTATAAGTCCTTGTATATATTATACATTAGCTCTAGGATCTACAAAAGTAATTTGCTTCTGCAAAGCTAATAATGTTTTTATATATCCGTTTTACCCCAACTATTAGGTTCAATGCATTTAATATGGTTTGCATGATGCCATTTAAATCCTAAAAGATGTATAATATATATTGCTTTTGTTTTGTTGATAAAGTAAATTTGTTTCTTAACTGTATTACCTAATCTCATATGCTCTGCATCAATATGTGTCCTCTTCATAGTGGTTTTAAGAAATAATCATAACTCTTCAAGGTGTATGAAAAAAGTAATGTTACAGTTTGTTATATGGTTACTATATTACCACAGTTTACGTGAATTTTGTTTAATGAATGCCAATTAATCTAAAAATTTGGTTGAAGAATTTGTTTGGTGACCTGAAGTGTCCAGATTAAATGTGTTGCATTGAGCTCACATTGTTGATATTGTTTTGTCTTTATATGTATATATATTCTGATAAAAATGAGTGTTTTAAAAAGATATGTATACAACAGTTCTTGGTATGTATGTTTTATCAGATACAAGTGAATACATAGATATGGATGTAAATTATATAACAATCATTTATCAGTATATTTATTCTGTAACAAATGAATGTCTAACAATCATCTTAGATTACTTTAATCATTAATCTAACTATTGCAGCCTTTGGTGAGTAAATTAAATAATAAAAAAAAAACATGCATATAAAAGTATTGTACTAACTTAATAAATGGATTCACTAACATTTTGGTATAGTATAACTTTATATCGACTTCGCTTACATTTGGTTGGAAAACAAAAATCATTTACTTATTTTCTTATCGATTGATGCATTTGTTCGGTCAATTTAAAAGTAACTAGTATATTACATTGCAATTAAGCTTTAGTTTGCAGCCCAACAAAATGAATCGTCATCATAGTGTGCTTGTGAAGGATGTACTAGATATACTTGGCTTTTTTTTTAATTTTGAGGCAAGCCATTTACAACCCTCAATGTGATTGTGTTTGCAATCCAAATTTAACATTTTAAAGTCTCTATGTCAGAAAGCACTTAACAATATTAAAAAATTACAGTTTGACTTCAAGTTTTTGTAAAAATGATCATCAACATGGAGTATATGCATCTATTGCTAAATGGTGTTAATCATCATTGGAATGTATTTGCTCATTACAGTTATACTGTGACTGATGACAAGTGTGCATTTATAAATTAATCTTGTTTTATTTTCACTGTAATGGCTCAAAGATTTGATAGAGTGGAAACATTTAATTTTGTAATAATTAGGGCCCCGCAATTTTTTTGCGGGTGCCCTGTAGTAATCACCCTGTCTATCCGTCTGTCCGTCCGTCTGTCCGTCCGTCCGTCTGTCTGTCCGTCCGCCCACATTTTTCATGTTTTTCTTTCATAACTTCAAAACCGTTTCAGCTATTAATTTGAAACTCCATGGGTGGATAGATATCATTAAGGAGAAGTGCAGTGCACAAGAACCATTACTCTGCACTTCATGGTTCTGCAGTTATTGCCCTTTGTTATTTTTTCATACTTCGTTTTTGCCTGGAGCATAACTCTTAGACTATAAGAGGTATTAACTTGAAACGTCATAGGTGAATAGATCTGATTGAGAAGAAGTGCAGAGCACAAGAATCGTTACTCTGCACTTCATAAGTCTGGAGTTATTGCCCATTTGTCAATTTTTTATTTTCAGGCGGAGTCAACTTTTGGTTTCAGCTCTCTAACTTGAGAACCAATTGAAATATTTTATCATCCATAGATACCTTATATCAAGACCTGGCTTGGGATTACATAGGGGGGTGGATGGGGTCACTGTCAAGGTCACCGTTACAAAATATAGAAAAACGGTTTCCGCTCAATTACTTGAGAACGAATTGAGCTATTGTAATTCAACTTCATACATAGATACTTTTATCAAGACATCGCTTGGGATTGCATAGGGGGTGGGTGGGATCAAGGTCGAGGTCACCATTACTAAAAATAGAAAAACGGTTTCTTCTCAATTACTCAATAACAGATCGAGCTATTGTAATGAATATAGAGGGAAAATTCCTTGTGATTGCAACTCCTCCTACAGTTTCCAACATACTTTCTTGAAACGTGTTGTTAAGGGTAACGTGTAGTTGTGCGTAAAGATGGGGATTTAAATTTGTCTTCTCAAGTCGCATTAAGTTATGGCCCTTTGATTATTTTTACTCTATGGAATGCATAGGGAACATTTCTTGTGAACGCAACTTATTCTACAGTATGAAACCGATTTTCTTGAAACTTGTCTTCATTGTTGAGGGTAACGTGTAGTTGTGCATAAAGATGGCGATTGACATTGTTTAATAAAAACGCATTTTTTTTATTTTGCTGGCCCCCACCTTCAAACATGCTATAATTCGGGGCCCGTTGTCACCCCTGTGAAAAAGTTCTAGTTGTGTATATTTATGTGGATGTATATTGATGCATACAAATTATTATTTATTGTAAATGTATTGTTGTAATGTATATAAACAAAATAAATAAACACTGTTGAAAACATTACTTGTTTTATTGTTGCTGAAACCACAAATGTTGATGATGCTGGCGATTGCTACAAGTTTCCTCACTAGCTCAACAAAAACTATCTTCCAGCAGAAATTAACGTTTGTTTATCACCCCGGGAGCAAACATAGATGGAACGGTAATAACAGGTTAGCATTTTTTAAAGAAAGTACAGGATTAAGTCATAATACTGTCATAACGAGGCACGAATTGTACAATTACTTGGTCAATTTATCAAATAAAATAAACAATATAAGTAACCCTTTGTATTACTCTAGAATGGCCAACCCTTTTTTCACAACTTACCATTCCATAATAATGTGTGCCTCATCAACAGCAACACATGTAAGGGTACCCTCACACTCAAACTGCCGAAGCAGCTTCTCGCCCGTTTTTGTACTTATTAGTGCCTCCGGGTGAGCGTAAATGACTGTATATGCCCCACTAGATATATCGTCAATGGGATCATAAATCAAAATATTATCTTCCTCCACATCTTCATCATCACTGTCCACAGTCTCTGCTGTCAGACAGCAATAATCGACTGCGCATGCACTTATTCCTATTTTATGCAGTGCACGAATCTGATCATGCATAATACAATTCAACGGTGTTAATACCAAACACACCGAGTTATCAAGACGATATTTGTCTTTAAGAACATAAGGCGCCAGTTGGTAAATTACACTCTTACCATAACCCGTTGGCAAAATGGCCATACAGTCTTGTTTACATAAAACATTATTTAAACACTCGATTTGTGCGTCCTTTAATTAAAATTTCAAAAACTTTTCCGCTGTTTTAAATATAACACACAAGTTTTCGTCCATTTCTATTTTCAAGGGTAAACATGTATTCCGAAATGACAGTTAAAACGAAAGCGAAAGTAGACTTTTTTATGAACACATATAAACACAATGATTTGATGTTATATGATAATATAAGGCAAAAGTTATTGTGTTTAAACATAATTATTATAAGAATATATGGAAAATTTGCTTGTTTGGAAATTATTTAATTCCTCCGCGGACTATATCTTTGTGTATGTACCATTTAGCCAAATATGGATAGTAATCAGTTCCTAGTATAGAGATCAGACGAACGCAGTGACACTCTATGTATAGAATGGCGTATCGAAGTCAAACTCCTCGAAGCGGTTACCTCCCCTATCCGTAAAGGTAACCACTGCCATCACAAGTAAAATCCTTCCAGATCTGGAAGGATTACGTGTTTGTTACTTTTACTTATTTAATGTAACTCAGTGCAATTTTCTACATAACTGGACTTATTATACTGTTTGCAGTCAATAATGAAATCAGAAAAAGAAAATAACTAAATAAACAATAAACAAGAAATGTCTTTTAAAAAAGACAATCGGCGTTGAAATTAATATTGAGATGTAATTTTTTTACCCGAAACAAGAGGAACTAGATGATCGGTTACGTGACTTCTCGGACCCCAGCTTTTTTGGTCCCTACTAAGGAGATATTTCGGACTGTATATTTTTCGGACACCATAAGGAAACTAATCGGACCTAATATTAATTTGAGATAAACTCAAGCATTATTGATATGTGTACCGTGAATAAACCGATCATACTTTCCATGTTTTCACCGGTGATCAATGAAATAGTGTTACATATAGACTTTAAGGGCCGGGTGAGGTAAAAAAAGAGGACCGGGTTCTAAGAAAAAGGGGCAGGGCAATCAAGTCGTGCGGCGCAAAATGACTAACCTAAATGCTAGTAATTTACGTGACTATAATAATTATAGTCTATTTTATTTTGTTTAGACGTTTTTAAAAAATGAAAACGTGTTAGCCTTAATTAATGTATACATGTATCATGTACATGAATGATATGACAATTAAAATACGAACATATAGCGATCCATGGACCATGCGACAAAATAACAATATTAAGGTGTCCCGCTAAAATGTCTAATGTCCCGCCGATTTTGTGTCAATGTCCCGTTTTGGCCTGAAAAAAATTATGGCATGTATGCTATAATTGTTTAATTAATTTGTAAGTCAAATTTAACAAATTAGCATTGTCAGAAAATAATTTCGGGAATGAATGAAAATTATTATATATCAGACGAGTGTACATAGTTATGTTATATAATATACTATACGTATCATTAGTTTTGCAAATAGTGTATTCATGCAAATGAAGTAAAAGTGACTTAAACAACATTTCGGCGTATTATGAGACTTCTTTCACCACATTTTAATTATAGAAAGATGTTAAATAGTTTTAGAGATTGAATAACATCTACTGGAGAAGTTGATAGAAAGGCGCAATTATAAATAATTCTTAATAAAACGCAACCGCAGTTCAAATATAAATTAACATGCACAGTAAGTTTATAAATATAAATTCCCCATTTATTGAAATTCTCGGGTTTATGATTCTCCGGACGCTAATTGATGAATGCAGATTAGCATAGCTTTACCACGCGTTATTTTTAAAATGATGCACCCTTTATCTGGAATGTGTTGAATACGCTATAATAAACCATTTCATACCGATCTTCGCCGAATATCTACGTATGGCTCCGAAACGTTTCACAGCACAACAATTCTCAGATATCGGTCAACCAATGGGATCATTGTAATTGCTATTTATAGAGCGTGCCGCTGATGTAGGCTAAACAAAATAATGATTTCATTATGTAAATGAATATTACATTCTGTTCATGACATACAAGGAGTAAAATTGTTTATAATTATGTTCAGTTGTAGAGTGTATGTCGAAGATATGTTTATAACTTTATTTCACAACGCTTATTCAAACAATTATGTAAATTTTAATCCCCCAAAATATGCAACAGTTATTGGTAGACATTAAACCATTGTTGGAAGCTTGCATTCCCTTAAATTAGAAAATTTGCCCAATTCTATTGGCATTCAGTTTTCCCGCTGCATAAAATTGTCGCAAGAAATCTAGGTCAAAAGTGATCTTAGACAGCTACGCCGAATAATATCTAGAAGATTTAAATCAATCATCATCACGTGGTTTGTTATGACGGCAGGGATTTGATTAGAGCTATGCTCGGAACCAGTCAATCTTTCGCGGAGGTTGTATCGGAGTAAGCCGGTCACATGACTGGCGTATGCCTATAGATTGTATGAACCGAGTAATCCGGCTAAACAAACATGGCGACTATTACCGTGACAGCTGTAGTTGCAGAAATAATTCGTGATATTATGATTAGCGACGACGAGGATGATGATGACTTTTTGTCCGAGATTATCGGAATACAAACAGTGTATACATATATATCATTTGAGCCATTAAAAATAATTATATCTCAAGACTGACGAGACATTAAAATTGTGAACGTGATACCGGACAGGCAGTAATTTTGGATGCTGTAGCAAGTCAATGCCTCACATATTTTAACAACATTATAAAGTCCATTTGCATCTGCCCAGTTTATACTGCTTGATGTGTATCATGTTTACGTGTTTTCAGATCCAGAGATGATCGTGTAAAATCACTCCAGTACTTTGAATATACTATTCCAAATTATCTACTAGATTCATTCAAACAGTTCTTCAAAGTTAATCACGGGACGATAGAGTTACTTTGTCAGAGATTGGCATATGCACCAGAATTATCAGCAAGAGCTATTCCAGGAGGTCGACAGCCAATATCTCTGGAAAAAAGATTTTAATGACTAAAAGATATCTCGTTTCGCAAGAAACATTGAAAGAACTAAGTGGGGTTACAGAATTTGGGTTTTTGAGACCCAGAAGACAAGTTATAGATGCTATGACTAATCATCTATTTGCTACAGTTATCACATGGCCTAACGATGGTGAACGACGAAATGTATCTCGCAGATTCGACGAAATGGATGCTCACAAATTTCCAAACATCTTAGGTGCTATAGACGGAACCCATATACAAAAAGAAGCACCATTTCAGAATGCAAAGTCGTACTTTAACAGAAAACACTTCCATTCTATTGAACTTCAAGCTGTCTGTGTTGAAGATCTTCGTTTCACAGATATCAATGTAGGTTGGCCAGGACGCGTTCATGATACGACGGTGCTTTGTAACTCTATCCTTTGGAACACTGGATTTCAGAAGTGTGAAAACGGTCATTACCATTTACTAGGAGATGGAGCCTACCCTCTAAAAGAATGGTTGATCACTCCATACAGAGATAATGGACATTTAACAGCTCAACAAAAGCGTTTTAATATTTGTCTTTCATCTAAACGTCAGGTCATTGAAAGGGCATTTGGAATGTTAAAGGGACGGTGCCGGAAGCTCAAATATATCAATGTTAAATCAGTTCAAGAAATCTGCCAAATCATTGTGGCGGCTTGTGTACTACACAATATTTGCATTTCCGAACGAGACAGTTTAGATGGTTTAGAAAACATTTTTATATGATGACGTTTTATCACCTGCTGATCATGTAGATCACAATCTGCAATTACTTCAGAATGATGCACAAGGTCAGATCAAGAGACTTCAAATAACAAACAGATTGTTAAGAAGAAGTGGTGTTGTGACAGTGAGTCTATATTTTAGACCAATTTATGCTATACAGCTTAATGAATAGTGCATTCATTAGACTAAGGTGTATGATTTTGAAATCATACTTTCAGACTGGCTTTGCACATAGTAGCTTCTTTTCAGCAACAACAACTGCAATATTTTTTCTTTCATGTTTATTAAAAGTAACAATAAACATTTTCAAAACTTCAGCAGAGTCATTATTTCTGACTGACAATGCCATAATTGTAGGCCTCCACATCAACTGATAATGACTAGAACAAATTTATACATGAGGAAACGAAAACAAGATCACCGCCTAGCGGATGCCAATGCTCGGCTGTCTGTTTGCCAATAAACAAGAAAATTATAGCCAATATAGTAAAACAATGATTAATGTCAAGGACATCAAAAGATCAAGGTCACTTTGTTACATGTCACTAGAAAGGTCTTCACCTAAGGAACATTATGTGTAAGTGAAGGCAATATGTCAACAAATAAAAAAATATGGGTAATGTTAAAGTTGTTTGGTGTAATATGACGCAGACAACACCAAGGTGATGACAGTAACTTGACTTTTTCTTTGAAAAAGCAGAGCTAAACATACTAAACAAACAATAATGCTAAGATCAAAGTCTTTGTTTACACTGTGCAACAGTATAATAAAACTAAATTCAACAAGATTCTGTGTTTGATAAACACACATGCCCCCAGCTGGTGCTAGGTAGCCCATTTCTTAGTCCAAATTAGGTCAAGGTCAAAATCAAAGTGAGGTTCGGTGATATGGGTGGATTGGGAATGGTCATAAGTAACAACTGTGTAAATATCCAAGTGTTGTAGTAAGCGGTGTTGGTGCTAGACGAAACGGTAAAATTTGGTAAACCAAGAAATGGCACTTTTGAATTATTCTAAGTACAAATTTAGGTCAAGGTCATGGTCAAAGTGAGGTTGGGTGATATGGGTGGAGTGGGAATGGTCATAAGCAACAACTGTGTAAGTGTAGTAAGCGGTGTTGGTGCTAGACGAATCGGTAAAATCTACTTAACCTTGTCACGGACGGACGGATGGAAGGACGGACGCCCTGGGGGCATAAAAAATAATTTACATTAAAATCAAATACTTGCAAAGCATGTGTAAATTAACGTGATGATTAAACATACATTAACAAGAGAATCGTAATACTGATGGATCAAGCTCCCAGGAAGGTTGCCTCAGTAAGAAGCAAGATCTTCACATAGTACTGCTATTTGTTTAAATATATCATGCACACTACAGTGATCATGTCCTTGATTCTAAATGCAGTTCTGTATAATTCCTAAAAAACACCTCTACCCTGGTAAACATTCTGAACAAGTTTGTTGATGTGTGCTTAAACTGCTCCTAAAGTGTTCATGTAGGTGTATAATAAATACCGACTTAATTTCTAATAGCCAAAATGACCTACTTTAAACAGATGTCAAAACTCACTGTAACAAACATTCTGAACATATTCGAAACAGACTGGAAAAAAAATATTTCTCGTTCAGTGTTCAGAAGGTTTTCCCTTTATCCTGGTGACTTTAGTTTTTTTAAATCAAACATGTCCCATTTTCTTTTAGCAAAGATCTGAGAAGTAAAGTAAACATTCTATAGTTATAGACATGAAAACTGCACTTCAGCTAATTTCTGTCAAAGTTTTCCTGAGAGCATAACAAGCTTATATTATAATTAAAAGGATGAAACAATCTGTAAACATAACAAACATAAAACAGTCAAGTGTCAATTATACAAAAGGGGTATGCGCACTACTGGCTGCAAATGTATATAACACTCTCGTTTTGTGAAAATCTGATGGAAAAATGTGGTCTCTATGGCAGTAACAAGGTTTATCTGTTATATGACGTAGTGACCTAGTTTTTTTATCTAACATATCCCATTTTAGACAGGAACCAAAAACTTATAAAACTTCTTTGATATTGACAGAAAATTTTAACCTCGTCCGTGTTAATGAGACATTTTTTTTTACAGATAAACGGTAAATGATATAAGCCTTACATGCACTTTGTGGCCAGTAGAGCTACAACTGGATATCTGGAAAAGTTTTTACACTTCAGTGGTTTTCTATCAAAACATAAACACATATATGTAAATGAAAACATAGCACAAATATGTCTCAATTATCAAAATCTACTTCATAGCAACTTCTTTCAGCACACCAATAATGGAGTTAACCATCTCTAGCTTTTCATTATGTCTCCTCTCGGCAGCATCCTCTATATTTTTGCTGATATCCACGATTAAGTCAGTTACAGCCTCTGTAAAGAACAAAAGTATCATTAGAACTGTTGAATGCTCCCCGAATCGCAAACAAAAGTCTAAAATCCCGTGTTGACTTAAATTGTGCATGTGACACTTCGTCTTCTTATGATGATCGTTTGTGCCAAATAATTTAAAAATATATGGGGGTTTGAAAACATGAGAATGAAAATAAAGATAATAAGTGAAGAAACATACCAGGCTCCTCAGAATTACTGTCATCACTGGTCCCACTGCTGACACGTGGTGACACTGCTCTCTTCCTTTCCTTGCCTTTGGTTTTTGAGGAGGAAGTCAGAGATTCAAATCTTAGCACCTGATTGTATTATGAATTTAGGGTTTGCATCTGGAATTTTCTCAAAGATTTCATCTATTTCATTGTCGGTTGATGCAGGTGATTCCCCTGATGTATCATTTTTCTTCTTGTTCCTTTCAAACTTTTCTTTAAGAGATTTAACCTTAAAGCGGCACTGCTCAGGAGAGAAGGTGTATTGTTCATAGTGGCCCATTTATTGCGTTTCAATGTTTTTTATTCTTCAGTTTCTTTTAATTTTGTAATGAGCAGTTTTTCTGCAGAAGGTGTCCATTTTTAAGTGTTTCTTGTATTGTGTAACTGCTCTGCAGATTCTATAGAGAAATATATGTATACATTTAGCACACTATTATAGATCTGATGCTCTTCTAAATTAGATGGCTATGGCCAACATGCTGAGTCTACAGCAGAGTTCAAAATTACATTTAGTGAGAACTTCTCTACCTGTTCATAAATGTAGCAAGTTGGAATAGACTAGATGCCTTCGGACAGTCTATCGAGCCCGCTGTAACATTTGACCTTGAAGTGTGACCTTGAACTTTTACCTATGAGGTAGATTTTTGCAAAACATCGTCTCAACCTTGTGTACAATTTAGCCAAGTAATTTGAAAATCCAAAAAACAATGATAGAGAAATAGTACTGACAAGGTGTAGATTATGATTTTGACCTTTAATCTTTGCGTGTGACCTTGACCTTAGAGCCAGGGACATAGATCTTGCACAAGATACATCGTCTCATGCTAATGTACATTTGTGCCAAGTTATTTGAAAATTCACCAAAGAATTACTGAGATATGGTCCGGACATGAAAATTGGACGGACTAACGCACGCATGCACATACACGGACCTGTCTTTGTGACGATTATGTCGAGCTCACCGCAAGCAGGTTCGACAAAAATCAAAGGTCACTGTGACCTAAAATAGACTGATGAAAAACAACTGAAAAAAATGAGTAAGAGGAAGTTTGTTTATGCATTTGATGAGCAGACAAATTAAATGTTAATTTTTAACTGTACATTCTTTAATATCTTTTTGCGAAGTACCTGTTTTATCACCAGGAAGTTGGGCAACATTTTCCTCAGGAGGCTAATTGGATGACGGCCCATTGCTTTCAGGTTCAGTGAATACTAGTAAACTGTCTGGAGAAATTGTGCTTTGGCTTGCTGAAGACACCAAATAATCACATATTGTTTGTTTGATGCGATGGTCTGTAAAACAAAACATGTTTACTTTTTCTTTATTTACTTATAAATGCTGTCTTTTATCACAATAATTTCACTACAAATGGACAAAATATCTGTTAAAAGCTGTTGGTATACTTGGGAAGCTGTGATTTTTTGTTCAGGGACTACTGAAGCATGCAAAAGACCTTGACAGGATTTCACAGGCACAGGACCACAGTTACGAATATGTGTATGTGCAAAATATGCCTACACATGTAAGGGTCAGGTGAAATAGCATTGTCTGTTACATTTTGAGACAGTTAATTTTTTACTGTGTTTTTGATATACACTATCTTTCCATTTACGTCCCAAGATATTTTGCTTTAACCCGCCCTATCTGATGGGAAGAAAAACTGCAGTTACAGAACAACAACCTGTCCTTGGTGACTGAAGTATTGCAGCCGTCTCTCTCGGACATGTGACACGTACATCTGTTTCACCATTTCTTTTCAAAACAATGCTCACCCTGCAACATAAAATGTGTCCCAACATATCTAATAGTCTGGTATTAGACAGGTTCTTGAACTAGCTTATGAGTTTATGTATTTATTGGAATTAGAGTTTTTGCATCATGGTAGAATAATAAAGGCTTGTAGTTTATTTATTTAATTAAATAAAAGCTATTTTTCTTAATAATTAATGTAAAACACAAAGCATCAATTCCAAAAAGGTATTGATGCTAAATTTGATCTAAATACCTATCGTCGTACTACACAGACATCACAAAGAGTGTTGTTATCTTCCCCAGTCAAAAGAACTTCAACTTCCAACCTGGCACAATCAGCGTGGAATATTAATTCGCAAATGGAACACCGTATGTATACACTGAAAAGAGATGTAATATGTTCTGATAGCTTTCCTCAGTTGTAGGGACATGTGGTACTGAATGTCTAAGATATAAAAGAAAAATAATTAGTGTTTTTAATGATATACTGAGGATCATGAATGAACTGTTTTTACTGAATCAAATTAACTTCTGTACCTGTATTCACCGTCTATAAAGATATGAGTCTTCTTGGAGTTTTCTTGTGCTGTTAAGCTTGGGATGGAATCTGGGTGCGGCTTGATATGACAAATGTAGCAAGTCCACCTGGCTTTTTCATGACGACTACAAATATAATTTATCTGCACTGACATTTAGAAAAAACTGGCGAATTAATGTGAACTGTCACTAGTCATGGATTAGCACATTAGCTATGTGGAAAATTGTATTCATCATAAGTGTATGTATGCATCTATAGTCCAGAAATAAGAAAAAAAACTTCATTAGAGAAGAAAAAGTAGTATAACTTTCATGTAAAATCACTGCATAACAGACAATCACGTTCAGTACGAAGTATGACGAGGACGAACCATAATTTTGTAAATCGTCTTATTAGAAACTGCATTTATTTACTTTTATTTACCCAAATTGCATACAGTTAATTAGTCAAGTATCAAGTGATGATCAAATATAACAGATATGACAACCATTAAGTGTCGACAAGCAAATGTGACCATAATTATATGGCAAAATTTCCTCACGTCCAATTTTCCGCCATATTTGATTACATATCGCCGGTCTCTGTAAATCGGCGCAAACGGCGTACCCAGTAGGCTCAAACGAAAGCAATCAAGTGGTTGCGCCGGTTCCGGAAGTTGAAAGCGGGAAAGCGGCGTAAAACGGCGTACGCCGCTTTGCAAATCAAGTCTCACCATTCAGGAGACGACCGGCCAATCGAGAACAGAGCTCTGAATTTTATTTGTATTTTAACCTGAATACCAGTGTTTTAGAAAGTATTAAAGACTTCGAGTAGAACATTGTATTACTTTAACTCGTACCCTAGTCAACTCGTAACCTTTTGGTCAAGTCGTTCCCCTGGTCAACTCGTACCCTAGTCAATTCGTACTCTGTCGATTAGAAGTGTATTGAAAATGAAGAGTGTCAGATGAAACGCATGTCATGGTGGATCATAAAACATATATTCCATGTTAATATAGTGAGAGTGAACTTTTTTTTCTCAAAACTTTAATATGCATCGTCGGATACCCATTCCGCTCCTGTCCATTCATCCTGGAATGTAACGGAATTATTAGTCGTGGGTATCTGACGATGTTTAATATGGTGCAAACTTATGTTCCTTGCGAAAAAATGAATAAGAAATCATATGCAAAGTAAAATAAGTTTCGTGTCATAATACTGTTAATATTTAAAATCAATAAATGCCAATTAATATTAAATTTCGGGACACTAGAATTTATTTTATGCTAAGTAGTGATATATAGAAAAATATCAGTGAGATATATCCCTATATCACTCACAGTGAGGGACTTCTTTTTTGGGTCCCAATTCAATGCAGTACATAAAACGGACCGTCATTGATGCCGGGCTACAAAAACTGTGAAATGACGTCATTATTTTGACGTCATGACGTTATGATTCCCGCGATATTTTCCAATAAAATGTAAAACAAAGGTTAATAAAGCATAAAATAAATAGAAAATTTGTTTGTTTTCGGTGTGATTACGCGTGATAGCATCACCGGAAAGGGAGATAATTTACATTTTTTCACTCGTGCAAGCGCTCGTGAAAATATTAATTGTCTTCCTTTCCGGTGATGATATCACGCGTTATCACACCGAAAACAAACAAATATCCTCTATTTATTATTATTGTATCGATCAGTTGCTCATGTACAGTCGTTATTACCAAATGTAATCTATACTATATTACATTATAATTACAACTTTTTGCATTTTCCACATAAACGCTGCATTCTGATTGGATAATCCGCCCACGTGACCTGTCATTCACACCTTGATGAACCGGCTGCGTATGCAAATTACCTCGTTATTATTCATGACCGTTCTAATTGTTCATTCTGTATTTGCGAAATGATGTCATTGTTTTGCGCGAACCATTACGATGTTTTCTTTCATTCGCTATTTGCGAAATTACGTCATACTGTGTTCCGATGGAGTCGCGGTACTAACGATTTGTTGAATAACCAAACTGGAAAGATAACACTTAATTAAAACTTTTAATAAACGATTATAAGCTGTAAAAATATTTTACACACACATGGCAATCAACAAATAAACTAATATTTCATTTTGGAATCCTGCAAAACACCTAACCATACAACCCTGTCTATAAGTTAAATTTGAAAACTTGCAAGACGGAGTCGCGGTCATCGGTAACAAGGGAAGCAATTCTTTCCAATTTTGAAAAATAAACAGTGTACGTTAATTACCAGAATGATAAAAACTTGTGTACAAAATCCACGGGGAACTACTCCTATTACTTTGGCACATACGACAGAATAAAACAATTTATTAAATGCTAAGCAGTGAAATATAGAAAAATATCAGTGAGATATATCCCTATATCACTCACAGTGAGGGACTACTTTTTTGGGTCCCGATTTAATACGGTAAATGAAACGGACCGTCATCGATGCCGGGCTCAAAACTGTGAAATGACGTCATTATTTTGACGTTATGATTCCCGTGATATTTTTCAATAAAATGTAAAACAACGGTTAATAAAGCATTAAATAAAAAGAAAATGTGTTTGTTTTCGGTGTGATAACGGTTGATATCATCACCGAAAAGGGATACAATTTACATATTTTCACTCGCGCAAGCGCTCGTGAAAATATTAATTGTCTCCCTTTCCGGAGACAAACAAATATCCTCTATATCTTATTAAATACTTCAATGAAATCGGATGAGAATCATGCAAAAATGATACGAGCAAGATTTAACAAAACAATTTTTACTTGGCAATATTCTATGCATTTTCAGATAGTTTTCATGATAAGGAGCCGAGTCTAGAAAAAGAGTGGGATTTTGTTTATTGTTTACCGAGACTCCGTCCGTACCGCGACTCCATTGGAATAGAGTATATACACTATCGTTCGTAAACAAAATGGCTGATTTATCAGTTGCCGGTGTTGCATTCGATGCTATTTTTAACGCACATAATGAAATTTTAATTGTTTTACCAAAAAGTCCACTATAAAACTGATCAACAGCGATGTGCTATGTCTGACGAGGTATTTATATGCCGTTCGACGAAAATGAAACCGAAACTAAAACGGAGATTCCTACGCCGGAGGCTACACGTCAGTGGCGGCCCTTAGACAGTTTAAAGTAAAGTTTATATCAACCTTGGTTACAATTATAAGAATTGAATTTACTATTTTTCTGCATTTTATCGGCGTTTATGCCAATTAGGCGTAATTTTCCCGACAGTTCATACATCGATGAAATGCAGAAAAATACTAATCAATTCTTAAATAATATGCTATAATATACTTTATTATACCTCACTTCGTTTTCACATTGTAAAATCCCATGTACCCATCTCTGCATAATTTTAATATGTCATGGCGTTGGAAAGTAATATACACCGAGCGGGGTATAATTTTTAATATACCACGCGCGTGACTAAATTATGCCCCGCGCGTGGGCCTAAAAAATAGCAACTTGGGTTTTCCGAGAAATCCATATCAGCTAATGATCAGTAGGCGGGTAATTCCACAAATTATGGCCATTTTATTTCAAATTTCAGAAGAAAACCGAAGTGTTTATTTTTAACAAAATTTGTTTTAAACAACACATTCCGACTATATAGGTACCAGAACAATTATCAGCAGCACTCAGTAGGCTATCAATATGACCAAAATGATGTGACCTTGACACCTTTATCTGCCCAAATTGTCATTACCGCAACGGTGAAACACTTACAGATAATAGCTGTATTTGCACAAAAGTGCCATTTTTAATTGCGCATCATTTTAACACATTGAAATGTTCGATTGCATGTAAAAATTTGCGATATTAAAACAAAAATAATTTGTTAGTTCGCTTTTGTTTTTCATTTTGTCTAAAAATATGCGACATAAATGCTAAAACGATCTGTTATAATTTCTAACTGCTTTTTAAATACTTTTGCATTTCTAAAGTAGTTGATTTTGATTATCATAATTTCAAGAATGTATTGTGTTTACTCTATACATTTTACAAATATTGTAGATAAATTATTTCGTTGCGGTAATTACAACTCGTTTTGGTGATGACATGTCGTTGCGGAAATGACATCGGCTATGAAATACAGTCAAATATAACGGATATATTTACTTTAAATTAATGATAACTCATTTTGTTGAAGGAAAACATCCATTTAATGAATTGAAGGCTCAATTAAATCAAGCATGTTTTATTTATCCAAATTTTATTAGCGTTGCGGAGATGCTGTTTCGATGACACGTTAGCAAAATTAATTCACTTGAAAATGCAAGAAATATTGTTTTACGTGCATTAAAAATCTTTCACATGAGAAAGAACCATAAAAGAATGTGAATGGCTTCAATGAGCAATTAACTAGATTCTATGTCGCCACAGTTTAATTTATCAGCACATACGTTTATGACAATTAGCAAGTATGTATATACGCAGTACGTATGACAGCTTTCCAATGACTTGGGATGATAATTAAAGTATAAGCCTATCCGGTTTAAAATATTCCCGCTTAAATTCATGATGATGACGCAGTATGTTTGTTTCTGTATACGTCATCATTTCTAGAATTTTCATTGTTATTAATTTATTATGGTTTGTTGCGGTAATGTAATACAACTACGTTACTTTTATAATGACTGGATAGGCACCGCATATTTGTGGACAAAAGAAAACAGAGTGCAGTGCAAGAAAATGTTAATGTCTCTAGGTTTTCATCATTATATGACAATAATTTTAGTTCGACGAAACACAGTGGATATCGCTACTAAATATTCTTATAACATATTTTCCAGAAATTCGTCCCTCGTCATAGACGAAGTGAAAAAGTGTCCATGTCTTTAATTCATAAAGTGATTTTTCAGATATATATTCAGATTTCTCTTCCATTTTGGCTCGTGTGATAGAAGCTCATTTAAGTTTCTGTGATCTTATCACTGGATTTTTGTTGAAAAAATACGTTTGGAACTATAAACTTTATATTAAAACATTAGATTTAAATGCGAATTATGCATATCATTCAATGCAGGACTTTTTTTGACCGAGCTCTACACCATGCTAGCACTATTTTACTAAAATTGAACGTTCATGTGTGGCTTAAATCATATTTTGTTCCGTGCAACTCGTGGTTTTATCATAGAGTATATGGATGATTAAATATTTGAATTTAAATGCACATATATCGTGCCTGTTTAACGACTTTTTCCACGAAGTATACTGTGCATTCCAATTTTATTTCAGCAGTATGCGGTGACCATTTGCGCCGAGTAACTGGTGTCGAACCGAAACATGTCACCATGCAAACTTTAATTTGTAAGAAATATGATAAAAAATGAAGCATCATATAATTTACTCTTATATACATATTTATTAGTCACATTTTTATGTTTTAATTAGTTATTTTCTTATATCAGTTGGTTAACATGTGGACACATGAGTGACAAATCATTTTTAGGCAAGAGTTCAATATAAAGATCTGTGATAACAGTTTTATATCACAAACTCATTTTGTTTTATTTCTTTCATCATATAAAACAAATACAACACAGATTGCGGTTGGTTTATGAGCAAGAAAGTCTTCAAAATATAATTTTAACATGAGTGACACGCCTTTGGCCATTTTTTGTTGAATTACCCAGGCGCTTGATTTTCCAACAATCAATGAACCTTAGTTAACAATGTACGACTAGATATAGTGTGTTCTTTGGATTACAATATTTTTGTTCAGTATAATAAAATTAATATTACAGGCATGTTGAGGGGGACAGTAAATATTGCTCCCCTCGAAGAGTGGTATCAACCTCGGCCTTTGTCCTCGCTGGACATCGATCTCCTCGGGGTACAAAATTTACGATACCCCTCAACTGCCTATGATCTTTATATAATATATAGCATGTTATAGTATGCTATAATACTAACGATTTGATATACAATTCAAAGATTTTGTTCTTAAATACCGCTCATGTATACCGTTTAAACTCTATGTTTTCGGATACTTAAAAATAATAATTTTGTTCAGTGTCCGAAAATTTAGAGACATAAAATATTCCAAAATTTTGGGTGTCCGAACATTAACAGACACAGGAAAAATATTTAAATTACGTCACTTTATGTTTGGGTTTTTTATTTGGAAAAAATCGGTTTTTAATTTATAATATTCTGTTTGTTTTAGTTCATAATAATTTGTTTAATAACGCTATAATGCGGTTTAGTACCTTGGAATATTTTCCCCAATTTGAATAAACAACAAATATGTTAAAAACACAACGCGTTTATAATGACACATCTTAAAACTACTGAGCGAGAACAGCGTGACAGCACGATTGTCGTGACAGCACGATTGACATACCAATCGAAACATTAAAAGAAGGATTTGAGCAGTGTGATAAAAATTACTCCTGAACATTAATGCCATAACTGAGTTAATATGAAGCTTGTCAGTCGGTTCTTGTTCACGTGAACGCAACTTCAATGCAAAAAAAACTCAACACGTGAACACGTTCGACCATAAAAGACGCAGGTTGTAATGGTATCGCTATGATGTATGTTTGTAAATCATTCCAATTGACCGAAGGTATATTCTTCAGTTATGAGATTCCCCAGGACATAGAAGGGGCGTTCGACAATGATAATTGAAGAATAAAGCCTGTGTGTCATTTATTAAAAAATGTTTGTTAAATTAATTAAACATGCGTTATAACGAAGAGAACGCATTTGTAAATCAAGTCTCACCATTCAGGAGACGACCGGCCAATCGAGAACAGAGCTCTGAATTTTATCTGTATTTTAACCTGAATAAACCAGTGTTTTAGACAGTATTAAAGACTTTGAGTAGAACACCGTATTACTTTAACTCGTACCCTAGTCAACTCGTAACCTTTTGGTCAAGTCGTGCCCCTGGTCAACTCGTACCCTAGTCAATTCGTACTCTGTCGATTAGAAGTGTATTGAAAATGAAGAGTGTCAGATGAAACGCATGTCATGGTGGTTCATAAAACATATATTCCATGTTAATAGAGTGAGAGTGAACTTTTTTTTCTCAAAACTTTAATATGCATCGTCGGATACCCATTCCGCTCCTGTCCATTCATCCTGGAATGTAACGGAATTATTAATCGTGGGTATCTGACGATGTTTAATATGGTGCAAACTTATGTTCCTTGCGAAAAAATGAATAAGAAATCATATGCAAAGTAAAATAAGTTTCGTGTCATAATACTGTTAATATTTAAAATCAATAAATGCCAATTAATGTTAAATTTCGGGACACTAGAATTTATTTTATGCTAAGTAGTGATATATAGAAAAATATCAGTGAGATATATCCCTATATCATTCACAGTGAGGGACTTCTTTTTTGGGTGCCGATTCAATGCAGTACATGAAACGGACCGTCATTGATGCCGGGCTAAAAACTGTGAAATGACGTCATTATTTTGAAGTCATGACGTTATGATTCCCGCGATATTTTCCAATAAAATGTAAAACAAAGGTTAATAAAGCATAAAATAAATAGAAAAATTCTTTGTTTTCGGTGTGATTACGCGTGATAGCATCACCGGAAAGTGAGATAATTTACATTTTTGCACTCGTGCAAGCGCTCGTGAAAATATTCATTGTCTTCCTTTCCGGTGATGATATCACGCGTTATCACACCGAAAACAAACAAATATCCTCTATTTATTATTATTGTATCGATCAATTGCTCATGTACAGTCGTTATTACCAAATGTAATCTGTACTATATTACATTATAATTACAATTTTTTGCATTTTCCACATAAACGCTGCATTCTGATTGGATAATCCGCCCACGTGACCTGTCATTCACACCTTGATGAACCGGCTGCGTATGCAAATTACCTCGTTATTATTCATGACCGTTCTAATTGTTCATTCTGTATTTGCGAAATGACGTCATTGTTTTGCGCGAACCATTACGATGTTTTCTTTAATTCGCTATTTGCGAAATGACGTCATTGTTCTGCGCGAACGCTTACGATGTATACTGTGTTCCGATGGAGTCGCGGTACTAACGATTTGTTGAATAACCAAACTGGGAAGATAACACTTAATTAAAACTTTTAATAAACGATTATAAGCTGTAAAAATATTTTACACACACATGGCAATCAACAAATAAACTAATATTTCATTTTGGAATCCAGCAAAACACCTAACCATACAACCCTGTCTATAAGTTAAATTTGGAAACTTGCAAGACGGAGTCGCGGTCATCGGTAACAAGGGAAGAAATTCTTTCCAATTTTGAAAAATAAACAGTGTACGTTAATTACCAGAATGATAAAAACTTGTGTACAAAATCCATGGGGAATTACTCCTATTACTTTGGCACAGACGACAGAATAAAACAATTTATTAAATACTAAGTAGTGAAATATAGAAAAATATCAGTGAGATATATCCCTATATCACTCACAGTGAGGGACTACTTTTTTGGGTCCCGATTTAATACGGTAAATGAAACGGACCGTCATCGATGCCGGGCTCAAAACTGTGAAATGACGTCATTATTTTGACGTTATGATTCCCGTGATATTTTTCAATAAAATGTAAAACAACGGTTAATAAAGCATTAAATAAAAATAAAATTTGTTTGATTTCGGTGTGATAACGCGTGATATCATCACCGGAAAGGGAGACAATTAATATTTTCACGAGCGCTTGCGCGAGTGAAAATATGTAAATTGTATCCCTTTTCGGTGATGATATCACGCGTTATCACACCGAAAACAAACAAATATCCTCTATATCTTATTAAATACTTCAATGAAATCGGATGAGAATCATGCAAAAATGATACGAGCAAGATTTAACAAAACAATTTTTACTTGGCAATATTCTATGCATTTTCAGATAGTTTTCATTTGATAAAGAGCCGAGTCTAGAAAAAGAGTGGGATTTTTTTTATTGTTTACCGAGACTCCGTCCGTACCGCGACTCCATTGGAATAGAGTATATACACTATCGTTCGTAAACAAAATGGCTGATTTATCAGTTGCCGGTGTTGCATTCGATGCCATTTTTAACGCACATAGTGAAATTTTAATTGTTTTACCAAAAAGTCCACTATAAAACTGATCAACAGCGATGTGCTATGTCTGACGAGATATTTATATGCCGTTCGACGAAAATGAAACCGAAACTAAAACGGAGATTCCTACGCCGGAGGCTACACATCAGGTGCGGCCCTTAGACATTTTAAAATATAAGAATTGAATTTACGATTTTTCTGCATTTTATCGGCGTTTATGCCAATTAGGCGTAATTTTCCCGACAGTTCATTCATCGATGAAATGCAGAAAAATACTAATCAATTCTTAAATAATATGCTATAATATACTTTATTATACCTCACTTCGTTTTCACATTGTAAAATCCCATGTACCCATCTCTGCATAATTTTAATATGTCATGGCGTTGGAAAGTAATATACACCGAGCGGGGTATAATTTTTAATATACCACGCGCGTGACTAAATTATGCCCCGCGCGTGGGCCTAAAAATAGCAACTTGGGTTTTCCGAGAAATCCATATCAGCTAATGATCAGTAGGCGGGTAATTCCACAAATTATGGCCATTTTATTTCAAATTTCAGAAGAAAACCGAAGTGTTTATTTTTTGTTTGAAACAACACATTCCGACTATATAGATACAAGACCAATTGTCAGCAGCACTCAGTAGGCTATCAATATGACCAAAATGATGTGACCTTGACACCTATATCTGCCCAAATTGTCATTACCGCAACGGTGAAACACTTACAGATAATAGCTGTATTTGCACAAAAGTGCCATTTTTAATTGCGCATCATTTTAACACATTGAAATGTTCTATTGCATGTACAAATTTGCGATATTAAAACAAAAATAATTTGTTAGTTCGCTTTTGTTTTTCATTTTGTCTAAAAATATGCGACATACTTTATGAATAAATGCTAAAAAGATCTATTATAATTTCTAACTGCTTTTTAAATACTTTTTAATTTCTAAAGTAGTTGATTTTGATTATCATAATTTCAAGAATGTATTGTGTTTACTCTATACATTTTACAAATATTGTAGATAAATTATCTCGTTGCGGTAATGACAACTCGATTTGGTAATGACATGTCGTTGCGGAAGTGACATCGGCTATGAAATACAGTCAAATATAACGGATATATTTACTTTAAATTAATGATTAACTCATTTTGTTGAAGGAAAACATCCATTTAATGAATTGAAGGCTCAATTAAATCAAGCATGTTTTATTTATCCAAATTTTATTAGCGTTGCGGGGATGACTGTTTCGATGACACTTTAGCAAAATTAATTCACTTGAAAATGCAAGAAATATTGTTTTACGTGCATTAAAAACCTTTCACATGAGAAAGAACCATAAAAAAATGTGAATGGCTTCAATGAGCAAAAACTAGATTCTATGTCGCCACAGTTTAATTTATCAGCACATACGTTTATGACAATTAGCAAGTATGTATATACGCAGTACGTATGACAGCTTTCCATTGACTTGGGATGATAATTAAAGTATAAGCTCTGCTATTATCCGGTCTAAAATATTCCCGCTTAAATTCCTGATGATGACGCAGTATGTTTGTTTCTGTATACGTCATCATTTCTAGAATGTTCAATGTTATTAATTTATTATGGTTTGTTGCGGTAATGACAAAATAACTCAAGGTGTATTTGGTCACCGTATACTGATGTAATACAACTACGTTACTTTTATTATGAATGGATAGGCACCGCATAATTGTGGACAAAAAAAAAACAGAGTGCAGTGCAAGAAAATGTTAATGTCTCTAGGTTTTCATCATTATATGACAATAATTTTAGTTCGACGAAACACAGTGGATATCGCTACTAAATATTCTTATAACATATTTTCCAGAAATTCGTCCCTCGTCATAGACGAAGTGAAAAAGTGTCCATGTCTTTAATTCATAAAGTGATTTTTCAGATATATATTCAGATTTCTCTTCCATTTTGGCTCGTGTGATAGAAGCTCATTTAAGTTTCTGTGATCTTATCACTGGATTTTTGTTGAAAAAATACGTTTGGAACTATAAACTTTATATTAAAACATTAGGTTTAAATGCGAATTATGCATATCATTCAATGCAGGACTTTTTTTGACCGAGCTCTACACCATGCTAGCACTATTTTACTAAAATTGAACGTTCATGTGTGGCTTAAATCATATTTTGTTCCGTGCAACTCGTGGTTTTATCATAGAGTATATGGATTATTAAATATTTGAATTTAAATACACATATATCGTGCCTGTTTAACGACTTTTTCCACGAAGTATACTGTGCATTCCAATTTTATTTCAGCAGTATGCGGTGACCATATGCGCTGAGTAACTGGTGTCGAACCAAAACATGTCACCATGCAAACTTTAATTTGTAAGAAATATGATAAAAAATGAAGCATCATATAATTTACTCTTATATACATATTTATTAGTCACATTTTTATGTTTTAATTAGTTATTTTCTTATATCAGTTGGTTAACATGTGGACACATCTTATGAGTGACAAATCATTTTTAGGCAAGTGTGCAATATAAAGATTTGTGATAACAGTTTTATATCACAAACTCATTTTGTTTTATTTCTTTCATCATGTAAAATAAATACAACACAGATTGCGGTTGGTTTATGAGCAAGAAAGTCTTCAAAATATCATTTTAACATGAGTGACACGCCTTTGGCCATTTTTTGTTGAATTACCCAGGCGCTTATAAAACTGTATTTTAAAAAATCAATGTCGATGAGCGCTTGATTTTCCAACAATTAACCTTAGTTAACAATGTACGACTAGATATAGTGTGTTCTTTGGATTACAATATTTTTGTTCGGTATAATAAAATTAATATTACAGGCATGTTGAGGGAGACAGTAAATATTGCTCCCCTCGAAGAGTGGTATCAACCTCGGCCTTTGTCCTCGCTGGACATCGATCTCCTCGGGGTGCAATATTTACGATACCCCTCAACTGCCTATGATCTTTATATAATATATAGCATGTTATAGTATGCTATAATACTAACGATTTGATATACAATTCAAAGATTTTGTTCTTAAATACCGCTCATGTATACCGTATAAACTCTATGTTTTCGGATACTTAAAAATAATAATTTTGTTCAGTGTCCGAAAATTTAGAGACATAAAATATTCCAAAATTTTGGGTGTCCGAACATTAACAGACACAGGAAAAATATTTAAATTACGTCACTTTATGTTTGGGTTTTTTATTTGGAAAAAATCGGTTTTTAATTTATAATATTCTGTTTGTTTTAGTTCATAATAATTTGTTTAATAACGCTATAATGCGGTTTTAGTACCTTGGAATATTTTCCCCAATTTGAACAAACAAAAAATATGTTAAAAACACAACGCGTTTATAATGACACATCTTAAAACTACTGAGCGAGAACAGCGTGGCAGCACGATTGTCGTGACAGCACGATTGACATACCAGTCGAAACATTAAAAGAAGGATTTGAGTAGTGTGGTAAAACTTACTCCTGAACATTAATGCCATAACTGAGTTAATATGAAGCTTGTCAGTCGGTTCTTGTTCACGTGAACGCAACTTCAATGCAAAAAAACCTCAAAACGTGGACACGTTCGACCATGAAAGACGCAGGTTTTAATGGTATCGCTATGATGTATGTTTGTAAACCATTCCAATTGACCGAAGGTATATTCTTCAGTTATGAGATTCCCCAGGACATAGAAGGGGCGTTCGACAATGATAATTGAAGAATAAAGCCTGTGTGTCATTTATTAAAAAATGTATGTTAAATTAATTGAACATGCGTTATAACGAAGAGAACGCATTTGCAAATCAAGTCTCACCATTCAGACGACCGGCCAATCGAGAACAGAGCTCTGAATTTTATTTGTATTTTAACCTGAATAAACCAGTGTTTTAGACAGTATTAAAGACTTTGAGTAGAACATTATATTACTTTAACTCGTACCCTAGTCAACTCGTAACCTTTTGGTCAAGTCGTTCCCCTGGTCAACTCGTACCCTAGTCAATTCGTACTCTGTCGATTAGAAGTGTATTGAAAATGAAGAGTGTCAGATGAAACGCATGTCATGGTGGATCATAAAACATATATTCCATGTTAATATAGTGAGAGTGAACTTTTTTTCTCAAAACTTTAATATGCATCGTCGGATACCCATTCCGCTCCTGTCCATTCATCCTGGAATGTAACGAAATTATTAGTCGTGGGTATCTGACGATGTTTAATATGGTGCAAACTTATGTTCCTTGCGAAAAAATGAATAAGAAATCATATGCAAAGTAAAATAAGTTTCGTGTCATAATACTGTTAATATTTAAAATCAATAAATGCCAATTAATGTTAAATTTCGGGACACTAGAATTTATTTTATGCTAAGCAGTGATATATAGAAAAATATCAGTGAGATATATCCCTATATCACTCACAGTGAGGGACTTCTTTTTTGGGTCCCAATTCAATGCAGTACATGAAACGGACCGTCATTGATGCCGGGCTAAAAACTGTGAAATGACGTCATTATTTTGACGTCATGACGTTATGATTCCCGCGATATTTTCCAATAAAATGTAAAATGATCAATAGTTGTAAACTCAAGCAGTCAGCATGCATGATAAATGTTTTTTCATTTTCATTTGTTAATAATAATATGATGATGATAATGTTAGTGTTTAAGAATGATAATGATAGAGATGATAAAAGTGATGATTGCTAAGATGATGTTGATGAGTGATGATAATGATGATGATGAAATAATAATGATACAGAATATTATTATTGTTTTATTATTATTATTATTATTATTATTATTATTATTAATTTATGATTAAAATTATTTTATTTTTTTATTAGTCGAAATACATTTATTACTTATAATAATAATAATAGCTATGATTGTGTTATTGATGATGTTATCTTGATTATTGTTATAGTCATTATTGTTATTATTATTATTATTATTGTTATTGTTGTTTGTTTTATTGTCATTGTCATTATTATTATGACAGTGGATATGTATAAACATGTGATTGATGTAATATGGTTTTGGCGCTAATTTGCGTCACTGCTGTTTTGACGTCGTGACGTCATTTCCTGTTTGTTTGCTTTTTGACGTCAATATACAATTGTTTTGTTGAGTAACATAATGAAAATGTAGCTAATTTGTAAAAACAAACTTTGAAAAAGCCTATTGAGGCGAAATATATCAGGAAAGAGTGAAGATTTTCTGTGTCAATAAAATGTAAAACAAAGGTTAATAAAGCATAAAATAAATAGAAAATTTGTTTGTTTTCGGTGTGATTACGCGTGATAGCATCACCGGAAAGGGAGATAATTTACATTTTTTCACTCGTGCAAGCGCTCGTAAAAATATTAATTGTCTACCTTTCCGGTGATGATATCACGCGTTATCACACCGAAAACAAACAAATATCCTCTATTTATTATTATTGTATCGATCAGTTGCTCATGTACAGTCGTTATTACCAAATGTAATCTATACTATATTACATTATAATTACAACTTTTTGCATTTTCCACATAAAAGCTGCATTCTGATTGGATAATCCGCCCACGTGACCTGTCATTCACACCTTGATGAACCGGCTGCGTATGCAAATTACCTCGTTATTATTCATGACCGTTCTAATTGTTCATTCTGTATTTACGAAATGATGTCATTGTTTTGCGCGAACCATTACGATGTTTTCTTTCATTCGCTATTTGCGAAATTACGTCATACTGTGTTCCGATGGAGTCGCGGTACTAACGATTTGTTGAATAACCAAACTGGAAAGATAACACTTAATTAAAACTTTTAATAAACGATTATAAGCTGTAAAAATATTTTACACACACATGGCAATCAACAAATAAACTAATATTTCATTTTGGAATCCTGCAAAACACCTAACCATACAACCCTGTCTATAAGTTAAATTTGAAAACTTGCAAGACGGAGTCACGGTCATCGGTAACAAGGGAAGCAATTCTTTCCAATTTTGAAAAATAGACAGTGTACGTTAATTACCAGAATGATAAAAACTTGTGTACAAAATCCACGGGGAACTACTCCTATTACTTTGGCACATACGACAGAATAAAACAATTTATTAAATGCTAAGTAGTGAAATATAGAAAAATATCAGTGAGATATATCCCTATATCACTCACAGTGAGGGACTACTTTTTTGGGTCCCGATTTAATACGGTAAATGAAACGGACCGTCATCGATGCCGGGCTCAAAACTGTGAAATGACGTCATTATTTTGACGTTATGATTCCCGTGATATTTTTCAATAAAATGTAAAACAACGGTTAATAAAGCATTAGATAAAAAGAAAATGTGTTTGTTTTCGGTGTGATAACGCGTGATATCATCACCGAAAAGGGATACAATTTACATATTTTCACTCGCGCAAGCTCTCTTGAAAATATTAATTGTGTCCCTTTACGGTGATGATATCACGCGTTATCACACCGGAAACAAACAAATATCCTCTATATCTTATTAAATACTTCAATGAAATCGGATGAGAATCATGCAAAAATTATACGAGCAAGATTTAACAAAACAATTTTTACTTGGCAAAATTCTATGCATTTTCAGATAGTTTTCATGATAAGGAGCCGAGTCTAGATAAAGAGTGGGATTTTGTTTATTGTTTACCGAGACTCCGTCCGTACCGCGACTCCATTGGAATAGAGTATATACACTATCGTTCGTAAACAAAATGGCTGATTTATCAGTTGCCGGTGTTGCATTCGATGCCATTTCTAACGCACATAGTGAAATTTTAATTGTTTTACCAAAAAGTCCACTATAAAACTGATCAACAGCGATGTGCTATGTCTGACGAGATATTTATATGCCGTTCGACGAAAATGAAACCGAAACTAAAACGGAGATTCCTACGCCGGAGGCTACACATCAGGTGCGGCCCTTAGACATTTTAAAATATAAGAATTGAATTTACGATTTTTCTGCATTTTATCGGCGTTTATGCCAATTAGGCGTAATTTTCCCGACAGTTCATTCATCGATGAAATGCAGAAAAATACTAATCAATTCTTAAATAATATGCTATAATATACTTTATTATACCTCACTTCGTTTTCACATTGTAAAATCCCATGTACCCATCTCTGCATAATTTTAATATGTCATGGCGTTGGAAAGTAATATACACCGAGCGGGGTATAATTTTTAATATACCACGCGCGTGACTAAATTATGCCCCGCGCGTGGGCCTAAAAATAGCAACTTGGGTTTTCCGAGAAATCCATATCAGCTAATGATCAGTAGGCGGGTAATTCCACAAATTATGGCCATTTTATTTCAAATTTCAGAAGAAAACCGAAGTGTTTATTTTTTGTTTGAAACAACACATTCCGACTATATAGATACAAGACCAATTGTCAGCAGCACTCAGTAGGCTATCAATATGACCAAAATGATGTGACCTTGACACCTATATCTGCCCAAATTGTCATTACCGCAACGGTGAAACACTTACAGATAATAGCTGTATTTGCACAAAAGTGCCATTTTTAATTGCGCATCATTTTAACACATTGAAATGTTCTATTGCATGTACAAATTTGCGATATTAAAACAAAAATAATTTGTTAGTTCGCTTTTGTTTTTCATTTTGTCTAAAAATATGCGACATACTTTATGAATAAATGCTAAAAAGATCTATTATAATTTCTAACTGCTTTTTAAATACTTTTTAATTTCTAAAGTAGTTGATTTTGATTATCATAATTTCAAGAATGTATTGTGTTTACTCTATACATTTTACAAATATTGTAGATAAATTATCTCGTTGCGGTAATGACAACTCGATTTGGTAATGACATGTCGTTGCGGAAATGACATCGGCTATGAAATACAGTCAAATATAACGGATATATTTACTTTAAATTAATGATTAACTCATTTTGTTGAAGGAAAACATCCATTTAATGAATTGAAGGCTCAATTAAATCAAGCATGTTTTATTTATCCAAATTTTATTAGCGTTGCGGGGATGACTGTTTCGATGACACTTTAGCAAAATTAATTCACTTGAAAATGCAAGAAATATTGTTTTACGTGCATTAAAAACCTTTCACATGAGAAAGAACCATAAAAAAATGTGAATGGCTTCAATGAGCAAAAACTAGATTCTATGTCGCCACAGTTTAATTTATCAGCACATACGTTTATGACAATTAGCAAGTATGTATATACGCAGTACGTATGACAGCTTTCCATTGACTTGGGATGATAATTAAAGTATAAGCTCTGCTATTATCCGGTCTAAAATATTCCCGCTTAAATTCCTGATGATGACGCAGTATGTTTGTTTCTGTATACGTCATCATTTCTAGAATGTTCAATGTTATTAATTTATTATGGTTTGTTGCGGTAATGACAAAATAACTCAAGGTGTATTTGGTCACCGTATACTGATGTAATACAACTACGTTACTTTTATTATGAATGGATAGGCACCGCATAATTGTGGACAAAAAAAAAACAGAGTGCAGTGCAAGAAAATGTTAATGTCTCTAGGTTTTCATCATTATATGACAATAATTTTAGTTCGACGAAACACAGTGGATATCGCTACTAAATATTCTTATAACATATTTTCCAGAAATTCGTCCCTCGTCATAGACGAAGTGAAAAAGTGTCCATGTCTTTAATTCATAAAGTGATTTTTCAGATATATATTCAGATTTCTCTTCCATTTTGGCTCGTGTGATAGAAGCTCATTTAAGTTTCTGTGATCTTATCACTGGATTTTTGTTGAAAAAATACGTTTGGAACTATAAACTTTATATTAAAACATTAGGTTTAAATGCGAATTATGCATATCATTCAATGCAGGACTTTTTTTGACCGAGCTCTACACCATGCTAGCACTATTTTACTAAAATTGAACGTTCATGTGTGGCTTAAATCATATTTTGTTCCGTGCAACTCGTGGTTTTATCATAGAGTATATGGATTATTAAATATTTGAATTTAAATACACATATATCGTGCCTGTTTAACGACTTTTTCCACGAAGTATACTGTGCATTCCAATTTTATTTCAGCAGTATGCGGTGACCATATGCGCTGAGTAACTGGTGTCGAACCAAAACATGTCACCATGCAAACTTTAATTTGTAAGAAATATGATAAAAAATGAAGCATCATATAATTTACTCTTATATACATATTTATTAGTCACATTTTTATGTTTTAATTAGTTATTTTCTTATATCAGTTGGTTAACATGTGGACACATCTTATGAGTGACAAATCATTTTTAGGCAAGTGTGCAATATAAAGATTTGTGATAACAGTTTTATATCACAAACTCATTTTGTTTTATTTCTTTCATCATGTAAAATAAATACAACACAGATTGCGGTTGGTTTATGAGCAAGAAAGTCTTCAAAATATCATTTTAACATGAGTGACACGCCTTTGGCCATTTTTTGTTGAATTACCCAGGCGCTTATAAAACTGTATTTTAAAAAATCAATGTCGATGAGCGCTTGATTTTCCAACAATTAACCTTAGTTAACAATGTACGACTAGATATAGTGTGTTCTTTGGATTACAATATTTTTGTTCGGTATAATAAAATTAATATTACAGGCATGTTGAGGGAGACAGTAAATATTGCTCCCCTCGAAGAGTGGTATCAACCTCGGCCTTTGTCCTCGCTGGACATCGATCTCCTCGGGGTGCAATATTTACGATACCCCTCAACTGCCTATGATCTTTATATAATATATAGCATGTTATAGTATGCTATAATACTAACGATTTGATATACAATTCAAAGATTTTGTTCTTAAATACCGCTCATGTATACCGTATAAACTCTATGTTTTCGGATACTTAAAAATAATAATTTTGTTCAGTGTCCGAAAATTTAGAGACATAAAATATTCCAAAATTTTGGGTGTCCGAACATTAACAGACACAGGAAAAATATTTAAATTACGTCACTTTATGTTTGGGTTTTTTATTTGGAAAAAATCGGTTTTTAATTTATAATATTCTGTTTGTTTTAGTTCATAATAATTTGTTTAATAACGCTATAATGCGGTTTTAGTACCTTGGAATATTTTCCCCAATTTGAACAAACAAAAAATATGTTAAAAACACAACGCGTTTATAATGACACATCTTAAAACTACTGAGCGAGAACAGCGTGGCAGCACGATTGTCGTGACAGCACGATTGACATACCAGTCGAAACATTAAAAGAAGGATTTGAGTAGTGTGGTAAAACTTACTCCTGAACATTAATGCCATAACTGAGTTAATATGAAGCTTGTCAGTCGGTTCTTGTTCACGTGAACGCAACTTCAATGCAAAAAAACCTCAAAACGTGGACACGTTCGACCATGAAAGACGCAGGTTTTAATGGTATCGCTATGATGTATGTTTGTAAACCATTCCAATTGACCGAAGGTATATTCTTCAGTTATGAGATTCCCCAGGACATAGAAGGGGCGTTCGACAATGATAATTGAAGAATAAAGCCTGTGTGTCATTTATTAAAAAATGTATGTTAAATTAATTGAACATGCGTTATAACGAAGAGAACGCATTTGCAAATCAAGTCTCACCATTCAGACGACCGGCCAATCGAGAACAGAGCTCTGAATTTTATTTGTATTTTAACCTGAATAAACCAGTGTTTTAGACAGTATTAAAGACTTTGAGTAGAACATTATATTACTTTAACTCGTACCCTAGTCAACTCGTAACCTTTTGGTCAAGTCGTTCCCCTGGTCAACTCGTACCCTAGTCAATTCGTACTCTGTCGATTAGAAGTGTATTGAAAATGAAGAGTGTCAGATGAAACGCATGTCATGGTGGATCATAAAACATATATTCCATGTTAATATAGTGAGAGTGAACTTTTTTTCTCAAAACTTTAATATGCATCGTCGGATACCCATTCCGCTCCTGTCCATTCATCCTGGAATGTAACGAAATTATTAGTCGTGGGTATCTGACGATGTTTAATATGGTGCAAACTTATGTTCCTTGCGAAAAAATGAATAAGAAATCATATGCAAAGTAAAATAAGTTTCGTGTCATAATACTGTTAATATTTAAAATCAATAAATGCCAATTAATGTTAAATTTCGGGACACTAGAATTTATTTTATGCTAAGCAGTGATATATAGAAAAATATCAGTGAGATATATCCCTATATCACTCACAGTGAGGGACTTCTTTTTTGGGTCCCAATTCAATGCAGTACATGAAACGGACCGTCATTGATGCCGGGCTAAAAACTGTGAAATGACGTCATTATTTTGACGTCATGACGTTATGATTCCCGCGATATTTTCCAATAAAATGTAAAACAAAGGTTAATAAAGCATAAAATAAATAGAAAATTTGTTTGTTTTCGGTGTGATTACGCGTGATAGCATCACCGGAAAGGGAGATAATTTACATTTTTTCACTCGTGCAAGCGCTCGTAAAAATATTAATTGTCTACCTTTCCGGTGATGATATCACGCGTTATCACACCGAAAACAAACAAATATCCTCTATTTATTATTATTGTATCGATCAGTTGCTCATGTACAGTCGTTATTACCAAATGTAATCTATACTATATTACATTATAATTACAACTTTTTGCATTTTCCACATAAAAGCTGCATTCTGATTGGATAATCCGCCCACGTGACCTGTCATTCACACCTTGATGAACCGGCTGCGTATGCAAATTACCTCGTTATTATTCATGACCGTTCTAATTGTTCATTCTGTATTTACGAAATGATGTCATTGTTTTGCGCGAACCATTACGATGTTTTCTTTCATTCGCTATTTGCGAAATTACGTCATACTGTGTTCCGATGGAGTCGCGGTACTAACGATTTGTTGAATAACCAAACTGGAAAGATAACACTTAATTAAAACTTTTAATAAACGATTATAAGCTGTAAAAATATTTTACACACACATGGCAATCAACAAATAAACTAATATTTCATTTTGGAATCCTGCAAAACACCTAACCATACAACCCTGTCTATAAGTTAAATTTGAAAACTTGCAAGACGGAGTCACGGTCATCGGTAACAAGGGAAGCAATTCTTTCCAATTTTGAAAAATAGACAGTGTACGTTAATTACCAGAATGATAAAAACTTGTGTACAAAATCCACGGGGAACTACTCCTATTACTTTGGCACATACGACAGAATAAAACAATTTATTAAATGCTAAGTAGTGAAATATAGAAAAATATCAGTGAGATATATCCCTATATCACTCACAGTGAGGGACTACTTTTTTGGGTCCCGATTTAATACGGTAAATGAAACGGACCGTCATCGATGCCGGGCTCAAAACTGTGAAATGACGTCATTATTTTGACGTTATGATTCCCGTGATATTTTTCAATAAAATGTAAAACAACGGTTAATAAAGCATTAGATAAAAAGAAAATGTGTTTGTTTTCGGTGTGATAACGCGTGATATCATCACCGAAAAGGGATACAATTTACATATTTTCACTCGCGCAAGCTCTCTTGAAAATATTAATTGTGTCCCTTTCCGGTGATGATATCACGCGTTATCACACCGGAAACAAACAAATATCCTCTATATCTTATTAAATACTTCAATGAAATCGGATGAGAATCATGCAAAAATTATACGAGCAAGATTTAACAAAACAATTTTTACTTGGCAAAATTCTATGCATTTTCAGATAGTTTTCATGATAAGGAGCCGAGTCTAGATAAAGAGTGGGATTTTGTTTATTGTTTACCGAGACTCCGTCCGTACCGCGACTCCATTGGAATAGAGTATATACACTATCGTTCGTAAACAAAATGGCTGATTTATCAGTTGCCGGTGTTGCATTCGATGCCATTTCTAACGCACATAGTGAAATTTTAATTGTTTTACCAAAAAGTCCACTATAAAACTGATCAACAGCGATGTGCTATGTCTGACGAGATATTTATATGCCGTTCGACGAAAATGAAACCGAAACTAAAACGGAGATTCCTACGCCGGAGGCTACACATCAGGTGCGGCCCTTAGACATTTTAAAATATAAGAATTGAATTTACGATTTTTCTGCATTTTATCGGCGTTTATGCCAATTAGGCGTAATTTTCCCGACAGTTCATTCATCGATGAAATGCAGAAAAATACTAATCAATTCTTAAATAATATGCTATAATATACTTTATTATACCTCACTTCGTTTTCACATTGTAAAATCCCATGTACCCATCTCTGCATAATTTTAATATGTCATGGCGTTGGAAAGTAATATACACCGAGCGGGGTATAATTTTTAATATACCACGCGCGTGACTAAATTATGCCCCGCGCGTGGGCCTAAAAATAGCAACTTGGGTTTTCCGAGAAATCCATATCAGCTAATGATCAGTAGGCGGGTAATTCCACAAATTATGGCCATTTTATTTCAAATTTCAGAAGAAAACCGAAGTGTTTATTTTTTGTTTGAAACAACACATTCCGACTATATAGATACAAGACCAATTGTCAGCAGCACTCAGTAGGCTATCAATATGACCAAAATGATGTGACCTTGACACCTATATCTGCCCAAATTGTCATTACCGCAACAGTGAAACACTTACAGATAATAGCTGTATTTGCACAAAAGTGCCATTTTTAATTGCGCATCATTTTAACACATTGAAATGTTCTATTGCATGTACAAATTTGCGATATTAAAACAAAAATAATTTGTTAGTTCGCTTTTGTTTTTCATTTTGTCTAAAAATATGCGACATACTTTATGAATAAATGCTAAAAAGATCTATTATAATTTCTAACTGCTTTTTAAATACTTTTTAATTTCTAAAGTAGTTGATTTTGATTATCATAATTTCAAGAATGTATTGTGTTTACTCTATACATTTTACAAATATTGTAGATAAATTATCTCGTTGCGGTAATGACAACTCGATTTGGTAATGACATGTCGTTGCGGAAATGACATCGGCTATGAAATACAGTCAAATATAACGGATATATTTACTTTAAATTAATGATTAACTCATTTTGTTGAAGGAAAACATCCATTTAATGAATTGAAGGCTCAATTAAATCAAGCATGTTTTATTTATCCAAATTTTATTAGCGTTGCGGGGATGACTGTTTCGATGACACTTTAGCAAAATTAATTCACTTGAAAATGCAAGAAATATTGTTTTACGTGCATTAAAAACCTTTCACATGAGAAAGAACCATAAAAAAATGTGAATGGCTTCAATGAGCAAAAACTAGATTCTATGTCGCCACAGTTTAATTTATCAGCACATACGTTTATGACAATTAGCAAGTATGTATATACGCAGTACGTATGACAGCTTTCCATTGACTTGGGATGATAATTAAAGTATAAGCTCTGCTATTATCCGGTCTAAAATATTCCCGCTTAAATTCCTGATGATGACGCAGTATGTTTGTTTCTGTATACGTCATCATTTCTAGAATGTTCAATGTTATTAATTTATTATGGTTTGTTGCGGTAATGACAAAATAACTCAAGGTGTATTTGGTCACCGTATACTGATGTAATACAACTACGTTACTTTTATTATGAATGGATAGGCACCGCATAATTGTGGACAAAAAAAAAACAGAGTGCAGTGCAAGAAAATGTTAATGTCTCTAGGTTTTCATCATTATATGACAATAATTTTAGTTCGACGAAACACAGTGGATATCGCTACTAAATATTCTTATAACATATTTTCCAGAAATTCGTTCCTCGTCATAGACGAAGTGAAAAAGTGTCCATGTCTTTAATTCATAAAGTGATTTTTCAGATATATATTCAGATTTCTCTTCCATTTTGGCTCGTGTGATAGAAGCTCATTTAAGTTTCTGTGATCTTATCACTGGATTTTTGTTGAAAAAATACGTTTGGAACTATAAACTTTATATTAAAACATTAGGTTTAAATGCGAATTATGCATATCATTCAATGCAGGACTTTTTTTGACCGAGCTCTACACCATGCTAGCACTATTTTACTAAAATTGAACGTTCATGTGTGGCTTAAATCATATTTTGTTCCGTGCAACTCGTGGTTTTATCATAGAGTATATGGATTATTAAATATTTGAATTTAAATACACATATATCGTGCCTGTTTAACGACTTTTTCCACGAAGTATACTGTGCATTCCAATTTTATTTCAGCAGTATGCGGTGACCATATGCGCTGAGTAACTGGTGTCGAACCAAAACATGTCACCATGCAAACTTTAATTTGTAAGAAATATGATAAAAAATGAAGCATCATATAATTTACTCTTATATACATATTTATTAGTCACATTTTTATGTTTTAATTAGTTATTTTCTTATATCAGTTGGTTAACATGTGGACACATCTTATGAGTGACAAATCATTTTTAGGCAAGTGTGCAATATAAAGATTTGTGATAACAGTTTTATATCACAAACTCATTTTGTTTTATTTCTTTCATCATGTAAAATAAATACAACACAGATTGCGGTTGGTTTATGAGCAAGAAAGTCTTCAAAATATCATTTTAACATGAGTGACACGCCTTTGGCCATTTTTTGTTGAATTACCCAGGCGCTTATAAAACTGTATTTTAAAAAATCAATGTCGATGAGCGCTTGATTTTCCAACAATTAACCTTAGTTAACAATGTACGACTAGATATAGTGTGTTCTTTGGATTACAATATTTTTGTTCGGTATAATAAAATTAATATTACAGGCATGTTGAGGGAGACAGTAAATATTGCTCCCCTCGAAGAGTGGTATCAACCTCGGCCTTTGTCCTCGCTGGACATCGATCTCCTCGGGGTGCAATATTTACGATACCCCTCAACTGCCTATGATCTTTATATAATATATAGCATGTTATAGTATGCTATAATACTAACGATTTGATATACAATTCAAAGATTTTGTTCTTAAATACCGCTCATGTATACCGTATAAACTCTATGTTTTCGGATACTTAAAAATAATAATTTTGTTCAGTGTCCGAAAATTTAGAGACATAAAATATTCCAAAATTTTGGGTGTCCGAACATTAACAGACACAGGAAAAATATTTAAATTACGTCACTTTATGTTTGGTTTTTTTATTTGGAAAAAATCGGTTTTTAATTTATAATATTCTGTTTGTTTTAGTTCATAATAATTTGTTTAATAACGCTATAATGCGGTTTTAGTACCTTGGAATATTTTCCCCAATTTGAACAAACAAAAAATATGTTAAAAACACAACGCGTTTATAATGACACATCTTAAAACTACTGAGCGAGAACAGCGTGGCAGCACGATTGTCGTGACAGCACGATTGACATACCAGTCGAAACATTAAAAGAAGGATTTGAGTAGTGTGGTAAAACTTACTCCTGAACATTAATGCCATAACTGAGTTAATATGAAGCTTGTCAGTCGGTTCTTGTTCACGTGAACGCAACTTCAATGCAAAAAAACCTCAAAACGTGGACACGTTCGACCATGAAAGACGCAGGTTTTAATGGTATCGCTATGATGTATGTTTGTAAACCATTCCAATTGACCGAAGGTATATTCTTCAGTTATGAGATTCCCCAGGACATAGAAGGGGCGTTCGACAATGATAATTGAAGAATAAAGCCTGTGTGTCATTTATTAAAAAATGTATGTTAAATTAATTGAACATGCGTTATAACGAAGAGAACGCATTTGCAAATCAAGTCTCACCATTCAGACGACCGGCCAATCGAGAACAGAGCTCTGAATTTTATTTGTATTTTAACCTGAATAAACCAGTGTTTTAGACAGTATTAAAGACTTTGAGTAGAACATTATATTACTTTAACTCGTACCCTAGTCAACTCGTAACCTTTTGGTCAAGTCGTTCCCCTGGTCAACTCGTACCCTAGTCAATTCGTACTCTGTCGATTAGAAGTGTATTGAAAATGAAGAGTGTCAGATGAAACGCATGTCATGGTGGATCATAAAACATATATTCCATGTTAATATAGTGAGAGTGAACTTTTTTTTCTCAAAACTTTAATATGCATCGTCGGATACCCATTCCGCTCCTGTCCATTCATCCTGGAATGTAACGAAATTATTAGTCGTGGGTATCTGACGATGTTTAATATGGTGCAAACTTATGTTCCTTGCGAAAAAATGAATAAGAAATCATATGCAAAGTAAAATAAGTTTCGTGTCATAATACTGTTAATATTTAAAATCAATAAATGCCAATTAATGTTAAATTTCGGGACACTAGAATTTATTTTATGCTAAGCAGTGATATATAGAAAAATATCAGTGAGATATATCCCTATATCACTCACAGTGAGGGACTTCTTTTTTGGGTCCCAATTCAATGCAGTACATGAAACGGACCGTCATTGATGCCGGGCTAAAAACTGTGAAATGACGTCATTATTTTGACGTCATGACGTTATGATTCCCGCGATATTTTCCAATAAAATGTAAAACAAAGGTTAATAAAGCATAAAATAAATAGAAAATTTGTTTGTTTTCGGTGTGATTACGCGTGATAGCATCACCGGAAAGGGAGATAATTTACATTTTTTCACTCGTGCAAGCGCTCGTAAAAATATTAATTGTCTACCTTTCCGGTGATGATATCACGCGTTATCACACCGAAAACAAACAAATATCCTCTATTTATTATTATTGTATCGATCAGTTGCTCATGTACAGTCGTTATTACCAAATGTAATCTATACTATATTACATTATAATTACAACTTTTTGCATTTTCCACATAAAAGCTGCATTCTGATTGGATAATCCGCCCACGTGACCTGTCATTCACACCTTGATGAACCGGCTGCGTATGCAAATTACCTCGTTATTATTCATGACCGTTCTAATTGTTCATTCTGTATTTACGAAATGATGTCATTGTTTTGCGCGAACCATTACGATGTTTTCTTTCATTCGCTATTTGCGAAATTACGTCATACTGTGTTCCGATGGAGTCGCGGTACTAACGATTTGTTGAATAACCAAACTGGAAAGATAACACTTAATTAAAACTTTTAATAAACGATTATAAGCTGTAAAAATATTTTACACACACATGGCAATCAACAAATAAACTAATATTTCATTTTGGAATCCTGCAAAACACCTAACCATACAACCCTGTCTATAAGTTAAATTTGAAAACTTGCAAGACGGAGTCACGGTCATCGGTAACAAGGGAAGCAATTCTTTCCAATTTTGAAAAATAGACAGTGTACGTTAATTACCAGAATGATAAAAACTTGTGTACAAAATCCACGGGGAACTACTCCTATTACTTTGGCACATACGACAGAATAAAACAATTTATTAAATGCTAAGTAGTGAAATATAGAAAAATATCAGTGAGATATATCCCTATATCACTCACAGTGAGGGACTACTTTTTTGGGTCCCGATTTAATACGGTAAATGAAACGGACCGTCATCGATGCCGGGCTCAAAACTGTGAAATGACGTCATTATTTTGACGTTATGATTCCCGTGATATTTTTCAATAAAATGTAAAACAACGGTTAATAAAGCATTAGATAAAAAGAAAATGTGTTTGTTTTCGGTGTGATAACGCGTGATATCATCACCGAAAAGGGATACAATTTACATATTTTCACTCGCGCAAGCTCTCTTGAAAATATTAATTGTGTCCCTTTACGGTGATGATATCACGCGTTATCACACCGGAAACAAACAAATATCCTCTATATCTTATTAAATACTTCAATGAAATCGGATGAGAATCATGCAAAAATTATACGAGCAAGATTTAACAAAACAATTTTTACTTGGCAAAATTCTATGCATTTTCAGATAGTTTTCATGATAAGGAGCCGAGTCTAGATAAAGAGTGGGATTTTGTTTATTGTTTACCGAGACTCCGTCCGTACCGCGACTCCATTGGAATAGAGTATATACACTATCGTTCGTAAACAAAATGGCTGATTTATCAGTTGCCGGTGTTGCATTCGATGCCATTTCTAACGCACATAGTGAAATTTTAATTGTTTTACCAAAAAGTCCACTATAAAACTGATCAACAGCGATGTGCTATGTCTGACGAGATATTTATATGCCGTTCGACGAAAATGAAACCGAAACTAAAACGGAGATTCCTACGCCGGAGGCTACACATCAGGTGCGGCCCTTAGACATTTTAAAATATAAGAATTGAATTTACGATTTTTCTGCATTTTATCGGCGTTTATGCCAATTAGGCGTAATTTTCCCGACAGTTCATTCATCGATGAAATGCAGAAAAATACTAATCAATTCTTAAATAATATGCTATAATATACTTTATTATACCTCACTTCGTTTTCACATTGTAAAATCCCATGTACCCATCTCTGCATAATTTTAATATGTCATGGCGTTGGAAAGTAATATACACCGAGCGGGGTATAATTTTTAATATACCACGCGCGTGACTAAATTATGCCCCGCGCGTGGGCCTAAAAATAGCAACTTGGGTTTTCCGAGAAATCCATATCAGCTAATGATCAGTAGGCGGGTAATTCCACA
The DNA here is from genome assembly GCA_027627225.1 of Congeria kusceri. NCBI lineage: Eukaryota > Metazoa > Mollusca > Bivalvia > Myida > Dreissenidae > Congeria > Congeria kusceri. Next base: position 49,687,417 of record CM051031.1, on the reverse strand, counting down.
AATTATGGCCATTTTATTTCAAATTTCAGAAGAAAACCGAAGTGTTTATTTTTTGTTTGAAACAACACATTCCGACTATATAGATACAAGACCAATTGTCAGCAGCACTCAGTAGGCTATCAATATGACCAAAATGATGTGACCTTGACACCTATATCTGCCCAAATTGTCATTACCGCAACGGTGAAACACTTACAGATAATAGCTGTATTTGCACAAAAGTGCCATTTTTAATTGCGCATCATTTTAACACATTGAAATGTTCTATTGCATGTACAAATTTGCGATATTAAAACAAAAATAATTTGTTAGTTCGCTTTTGTTTTTCATTTTGTCTAAAAATATGCGACATACTTTATGAATAAATGCTAAAAAGATCTATTATAATTTCTAACTGCTTTTTAAATACTTTTTAATTTCTAAAGTAGTTGATTTTGATTATCATAATTTCAAGAATGTATTGTGTTTACTCTATACATTTTACAAATATTGTAGATAAATTATCTCGTTGCGGTAATGACAACTCGATTTGGTAATGACATGTCGTTGCGGAAATGACATCGGCTATGAAATACAGTCAAATATAACGGATATATTTACTTTAAATTAATGATTAACTCATTTTGTTGAAGGAAAACATCCATTTAATGAATTGAAGGCTCAATTAAATCAAGCATGTTTTATTTATCCAAATTTTATTAGCGTTGCGGGGATGACTGTTTCGATGACACTTTAGCAAAATTAATTCACTTGAAAATGCAAGAAATATTGTTTTACGTGCATTAAAAACCTTTCACATGAGAAAGAACCATAAAAAAATGTGAATGGCTTCAATGAGCAAAAACTAGATTCTATGTCGCCACAGTTTAATTTATCAGCACATACGTTTATGACAATTAGCAAGTATGTATATACGCAGTACGTATGACAGCTTTCCATTGACTTGGGATGATAATTAAAGTATAAGCTCTGCTATTATCCGGTCTAAAATATTCCCGCTTAAATTCCTGATGATGACGCAGTATGTTTGTTTCTGTATACGTCATCATTTCTAGAATGTTCAATGTTATTAATTTATTATGGTTTGTTGCGGTAATGACAAAATAACTCAAGGTGTATTTGGTCACCGTATACTGATGTAATACAACTACGTTACTTTTATTATGAATGGATAGGCACCGCATAATTGTGGACAAAAAAAAAACAGAGTGCAGTGCAAGAAAATGTTAATGTCTCTAGGTTTTCATCATTATATGACAATAATTTTAGTTCGACGAAACACAGTGGATATCGCTACTAAATATTCTTATAACATATTTTCCAGAAATTCGTTCCTCGTCATAGACGAAGTGAAAAAGTGTCCATGTCTTTAATTCATAAAGTGATTTTTCAGATATATATTCAGATTTCTCTTCCATTTTGGTTCGTGTGATAGAAGCTCATTTAAGTTTCTGTGATCTTATCACTGGATTTTTGTTGAAAAAATACGTTTGGAACTATAAACTTTATATTAAAACATTAGGTTTAAATGCGAATTATGCATATCATTCAATGCAGGACTTTTTTTGACCGAGCTCTACACCATGCTAGCACTATTTTACTAAAATTGAACGTTCATGTGTGGCTTAAATCATATTTTGTTCCGTGCAACTCGTGGTTTTATCATAGAGTATATGGATTATTAAATATTTGAATTTAAATACACATATATCGTGCCTGTTTAACGACTTTTTCCACGAAGTATACTGTGCATTCCAATTTTATTTCAGCAGTATGCGGTGACCATATGCGCTGAGTAACTGGTGTCGAACCAAAACATGTCACCATGCAAACTTTAATTTGTAAGAAATATGATAAAAAATGAAGCATCATATAATTTACTCTTATATACATATTTATTAGTCACATTTTTATGTTTTAATTAGTTATTTTCTTATATCAGTTGGTTAACATGTGGACACATCTTATGAGTGACAAATCATTTTTAGGCAAGTGTGCAATATAAAGATTTGTGATAACAGTTTTATATCACAAACTCATTTTGTTTTATTTCTTTCATCATGTAAAATAAATACAACACAGATTGCGGTTGGTTTATGAGCAAGAAAGTCTTCAAAATATCATTTTAACATGAGTGACACGCCTTTGGCCATTTTTTGTTGAATTACCCAGGCGCTTATAAAACTGTATTTTAAAAAATCAATGTCGATGAGCGCTTGATTTTCCAACAATTAACCTTAGTTAACAATGTACGACTAGATATAGTGTGTTCTTTGGATTACAATATTTTTGTTCGGTATAATAAAATTAATATTACAGGCATGTTGAGGGAGACAGTAAATATTGCTCCCCTCGAAGAGTGGTATCAACCTCGGCCTTTGTCCTCGCTGGACATCGATCTCCTCGGGGTGCAATATTTACGATACCCCTCAACTGCCTATGATCTTTATATAATATATAGCATGTTATAGTATGCTATAATACTAACGATTTGATATACAATTCAAAGATTTTGTTCTTAAATACCGCTCATGTATACCGTATAAACTCTATGTTTTCGGATACTTAAAAATAATAATTTTGTTCAGTGTCCGAAAATTTAGAGACATAAAATATTCCAAAATTTTGGGTGTCCGAACATTAACAGACACAGGAAACATATTTAAATTACGTCACTTTATGTTTGGTTTTTTTATTTGGAAAAAATCGGTTTTTAATTTATAATATTCTGTTTGTTTTAGTTCATAATAATTTGTTTAATAACGCTATAATGCGGTTTTAGTACCTTGGAATATTTTCCCCAATTTGAACAAACAAAAAATATGTTAAAAACACAACGCGTTTATAATGACACATCTTAAAACTACTGAGCGAGAACAGCGTGGCAGCACGATTGTCGTGACAGCACGATTGACATACCAGTCGAAACATTAAAAGAAGGATTTGAGTAGTGTGGTAAAACTTACTCCTGAACATTAATGCCATAACTGAGTTAATATGAAGCTTGTCAGTCGGTTCTTGTTCACGTGAACGCAACTTCAATGCAAAAAAACCTCAAAACGTGGACACGTTCGACCATGAAAGACGCAGGTTTTAATGGTATCGCTATGATGTATGTTTGTAAACCATTCCAATTGACCGAAGGTATATTCTTCAGTTATGAGATTCCCCAGGACATAGAAGGGGCGTTCGACAATGATAATTGAAGAATAAAGCCTGTGTGTCATTTATTAAAAAATGTATGTTAAATTAATTGAACATGCGTTATAACGAAGAGAACGCATTTGCAAATCAAGTCTCACCATTCAGACGACCGGCCAATCGAGAACAGAGCTCTGAATTTTATTTGTATTTTAACCTGAATAAACCAGTGTTTTAGACAGTATTAAAGACTTTGAGTAGAACATTATATTACTTTAACTCGTACCCTAGTCAACTCGTAACCTTTTGGTCAAGTCGTTCCCCTGGTCAACTCGTACCCTAGTCAATTCGTACTCTGTCGATTAGAAGTGTATTGAAAATGAAGAGTGTCAGATGAAACGCATGTCATGGTGGATCATAAAACATATATTCCATGTTAATATAGTGAGAGTGAACTTTTTTTTCTCAAAACTTTAATATGCATCGTCGGATACCCATTCCGCTCCTGTCCATTCATCCTGGAATGTAACGAAATTATTAGTCGTGGGTATCTGACGATGTTTAATATGGTGCAAACTTATGTTCCTTGCGAAAAAATGAATAAGAAATCATATGCAAAGTAAAATAAGTTTCGTGTCATAATACTGTTAATATTTAAAATCAATAAATGCCAATTAATGTTAAATTTCGGGACACTAGAATTTATTTTATGCTAAGCAGTGATATATAGAAAAATATCAGTGAGATATATCCCTATATCACTCACAGTGAGGGACTTCTTTTTTGGGTCCCAATTCAATGCAGTACATGAAACGGACCGTCATTGATGCCGGGCTCAAAACTGTGAAATGACGTCATTATTTTGACGTCATGACGTTATGATTCCCGCGATATTTTCCAATAAAATGTAAAACAAAGGTTAATAAAGCATAAAATAAATAGAAAATTTGTTTGTTTTCGGTGTGATTACGCGTGATAGCATCACCGGAAAGGGAGATAATTTACATTTTTTCACTCGTGCAAGCGCTCGTAAAAATATTAATTGTCTACCTTTCCGGTGATGATATCACGCGTTATCACACCGAAAACAAACAAATATCCTCTATTTATTATTATTGTATCGATCAGTTGCTCATGTACAGTCGTTATTACCAAATGTAATCTATACTATATTACATTATAATTACAACTTTTTGCATTTTCCACATAAAAGCTGCATTCTGATTGGATAATCCGCCCACGTGACCTGTCATTCACACCTTGATGAACCGGCTGCGTATGCAAATTACCTCGTTATTATTCATGACCGTTCTAATTGTTCATTCTGTATTTACGAAATGATGTCATTGTTTTGCGCGAACCATTACGATGTTTTCTTTCATTCGCTATTTGCGAAATTACGTCATACTGTGTTCCGATGGAGTCGCGGTACTAACGATTTGTTGAATAACCAAACTGGAAAGATAACACTTAATTAAAACTTTTAATAAACGATTATAAGCTGTAAAAATATTTTACACACACATGGCAATCAACAAATAAACTAATATTTCATTTTGGAATCCTGCAAAACACCTAACCATACAACCCTGTCTATAAGTTAAATTTGAAAACTTGCAAGACGGAGTCACGGTCATCGGTAACAAGGGAAGCAATTCTTTCCAATTTTGAAAAATAGACAGTGTACGTTAATTACCAGAATGATAAAAACTTGTGTACAAAATCCACGGGGAACTACTCCTATTACTTTGGCACATACGACAGAATAAAACAATTTATTAAATGCTAAGTAGTGAAATATAGAAAAATATCAGTGAGATATATCCCTATATCACTCACAGTGAGGGACTACTTTTTTGGGTCCCGATTTAATACGGTAAATGAAACGGACCGTCATCGATGCCGGGCTCAAAACTGTGAAATGACGTCATTATTTTGACGTTATGATTCCCGTGATATTTTTCAATAAAATGTAAAACAACGGTTAATAAAGCATTAGATAAAAAGAAAATGTGTTTGTTTTCGGTGTGATAACGCGTGATATCATCACCGAAAAGGGATACAATTTACATATTTTCACTCGCGCAAGCTCTCTTGAAAATATTAATTGTGTCCCTTTACGGTGATGATATCACGCGTTATCACACCGGAAACAAACAAATATCCTCTATATCTTATTAAATACTTCAATGAAATCGGATGAGAATCATGCAAAAATTATACGAGCAAGATTTAACAAAACAATTTTTACTTGGCAAAATTCTATGCATTTTCAGATAGTTTTCATGATAAGGAGCCGAGTCTAGATAAAGAGTGGGATTTTGTTTATTGTTTACCGAGACTCCGTCCGTACCGCGACTCCATTGGAATAGAGTATATACACTATCGTTCGTAAACAAAATGGCTGATTTATCAGTTGCCGGTGTTGCATTCGATGCCATTTCTAACGCACATAGTGAAATTTTAATTGTTTTACCAAAAAGTCCACTATAAAACTGATCAACAGCGATGTGCTATGTCTGACGAGATATTTATATGCCGTTCGACGAAAATGAAACCGAAACTAAAACGGAGATTCCTACGCCGGAGGCTACACATCAGGTGCGGCCCTTAGACATTTTAAAATATAAGAATTGAATTTACGATTTTTCTGCATTTTATCGGCGTTTATGCCAATTAGGCGTAATTTTCCCGACAGTTCATTCATCGATGAAATGCAGAAAAATACTAATCAATTCTTAAATAATATGCTATAATATACTTTATTATACCTCACTTCGTTTTCACATTGTAAAATCCCATGTACCCATCTCTGCATAATTTTAATATGTCATGGCGTTGGAAAGTAATATACACCGAGCGGGGTATAATTTTTAATATACCACGCGCGTGACTAAATTATGCCCCGCGCGTGGGCCTAAAAATAGCAACTTGGGTTTTCCGAGAAATCCATATCAGCTAATGATCAGTAGGCGGGTAATTCCACAAATTATGGCCATTTTATTTCAAATTTCAGAAGAAAACCGAAGTGTTTATTTTTTGTTTGAAACAACACATTCCGACTATATAGATACAAGACCAATTGTCAGCAGCACTCAGTAGGCTATCAATATGACCAAAATGATGTGACCTTGACACCTATATCTGCCCAAATTGTCATTACCGCAACGGTGAAACACTTACAGATAATAGCTGTATTTGCACAAAAGTGCCATTTTTAATTGCGCATCATTTTAACACATTGAAATGTTCTATTGCATGTACAAATTTGCGATATTAAAACAAAAATAATTTGTTAGTTCGCTTTTGTTTTTCATTTTGTCTAAAAATATGCGACATACTTTATGAATAAATGCTAAAAAGATCTATTATAATTTCTAACTGCTTTTTAAATACTTTTTAATTTCTAAAGTAGTTGATTTTGATTATCATAATTTCAAGAATGTATTGTGTTTACTCTATACATTTTACAAATATTGTAGATAAATTATCTCGTTGCGGTAATGACAACTCGATTTGGTAATGACATGTCGTTGCGGAAATGACATCGGCTATGAAATACAGTCAAATATAACGGATATATTTACTTTAAATTAATGATTAACTCATTTTGTTGAAGGAAAACATCCATTTAATGAATTGAAGGCTCAATTAAATCAAGCATGTTTTATTTATCCAAATTTTATTAGCGTTGCGGGGATGACTGTTTCGATGACACTTTAGCAAAATTAATTCACTTGAAAATGCAAGAAATATTGTTTTACGTGCATTAAAAACCTTTCACATGAGAAAGAACCATAAAAAAATGTGAATGGCTTCAATGAGCAAAAACTAGATTCTATGTCGCCACAGTTTAATTTATCAGCACATACGTTTATGACAATTAGCAAGTATGTATATACGCAGTACGTATGACAGCTTTCCATTGACTTGGGATGATAATTAAAGTATAAGCTCTGCTATTATCCGGTCTAAAATATTCCCGCTTAAATTCCTGATGATGACGCAGTATGTTTGTTTCTGTATACGTCATCATTTCTAGAATGTTCAATGTTATTAATTTATTATGGTTTGTTGCGGTAATGACAAAATAACTCAAGGTGTATTTGGTCACCGTATACTGATGTAATACAACTACGTTACTTTTATTATGAATGGATAGGCACCGCATAATTGTGGACAAAAAAAAAACAGAGTGCAGTGCAAGAAAATGTTAATGTCTCTAGGTTTTCATCATTATATGACAATAATTTTAGTTCGACGAAACACAGTGGATATCGCTACTAAATATTCTTATAACATATTTTCCAGAAATTCGTCCCTCGTCATAGACGAAGTGAAAAAGTGTCCATGTCTTTAATTCATAAAGTGATTTTTCAGATATATATTCAGATTTCTCTTCCATTTTGGCTCGTGTGATAGAAGCTCATTTAAGTTTCTGTGATCTTATCACTGGATTTTTGTTGAAAAAATACGTTTGGAACTATAAACTTTATATTAAAACATTAGGTTTAAATGCGAATTATGCATATCATTCAATGCAGGACTTTTTTTTGACCGAGCTCTACACCATGCTAGCACTATTTTACTAAAATTGAACGTTCATGTGTGGCTTAAATCATATTTTGTTCCGTGCAACTCGTGGTTTTATCATAGAGTATATGGATTATTAAATATTTGAATTTAAATACACATATATCGTGCCTGTTTAACGACTTTTTCCACGAAGTATACTGTGCATTCCAATTTTATTTCAGCAGTATGCGGTGACCATATGCGCTGAGTAACTGGTGTCGAACCAAAACATGTCACCATGCAAACTTTAATTTGTAAGAAATATGATAAAAAATGAAGCATCATATAATTTACTCTTATATACATATTTATTAGTCACATTTTTATGTTTTAATTAGTTATTTTCTTATATCAGTTGGTTAACATGTGGACACATCTTATGAGTGACAAATCATTTTTAGGCAAGTGTGCAATATAAAGATTTGTGATAACAGTTTTATATCACAAACTCATTTTGTTTTATTTCTTTCATCATGTAAAATAAATACAACACAGATTGCGGTTGGTTTATGAGCAAGAAAGTCTTCAAAATATCATTTTAACATGAGTGACACGCCTTTGGCCATTTTTTGTTGAATTACCCAGGCGCTTATAAAACTGTATTTTAAAAAATCAATGTCGATGAGCGCTTGATTTTCCAACAATTAACCTTAGTTAACAATGTACGACTAGATATAGTGTGTTCTTTGGATTACAATATTTTTGTTCGGTATAATAAAATTAATATTACAGGCATGTTGAGGGAGACAGTAAATATTGCTCCCCTCGAAGAGTGGTATCAACCTCGGCCTTTGTCCTCGCTGGACATCGATCTCCTCGGGGTGCAATATTTACGATACCCCTCAACTGCCTATGATCTTTATATAATATATAGCATGTTATAGTATGCTATAATACTAACGATTTGATATACAATTCAAAGATTTTGTTCTTAAATACCGCTCATGTATACCGTATAAACTCTATGTTTTCGGATACTTAAAAATAATAATTTTGTTCAGTGTCCGAAAATTTAGAGACATAAAATATTCCAAAATTTTGGGTGTCCGAACATTAACAGACACAGGAAAAATATTTAAATTACGTCACTTTATGTTTGGTTTTTTTATTTGGAAAAAATCGGTTTTTAATTTATAATATTCTGTTTGTTTTAGTTCATAATAATTTGTTTAATAACGCTATAATGCGGTTTTAGTACCTTGGAATATTTTCCCCAATTTGAACAAACAAAAAATATGTTAAAAACACAACGCGTTTATAATGACACATCTTAAAACTACTGAGCGAGAACAGCGTGGCAGCACGATTGTCGTGACAGCACGATTGACATACCAGTCGAAACATTAAAAGAAGGATTTGAGTAGTGTGGTAAAACTTACTCCTGAACATTAATGCCATAACTGAGTTAATATGAAGCTTGTCAGTCGGTTCTTGTTCACGTGAACGCAACTTCAATGCAAAAAACCTCAAAACGTGGACACGTTCGACCATGAAAGACGCAGGTTTTAATGGTATCGCTATGATGTATGTTTGTAAACCATTCCAATTGACCGAAGGTATATTCTTCAGTTATGAGATTCCCCAGGACATAGAAGGGGCGTTCGACAATGATAATTGAAGAATAAAGCCTGTGTGTCATTTATTAAAAAATGTATGTTAAATTAATTGAACATGCGTTATAACGAAGAGAACGCATTTGCAAATCAAGTCTCACCATTCAGACGACCGGCCAATCGAGAACAGAGCTCTGAATTTTATTTGTATTTTAACCTGAATAAACCAGTGTTTTAGACAGTATTAAAGACTTTGAGTAGAACATTATATTACTTTAACTCGTACCCTAGTCAACTCGTAACCTTTTGGTCAAGTCGTTCCCCTGGTCAACTCGTACCCTAGTCAATTCGTACTCTGTCGATTAGAAGTGTATTGAAAATGAAGAGTGTCAGATGAAACGCATGTCATGGTGGATCATAAAACATATATTCCATGTTAATATAGTGAGAGTGAACTTTTTTTTCTCAAAACTTTAATATGCATCGTCGGATACCCATTCCGCTCCTGTCCATTCATCCTGGAATGTAACGAAATTATTAGTCGTGGGTATCTGACGATGTTTAATATGGTGCAAACTTATGTTCCTTGCGAAAAAATGAATAAGAAATCATATGCAAAGTAAAATAAGTTTCGTGTCATAATACTGTTAATATTTAAAATCAATAAATGCCAATTAATGTTAAATTTCGGGACACTAGAATTTATTTTATGCTAAGCAGTGATATATAGAAAAATATCAGTGAGATATATCCCTATATCACTCACAGTGAGGGACTTCTTTTTTGGGTCCCAATTCAATGCAGTACATGAAACGGACCGTCATTGATGCCGGGCTAAAAACTGTGAAATGACGTCATTATTTTGACGTCATGACGTTATGATTCCCGCGATATTTTCCAATAAAATGTAAAACAAAGGTTAATAAAGCATAAAATAAATAGAAAATTTGTTTGTTTTCGGTGTGATTACGCGTGATAGCATCACCGGAAAGGGAGATAATTTACATTTTTTCACTCGTGCAAGCGCTCGTAAAAATATTAATTGTCTACCTTTCCGGTGATGATATCACGCGTTATCACACCGAAAACAAACAAATATCCTCTATTTATTATTATTGTATCGATCAGTTGCTCATGTACAGTCGTTATTACCAAATGTAATCTATACTATATTACATTATAATTACAACTTTTTGCATTTTCCACATAAAAGCTGCATTCTGATTGGATAATCCGCCCACGTGACCTGTCATTCACACCTTGATGAACCGGCTGCGTATGCAAATTACCTCGTTATTATTCATGACCGTTCTAATTGTTCATTCTGTATTTACGAAATGATGTCATTGTTTTGCGCGAACCATTACGATGTTTTCTTTCATTCGCTATTTGCGAAATTACGTCATACTGTGTTCCGATGGAGTCGCGGTACTAACGATTTGTTGAATAACCAAACTGGAAAGATAACACTTAATTAAAACTTTTAATAAACGATTATAAGCTGTAAAAATATTTTACACACACATGGCAATCAACAAATAAACTAATATTTCATTTTGGAATCCTGCAAAACACCTAACCATACAACCCTGTCTATAAGTTAAATTTGAAAACTTGCAAGACGGAGTCACGGTCATCGGTAACAAGGGAAGCAATTCTTTCCAATTTTGAAAAATAGACAGTGTACGTTAATTACAAGAATGATAAAAACTTGTGTACAAAATCCACGGGGAACTACTCCTATTACTTTGGCACATACGACAGAATAAAACAATTTATTAAATGCTAAGTAGTGAAATATAGAAAAATATCAGTGAGATATATCCCTATATCACTCACAGTGAGGGACTACTTTTTTGGGTCCCGATTTAATACGGTAAATGAAACGGACCGTCATCGATGCCGGGCTCAAAACTGTGAAATGACGTCATTATTTTGACGTTATGATTCCCGTGATATTTTTCAATAAAATGTAAAACAACGGTTAATAAAGCATTAGATAAAAAGAAAATGTGTTTGTTTTCGGTGTGATAACGCGTGATATCATCACCGAAAAGGGATACAATTTACATATTTTCACTCGCGCAAGCTCTCTTGAAAATATTAATTGTGTCCCTTTCCGGTGATGATATCACGCGTTATCACACCGGAAACAAACAAATATCCTCTATATCTTATTAAATACTTCAATGAAATCGGATGAGAATCATGCAAAAATTATACGAGCAAGATTTAACAAAACAATTTTTACTTGGCAAAATTCTATGCATTTTCAGATAGTTTTCATGATAAGGAGCCGAGTCTAGATAAAGAGTGGGATTTTGTTTATTGTTTACCGAGACTCCGTCCGTACCGCGACTCCATTGGAATAGAGTATATACACTATCGTTCGTAAACAAAATGGCTGATTTATCAGTTGCCGGTGTTGCATTCGATGCCATTTCTAACGCACATAGTGAAATTTTAATTGTTTTACCAAAAAGTCCACTATAAAACTGATCAACAGCGATGTGCTATGTCTGACGAGATATTTATATGCCGTTCGACGAAAATGAAACCGAAACTAAAACGGAGATTCCTACGCCGGAGGCTACACATCAGGTGCGGCCCTTAGACATTTTAAAATATAAGAATTGAATTTACGATTTTTCTGCATTTTATCGGCGTTTATGCCAATTAGGCGTAATTTTCCCGACAGTTCATTCATCGATGAAATGCAGAAAAATACTAATCAATTCTTAAATAATATGCTATAATATACTTTATTATACCTCACTTCGTTTTCACATTGTAAAATCCCATGTACCCATCTCTGCATAATTTTAATATGTCATGGCGTTGGAAAGTAATATACACCGAGCGGGGTATAATTTTTAATATACCACGCGCGTGACTAAATTATGCCCCGCGCGTGGGCCTAAAAATAGCAACTTGGGTTTTCCGAGAAATCCATATCAGCTAATGATCAGTAGGCGGGTAATTCCACAAATTATGGCCATTTTATTTCAAATTTCAGAAGAAAACCGAAGTGTTTATTTTTTGTTTGAAACAACACATTCCGACTATATAGATACAAGACCAATTGTCAGCAGCACTCAGTAGGCTATCAATATGACCAAAATGATGTGACCTTGACACCTATATCTGCCCAAATTGTCATTACCGCAACGGTGAAACACTTACAGATAATAGCTGTATTTGCACAAAAGTGCCATTTTTAATTGCGCATCATTTTAACACATTGAAATGTTCTATTGCATGTACAAATTTGCGATATTAAAACAAAAATAATTTGTTAGTTCGCTTTTGTTTTTCATTTTGTCTAAAAATATGCGACATACTTTATGAATAAATGCTAAAAAGATCTATTATAATTTCTAACTGCTTTTTAAATACTTTTTAATTTCTAAAGTAGTTGATTTTGATTATCATAATTTCAAGAATGTATTGTGTTTACTCTATACATTTTACAAATATTGTAGATAAATTATCTCGTTGCGGTAATGACAACTCGATTTGGTAATGACATGTCGTTGCGGAAATGACATCGGCTATGAAATACAGTCAAATATAACGGATATATTTACTTTAAATTAATGATTAACTCATTTTGTTGAAGGAAAACATCCATTTAATGAATTGAAGGCTCAATTAAATCAAGCATGTTTTATTTATCCAAATTTTATTAGCGTTGCGGGGATGACTGTTTCGATGACACTTTAGCAAAATTAATTCACTTGAAAATGCAAGAAATATTGTTTTACGTGCATTAAAAACCTTTCACATGAGAAAGAACCATAAAAAAATGTGAATGGCTTCAATGAGCAAAAACTAGATTCTATGTCGCCACAGTTTAATTTATCAGCACATACGTTTATGACAATTAGCAAGTATGTATATACGCAGTACGTATGACAGCTTTCCATTGACTTGGGATGATAATTAAAGTATAAGCTCTGCTATTATCCGGTCTAAAATATTCCCGCTTAAATTCCTGATGATGACGCAGTATGTTTGTTTCTGTATACGTCATCATTTCTAGAATGTTCAATGTTATTAATTTATTATGGTTTGTTGCGGTAATGACAAAATAACTCAAGGTGTATTTGGTCACCGTATACTGATGTAATACAACTACGTTACTTTTATTATGAATGGATAGGCACCGCATAATTGTGGACAAAAAAAAAACAGAGTGCAGTGCAAGAAAATGTTAATGTCTCTAGGTTTTCATCATTATATGACAATAATTTTAGTTCGACGAAACACAGTGGATATCGCTACTAAATATTCTTATAACATATTTTCCAGAAATTCGTCCCTCGTCATAGACGAAGTGAAAAAGTGTCCATGTCTTTAATTCATAAAGTGATTTTTCAGATATATATTCAGATTTCTCTTCCATTTTGGCTCGTGTGATAGAAGCTCATTTAAGTTTCTGTGATCTTATCACTGGATTTTTGTTGAAAAAATACGTTTGGAACTATAAACTTTATATTAAAACATTAGGTTTAAATGCGAATTATGCATATCATTCAATGCAGGACTTTTTTTGACCGAGCTCTACACCATGCTAGCACTATTTTACTAAAATTGAACGTTCATGTGTGGCTTAAATCATATTTTGTTCCGTGCAACTCGTGGTTTTATCATAGAGTATATGGATTATTAAATATTTGAATTTAAATACACATATATCGTGCCTGTTTAACGACTTTTTCCACGAAGTATACTGTGCATTCCAATTTTATTTCAGCAGTATGCGGTGACCATATGCGCTGAGTAACTGGTGTCGAACCAAAACATGTCACCATGCAAACTTTAATTTGTAAGAAATATGATAAAAAATGAAGCATCATATAATTTACTCTTATATACATATTTATTAGTCACATTTTTATGTTTTAATTAGTTATTTTCTTATATCAGTTGGTTAACATGTGGACACATCTTATGAGTGACAAATCATTTTTAGGCAAGTGTGCAATATAAAGATTTGTGATAACAGTTTTATATCACAAACTCATTTTGTTTTATTTCTTTCATCATGTAAAATAAATACAACACAGATTGCGGTTGGTTTATGAGCAAGAAAGTCTTCAAAATATCATTTTAACATGAGTGACACGCCTTTGGCCATTTTTTGTTGAATTACCCAGGCGCTTATAAAACTGTATTTTAAAAAATCAATGTCGATGAGCGCTTGATTTTCCAACAATTAACCTTAGTTAACAATGTACGACTAGATATAGTGTGTTCTTTGGATTACAATATTTTTGTTCGGTATAATAAAATTAATATTACAGGCATGTTGAGGGAGACAGTAAATATTGCTCCCCTCGAAGAGTGGTATCAACCTCGGCCTTTGTCCTCGCTGGACATCGATCTCCTCGGGGTGCAATATTTACGATACCCCTCAACTGCCTATGATCTTTATATAATATATAGCATGTTATAGTATGCTATAATACTAACGATTTGATATACAATTCAAAGATTTTGTTCTTAAATACCGCTCATGTATACCGTATAAACTCTATGTTTTCGGATACTTAAAAATAATAATTTTGTTCAGTGTCCGAAAATTTAGAGACATAAAATATTCCAAAATTTTGGGTGTCCGAACATTAACAGACACAGGAAAAATATTTAAATTACGTCACTTTATGTTTGGTTTTTTTATTTGGAAAAAATCGGTTTTTAATTTATAATATTCTGTTTGTTTTAGTTCATAATAATTTGTTTAATAACGCTATAATGCGGTTTTAGTACCTTGGAATATTTTCCCCAATTTGAACAAACAAAAAATATGTTAAAAACACAACGCGTTTATAATGACACATCTTAAAACTACTGAGCGAGAACAGCGTGGCAGCACGATTGTCGTGACAGCACGATTGACATACCAGTCGAAACATTAAAAGAAGGATTTGAGTAGTGTGGTAAAACTTACTCCTGAACATTAATGCCATAACTGAGTTAATATGAAGCTTGTCAGTCGGTTCTTGTTCACGTGAACGCAACTTCAATGCAAAAAAACCTCAAAACGTGGACACGTTCGACCATGAAAGACGCAGGTTTTAATGGTATCGCTATGATGTATGTTTGTAAACCATTCCAATTGACCGAAGGTATATTCTTCAGTTATGAGATTCCCCAGGACATAGAAGGGGCGTTCGACAATGATAATTGAAGAATAAAGCCTGTGTGTCATTTATTAAAAAATGTATGTTAAATTAATTGAACATGCGTTATAACGAAGAGAACGCATTTGCAAATCAAGTCTCACCATTCAGACGACCGGCCAATCGAGAACAGAGCTCTGAATTTTATTTGTATTTTAACCTGAATAAACCAGTGTTTTAGACAGTATTAAAGACTTTGAGTAGAACATTATATTACTTTAACTCGTACCCTAGTCAACTCGTAACCTTTTGGTCAAGTCGTTCCCCTGGTCAACTCGTACCCTAGTCAATTCGTACTCTGTCGATTAGAAGTGTATTGAAAATGAAGAGTGTCAGATGAAACGCATGTCATGGTGGATCATAAAACATATATTCCATGTTAATATAGTGAGAGTGAACTTTTTTTTCTCAAAACTTTAATATGCATCGTCGGATACCCATTCCGCTCCTGTCCATTCATCCTGGAATGTAACGAAATTATTAGTCGTGGGTATCTGACGATGTTTAATATGGTGCAAACTTATGTTCCTTGCGAAAAAATGAATAAGAAATCATATGCAAAGTAAAATAAGTTTCGTGTCATAATACTGTTAATATTTAAAATCAATAAATGCCAATTAATGTTAAATTTCGGGACACTAGAATTTATTTTATGCTAAGCAGTGATATATAGAAAAATATCAGTGAGATATATCCCTATATCACTCACAGTGAGGGACTTCTTTTTTGGGTCCCAATTCAATGCAGTACATGAAACGGACCGTCATTGATGCCGGGCTAAAAACTGTGAAATGACGTCATTATTTTGACGTCATGACGTTATGATTCCCGCGATATTTTCCAATAAAATGTAAAACAAAGGTTAATAAAGCATAAAATAAATAGAAAATTTGTTTGTTTTCGGTGTGATTACGCGTGATAGCATCACCGGAAAGGGAGATAATTTACATTTTTTCACTCGTGCAAGCGCTCGTAAAAATATTAATTGTCTACCTTTCCGGTGATGATATCACGCGTTATCACACCGAAAACAAACAAATATCCTCTATTTATTATTATTGTATCGATCAGTTGCTCATGTACAGTCGTTATTACCAAATGTAATCTATACTATATTACATTATAATTACAACTTTTTGCATTTTCCACATAAAAGCTGCATTCTGATTGGATAATCCGCCCACGTGACCTGTCATTCACACCTTGATGAACCGGCTGCGTATGCAAATTACCTCGTTATTATTCATGACCGTTCTAATTGTTCATTCTGTATTTACGAAATGATGTCATTGTTTTGCGCGAACCATTACGATGTTTTCTTTCATTCGCTATTTGCGAAATTACGTCATACTGTGTTCCGATGGAGTCGCGGTACTAACGATTTGTTGAATAACCAAACTGGAAAGATAACACTTAATTAAAACTTTTAATAAACGATTATAAGCTGTAAAAATATTTTACACACACATGGCAATCAACAAATAAACTAATATTTCATTTTGGAATCCTGCAAAACACCTAACCATACAACCCTGTCTATAAGTTAAATTTGAAAACTTGCAAGACGGAGTCACGGTCATCGGTAACAAGGGAAGCAATTCTTTCCAATTTTGAAAAATAGACAGTGTACGTTAATTACCAGAATGATAAAAACTTGTGTACAAAATCCACGGGGAACTACTCCTATTACTTTGGCACATACGACAGAATAAAACAATTTATTAAATGCTAAGTAGTGAAATATAGAAAAATATCAGTGAGATATATCCCTATATCACTCACAGTGAGGGACTACTTTTTTGGGTCCCGATTTAATACGGTAAATGAAACGGACCGTCATCGATGCCGGGCTCAAAACTGTGAAATGACGTCATTATTTTGACGTTATGATTCCCGTGATATTTTTCAATAAAATGTAAAACAACGGTTAATAAAGCATTAGATAAAAAGAAAATGTGTTTGTTTTCGGTGTGATAACGCGTGATATCATCACCGAAAAGGGATACAATTTACATATTTTCACTCGCGCAAGCTCTCTTGAAAATATTAATTGTGTCCCTTTACGGTGATGATATCACGCGTTATCACACCGGAAACAAACAAATATCCTCTATATCTTATTAAATACTTCAATGAAATCGGATGAGAATCATGCAAAAATTATACGAGCAAGATTTAACAAAACAATTTTTACTTGGCAAAATTCTATGCATTTTCAGATAGTTTTCATGATAAGGAGCCGAGTCTAGATAAAGAGTGGGATTTTGTTTATTGTTTACCGAGACTCCGTCCGTACCGCGACTCCATTGGAATAGAGTATATACACTATCGTTCGTAAACAAAATGGCTGATTTATCAGTTGCCGGTGTTGCATTCGATGCCATTTCTAACGCACATAGTGAAATTTTAATTGTTTTACCAAAAAGTCCACTATAAAACTGATCAACAGCGATGTGCTATGTCTGACGAGATATTTATATGCCGTTCGACGAAAATGAAACCGAAACTAAAACGGAGATTCCTACGCCGGAGGCTACACATCAGGTGCGGCCCTTAGACATTTTAAAATATAAGAATTGAATTTACGATTTTTCTGCATTTTATCGGCGTTTATGCCAATTAGGCGTAATTTTCCCGACAGTTCATTCATCGATGAAATGCAGAAAAATACTAATCAATTCTTAAATAATATGCTATAATATACTTTATTATACCTCACTTCGTTTTCACATTGTAAAATCCCATGTACCCATCTCTGCATAATTTTAATATGTCATGGCGTTGGAAAGTAATATACACCGAGCGGGGTATAATTTTTAATATACCACGCGCGTGACTAAATTATGCCCCGCGCGTGGGCCTAAAAATAGCAACTTGGGTTTTCCGAGAAATCCATATCAGCTAATGATCAGTAGGCGGGTAATTCCACAAATTATGGCCATTTTATTTCAAATTTCAGAAGAAAACCGAAGTGTTTATTTTTTGTTTGAAACAACACATTCCGACTATATAGATACAAGACCAATTGTCAGCAGCACTCAGTAGGCTATCAATATGACCAAAATGATGTGACCTTGACACCTATATCTGCCCAAATTGTCATTACCGCAACGGTGAAACACTTACAGATAATAGCTGTATTTGCACAAAAGTGCCATTTTTAATTGCGCATCATTTTAACACATTGAAATGTTCTATTGCATGTACAAATTTGCGATATTAAAACAAAAATAATTTGTTAGTTCGCTTTTGTTTTTCATTTTGTCTAAAAATATGCGACATACTTTATGAATAAATGCTAAAAAGATCTATTATAATTTCTAACTGCTTTTTAAATACTTTTTAATTTCTAAAGTAGTTGATTTTGATTATCATAATTTCAAGAATGTATTGTGTTTACTCTATACATTTTACAAATATTGTAGATAAATTATCTCGTTGCGGTAATGACAACTCGATTTGGTAATGACATGTCGTTGCGGAAATGACATCGGCTATGAAATACAGTCAAATATAACGGATATATTTACTTTAAATTAATGATTAACTCATTTTGTTGAAGGAAAACATCCATTTAATGAATTGAAGGCTCAATTAAATCAAGCATGTTTTATTTATCCAAATTTTATTAGCGTTGCGGGGATGACTGTTTCGATGACACTTTAGCAAAATTAATTCACTTGAAAATGCAAGAAATATTGTTTTACGTGCATTAAAAACCTTTCACATGAGAAAGAACCATAAAAAAATGTGAATGGCTTCAATGAGCAAAAACTAGATTCTATGTCGCCACAGTTTAATTTATCAGCACATACGTTTATGACAATTAGCAAGTATGTATATACGCAGTACGTATGACAGCTTTCCATTGACTTGGGATGATAATTAAAGTATAAGCTCTGCTATTATCCGGTCTAAAATATTCCCGCTTAAATTCCTGATGATGACGCAGTATGTTTGTTTCTGTATACGTCATCATTTCTAGAATGTTCAATGTTATTAATTTATTATGGTTTGTTGCGGTAATGACAAAATAACTCAAGGTGTATTTGGTCACCGTATACTGATGTAATACAACTACGTTACTTTTATTATGAATGGATAGGCACCGCATAATTGTGGACAAAAAAAAAACAGAGTGCAGTGCAAGAAAATGTTAATGTCTCTAGGTTTTCATCATTATATGACAATAATTTTAGTTCGACGAAACACAGTGGATATCGCTACTAAATATTCTTATAACATATTTTCCAGAAATTCGTCCCTCGTCATAGACGAAGTGAAAAAGTGTCCATGTCTTTAATTCATAAAGTGATTTTTCAGATATATATTCAGATTTCTCTTCCATTTTGGCTCGTGTGATAGAAGCTCATTTAAGTTTCTGTGATCTTATCACTGGATTTTTGTTGAAAAAATACGTTTGGAACTATAAACTTTATATTAAAACATTAGGTTTAAATGCGAATTATGCATATCATTCAATGCAGGACTTTTTTTGACCGAGCTCTACACCATGCTAGCACTATTTTACTAAAATTGAACGTTCATGTGTGGCTTAAATCATATTTTGTTCCGTGCAACTCGTGGTTTTATCATAGAGTATATGGATTATTAAATATTTGAATTTAAATACACATATATCGTGCCTGTTTAACGACTTTTTCCACGAAGTATACTGTGCATTCCAATTTTATTTCAGCAGTATGCGGTGACCATATGCGCTGAGTAACTGGTGTCGAACCAAAACATGTCACCATGCAAACTTTAATTTGTAAGAAATATGATAAAAAATGAAGCATCATATAATTTACTCTTATATACATATTTATTAGTCACATTTTTATGTTTTAATTAGTTATTTTCTTATATCAGTTGGTTAACATGTGGACACATCTTATGAGTGACAAATCATTTTTAGGCAAGTGTGCAATATAAAGATTTGTGATAACAGTTTTATATCACAAACTCATTTTGTTTTATTTCTTTCATCATGTAAAATAAATACAACACAGATTGCGGTTGGTTTATGAGCAAGAAAGTCTTCAAAATATCATTTTAACATGAGTGACACGCCTTTGGCCATTTTTTGTTGAATTACCCAGGCGCTTATAAAACTGTATTTTAAAAAATCAATGTCGATGAGCGCTTGATTTTCCAACAATTAACCTTAGTTAACAATGTACGACTAGATATAGTGTGTTCTTTGGATTACAATATTTTTGTTCGGTATAATAAAATTAATATTACAGGCATGTTGAGGGAGACAGTAAATATTGCTCCCCTCGAAGAGTGGTATCAACCTCGGCCTTTGTCCTCGCTGGACATCGATCTCCTCGGGGTGCAATATTTACGATACCCCTCAACTGCCTATGATCTTTATATAATATATAGCATGTTATAGTATGCTATAATACTAACGATTTGATATACAATTCAAAGATTTTGTTCTTAAATACCGCTCATGTATACCGTATAAACTCTATGTTTTCGGATACTTAAAAATAATAATTTTGTTCAGTGTCCGAAAATTTAGAGACATAAAATATTCAAAAATTTTGGGTGTCCGAACATTAACAGACACAGGAAAAATATTTAAATTACGTCACTTTATGTTTGGTTTTTTTATTTGGAAAAAATCGGTTTTTAATTTATAATATTCTGTTTGTTTTAGTTCATAATAATTTGTTTAATAACGCTATAATGCGGTTTTAGTACCTTGGAATATTTTCCCCAATTTGAACAAACAAAAAATATGTTAAAAACACAACGCGTTTATAATGACACATCTTAAAACTACTGAGCGAGAACAGCGTGGCAGCACGATTGTCGTGACAGCACGATTGACATACCAGTCGAAACATTAAAAGAAGGATTTGAGTAGTGTGGTAAAACTTACTCCTGAACATTAATGCCATAACTGAGTTAATATGAAGCTTGTCAGTCGGTTCTTGTTCACGTGAACGCAACTTCAATGCAAAAAAACCTCAAAACGTGGACACGTTCGACCATGAAAGACGCAGGTTTTAATGGTATCGCTATGATGTATGTTTGTAAACCATTCCAATTGACCGAAGGTATATTCTTCAGTTATGAGATTCCCCAGGACATAGAAGGGGCGTTCGACAATGATAATTGAAGAATAAAGCCTGTGTGTCATTTATTAAAAAATGTATGTTAAATTAATTGAACATGCGTTATAACGAAGAGAACGCATTTGCAAATCAAGTCTCACCATTCAGACGACCGGCCAATCGAGAACAGAGCTCTGAATTTTATTTGTATTTTAACCTGAATAAACCAGTGTTTTAGACAGTATTAAAGACTTTGAGTAGAACATTATATTACTTTAACTCGTACCCTAGTCAACTCGTAACCTTTTGGTCAAGTCGTTCCCCTGGTCAACTCGTACCCTAGTCAATTCGTACTCTGTCGATTAGAAGTGTATTGAAAATGAAGAGTGTCAGATGAAACGCATGTCATGGTGGATCATAAAACATATATTCCATGTTAATATAGTGAGAGTGAACTTTTTTTTCTCAAAACTTTAATATGCATCGTCGGATACCCATTCCGCTCCTGTCCATTCATCCTGGAATGTAACGAAATTATTAGTCGTGGGTATCTGACGATGTTTAATATGGTGCAAACTTATGTTCCTTGCGAAAAAATGAATAAGAAATCATATGCAAAGTAAAATAAGTTTCGTGTCATAATACTGTTAATATTTAAAATCAATAAATGCCAATTAATGTTAAATTTCGGGACACTAGAATTTATTTTATGCTAAGCAGTGATATATAGAAAAATATCAGTGAGATATATCCCTATATCACTCACAGTGAGGGACTTCTTTTTTGGGTCCCAATTCAATGCAGTACATGAAACGGACCGTCATTGATGCCGGGCTCAAAACTGTGAAATGACGTCATTATTTTGACGTCATGACGTTATGATTCCCGCGATATTTTCCAATAAAATGTAAAACAAAGGTTAATAAAGCATAAAATAAATAGAAAATTTGTTTGTTTTCGGTGTGATTACGCGTGATAGCATCACCGGAAAGGGAGATAATTTACATTTTTTCACTCGTGCAAGCGCTCGTAAAAATATTAATTGTCTACCTTTCCGGTGATGATATCACGCGTTATCACACCGAAAACAAACAAATATCCTCTATTTATTATTATTGTATCGATCAGTTGCTCATGTACAGTCGTTATTACCAAATGTAATCTATACTATATTACATTATAATTACAACTTTTTGCATTTTCCACATAAAAGCTGCATTCTGATTGGATAATCCGCCCACGTGACCTGTCATTCACACCTTGATGAACCGGCTGCGTATGCAAATTACCTCGTTATTATTCATGACCGTTCTAATTGTTCATTCTGTATTTACGAAATGATGTCATTGTTTTGCGCGAACCATTACGATGTTTTCTTTCATTCGCTATTTGCGAAATTACGTCATACTGTGTTCCGATGGAGTCGCGGTACTAACGATTTGTTGAATAACCAAACTGGAAAGATAACACTTAATTAAAACTTTTAATAAACGATTATAAGCTGTAAAAATATTTTACACACACATGGCAATCAACAAATAAACTAATATTTCATTTTGGAATCCTGCAAAACACCTAACCATACAAACCTGTCTATAAGTTAAATTTGAAAACTTGCAAGACGGAGTCACGGTCATCGGTAACAAGGGAAGCAATTCTTTCCAATTTTGAAAAATAGACAGTGTACGTTAATTACCAGAATGATAAAAACTTGTGTACAAAATCCACGGGGAACTACTCCTATTACTTTGGCACATACGACAGAATAAAACAATTTATTAAATGCTAAGTAGTGAAATATAGAAAAATATCAGTGAGATATATCCCTATATCACTCACAGTGAGGGACTACTTTTTTGGGTCCCGATTTAATACGGTAAATGAAACGGACCGTCATCGATGCCGGGCTCAAAACTGTGAAATGACGTCATTATTTTGACGTTATGATTCCCGTGATATTTTTCAATAAAATGTAAAACAACGGTTAATAAAGCATTAGATAAAAAGAAAATGTGTTTGTTTTCGGTGTGATAACGCGTGATATCATCACCGAAAAGGGATACAATTTACATATTTTCACTCGCGCAAGCTCTCTTGAAAATATTAATTGTGTCCCTTTACGGTGATGATATCACGCGTTATCACACCGGAAACAAACAAATATCCTCTATATCTTATTAAATACTTCAATGAAATCGGATGAGAATCATGCAAAAATTATACGAGCAAGATTTAACAAAACAATTTTTACTTGGCAAAATTCTATGCATTTTCAGATAGTTTTCATGATAAGGAGCCGAGTCTAGATAAAGAGTGGGATTTTGTTTATTGTTTACCGAGACTCCGTCCGTACCGCGACTCCATTGGAATAGAGTATATACACTATCGTTCGTAAACAAAATGGCTGATTTATCAGTTGCCGGTGTTGCATTCGATGCCATTTCTAACGCACATAGTGAAATTTTAATTGTTTTACCAAAAAGTCCACTATAAAACTGATCAACAGCGATGTGCTATGTCTGACGAGATATTTATATGCCGTTCGACGAAAATGAAACCGAAACTAAAACGGAGATTCCTACGCCGGAGGCTACACATCAGGTGCGGCCCTTAGACATTTTAAAATATAAGAATTGAATTTACGATTTTTCTGCATTTTATCGGCGTTTATGCCAATTAGGCGTAATTTTCCCGACAGTTCATTCATCGATGAAATGCAGAAAAATACTAATCAATTCTTAAATAATATGCTATAATATACTTTATTATACCTCACTTCGTTTTCACATTGTAAAATCCCATGTACCCATCTCTGCATAATTTTAATATGTCATGGCGTTGGAAAGTAATATACACCGAGCGGGGTATAATTTTTAATATACCACGCGCGTGACTAAATTATGCCCCGCGCGTGGGCCTAAAAATAGCAACTTGGGTTTTCCGAGAAATCCATATCAGCTAATGATCAGTAGGCGGGTAATTCCACAAATTATGGCCATTTTATTTCAAATTTCAGAAGAAAACCGAAGTGTTTATTTTTTGTTTGAAACAACACATTCCGACTATATAGATACAAGACCAATTGTCAGCAGCACTCAGTAGGCTATCAATATGACCAAAATGATGTGACCTTGACACCTATATCTGCCCAAATTGTCATTACCGCAACGGTGAAACACTTACAGATAATAGCTGTATTTGCACAAAAGTGCCATTTTTAATTGCGCATCATTTTAACACATTGAAATGTTCTATTGCATGTAAAAATTTGCGATATTAAAACAAAAATAATTTGTTAGTTCGCTTTTGTTTTTCATTTTGTCTAAAAATATGCGACATACTTTATGAATAAATGCTAAAAAGATCTATTATAATTTCTAACTGCTTTTTAAATACTTTTTAATTTCTAAAGTAGTTGATTTTGATTATCATAATTTCAAGAATGTATTGTGTTTACTCTATACATTTTACAAATATTGTAGATAAATTATCTCGTTGCGGTAATGACAACTCGATTTGGTAATGACATGTCGTTGCGGAAATGACATCGGCTATGAAATACAGTCAAATATAACGGATATATTTACTTTAAATTAATGATTAACTCATTTTGTTGAAGGAAAACATCCATTTAATGAATTGAAGGCTCAATTAAATCAAGCATGTTTTATTTATCCAAATTTTATTAGCGTTGCGGGGATGACTGTTTCGATGACACTTTAGCAAAATTAATTCACTTGAAAATGCAAGAAATATTGTTTTACGTGCATTAAAAACCTTTCACATGAGAAAGAACCATAAAAAAATGTGAATGGCTTCAATGAGCAAAAACTAGATTCTATGTCGCCACAGTTTAATTTATCAGCACATACGTTTATGACAATTAGCAAGTATGTATATACGCAGTACGTATGACAGCTTTCCATTGACTTGGGATGATAATTAAAGTATAAGCTCTGCTATTATCCGGTCTAAAATATTCCCGCTTAAATTCCTGATGATGACGCAGTATGTTTGTTTCTGTATACGTCATCATTTCTAGAATGTTCAATGTTATTAATTTATTATGGTTTGTTGCGGTAATGACAAAATAACTCAAGGTGTATTTGGTCACCGTATACTGATGTAATACAACTACGTTACTTTTATTATGAATGGATAGGCACCGCATAATTGTGGACAAAAAAAAAACAGAGTGCAGTGCAAGAAAATGTTAATGTCTCTAGGTTTTCATCATTATATGACAATAATTTTAGTTCGACGAAACACAGTGGATATCGCTACTAAATATTCTTATAACATATTTTCCAGAAATTCGTTCCTCGTCATAGACGAAGTGAAAAAGTGTCCATGTCTTTAATTCATAAAGTGATTTTTCAGATATATATTCAGATTTCTCTTCCATTTTGGCTCGTGTGATAGAAGCTCATTTAAGTTTCTGTGATCTTATCACTGGATTTTTGTTGAAAAAATACGTTTGGAACTATAAACTTTATATTAAAACATTAGGTTTAAATGCGAATTATGCATATCATTCAATGCAGGACTTTTTTTGACCGAGCTCTACACCATGCTAGCACTATTTTACTAAAATTGAACGTTCATGTGTGGCTTAAATCATATTTTGTTCCGTGCAACTCGTGGTTTTATCATAGAGTATATGGATTATTAAATATTTGAATTTAAATACACATATATCGTGCCTGTTTAACGACTTTTTCCACGAAGTATACTGTGCATTCCAATTTTATTTCAGCAGTATGCGGTGACCATATGCGCTGAGTAACTGGTGTCGAACCAAAACATGTCACCATGCAAACTTTAATTTGTAAGAAATATGATAAAAAATGAAGCATCATATAATTTACTCTTATATACATATTTATTAGTCACATTTTTATGTTTTAATTAGTTATTTTCTTATATCAGTTGGTTAACATGTGGACACATCTTATGAGTGACAAATCATTTTTAGGCAAGTGTGCAATATAAAGATTTGTGATAACAGTTTTATATCACAAACTCATTTTGTTTTATTTCTTTCATCATGTAAAATAAATACAACACAGATTGCGGTTGGTTTATGAGCAAGAAAGTCTTCAAAATATCATTTTAACATGAGTGACACGCCTTTGGCCATTTTTTGTTGAATTACCCAGGCGCTTATAAAACTGTATTTTAAAAAATCAATGTCGATGAGCGCTTGATTTTCCAACAATTAACCTTAGTTAACAATGTACGACTAGATATAGTGTGTTCTTTGGATTACAATATTTTTGTTCGGTATAATAAAATTAATATTACAGGCATGTTGAGGGAGACAGTAAATATTGCTCCCCTCGAAGAGTGGTATCAACCTCGGCCTTTGTCCTCGCTGGACATCGATCTCCTCGGGGTGCAATATTTACGATACCCCTCAACTGCCTATGATCTTTATATAATATATAGCATGTTATAGTATGCTATAATACTAACGATTTGATATACAATTCAAAGATTTTGTTCTTAAATACCGCTCATGTATACCGTATAAACTCTATGTTTTCGGATACTTAAAAATAATAATTTTGTTCAGTGTCCGAAAATTTAGAGACATAAAATATTCCAAAATTTTGGATGTCCGAACATTAACAGACACAGGAAAAATATTTAAATTACGTCACTTTATGTTTGGTTTTTTTATTTGGAAAAAATCGGTTTTTAATTTATAATATTCTGTTTGTTTTAGTTCATAATAATTTGTTTAATAACGCTATAATGCGGTTTTAGTACCTTGGAATATTTTCCCCAATTTGAACAAACAAAAAATATGTTAAAAACACAACGCGTTTATAATGACACATCTTAAAACTACTGAGCGAGAACAGCGTGGCAGCACGATTGTCGTGACAGCACGATTGACATACCAGTCGAAACATTAAAAGAAGGATTTGAGTAGTGTGGTAAAACTTACTCCTGAACATTAATGCCATAACTGAGTTAATATGAAGCTTGTCAGTCGGTTCTTGTTCACGTGAACGCAACTTCAATGCAAAAAAACCTCAAAACGTGGACACGTTCGACCATGAAAGACGCAGGTTTTAATGGTATCGCTATGATGTATGTTTGTAAACCATTCCAATTGACCGAAGGTATATTCTTCAGTTATGAGATTCCCCAGGACATAGAAGGGGCGTTCGACAATGATAATTGAAGAATAAAGCCTGTGTGTCATTTATTAAAAAATGTATGTTAAATTAATTGAACATGCGTTATAACGAAGAGAACGCATTTGCAAATCAAGTCTCACCATTCAGACGACCGGCCAATCGAGAACAGAGCTCTGAATTTTATTTGTATTTTAACCTGAATAAACCAGTGTTTTAGACAGTATTAAAGACTTTGAGTAGAACATTATATTACTTTAACTCGTACCCTAGTCAACTCGTAACCTTTTGGTCAAGTCGTTCCCCTGGTCAACTCGTACCCTAGTCAATTCGTACTCTGTCGATTAGAAGTGTATTGAAAATGAAGAGTGTCAGATGAAACGCATGTCATGGTGGATCATAAAACATATATTCCATGTTAATATAGTGAGAGTGAACTTTTTTTTCTCAAAACTTTAATATGCATCGTCGGATACCCATTCCGCTCCTGTCCATTCATCCTGGAATGTAACGAAATTATTAGTCGTGGGTATCTGACGATGTTTAATATGGTGCAAACTTATGTTCCTTGCGAAAAAATGAATAAGAAATCATATGCAAAGTAAAATAAGTTTCGTGTCATAATACTGTTAATATTTAAAATCAATAAATGCCAATTAATGTTAGATTTCGGGACACTAGAATTTATTTTATGCTAAGCAGTGATATATAGAAAAATATCAGTGAGATATATCCCTATATCACTCACAGTGAGGGACTTCTTTTTTGGGTCCCAATTCAATGCAGTACATGAAACGGACCGTCATTGATGCCGGGCTAAAAACTGTGAAATGACGTCATTATTTTGACGTCATGACGTTATGATTCCCGCGATATTTTCCAATAAAATGTAAAACAAAGGTTAATAAAGCATAAAATAAATAGAAAATTTGTTTGTTTTCGGTGTGATTACGCGTGATAGCATCACCGGAAAGGGAGATAATTTACATTTTTTCACTCGTGCAAGCGCTCGTAAAAATATTAATTGTATACCTTTCCGGTGATGATATCACGCGTTATCACACCGAAAACAAACAAATATCCTCTATTTATTATTATTGTATCGATCAGTTGCTCATGTACAGTCGTTATTACCAAATGTAATCTATACTATATTACATTATAATTACAACGTTTTGCATTTTCCACATAAAAGCTGCATTCTGATTGGATAATCCGCCCACGTGACCTGTCATTCACACCTTGATGAACCGGCTGCGTATGCAAATTACCTCGTTATTATTCATGACCGTTCTAATTGTTCATTCTGTATTTGCGAAATGATGTCATTGTTTTGCGCGAACCATTACGATGTTTTCTTTCATTCGCTATTTGCGAAATTACGTCATACTGTGTTCCGATGGAGTCGCGGTACTAACGATTTGTTGAATAACCAAACTGGAAAGATAACACTTAATTAAAACTTTTAATAAACGATTATAAGCTGTAAAAATATTTTACACACACATGGCAATCAACAAATAAACTAATATTTCATTTTGGAATCCTGCAAAACACCTAACCATACAACCCTGTCTATAAGTTAAATTTGAAAACTTGCAAGACGGAGTCACGGTCATCGGTAACAAGGGAAGCAATTCTTTCCAATTTTGAAAAATAGACAGTGTACGTTAATTACCAGAATGATAAAAACTTGTGTACAAAATCCACGGGGAACTACTCCTATTACTTTGGCACATACGACAGAATAAAACAATTTATTAAATGCTAAGTAGTGAAATATAGAAAAATATCAGTGAGATATATCCCTATATCACTCACAGTGAGGGACTACTTTTTTGGGTCCCGATTTAATACGGTAAATGAAACGGACCGTCATCGATGCCGGGCTCAAAACTGTGAAATGACGTCATTATTTTGACGTTATGATTCCCGTGATATTTTTCAATAAAATGTAAAACAACGGTTAATAAAGCATTAGATAAAAAGAAAATGTGTTTGTTTTCGGTGTGATAACGCGTGATATCATCACCGAAAAGGGATACAATTTACATATTTTCACTCGCGCAAGCTCTCTTGAAAATATTAATTGTGTCCCTTTCCGGTGATGATATCACGCGTTATCACACCGGAAACAAACAAATATCCTCTATATCTTATTAAATACTTCAATGAAATCGGATGAGAATCATGCAAAAATTATACGAGCAAGATTTAACAAAACAATTTTTACTTGGCAAAATTCTATGCATTTTCAGATAGTTTTCATGATAAGGAGCCGAGTCTAGATAAAGAGTGGGATTTTGTTTATTGTTTACCGAGACTCCGTCCGTACCGCGACTCCATTGGAATAGAGTATATACACTATCGTTCGTAAACAAAATGGCTGATTTATCAGTTGCCGGTGTTGCATTCGATGCCATTTCTAACGCACATAGTGAAATTTTAATTGTTTTACCAA
The DNA here is from genome assembly GCA_027627225.1 of Congeria kusceri. Taxonomy (NCBI): domain Eukaryota; kingdom Metazoa; phylum Mollusca; class Bivalvia; order Myida; family Dreissenidae; genus Congeria; species Congeria kusceri. The sequence goes on along the minus strand of CM051031.1, from coordinate 49,657,285 downwards.
AAAGTCCACTATAAAACTGATCAACAGCGATGTGCTATGTCTGACGAGATATTTATATGCCGTTCGACGAAAATGAAACCGAAACTAAAACGGAGATTCCTACGCCGGAGGCTACACATCAGGTGCGGCCCTTAGACATTTTAAAATATAAGATTTGAATTTACGATTTTTCTGCATTTTATCGGCGTTTATGCCAATTAGGCGTAATTTTCCCGACAGTTCATTCATCGATGAAATGCAGAAAATACTAATCAATTCTTAAATAATATGCTATAATATACTTTATTATACCTCACTTCGTTTTCACATTGTAAAATCCCATGTACCCATCTCTGCATAATTTTAATATGTCATGGCGTTGGAAAGTAATATACACCGAGCGGGGTATAATTTTTAATATACCACGCGCGTGACTAAATTATGCCCCGCGCGTGGGCCTAAAAATAGCAACTTGGGTTTTCCGAGAAATCCATATCAGCTAATGATCAGTAGGCGGGTAATTCCACAAATTATGGCCATTTTATTTCAAATTTCAGAAGAAAACCGAAGTGTTTATTTTTTGTTTGAAACAACACATTCCGACTATATAGATACAAGACCAATTGTCAGCAGCACTCAGTAGGCTATCAATATGACCAAAATGATGTGACCTTGACACCTATATCTGCCCAAATTGTCATTACCGCAACGGTGAAACACTTACAGATAATAGCTGTATTTGCACAAAAGTGCCATTTTTAATTGCGCATCATTTTAACACATTGAAATGTTCTATTGCATGTAAAAATTTGCGATATTAAAACAAAAATAATTTGTTAGTTCGCTTTTGTTTTTCATTTTGTCTAAAAATATGCGACATACTTTATGAATAAATGCTAAAAAGATCTATTATAATTTCTAACTGCTTTTTAAATACTTTTTAATTTCTAAAGTAGTTGATTTTGATTATCATAATTTCAAGAATGTATTGTGTTTACTCTATACATTTTACAAATATTGTAGATAAATTATCTCGTTGCGGTAATGACAACTCGATTTGGTAATGACATGTCGTTGCGGAAATGACATCGGCTATGAAATACAGTCAAATATAACGGATATATTTACTTTAAATTAATGATTAACTCATTTTGTTGAAGGAAAACATCCATTTAATGAATTGAAGGCTCAATTAAATCAAGCATGTTTTATTTATCCAAATTTTATTAGCGTTGCGGGGATGACTGTTTCGATGACACTTTAGCAAAATTAATTCACTTGAAAATGCAAGAAATATTGTTTTACGTGCATTAAAAACCTTTCACATGAGAAAGAACCATAAAAAAATGTGAATGGCTTCAATGAGCAAAAACTAGATTCTATGTCGCCACAGTTTAATTTATCAGCACATACGTTTATGACAATTAGCAAGTATGTATATACGCAGTACGTATGACAGCTTTCCATTGACTTGGGATGATAATTAAAGTATAAGCTCTGCTATTATCCGGTCTAAAATATTCCCGCTTAAATTCCTGATGATGACGCAGTATGTTTGTTTCTGTATACGTCATCATTTCTAGAATGTTCAATGTTATTAATTTATTATGGTTTGTTGCGGTAATGACAAAATAACTCAAGGTGTATTTGGTCACCGTATACTGATGTAATACAACTACGTTACTTTTATAATGAATGGATAGGCACCGCATACTTGTGGACAAAAAAAACTGAGTGCAGAGCAAGAAAATGTTAATGTCTCTAGGTTTTCATCATTATATGACAATAATTTTAGTTCGACGAAACACAGTGGATATCGCTCTAAATATTCTTATAACATATTTTCCAGAAATTCGTCCCTCGTCATAGACGAAGTGAAAAAGTGTCCATGTCTTTAATTCATGAAGTGATTTTTCAGATATATATTCAGATTTCTCTTCCATTTTGGCTCGTGTGATAGAAGCTCATTTAAGTTTCTGTGATTTTATCACTGGGTTTTTGTTGAAAAAATACGTTTGGAACTATAAACTTTATATTAAAACATTAGGTTTAAATGCGAATTATGCATATCATTCAATGCAGGACTTTTTTTGACCGAGATCTACACCATGCTAGCACTATTTTACTAACATTGAACGTTCATGTGTGGCTTAAATCATATTTTGTTCCGTGCAACTCGTGGTTTTATCATAGAGTATATGGATGATTAAATATTTGAATTTAAATACACATATATCGTGCCTGTTTAACGACTTTTTCCACGAAGTATACTGTGCATTCCAATTTTATTTCAGCAGTATGCGGTGACCATATGCGCCGAGTAACTGGTGTCGAACCAAAACATGTGACCATGCAAACTTTAATTTGTAAGAAATATGATAAAAAATGAAGCATCATATAATTTACTCTTATATACATATTTATTAGTCACATTTTTATGTTTTAATTAGTTATTTTCTTATATAAGTTGGTTAACATGTGGACACATCTTATGAGTGACAAATCATTTTTAGGCAAGTGTGCAATATAAAGTCTGTGATAACAGTTTTATATCACAAACTCATTTTGTTTTATTTCTTTCATCATATAAAATAAATACAACACAGATTGCGTTTATGAGCAAGAAAGTCTTCAAAATATCATTTTAACACGAGTGACACGCCTTTGGCCATTTTTTGTTGAATTACCCAGGCGCTTATAAAACTGTATTTTAAAAAATCAATGTCGATGAGCGCTTGATTTTCCAACAATTAACCTTAGTTAACAATGTACGACTAGATATAGTGTGTTCTTTGGATTACAATATTTTTGTTCGGTATAATAAAATTAATATTACAGGCATGTTGAGGGGGACAGTAAATATTGCCCCCCCCCCCCCCTCGAAGAGTGGTATCAATCTCGGCCTTTGTCCTCGCTGGACATCGTTCTCCTCGGGGTGCAATATTTACGATACCCCTCAACTGCCTATGATCTTTATATAATATATAGCATGTTATAGTATGCTATAATACTAACGATTTGATTTACAATTCAAAGATTTTGCTCTTAAATACCGCTCATGTATACCGTATAAACTCTATGTTTTCGGATACTTAAAAATAAAAATAAAAATTCAGTGTCCGAAAATTTAGAGACATAAAATATTCCAAAATTTTGGGTGTCCGAACATTAACAGCACACAGGAAAAAAAATTATATGACGTCACTTTATGTTTGGTTTTTTTATTTGGAAAAAATCGCTTTTTAATTTATAATATTCTGTTTCTTTTAGTTCACAACAATTTGTTTAATGGCGCTATAATGCGGTTTTAGTACCTTGGAATATTTTCCCCAATTTGAACAAACAAAAATATGTTAAAAACACAACGCGTTTATAATGACACATCTTAAAACTACTGAGCGAGAACAGCGTGACAGCACGATTGTCGTGACAGCACGATTGACATACCAATCGAAACATTAAAAAACCTATGTCGTGGCAAGAAGGATTTGAGCAGTGTGATAAAAATTACTCCTGAACCTTAATGCCATAACTGAGTTAATATGAAGCTTGTCAGCCGGTTCTTGTTCACGTGAACGCAACTTCAATGCAAAAAAAACTCAAAACGTGGACACGTTCGACCATGAAAGACGCAGGTTTTAATGGTATCGCTATGATGTATGTTTGTAAATCATTCCAATTGACCGAAGGTATATTCTTCAGTTATGAGATTCCCCAGGAGATAGAAGGGGCGTTCGACAATGATAATTGAAGAATAAAGCCTGTGTGTCATTTATTAAAAAATGTTTGTTAAATTAATTAAACATGCGTTATAACGAAGAGAACGCATTAAAATGTACGTAACCATGTGTTACTATACTCGGAGCATCAGGTTTCTCGATCCGTATACATTGTATTTCTCGATCGCTCGCAGTTAAATTGTTGATTTTTGAAATTGCTTAATAATATAGTCATACTAAAACATCTTTGTTAGTTTAATTGGTCCATTCTATGCAATACTGTCAGATTGGTATAGCTACTTGTGGAATTGTCTCGCATTTGATTCCATTATCATACCTTAAAGGGACTTGTTCACAGATTTTGCATTTTTGAAGTGTGCCATTAATATCTTAACTTGACAGATTTAAGCATCATCGGAACTAAAAAGTTGAAGTATAATAACAAGAAAAGAATTTAAAAAGGAAGAAAACATTTGGTACCATCAGGGTTCGAAGCCAGCCATTCCGACTTCTACATTTCTCCCTGCATTATAAATACTCTATGTAAGTGATGAACGTGTTGTCAGCAATTTTAAAGAAAACAACAGAAACACTCCAAATTATTCAAAACGCTTTATAATTTTCTCAAGTTAAGCTGATGATTACTCATAAACGAAATGGTATTTACAGTATATGTCTATGTCCGTAGTGTTATTTCCCTGAATGTTTTTTTATTTATTTTAGAATCTGTTACAAAAAGTTGAAAAAAAGTCAGTTCGTCAATCTGTGAACATGTCTCTTTAATACTTCACAACTCAAATGCATGAACTGTATTATTCCAATTACTGAAATTATTCCAACATTAATCAATGTATTGCCATATGGTGTACATTTTAATAAATGATGCAACTTCAACAAAAGCAACTACAAAAAATCCCGCTTTACGACCACCTCGATTTTACGACCACACTTTTTAAAAGACCCGATTGTTTCCCTATATATTTCAATGGTCGCAAACACCGATTATACGGGCACCCCGCTATTCCGTATTACGACCACTAATCCCAGACCGAACGTACCAAATAATGCTGAAAATAACCCCGTTATTGCGACCAGTGTCATTTGGTCTTTGACACTTAACATTATCAATTAACAACATGTGCCGTGGAGATAACATAATGCTTTGCGGTATAAAAGGAGTGTGTGGAAAACAATGTTACAACTGTTTTGATAGGGGATTAGCACATCGACTGTGTATCAGATTACATTAATTGACACTAGCTGACAGTTAGCACTGATGAATACTGAACCTTAAATGGGCTTAATTAATTCAGTTTATTTATTTTCCTACTTAATGTAAAGTTCATACATGTATCCATAACTATAAGTTACATATTCTCTATTCAATAAAACATATTATTGAAAACAAATTGGAATTTTCGTTATCTATTGATTATTCATTATTTTCATAAAAAAAACTTTAAATTACACAGAAGTATAAATGTACTGACTCGGTGATCTACCGGACCTCGATAATACGACCACCCCGCTATTAAGACCACTTTTATTAAGACCCCCAAGAGGTTGTATTAGCGAGGTTTTACTGTATATTGTTTTCCTACTGATAACCCATGCTTTATTTGCACAAAGATTACATGTACAAAACAACACACACATGAAAGAAGCTCTGAAGAAGACATTGTGTATTCATTAAGAAAATGCAACGGATGTTGGCTACATCATACAATGGGAGTGAATGAAACGGATTTTGTACATATTGTAAAAATAAGCGCGTTTTGGATTTGTTTCGTTTTATGATATATATGTACTGTTTCATTAAATAAAATGTCCGTCTGTATGAATATCACGTTTTCAAATTACTATCTACATTATTTCAATTTACAACGATATAATCACATTTAAATAACAGAACAGAATAAAACAGAACTTTATTACCACCAGGTTTACAATGACACAACATGCAAAATGCGTATTAACAGTGAACAATTCTGAAATGGAACAATGACAAATATGGAACGACTACTTTTATTATTATATTACATTACAATTTTCCATTTATACAATCAAATCTCTACAAAAAAAATCAATGTGCAATAAAATCAAATGACAAAAGTAATAGTATAAATATCAGTATGTTATTTTAGCCCGATTTTTCAACGAAAATTCTCGGCTTATAGATTAGCGAAAACCGTTCGGTTGGGCGGGCGGATGGGCGGGCGGGCGCTGCGATGTCGTTAACAATTTGCGTTAAACTTTCATATTCCTGTCATATTTTCCAAAGTTCTAGGTCAATCTTCGTGAAACTTTACAAAATGTTCCTTGGATTGTTCTCTACCAAACTAGTGAAAATGATTCCGCTACACTGCACAAGATGGCAGCCAGACCTAAAAATAGAATTATGTCTAACGGCCATTTTCTTCTAAGCCTATGGCTAGATTTTCAAATAATTTTACACAAATGTTCGTTTAGTGTTCCTCTACCAAACTTATTCAAATGGTTCCGCCTCACTGCACAAAATGGCCACTAGAGTTAAAATAGAATTTGCGTTAAAGTTTCGTATTCCTGACATATTTTCAAAAGTTCTTGGTCAATCTTCATGAAACTTTACAGAAATGTTCCTTGGATAGTCCTCTACCAAACTTGTGAAAATCGTTCCGCTTCACTGCACAAGATGGCCGCCAAAGCTTATAATAGAATTATGTCTAAACGCCAATTTCTTCTAAACCTATGTCTAGATTTTCAAATAATTTTACACAAATGGTCGTTTACTTTCCTCTACCAAACTTATTCAAATGGTTCCGCCTCACTGCACAAAATGTCCACTAGAGCTAAAAATAGAATTTGCGTTCAAGTTTTGTATTCCTGTCATTATTTCAAAAGTTCTTGGTCAATCTTCTTGAAACTTTACAGTTCCTTGGATGGTCCTCGACCAAACCAGTGAAAATGGTTCCACTTCACTGCACAAGATGGCCACCAGAGCTAAAAATAGAAATATGTCTAAACGCCAATTTCTTCCAGACCTTTGGCTAGATTTTCAAATAATTTCACACCAATGTTTGTTTAGTGGTCCTCTACCAAACTTATTCAAATGGTTTTGACTCACTGCACAAAATGGCCACTAGAGTTAAACATATAATTTGCGTTAAAGTTTTGTATTCTTGTCATTTTTTCTAAAGTTCTTGATCAATCTTGATGAAACTCAAGAACTTTAGAAAAAATGACAAAAATACAAAACTTTAACGCAAATTCTATCAGATGGCCACCAGAGCTAAAATAGAAATATATCTAAACGCCAATTTCTTCCAGACCTTTGGCTAGATTTTCAAATAATTTCACACCAATGTTTGTTTAGTGGTCCTCTACCAAACTTATTCAAATGGTTTTGACTCACTGCACAAAATGGCCACTAGAGTTAAAAATAGAATTTGCGTTAAAGTTTTGTATTCTTGTCATTTTTTCTAAAGTTCTTGATCAATCTTGATGAAACTTAACACAAATGTTCCTTGGATGGTCTTCTAACAAACCTGTGAAAATCGTTCCGCTTCACTACACAAGATTGCCCTAGAGCTAAAAATAGAAATTATATCTAAACGCCAATTCCTTCTAAACCTATGGCTACATTTGCAAATAATTTTACACCAATGTTCGTTTAGTGGTCCTCTACCAAACTTATTCAAATGGTTCCGCCTCACTGCACAAGATGGCCGCCATCTTAGCGATTTACCAGTACTAAGCGCACATTTTTATGCCAGTAACTGATAACTGCCCTACTTGAAGAGGTAGGGGGAGAATGGCCGTGGAAATAATTTCATGACCAATCCCCACACAAATTGTGGCCGGGCTGGGGTAACAACTGAGCTAGCCGGGCACAATGGTTTATGTGTCACTTTCTTAATACATTATGTATACACTGAAAATGTTTCTAGTTCTCATTATGTCCCCCAATTCAGAGGGGTTCTGATCTCTTTGAAATGTTTGTGCATGTTGAGCCGGACACAGCAAATGTTCTCCCGACGCGTAAAACTTTCTTTCTGTCGTCTGTGCAATATAGTAAATCTGTAAACAGATTTATTTAAATTGAACATACATGTACAACTTCATTTATTAAAGGGACTATGTCATCGAAAAGGGCATCAAGGGGGGAATTTCTTTAACAATTATGAAATTCATATAGTAATACTGACATATAATAATGGTTAAACCAGGGTATATACAATAAAAAAGAGTGCACGCATTCTGAGATAAGAATAAATTTATAATATGGGTCTTGTTTGTTTGCGAATTTGTTATTATAAAAAATCTTATTGTTTATTATATTATGTTTTATTCATTTCATGCACATATCTTTATAAAGCGCATTTCTAACATAAAATATCATATATAGTGTAATAGGAAATTTTTCGATGACAAAGGCCCTTTAAATATAAAACAAAATCATTGTGTTCCACGTTTAATCAAACAAATTTAGTACCATCGGCAATGCCTGTGGTGTATAAATTTGCAACAAACAGATAATATTAAAATATATTCTGGTTTCAAGTAAAAATAACCATGCACACACTATCTAAATGTTGTTTTTAGCTCAGCTGAGGACTGTCCTGCGTCGTCCGTCGTTCGCCGTCCATCGTCCGTAATGCGTCAAAATTTGGGTCGACGGACGCGATAGACTTTTCATTCAAACTTGACCAAACTTGCACAGTTTGTGTATGACCATAACATCGTGGATGGGTTCGATAATGCACCAAATCGGACCAGGAACACCAGAGCTATTGTCTTTTTTGCCCCAAATACATCTATTCCTGAATAACTCACCTGGTAGAGGGAGGTAAATGCAGTATCAGGAAGATAATTGCCATAAAATGTGTTATCGTCCTTTGTATATCAGTCACAGATATTACCCAGATAATGGAACCTGCTTATCAGTAAAATTAATACATCTCTCAGCATCAGCATGATACTTGTACTTTTAAATCAGCATCATTACACAAAGTGACTCATTGATAGCCTTCTGACCTATATATCAGCATCATTACACAAAGTGACTCATTGATAGCCTTCTGACCTATATATCAGCATCATTACACAAAGTGACTCATTGATTGCCTTCTAACCTATATATCAGCATCATTACACAAAGTGACTCATTGATTGCCTTCTGACCTATATTTTAGCTATGTGTGCAGCAATGGAATTTTCTACTGTCTGTCTTGGCAACCAGTCAGAAATAATATTTAAACAACAATCAATAGCTAGAATTCATGTTGTAAACAAGCAATCAGAATATAGGATTTAGATCATGTGATCTAGTGCCTGAAAGGATTAATTATTTTCTGTACATTTTGGACTGTTTAGTTAGTAACTTATTCAGTATCATTTAATCATGTAACTTTTGGATTGACTTTTACATTTGAATTGGGAGATTGGAAACTCAATTAATTATCTTACATTATTTTGTAGCTGATATATTATTTCTCATTAATTGAGGAATACTTCTACACTGTTTTATATTTTCTTCTTAATTGAGAAATAATTGTACACTATTTAAAGCGCACCATGCTACTTGCTAGTATTTGCTTGTATGTATATATAAGTAAGGGATTGTAGTGTTGGGAAACTTTTTATAGTTCAACAAAATAAAAGTGACTTCCATTGCAACACTTTAATTACACTTCATCTTACCTGAGCACTTCATGCTCGATGAGCTATTGGACTGTCCTGCGCCAACAATTGGGGGTGTGGACACGATACAGACTTACTTTCATTCAACCTTTATCAAACTTGCACAGTTTGTGTATGACATACATTTTTGGATAGGTTTGATAATGGGTATCGGACCAGGAACACCATAGTTAATGCCCCTTTTTTCATGTGAAAATCTGCAAAGTGCACTTTGGGCAACATACAGACTTCATGTTTCATCCGAATTTGTACAAACTTACACAGCATGTGTATGAACTGAATATTTTAAAATAATCAATAAAATGTCATTGCTTGGTTGACAAACACCATTGTTGTTGCCCCTTGTTTTATGAGGAAAAATGGACAATGTGGAGTATAGAGACTTCATATATTGCCTTTATTGACTAAACTTGCACTGTTTGTGTTGGACCATAAGGTCTCAGTCAATTCCCTATATGGAACAGATCAGACGAGAAAGACCAGTCTGTGGCCACGTGTTTTTAAAAAAAAATCTATAATTTGTCAATTATTTGCTTTCAGTCTCCATAGAGAAAATTTCATTCCTTGTTAACTAAACTTGCTCTGTTTTTGTATGACCATAAGATGTCATCAGGGTGCAATGATGGGCCAGATATAACCAGGAACACTAGATTTATTTCCCCTATTTTATAAGAAAAAAAACGAAAAATTAACAGGACTCCGTGTGACATAGAAACTTCAATTTTCATCTAATCTTGATTACACTTGAACAGCTTGTGTATGACCATAAGATCTCATAATAAGCCAAGATTTTGCCCTGATAAGGGTATAAAAGACAAAGTTATTGGCCCTTGTTTGTGAAAAAGAAGAAAAAAGCACTATATTCAGGAAAGAGACTTCATTTTTCATTTGGGATGGCAACATATAGTATTTAAGTAACCGGTTAATTGGTTTTGGTATTTGAGTTGTTAACCATTGAGCTAAATATCATTTATAAGACCTAAATTACAATCAAGTACAATGGTCTGTTTGGCTGAATAGTCCTAATCGACGATACACGTAATGCTGACAGGTGTCTTTTATTGCTGTCACGTGTGACTGTTTGATTTATTGTTTTGTTGAAATAAGAACAAAACATCGTACATGGAATTCAGCTGGATGTTTGAACTTAAAAATGTGCCATTGTAAAGATTTGATGTCAACCTCTGTGTAATGTTAGTGCAATTGTGCATGGTAAACATCATCGTCGAAACACACGGTATATATTCCGTTACCACTACATTATATACCGTGGGTGAATTGGCTGTCAAAAGTATGTTGTCACGAATAGTGATGAGCCACCTGCTGACCAATGAAATTTTAAGTAACGTTTAAATATTCCTCGCATGATGTCTGGAAAAACAATTTTCAGTCGACCGGTTACATAGTCATTGAGTACACACCGCTCAAAAACCGAACACGTGCAGGATAACGGTAAATATGAAAAAGCGAACAACGCCTACATGCGACTTTTTTAATACCGCTTCGTTTCGATTGGTTACATTATCCGGGCCGACTTGGACACGGAACCAATGAGATGTCTCATTAATTATTCATTAATACGAAGTTTCGCTAGCCTAATCGCCCACGGTCGATCAACAAGCATAGCGAATTATAGCGAAGGTGGGTTCCGACGATGGGTAAACAAATCACAGATAGCTTGTGTTTCATCTTGGTTCCAACATGTTCGACCGTAAATGCATCTGTATTTGGCCTTTTAATTGCCAGATAAATAACAGAAGTAGGCCGGACAGGCATGAGAGTGTATAGCGCCTGTAGATTGCCAGGTTTGCTACAGAAGAAGGCCGGACAGGCATCTCTATTGCACCTGTCGATTGCCAGATCAGGTCTGATTCGGGTCATTTTGTAGGTGATGGCATTCAGATGCCAGAGCTGGTCTCTGTCATTGCCAGTACTGAGGTGAGTGCTTTGGGCCAACATGGCCCTCTTGGTATATAAATGCTACGTGGCAAAGGCCAGCCACCCACGTACTGAGCTGGAGGCGGGAATTTGTAGATAAAAAAACAACCACCAAGAAAAAAACATTACCCCAATTCAGTGACAGACATTTCCTTGTGTACATCCATCAATAATTATTACGGTATGTGGATATCTATAAATAACAAATTTTGTAAACTTGATAAATCATTGCTGTTTGTGACATATTTTAGATTTAACAATAATAAACAATTAAAATAGTTCATTTATTAAAATACGCTGTCTGAAATTACGAAAACAAGACCGTAGACCAAAGTCATCAAAAACTACCCTGCTATATTTACCATAATATTTTAACCCTGCTGTTAAGACAATATGGGCATCGACGTGTCCAGAACTTTAGAGCATGTTCTGCGCTATATCAAAAATATAAAAGAAAGACGAAATCAAAGAAATGTGCAAAAATCTACCTTTTTCACCCAAGATGGCGGCTTTTGTTAAAAAAATATTAGTGTCGAAACTTGGACTTCATTGTTTATTTTTAAAAAGAATTGCATCACTGACTTCTTTCATAAGTTTATTCTGTTGTATCAGATATAAATTACGTATTTTTAACTATTTTTCTTAAAAAATACAACATAAAGAAATATATGTTGATTTACTAAAACTATATACGAGCTATCAGTTGGTGCTTTAACATAATTAAAACTACAATAACATTAATTATTTAAAATGACAACCGTACCGCGTCCGAACTAGTACTTTCCGAAATGTGCTTTCTCAAGGGGCGCAACTCAGTTTTATTTGTGTTTTGTTTATTTACGTCTACAACCATTGTGTCCACCAGGTGTCGCTTAGACGAAAGCAGTGACGTCACACTCTATGTATAGAATGCGTCTACAACTATTTTTAGAAATATGGCTTAAGTGTGCAAGATTCTTTTGTAGGTAAATGATTTTCTTTTTAGTATTCTTACAGTAGTGGTCAAGCTATATAATCTGCAATAAATAGATCTACAGTATTTTCTAGAATTATTGTGCATTATCCAAATGTTCAAATTGCTCGAAAATGATATTTTTTATGAATTATGTTTTGAAATCAAATTCTATTGACTTCTATTGACAAAACTCCCACTTTTGTTTATTTAAGGGTTATTTTCTAGTGTTTTATAAAAAAAAACACGGTGATCCGAAGTTGCTTGGTGAAAATCATAGATCAGGAACCGTGACATTTATTCCACATTTGACTATTGTTCTTATTCAATTTTCTATATTAAGCAGGTCGTTGTCTGTTGTTAATACAATGTTTCAATTTCTTTAAATACTCATTTGTTTTCCTAAAAATGGCTCTGTAACTGAGGCACTTGCACGTGGAACAAATAATGAGGGTTTTGAGTAGCGAGACATTTGTGCTCTTAATATTCTTTTTTCCGCATTTTTTATTGTATGAAATGCCAATGAATAATGGTTATTTTTATGCTGCACATGGTCACATGGACATAATATTAAAACACGATAATTTAATTTTATCATAGACACCATGCGGGGCCTCAAAATTGCGCATGCGCAGTATGAAATAGATGCCCGCATGCAGTTTGTTTGGATTTAGGGGTTATGGATAAAATAATTGGATTAAATATTCATTATGCACAAATCAAGATGAAAACTCGTCAGCGCTGTTAAGGGAAAGTATCTGATTGATTGAGATCAACAAAACAGAAATCGCCGGTAAAAAAAAACGATTATTCGGATGGGGTGGTGTTTATAAAATACATAACGTTAATTTTGCAGCTCTTGTTTAAACTTGTAAATGTCAGAAAAATATTTACTAGCGAAAATTAATGGTTTTAACGTATTTTTTATTTGACCGTTATTAGGAGAAAGGTATCTACGATAATTTTATAGTGTAACACTGACAGCCGGATAAGCCGAGTGGTCTATGTATCCGCTCGTATACGGGAGGACCCGGGTTCGAATCTCTCGTTTCATATTTATTTTTATTTTTTCGTCTTTAATTTTACATATAAGCACGTTAATTCAAGACTTATTATTTTTCCACATATTAAACTTATTAAGTGCAAACCGTCTCACAATAGTACCCTATAATAAGTACACTCAGTATTGACGTTCTTTGTACAGTTACTGTCAAGTTTGAAGTGATAAATACTTCAGAATTTTATTGTATTCATTAGATTGAAAATCATTTCTTTAAAATTGATATGACTGTATTGCAGATCACAAAATAATTAAAAGGTATATCAATAAAACAATAAATAATTACAATGTTGTTGATTGCACTTGCTATTCAATCTGTATTTTAATGTGTGTTTTTTTCCAGCATGCTGCCAACAAAATGCGTGCTCTGTAATAAAAATCACGACCGGTGACATCAGATACACCGACCAAACCATTTACGAAGGATGAAAATGTGACTTTGTCAAATCAGACACTTAGTCCACCATCTGTGCAGCTGAACATTAAGAGTGCAACAAAAAGTAATGCTTATTGTTTTACATGCAAGAAGCCAGGTCCTAAGTTGTTTGGTGTTCCGACGTATTTACGAACGAATGCATTTGTGAAACATAACATTCTTATAACTTTCGAAAGCCGTTGTTGTTCTTCATACTTTAATAGCGAATTTAATGCGTTCAATCCGGCTTGTCTCTCCGAATTTAAAACAGTCGGCTTTTGATTTTTGAATAGAAGCACAATACTTGAATTGCTGTCTAAAGTTAGACATATTGCGTTAAATTCTTTTTGCAAACGGATGTCATTTGACAATCTAGATTCATACACAGATGGTGACCTTGTTAACCTAACTGGTCTCTGTAAAGAGCAGTTCCTTCATTTATGTAATACTGTGTTGCCACATATTAGTTACACTCCTGCTAGAAGTACACAGACGACTGTTGGTTTATTTTTGTTCAAGTTGAAATCTGATCTTTCCAATAAGTTTCTCTCTACAATATTTGGGATAACTAAATCCAGTATTCGCAGGGCCATACATTCTGTTAGTGAAGTTTTAATGCTGCATTTTGTGCCATACAAGTTAGGCTTCTCCCATATATCCCACAGAATCTTCAGAATCACATCCGTGTATTGGCACAGTCGTTGTTGGCAGAAAACAGTGGTCAAGTTATTTTAGTTATTCTTCTAAACCTATGTCTAGATTTTCAAATAATTTTACACAAATGGTCGTTTACTTTCCTCTACCAAACTTATTCAAATGGTTCCGCCTCACTGCACAAAATGGCCACTAGATCTAAAAATTGAATTTGCGTTCAAGTTTTGTATTCCTGTCATTATTTAAAAAGTTCTTGGTCAATCTTCTTGAAACTTTACAGTTCCTTGGATGGTCCTCGACCAAACCAGTGTAAATGGTTCCACTTCACTGCACAAGATGGCCACCAGAGCTAAAAATAGAAATATGTCTAAACGCCAATTTCTTCCAGACCTTTGGCTAGATTTTCAAATAATTTCACACCAATGTTTGTTTAGTGGTCCTCTACCAAACGTATTCAAATGGTTTTGACTCACTGCACAAAATGGCCACTAGAGTTAAAAATAGAATTTGTATTAAAGTGTTGTATTCTTGTCATTTTTTCTAAAGTTCTTGATCAATCTTGATGAAACTCAAGAACTTTAGAAAAAATGACAAGAATACAAAACTTTAACGCAAATTCTATAAGATGGCCACCAGAGCTAAAAATAGAAATATGTCTAAACGCCAATTTCTTCCAGACCTTTGGCTAGATTTTCAAATAATTTCATACCAATGTTTGTTTAGTGGTCCTCTACCAAACTTATTCAAATGGTTTTGACTCACTGCACAAAATGGCCACTAGAGTTAAAAATATAATTTGCGTTAAAGTTTTGTATTCTTGTCATTTTTTCTAAAGTTCTTGATCAATCTTGATGAAACTTAACACAAATGTTCCTTGGATGGTCCTCTACCAAACATGTGAAAATCGTTCCGCTTCACTGCACAAGATTGCCCTAGAGCTAAAAATAGAAATATATCTAAACGCCAATTCCTTCTAAACCTATGGCTAGATTTTCAAATAATTTTACACCAATGTTCGTTTAGTGGTCCTCTACCAAACTTATTCAAATGGTTCCGCCTCACTGCACAAGATGGCCGCCATCTTAGCGATTTACCAGTACTAAGCGCACATTTTTATGCCAGTAACTGACAACTGCCCTACTTGAAGAGGTAGGGGGAGAATGGCCGTGGAAATATTTTCATGACCAATCCCCACACAAATTGTGGCCGGGCTGGGGTAACAACTGAGCTAGCCGGGCACAATGGTTTATGTGTCACATTCTTAATACATTATGTATACACTGAAAATGTTTCTAGTTCTCATTATGTCCCCAAATTCAGAGGGGTGCTGATCACATTGAAATGTTTGTGCATGTTGAGCCGGACACAGCAAATGTTCCACCGACGCGTGAAACTTTCTCTCTGTTGTCTGTGCAATATAGTAAATCTGTAAACAGATTTATTTAAATTGAACATACATGTACAACTTCATTTATTAAAGGGACTATGTCATCGAAAAGGGCATCAAGGGGGGATTTTCTTTAACAATTATGAAATTCATATAGTAATACTGACATATAATAATGGTTAAAACAGGGTATATACAATTAAAAAGAGTGCACGCATTCTGAGATAAGAATAAATTTATAATATGGGTCTTGTTTGTTTGCCAATTTGTTATTATAAAAATCTTATTGTTTATTATATTATGTTTTATTCATTTCATGCACATGTCTTTATAAAGCGCATTTCTATCATAAAATATCATATATAGTGTAATAGGAAATTTTTCGATGACAAAGGCCCTTTAAATATAAAACAAAATCATTGTGTTCCACGTTTAATCAAACAAATTTAGTACCATCGGCAATGCCTGTGGTGTATAAATTTGCAACAAACAGATAATATTAAAATATATTCTGGTTTCAAGTAAAAATAACCATGCACACACTAACTAAATGTTGTTTTTAGCTCAGCTGAGCACGAAATGCTCGATGAGCTATTGGTACAGGAGGACTGTCCTGCATCGTCCGTCGTTCGCCGTCCATCGTCCGTAATGCGTCAAAATTTGGGTCGACGGACGCGATAGACTTTTCATTCAAACTTGACCAAACTTGCACAGTTTGTGTATGACCATAACATCGTGGATGGGTTCGATAATGCACCCAATCGGACCAGGAACACCAGAGCTATTGTCTTTTTTGCCCCAAATACATCTATTCCTGAATAACTCACCTGGTAGAGGGAGGTAAATGCAGTATCAGGAAGATAATTGCCATAAAATGTGTTATCGTCCTTTGTATATCAGTCACAGATATTACCCAGATAATGGAACCTGCTTATCAGTAAAATTAATACATCTCTCAGCATCAGCATGATACTTGTACTTTTAAATCAGCATCATTACACAAAGTGACTCATTGATAGCCTTCTGACCTATATATCAGCATCATTACACAAAGTGACTCATTGCTAGCCTTCTGACCTATATATCAGCATCATTACACAAAGTGCCTCATTGATTGCCTTCTAACCTATATATCAGCATCATTACACAAAGCGACTCATTGATTGCCTTCTGACCTATATTTTAGCTATGTGTGCAGCAATGGAATTTTCTACTGTTTGTCTTGGCAACCAGTCAGAAATAATATTTAAACAACAATCAATAGCTAGAATTCATGTTGTAAACAAGCAATCAGAATATAGGATTTAGATCATGTGATCTAGTGCCTGAAAGGATTAATTATTTTCTGTACATTTTGGACTGTTTAGTTAGTAACTTATTCAGTATCATTTAATCATGTAACTTTTGGATTGACTTTTACATTTGAATTGGGAGATTGGAAACTCAATTAATTATCTTACATTATTTTGTAGCTGATATATTATTTCTCATTAATTGAGGAATACTTCTACACTGTTTTATATTTTCTTCTTAATTGAGAAATAACTGTACACTATTTAAAGCGCACCATGCTACTTGCTAGTATTTGCTTGTATGTATATATAAGTAAGGGATTGTAGTGTTGGGAAACTTTTTATAGTTCAACAAAATAAAAGTGACTTCCATTGCAACACTTTTATTACACTTCATCTTACCTGAGCTCTTCATGCTCGATGAGCTATTGGACTGTCCTGCGTCGCCCGTCGTCCGTAATGCGCCAACAATTGGGGGTGTGGACACGATACAGACTTACTTTCATTCAACCTTTATCAAACTTGCACAGTTTGTGTATGACATACATTTTTGGATAGGTTTGATAATGGGTATCGGACCAGGAACACCATAGTTAATGCCCCTTTTTTCATGTGAAAATCTGCAAAGTGCACTTTGGGCAACATACAGACTTCATGTTTCATCCGAATTTGTACAAACTTACACAGCATGTGTATGAACTGAATATTTTAAAATAATCAATAAAATGTCATTGCTTGGTTGACAAACACCATTGTTGTTGCCCCTTGTTTTATGAGGAAAAATGGACAATGTGGAGTATAGAGACTTCATATATTGCCTTTATTGACTAAACTTGCACTGTTTGTGTTGGACCATAAGGTCTCAGTCAATTCCCTATATGGAACAGATCAGACGAGAAAGACCAGTCTGTGGCCACGTGTTTTTTAAAAAAAATCTATAATTTGTCAATTATTTGCTTTCAGTCTCCATAGAGAAAATTTCATTCCTTGTTAACTAAACTTGCTCTGTTTTTGTATGACCATAAGATGTCATCAGGGTGCAATGATGGGCCAGATATAACCAGGAACACTAGATTTATTTCCCCTATTTTATAAGAAAAAAAACGAAAAATAAACAGGACTCCGTGTGACATAGAAACTTCAATTTTCATCTAATCTTGATTACACTTGAACAGCTTGTGTATGACCATAAGATCTCATAATAAGCCAAGATTTTGCCCTGATAAGGGTATAAAAGACAAAGTTATTGGCCCTTGTTTGTGAAAAAGAAGAAAAAAGCACTATATTCAGGAAAGAGACTTCATTTTTCATTTGGGATGGCAACATATAGTATTTAAGTAACCGGTTAATTGGTTTTGGTATTTGAGTTGTTAACCATTGAGCTAAATATCATTTATAAGACCTAAATTACAATCAAGTACAATGGTCTGTTTGGCTGAATAGTCCTAATCGACGATACACGTAATGCTGACAGGTGTCTTTTATTGCTGTCACGTGTGACTGTTTGATTTATTGTTTTGTTGAAATAAGAACAAAACATCGTACATGGAATTCAGCTGGATGTTTGAACTTAAAAATGTGCCATTGTAAAGATTTGATGTCAACCTCTGTGTAATGTTAGTGCAATTGTGCATGGTAAACATCATCGTCGAAACACACGGTATATATTCCGTTACCATTACATTATATACCGTGGGTGAATTGGCTGTCAAAAGTATGTTGTCACGAATAGTGATGAGCCACCTGCTGACCAATGAAATTTTAAGTAACGTTTAAATATTCCTCGCATGATGTCTGGAAAAACAATTTTCAGTCGACCGGTTACATAGTCATTGAGTACACACCGCTCAAAAACCGAACACGTGCAGGATAACGGTAAATATGAAAAAGCGAACAACGCCTACATGCGACTTTTTTAATACCGCTTCGTTTCGATTGGTTACATTTTCCGTGCCGACTTGGACACGGAACCAATGAGATGTCTCATTAATTATTCATTAATACGAAGTTTCGCTAGCCTAATCGCCCACGGTCGATCAACAAGCATAGCGAATTATAGCGAAGGTGGGTTCCGACGATGGGTAAACAAATCACAGATAGCTTGTGTTTCATCTTGGTTTCCAACATGTTCGACCGTATTTTGCCTTTTAATTGCCAGATAAATAACAGAAGTAGGCCGGACAGGCATGAGAGTGTATAGCGCCTGTAGATTGCCAGGTTTGCTACAGAAGAAGGCCGGACAGGCATCTCTATTGCACCTGTCGATTGCCAGATCAGGTCTGATTCGGGTCATTTTGTAGGTGATGGCATTCAGATGCCAGAGCTGGTCTCTGTCATTGCCAGTACTGAGGTGAGTGCTTTGGGCCAACATGGCCCTCTTGGTATATAAATGCTACGTGGCAAAGGCCAGCCACCCACGTACTAAGCTGGAGGCGGGAATTTGTAGATAAAAATCAACCACCAAGAAAAAAACATTACCCCAATTCAGTGACAGACATTTCCTTGTGTACATCCATCAATAATTATTACGGTATGTGGATATCTATAAATAACAAATTTTGTAAACTTGATAAATCATTGCTGTGTGCGACATATTTTAGATTTAACAATAATAAACAATTAAAATAGTTCATTTATTAAAATACGCTGTCTGAAATTACGAAAACAAGACCGTAGACCAAAGTCATCAAAAACTACCCTGCTATATTTACCATAATATTTTAACCCTGCTGTTAAGACAATATGGGCATCGACGTGTCCAGAACTTTAGAGCATGTTCTGCGCTATATCAAAAATATAAAAGAAAGACGAAATCAAAGAAATTGCAAAAATCTACCTTTTTCACCCAAGATGGCGGCTTTTGTTAAAAAGATATTAGTGTCGAAACTTGGACTTCATTGTTTATTTTAAAAAAGAATTGCATCACTGACTTCTTTCATAAGTTTATTCTGTTGTATCAGATATAAATTACGTATTTTCAACAATTTTTCTTAAAAAATACAACATAAAGAAATATATTTTGATTTACTAAAACTATATACGAGCTATCAGATGGTGCTTTAACATAATTAAAACTACAATAACATTAATTATTTAAAATGACAACCGTACCGCGTCCGAACTAGTACTTTCCGAAATGTGCTTTCTCAAGGGGCGCAACTCAGTTTTATTTGTGTTTTGTTTATTTACGTCTACAACCATTGTGTCCACCAGGTGTCGCTTAGACGAAAGCAGTGACGTCACACTCTATGTATAGAATGCGTCTACAACTATTTTTAGAAATATGGTTTAAGTGTGCAAGATTCTTTTGTAGGTAAATGATTTTCTTTTTAGTATTCTTACAGTAGTGGTCAAGCTATATAATCTGCAATAAATAGATCTACAGTATTTTCTAGAATTATTGTGCATTATCCAAATGTTCAAATTGCTCGAAAATGATATTTTTTATGAATTATGTTTTGAAATCAAATTCTATTGACTTCTATTGACAAAACTCCCACTTTTGTTTATTTAAGGGTTATTTTCTAGTGTTTTATAAAAAAAAAACACGGTGATCCGAAGTTGCTTGGTGAAAATCATATATCAGGAACCGTGACATTTATTCCACATTTGACTATTGTTCTTATTCAATTTTCTATATTAAGCAGGTCGTTGTCTGTTGTTAATACAATGTTTCAATTTCTTTAAATACTCATTTGTTTTCCTAAAAATGGCTCTGTAACTGAGGCCCTTGCACGTGGAACAAATAATGAGGGTTTTGAGTAGCGAGACATTTGTGCTCTTAATATTCATTTTTCCGCATTTTTTATTGTATGAAATGCCAATGAATAATGGTTATTTTTATGCTGCACATGGTCACATGGACATAATATTAAAACACGATAATTTAATTTATCATAGACACCATGTTTGTTTGGATTTAGGGGTTATGGATAAAATAATTGGATTAAATATTCATTATGCACAAATCAAGATGAAAACTCGTCAGCGCTGTTAAGGGAAAGTATCTGATTGATTGAGATCAACAAAACAGAAATCGCCGGGTGGCGGATTTAGGCACTGCGCCTGTAGATGCAGACGACGTTTTCTTTTGTCAGCAATCTTTCTCTCATTTTAAAGATGACGGATTTGTTTATAAAATACATAACGTTAATTTTGCAGCTGTTTTTGAAACTTGTAAATGCCAGAAAAATATTTACTAGAGAAAATAAATGGTTTTAACGTATTTTTTATTTGACCGTTATTGAGAGAAGGGTATCTACGATAATTTTATAGTGTAACACTGACAGCCGGATAAGCCGAGTGGTCTAGGTATCCGCTCGTATACGGGAGGACCCGGGTTCGAATCTCTCGTTTCATATTTATTTTTATTTTTTCGTCTTTAATTTTATATAAAAGCACGTTAATTCAAGACTTATTATTTTTCCACATATTAAACTTATTAAGTGCAAACCGTCTCACAATAGTACCCTATAATATGTACACTCAGTATTGACGTTCTTTGTACAGTTACTGTCAATTTTGAAGTGATAAATACTTCAGAATTTTATTGTATTCATTAGATTGAAAATCATTTCTTTAAAATTGATATGACTATATTGCAGATCACAAAATAATTAAAAGGTATATCAATAAAACAATAAATAATTACAATGTTGTTGATTGCACTTGCTATTCAATCTGTATTTTAACGTGTGTTTTTTTCCAGCATGCTGCCAACAAAATGCGTGCTCTGTAATAAAAATTACGACCGGTGACATCAGATACACCGACCAAACCATTTACGAAGGATGAAAATGTGACTTTGTCAAATCAGACACTTAGTCCACCATCTGTGCAGCTGAACATTAAGAGTGCAACAAAAAGTAATGCTTATTGTTTTACATGCAAGAAGCCAGGTCCTAAGTTGTTTGGTGTTCCGACGTATTTACGAACGAATGCATTTGTGAAACATAACATTCTTATAACTTTCGAAAGCCGTTGTTGTTCTTCATACTTTAATAGCGAATTTAATGCGTTCAATCCGGCTTGTCTCTCCGAATTTAAAACAGTCGGCTTTTGATTTTTGAATAGAAGCACAATACTTGAATTGCTGTCTAAAGTTAGACATATTGCGTTAAATTCTTTTTGCAAACGGATGTCATTTGACAATCTAGATTCATACACAGATGGTGACCTTGTTAACCTAACTGGTCTCTGTAAAGAGCAGTTCCTTCATTTATGTAATACTGTGTTGCCACATATTAGTTACACTCCTGCTAGAAGTACACAGACGACTGTTGGTTTGTTTTTGTTCAAGTTGAAATCTGATCTTTCCAATAAGTTTCTCTCTACAATATTTGGGATAACTAAATCCAGTATTCGCAGGGCCATACATTCTGTTAGTGAAGTTTTAATGCTGCATTTTGTGCCATACAAGTTAGGCTTCTCCCACATATCCCACAGAATCTTCAGAATCACATCCGTGTATTGGAACAGTTGTTGTTGGCAGAAAACAGTGGTCAAGTTATTTTAGTTATTCTTCTAAACCTATGTCTAGATTTTCAAATAATTTTACACAAATGGTCGTTTACTTTCCTCTACCAAACTTATTCAAATGGTTCCACCTCACTGCACAAAATGGCCACTTGATCTAAAAATAGAATTTGCGTTCAAGTTTTGTATTCCTGTCATTATTTCAAAAGTTCTTGGTCAATCTTCTTGAAACTTTACAGTTCCTTGGATGGTCCTCGACCAAACCAGTGAAAATGGTTCCACTTCACTGCACAAGATGGCCACCAGAGCTAAAAATAGAAATATGTCTAAACGCCAATTTCTTCCAGACCTTTGGCTAGATTTTCAAATAATTTCACACCAATGTTTGTTTAGTGGTCCTCTACCAAACTTATTCAAATGGTTTTGACTCACTGCACAAAATGGCCACTAGAGTTAAAAATATAATTTGCGTTAAAGTTTTGTATTCTTGTCATTTTTTCTAAAGTTCTTGATCAATCTTGATGAAACTCAAGAACTTTAGAAAAAATGAAAAGAATACAAAACTTTAACGCAATTTCTATAAGATGGCCACCAGAGCTAAAAATAGAAATATGTTTAAACGCCAATTTCTTCCAGACCTTTGGCTAGATTTTCAAATAATTTCACACCAATGTTTGTTTAGTGGTCCTCTACCAAACTTATTCAAATGGATTTGACTCACTGCACAAAATGGCCACTAGAGTTAAAAATATAATTTGCGTTAAAGTTTTGTATTCTTGTCATTTTTTCTAAAGTTCTTGATCAATCTTGATGAAACTTAACATAAATGTTCCTTGGATGGTCCTCTACCAAACCTGTGAAAATCGTTCCGCTTCACTACACAAGATTGCCCTAGAGCTAAAAATAGAAATTATATCTAAACGCCAATTCCTTCTAAACCTATGGCTACATTTGCAAATAATTTTACACCAATGTTCGTTTAGTGGTCCTCTACCAAACTTATTCAAATGGTTCCGCCTCACTGCACAAGATGGCCGCCATCTTAGCGATTTACCAGTACTAAGCGCACATTTTTATGCCAGTAACTGATAACTGCCCTACTTGAAGAGGTAGGGGGAGAATGGCCGTGGAAATAATTTCATGACCAATCCCCACACAAATTGTGGCCGGGCTGGGGTAACAACTGAGCTAGCCGGGCACAATGGTTTATGTGTCACATTCTTAATACATTATGTATACACTGAAAATGTTTCTAGTTCTCATTATGTCCCCCAATTCAGAGGGGTTCTGATCTCTTTGAAATGTTTGTGCATGTTGAGCCGGACACAGCAAATGTTCTCCCGACGCGTAAAACTTTCTTTCTGTTGTCTGTGCAATATAGTAAATCTGTAAACAGATTTATTTAAATTGAACATACATGTACAACTTCATTTATTAAAGGGACTATGTCATCGAAAAGGGCATCAAGGGCGGATTTTCTTTAACAATTATGAAATTCATATAGTAATACTGACATATAATAATGGTTAAAACAGGGTATATACAATAAAAAAGAGTGCACGCATTATGAGATAAGAATAAATTTATAATATGGGTCTTGTTTGTTTGCCCATTTGTTATTATAAAAATCTTATTGTTTATTATATTATGTTTTATTCATTTCATGCACATGTCTTTATAAAGCGCATTTCTATCATAAAATATCATATATAGTGTAATAGGAAATTTTTCGATGACAAAGGCCCGTTAAATATAAAACAAAATCATTGTGTTCCACGTTTTAGCAAACAAATTTAGTACCATCGGCAATGCCTGTGGTGTATAAATTTGCAACAAACAGATAATATTAAAATATATTCTGGTTTCAAGTAAAAATAACCATGCACACACTATCTAAATGTTGTTTTTAGCTCAGCTGAGCACGAAGTGCTCGATGAGCTATTGGTATAGGAGGACTGTCCTGCGTCGTCCGTCGTTCGCCGTCCATCGTCCGTAATGCGTCAAAATTTGGGTCGACGGACGCGATAGACTTTTCATTCAAACTTGACCAAACTTGCACAGTTTGTGTATGACCATAACATCGTGGATGGGTTCGATAATGCACCCAATCGGACCAGGAACACCAGAGCTATTGTCTTTTTTGCCCCAAATACATCTATTCCTGAATAACTCACCTGGTAGAGGGAGGTAAATGCAGTATCAGGAAGATAATTGCCATAAAATGTGTTATCGTCCTTTGTATATCAGTCACAGATATTACCCAGATAATGGAACCTGCTTATCAGTAAAATTAATACATCTCTCAGCATCAGCATGATACTTGTACTTTTAAATCAGCATCATTACACAAAGTGACTCATTGATAGCCTTCTGACCTATATATCAGCATCATTACACAAAGTGACTCATTGCTAGCCTTCTGACCTATATATCAGCATCATTACACAAAGTGCCTCATTGATTGCCTTCTAACCTATATATCAGCATCATTACACAAAGCGACTCATTGATTGCCTTCTGACCTATATTTTAGCTATGTGTGCAGCAATGGAATTTTCTACTGTTTGTCTTGGCAACCAGTCAGAAATAATATTTAAACAACAATCAATAGCTAGAATTCATGTTGTAAACAAGCAATCAGAATATAGGATTTAGATCATGTGATCTAGTGCCTGAAAGGATTAATTATTTTCTGTACATTTTGGACTGTTTAGTTAGTAACTTATTCAGTATCATTTAATCATGTAACTTTTGGATTGACTTTTACATTTGAATTGGGAGATTGGAAACTCAATTAATTATCTTACATTATTTTGTAGCTGATATATTATTTCTCATTAATTGAGGAATACTTCTACACTGTTTTATATTTTCTTCTTAATTGAGAAATAACTGTACACTATTTAAAGCGCACCATGCTACTTGCTAGTATTTGCTTGTATGTATATATAAGTAAGGGATTGTAGTGTTGGGAAACTTTTTATAGTTCAACAAAATAAAAGTGACTTCCATTGCAACACTTTTATTACACTTCATCTTACCTGAGCACTTCATGCTCGATGAGCTATTGGACTGTCCTGCGTCGCCCGTCGTCCGTAATGCGCCAACAATTGGGGGTGTGGACACGATACAGACTTACTTTCATTCAACCTTTATCAAACTTGCACAGTTTGTGTATGACATACATTTTTGGATAGGTTTGATAATGGGTATCGGACCAGGAACACCATAGTTAATGCCCCTTTTTTCATGAGAAAATCTGCAAAGTGCACTTTGGGCAACATACAGACTTCATGTTTCATCCGAATTTGTGCAAACTTACACAGCATGTGTATGAACTGAATATTTTAAAATAATCAATAAAATGTCATTGCTTGGTTGACAAACACTATAGTTGTTGCCCCTTGTTTTATGAGGAAAAATGGACAATGTGGAGTATAGAGACTTCATATATTGCCTTTATTGACTAAACTTGCACTGTTTGTGTTGGACCATAAGGTCTCAGTCAATTCCCTATATGGAACAGATCAGACGAGAAAGACCAGTCTGTGGCCACGTGTTTGTGAAAAAAAATCCATAATTTGTCAATTATTTGCTTTCAGTCTCCATAGAGAAAATTTCATTCCTTGTTAACTAAACTTGCTCTGTTTTTGTATGACCATAAGATGTCATCAGGGTGCAATGATGGGCCAGATATAACCAGGAACACTAGATTTATTTCCCCTATTTTATAAGAAAAAAAACGAAAAATAAACAGGACTCCGTGTGACATAGAAACTTCAATTTTCATCTAATCTTGATTACACTTGAACAGCTTGTGTATGACCATAAGATCTCATAATAAGCCAAGATTTTGCCCTGATAAGGGTATAAAAGACAAAGTTATTGGCCCTTGTTTGTGAAAAAGAAGAAAAAAGCACTATATTCAGGAAAGAGACTTCATTTTTCATTTGGGATGGCAACATATAGTATTTAAGTAACCGGTTAATTGGTTTTGGTATTTGAGTTGTTAACCATTGAGCTAAATATCATTTATAAGACCTAAATTACAATCAAGTACAATGGTCTGTTTGGCTGAATAGTCCTAATCGACGATACACGTAATGCTGACAGGTGTCTTTTATTGCTGTCACGTGTGACTGTTTGATTTATTGTTTTGTTGAAATAAGAACAAAACATCGTACATGGAATTCAGCTGGATGTTTGAACTTAAAAATGTGCCATTGTAAAGATTTGATGTCAACGTCTGTGTAATGTTAGTGCAATTGTGCATGGTAAACATCATCGTCGAAACACACGGTATATATTCCGTTACCATTACATTATATACCGTGGGTGAATTGGCTGTCAAAAGTATGTTGTCACGAATAGTGATGAGCCACCTGCTGACCAATGAAATTTTAAGTAACGTTTAAATATTCCTCGCATGATGTCTGGAAAAACAATTTTCAGTCGACCGGTTACATAGTCATTGAGTACACACCGCTCAAAAACCGAACACGTGCAGGATAACGGTAAATATGAAAAAGCGAACAACGCCTACATGCGACTTTTTTAATACCGCTTCGTTTCGATTGGTTACATTTTCCGTGCCGACTTGGACACGGAACCAATGAGATGTCTCATTAATTATTCATTAATACGAAGTTTCGCTAGCCTAATCGCCCACGGTCGATCAACAAGCATAGCGAATTATAGCGAAGGTGGGTTCCGACGATGGGTAAACAAATCACAGATAGCTTGTGTTTCATCTTGGTTTCCAACATGTTCGACCGTATTTTGCCTTTTAATTGCCAGATAAATAACAGAAGTAGGCCGGACAGGCATGAGAGTGTATAGCGCCTGTAGATTGCCAGGTTTGCTACAGAAGAAGGCCGGACAGGCATCTCTATTGCACCTGTCGATTGCCAGATCAGGTCTGATTCGGGTCATTTTGTAGGTGATGGCATTCAGATGCCAGAGCTGGTCTCTGTCATTGCCAGTACTGAGGTGAGTGCTTTGGGCCAACATGGCCCTCTTGGTATATAAATGCTACGTGGCAAAGGCCAGCCACCCACGTACTAAGCTGGAGGCGGGAATTTGTAGATAAAAATCAACCACCAAGAAAAAAACATTACCCCAATTCAGTGACAGACATTTCCTTGTGTACATCCATCAATAATTATTACGGTATGTGGATATCTATAAATAACAAATTTTGTAAACTTGATAAATCATTGCTGTGTGCGACATATTTTAGATTTAACAATAATAAACAATTAAAATAGTTCATTTATTAAAATACGCTGTCTGAAATTACGAAAACAAGACCGTAGACCAAAGTCATCAAAAACTACCCTGCTATATTTACCATAATATTTTAACCCTGCTGTTAAGACAATATGGGCATCGACGTGTCCAGAACTTTAGAGCATGTTCTGCGCTATATCAAAAATATAAAAGAAAGACGAAATCAAAGAAATTGCAAAAATCTACCTTTTTCACCCAAGATGGCGGCTTTTGTTAAAAAGATATTAGTGTCGAAACTTGGACTTCATTGTTTATTTTAAAAAAGAATTGCATCACTGACTTCTTTCATAAGTTTATTCTGTTGTATCAGATATAAATTACGTATTTTCAACAATTTTTCTTAAAAAATACAACATAAAGAAATATATTTTGATTTACTAAAACTATATACGAGCTATCAGATGGTGCTTTAACATAATTAAAACTACAATAACATTAATTATTTAAAATGACAACCGTACCGCGTCCGAACTAGTACTTTCCGAAATGTGCTTTCTCAAGGGGCGCAACTCAGTTTTATTTGTGTTTTGTTTATTTACGTCTACAACCATTGTGTCCACCAGGTGTCGCTTAGACGAAAGCAGTGACGTCACACTCTATGTATAGAATGCGTCTACAACTATTTTTAGAAATATGGTTTAAGTGTGCAAGATTCTTTTGTAGGTAAATGATTTTCTTTTTAGTATTCTTACAGTAGTGGTCAAGCTATATAATCTGCAATAAATAGATCTACAGTATTTTCTAGAATTATTGTGCATTATCCAAATGTTCAAATTGCTCGAAAATGATATTTTTTATGAATTATGTTTTGAAATCAAATTCTATTGACTTCTATTGACAAAACTCCCACTTTTGTTTATTTAAGGGTTATTTTCTAGTGTTTTATAAAAAAAAAACACGGTGATCCGAAGTTGCTTGGTGAAAATCATATATCAGGAACCGTGACATTTATTCCACATTTGACTATTGTTCTTATTCAATTTTCTATATTAAGCAGGTCGTTGTCTGTTGTTAATACAATGTTTCAATTTCTTTAAATACTCATTTGTTTTCCTAAAAATGGCTCTGTAACTGAGGCCCTTGCACGTGGAACAAATAATGAGGGTTTTGAGTAGCGAGACATTTGTGCTCTTAATATTCATTTTTCCGCATTTTTTATTGTATGAAATGCCAATGAATAATGGTTATTTTTATGCTGCACATGGTCACATGGACATAATATTAAAACACGATAATTTAATTTATCATAGACACCATGTTTGTTTGGATTTAGGGGTTATGGATAAAATAATTGGATTAAATATTCATTATGCACAAATCAAGATGAAAACTCGTCAGCGCTGTTAAGGGAAAGTATCTGATTGATTGAGATCAACAAAACAGAAATCGCCGGGTGGCGGATTTAGGCACTGCGCCTGTAGATGCAGACGACGTTTTCTTTTGTCAGCAATCTTTCTCTCATTTTAAAGATGACGGATTTGTTTATAAAATACATAACGTTAATTTTGCAGCTGTTTTTGAAACTTGTAAATGCCAGAAAAATATTTACTAGAGAAAATAAATGGTTTTAACGTATTTTTTATTTGACCGTTATTGAGAGAAGGGTATCTACGATAATTTTATAGTGTAACACTGACAGCCGGATAAGCCGAGTGGTCTAGGTATCCGCTCGTATACGGGAGGACCCGGGTTCGAATCTCTCGTTTCATATTTATTTTTATTTTTTCGTCTTTAATTTTATATAAAAGCACGTTAATTCAAGACTTATTATTTTTCCACATATTAAACTTATTAAGTGCAAACCGTCTCACAATAGTACCCTATAATATGTACACTCAGTATTGACGTTCTTTGTACAGTTACTGTCAATTTTGAAGTGATAAATACTTCAGAATTTTATTGTATTCATTAGATTGAAAATCATTTCTTTAAAATTGATATGACTATATTGCAGATCACAAAATAATTAAAAGGTATATCAATAAAACAATAAATAATTACAATGTTGTTGATTGCACTTGCTATTCAATCTGTATTTTAACGTGTGTTTTTTTCCAGCATGCTGCCAACAAAATGCGTGCTCTGTAATAAAAATTACGACCGGTGACATCAGATACACCGACCAAACCATTTACGAAGGATGAAAATGTGACTTTGTCAAATCAGACACTTAGTCCACCATCTGTGCAGCTGAACATTAAGAGTGCAACAAAAAGTAATGCTTATTGTTTTACATGCAAGAAGCCAGGTCCTAAGTTGTTTGGTGTTCCGACGTATTTACGAACGAATGCATTTGTGAAACATAACATTCTTATAACTTTCGAAAGCCGTTGTTGTTCTTCATACTTTAATAGCGAATTTAATGCGTTCAATCCGGCTTGTCTCTCCGAATTTAAAACAGTCGGCTTTTGATTTTTGAATAGAAGCACAATACTTGAATTGCTGTCTAAAGTTAGACATATTGCGTTAAATTCTTTTTGCAAACGGATGTCATTTGACAATCTAGATTCATACACAGATGGTGACCTTGTTAACCTAACTGGTCTCTGTAAAGAGCAGTTCCTTCATTTATGTAATACTGTGTTGCCACATATTAGTTACACTCCTGCTAGAAGTACACAGACGACTGTTGGTTTGTTTTTGTTCAAGTTGAAATCTGATCTTTCCAATAAGTTTCTCTCTACAATATTTGGGATAACTAAATCCAGTATTCGCAGGGCCATACATTCTGTTAGTGAAGTTTTAATGCTGCATTTTGTGCCATACAAGTTAGGCTTCTCCCACATATCCCACAGAATCTTCAGAATCACATCCGTGTATTGGAACAGTTGTTGTTGGCAGAAAACAGTGGTCAAGTTATTTTAGTTATTCTTCTAAACCTATGTCTAGATTTTCAAATAATTTTACACAAATGGTCGTTTACTTTCCTCTACCAAACTTATTCAAATGGTTCCACCTCACTGCACAAAATGGCCACTTGATCTAAAAATAGAATTTGCGTTCAAGTTTTGTATTCCTGTCATTATTTCAAAAGTTCTTGGTCAATCTTCTTGAAACTTTACAGTTCCTTGGATGGTCCTCGACCAAACCAGTGAAAATGGTTCCACTTCACTGCACAAGATGGCCACCAGAGCTAAAAATAGAAATATGTCTAAACGCCAATTTCTTCCAGACCTTTGGCTAGATTTTCAAATAATTTCACACCAATGTTTGTTTAGTGGTCCTCTACCAAACTTATTCAAATGGTTTTGACTCACTGCACAAAATGGCCACTAGAGTTAAAAATATAATTTGCGTTAAAGTTTTGTATTCTTGTCATTTTTTCTAAAGTTCTTGATCAATCTTGATGAAACTCAAGAACTTTAGAAAAAATGAAAAGAATACAAAACTTTAACGCAATTTCTATAAGATGGCCACCAGAGCTAAAAATAGAAATATGTTTAAACGCCAATTTCTTCCAGACCTTTGGCTAGATTTTCAAATAATTTCACACCAATGTTTGTTTAGTGGTCCTCTACCAAACTTATTCAAATGGATTTGACTCACTGCACAAAATGGCCACTAGAGTTAAAAATATAATTTGCGTTAAAGTTTTGTATTCTTGTCATTTTTTCTAAAGTTCTTGATCAATCTTGATGAAACTTAACATAAATGTTCCTTGGATGGTCCTCTACCAAACCTGTGAAAATCGTTCCGCTTCACTACACAAGATTGCCCTAGAGCTAAAAATAGAAATTATATCTAAACGCCAATTCCTTCTAAACCTATGGCTACATTTGCAAATAATTTTACACCAATGTTCGTTTAGTGGTCCTCTACCAAACTTATTCAAATGGTTCCGCCTCACTGCACAAGATGGCCGCCATCTTAGCGATTTACCAGTACTAAGCGCACATTTTTATGCCAGTAACTGATAACTGCCCTACTTGAAGAGGTAGGGGGAGAATGGCCGTGGAAATAATTTCATGACCAATCCCCACACAAATTGTGGCCGGGCTGGGGTAACAACTGAGCTAGCCGGGCACAATGGTTTATGTGTCACATTCTTAATACATTATGTATACACTGAAAATGTTTCTAGTTCTCATTATGTCCCCCAATTCAGAGGGGTTCTGATCTCTTTGAAATGTTTGTGCATGTTGAGCCGGACACAGCAAATGTTCTCCCGACGCGTAAAACTTTCTTTCTGTTGTCTGTGCAATATAGTAAATCTGTAAACAGATTTATTTAAATTGAACATACATGTACAACTTCATTTATTAAAGGGACTATGTCATCGAAAAGGGCATCAAGGGCGGATTTTCTTTAACAATTATGAAATTCATATAGTAATACTGACATATAATAATGGTTAAAACAGGGTATATACAATAAAAAAGAGTGCACGCATTATGAGATAAGAATAAATTTATAATATGGGTCTTGTTTGTTTGCCCATTTGTTATTATAAAAATCTTATTGTTTATTATATTATGTTTTATTCATTTCATGCACATGTCTTTATAAAGCGCATTTCTATCATAAAATATCATATATAGTGTAATAGGAAATTTTTCGATGACAAAGGCCCGTTAAATATAAAACAAAATCATTGTGTTCCACGTTTTAGCAAACAAATTTAGTACCATCGGCAATGCCTGTGGTGTATAAATTTGCAACAAACAGATAATATTAAAATATATTCTGGTTTCAAGTAAAAATAACCATGCACACACTATCTAAATGTTGTTTTTAGCTCAGCTGAGCACGAAGTGCTCGATGAGCTATTGGTATAGGAGGACTGTCCTGCGTCGTCCGTCGTTCGCCGTCCATCGTCCGTAATGCGTCAAAATTTGGGTCGACGGACGCGATAGACTTTTCATTCAAACTTGACCAAACTTGCACAGTTTGTGTATGACCATAACATCGTGGATGGGTTCGATAATGCACCCAATCGGACCAGGAACACCAGAGCTATTGTCTTTTTTGCCCCAAATACATCTATTCCTGAATAACTCACCTGGTAGAGGGAGGTAAATGCAGTATCAGGAAGATAATTGCCATAAAATGTGTTATCGTCCTTTGTATATCAGTCACAGATATTACCCAGATAATGGAACCTGCTTATCAGTAAAATTAATACATCTCTCAGCATCAGCATGATACTTGTACTTTTAAATCAGCATCATTACACAAAGTGACTCATTGATAGCCTTCTGACCTATATATCAGCATCATTACACAAAGTGACTCATTGCTAGCCTTCTGACCTATATATCAGCATCATTACACAAAGTGCCTCATTGATTGCCTTCTAACCTATATATCAGCATCATTACACAAAGCGACTCATTGATTGCCTTCTGACCTATATTTTAGCTATGTGTGCAGCAATGGAATTTTCTACTGTTTGTCTTGGCAACCAGTCAGAAATAATATTTAAACAACAATCAATAGCTAGAATTCATGTTGTAAACAAGCAATCAGAATATAGGATTTAGATCATGTGATCTAGTGCCTGAAAGGATTAATTATTTTCTGTACATTTTGGACTGTTTAGTTAGTAACTTATTCAGTATCATTTAATCATGTAACTTTTGGATTGACTTTTACATTTGAATTGGGAGATTGGAAACTCAATTAATTATCTTACATTATTTTGTAGCTGATATATTATTTCTCATTAATTGAGGAATACTTCTACACTGTTTTATATTTTCTTCTTAATTGAGAAATAACTGTACACTATTTAAAGCGCACCATGCTACTTGCTAGTATTTGCTTGTATGTATATATAAGTAAGGGATTGTAGTGTTGGGAAACTTTTTATAGTTCAACAAAATAAAAGTGACTTCCATTGCAACACTTTTATTACACTTCATCTTACCTGAGCACTTCATGCTCGATGAGCTATTGGACTGTCCTGCGTCGCCCGTCGTCCGTAATGCGCCAACAATTGGGGGTGTGGACACGATACAGACTTACTTTCATTCAACCTTTATCAAACTTGCACAGTTTGTGTATGACATACATTTTTGGATAGGTTTGATAATGGGTATCGGACCAGGAACACCATAGTTAATGCCCCTTTTTTCATGAGAAAATCTGCAAAGTGCACTTTGGGCAACATACAGACTTCATGTTTCATCCGAATTTGTGCAAACTTACACAGCATGTGTATGAACTGAATATTTTAAAATAATCAATAAAATGTCATTGCTTGGTTGACAAACACTATAGTTGTTGCCCCTTGTTTTATGAGGAAAAATGGACAATGTGGAGTATAGAGACTTCATATATTGCCTTTATTGACTAAACTTGCACTGTTTGTGTTGGACCATAAGGTCTCAGTCAATTCCCTATATGGAACAGATCAGACGAGAAAGACCAGTCTGTGGCCACGTGTTTGTGAAAAAAAATCCATAATTTGTCAATTATTTGCTTTCAGTCTCCATAGAGAAAATTTCATTCCTTGTTAACTAAACTTGCTCTGTTTTTGTATGACCATAAGATGTCATCAGGGTGCAATGATGGGCCAGATATAACCAGGAACACTAGATTTATTTCCCCTATTTTATAAGAAAAAAAACGAAAAATAAACAGGACTCCGTGTGACATAGAAACTTCAATTTTCATCTAATCTTGATTACACTTGAACAGCTTGTGTATGACCATAAGATCTCATAATAAGCCAAGATTTTGCCCTGATAAGGGTATAAAAGACAAAGTTATTGGCCCTTGTTTGTGAAAAAGAAGAAAAAAGCACTATATTCAGGAAAGAGACTTCATTTTTCATTTGGGATGGCAACATATAGTATTTAAGTAACCGGTTAATTGGTTTTGGTATTTGAGTTGTTAACCATTGAGCTAAATATCATTTATAAGACCTAAATTACAATCAAGTACAATGGTCTGTTTGGCTGAATAGTCCTAATCGACGATACACGTAATGCTGACAGGTGTCTTTTATTGCTGTCACGTGTGACTGTTTGATTTATTGTTTTGTTGAAATAAGAACAAAACATCGTACATGGAATTCAGCTGGATGTTTGAACTTAAAAATGTGCCATTGTAAAGATTTGATGTCAACGTCTGTGTAATGTTAGTGCAATTGTGCATGGTAAACATCATCGTCGAAACACACGGTATATATTCCGTTACCATTACATTATATACCGTGGGTGAATTGGCTGTCAAAAGTATGTTGTCACGAATAGTGATGAGCCACCTGCTGACCAATGAAATTTTAAGTAACGTTTAAATATTCCTCGCATGATGTCTGGAAAAACAATTTTCAGTCGACCGGTTACATAGTCATTGAGTACACACCGCTCAAAAACCGAACACGTGCAGGATAACGGTAAATATGAAAAAGCGAACAACGCCTACATGCGACTTTTTTAATACCGCTTCGTTTCGATTGGTTACATTTTCCGTGCCGACTTGGACACGGAACCAATGAGATGTCTCATTAATTATTCATTAATACGAAGTTTCGCTAGCCTAATCGCCCACGGTCGATCAACAAGCATAGCGAATTATAGCGAAGGTGGGTTCCGACGATGGGTAAACAAATCACAGATAGCTTGTGTTTCATCTTGGTTTCCAACATGTTCGACCGTATTTTGCCTTTTAATTGCCAGATAAATAACAGAAGTAGGCCGGACAGGCATGAGAGTGTATAGCGCCTGTAGATTGCCAGGTTTGCTACAGAAGAAGGCCGGACAGGCATCTCTATTGCACCTGTCGATTGCCAGATCAGGTCTGATTCGGGTCATTTTGTAGGTGATGGCATTCAGATGCCAGAGCTGGTCTCTGTCATTGCCAGTACTGAGGTGAGTGCTTTGGGCCAACATGGCCCTCTTGGTATATAAATGCTACGTGGCAAAGGCCAGCCACCCACGTACTAAGCTGGAGGCGGGAATTTGTAGATAAAAATCAACCACCAAGAAAAAAACATTACCCCAATTCAGTGACAGACATTTCCTTGTCTACATCCATCAATAATTATTACGGTATGTGGATATCTATAAATAACAAATTTTGTAAACTTGATAAATCATTGCTGTGTGCGACATATTTTAGATTTAACAATAATAAACAATTAAAATAGTTCATTTATTAAAATACGCTGTCTGAAATTACGAAAACAAGACCGTAGACCAAAGTCATCAAAAACTACCCTGCTATATTTACCATAATATTTTAACCCTGCTGTTAAGACAATATGGGCATCGACGTGTCCAGAACTTTAGAGCATGTTCTGCGCTATATCAAAAATATAAAAGAAAGACGAAATCAAAGAAATTGCAAAAATCTACCTTTTTCACCCAAGATGGCGGCTTTTGTTAAAAAGATATTAGTGTCGAAACTTGGACTTCATTGTTTATTTTAAAAAAGAATTGCATCACTGACTTCTTTCATAAGTTTATTCTGTTGTATCAGATATAAATTACGTATTTTCAACAATTTTTCTTAAAAAATACAACATAAAGAAATATATTTTGATTTACTAAAACTATATACGAGCTATCAGATGGTGCTTTAACATAATTAAAACTACAATAACATTAATTATTTAAAATGACAACCGTACCGCGTCCGAACTAGTACTTTCCGAAATGTGCTTTCTCAAGGGGCGCAACTCAGTTTTATTTGTGTTTTGTTTATTTACGTCTACAACCATTGTGTCCACCAGGTGTCGCTTAGACGAAAGCAGTGACGTCACACTCTATGTATAGAATGCGTCTACAACTATTTTTAGAAATATGGTTTAAGTGTGCAAGATTCTTTTGTAGGTAAATGATTTTCTTTTTAGTATTCTTACAGTAGTGGTCAAGCTATATAATCTGCAATAAATAGATCTACAGTATTTTCTAGAATTATTGTGCATTATCCA
This sequence comes from Congeria kusceri, assembly GCA_027627225.1. Classification (NCBI taxonomy): domain Eukaryota; kingdom Metazoa; phylum Mollusca; class Bivalvia; order Myida; family Dreissenidae; genus Congeria; species Congeria kusceri. The sequence goes on along the minus strand of CM051031.1, from coordinate 49,620,568 downwards.
AATGTTCAAATTGCTCGAAAATGATATTTTTTATGAATTATGTTTTGAAATCAAATTCTATTGACTTCTATTGACAAAACTCCCACTTTTGTTTATTTAAGGGTTATTTTCTAGTGTTTTATAAAAAAAAAACACGGTGATCCGAAGTTGCTTGGTGAAAATCATATATCAGGAACCGTGACATTTATTCCACATTTGACTATTGTTCTTATTCAATTTTCTATATTAAGCAGGTCGTTGTCTGTTGTTAATACAATGTTTCAATTTCTTTAAATACTCATTTGTTTTCCTAAAAATGGCTCTGTAACTGAGGCCCTTGCACGTGGAACAAATAATGAGGGTTTTGAGTAGCGAGACATTTGTGCTCTTAATATTCATTTTTCCGCATTTTTTATTGTATGAAATGCCAATGAATAATGGTTATTTTTATGCTGCACATGGTCACATGGACATAATATTAAAACACGATAATTTAATTTATCATAGACACCATGTTTGTTTGGATTTAGGGGTTATGGATAAAATAATTGGATTAAATATTCATTATGCACAAATCAAGATGAAAACTCGTCAGCGCTGTTAAGGGAAAGTATCTGATTGATTGAGATCAACAAAACAGAAATCGCCGGGTGGCGGATTTAGGCACTGCGCCTGTAGATGCAGACGACGTTTTCTTTTGTCAGCAATCTTTCTCTCATTTTAAAGATGACGGATTTGTTTATAAAATACATAACGTTAATTTTGCAGCTGTTTTTGAAACTTGTAAATGCCAGAAAAATATTTACTAGAGAAAATAAATGGTTTTAACGTATTTTTTATTTGACCGTTATTGAGAGAAGGGTATCTACGATAATTTTATAGTGTAACACTGACAGCCGGATAAGCCGAGTGGTCTAGGTATCCGCTCGTATACGGGAGGACCCGGGTTCGAATCTCTCGTTTCATATTTATTTTTATTTTTTCGTCTTTAATTTTATATAAAAGCACGTTAATTCAAGACTTATTATTTTTCCACATATTAAACTTATTAAGTGCAAAGCGTCTCACAATAGTACCCTATAATATGTACACTCAGTATTGACGTTCTTTGTACAGTTACTGTCAATTTTGAAGTGATAAATACTTCAGAATTTTATTGTATTCATTAGATTGAAAATCATTTCTTTAAAATTGATATGACTATATTGCAGATCACAAAATAATTAAAAGGTATATCAATAAAACAATAAATAATTACAATGTTGTTGATTGCACTTGCTATTCAATCTGTATTTTAACGTGTGTTTTTTTCCAGCATGCTGCCAACAAAATGCGTGCTCTGTAATAAAAATTACGACCGGTGACATCAGATACACCGACCAAACCATTTGCGAAGGATGAAAATGTGACTTTGTCAAATCAGACACTTAGTCCACCATCTGTGCAGCTGAACATTAAGAGTGCAACAAAAAGTAATGCTTATTGTTTTACATGCAAGAAGCCAGGTCCTAAGTTGTTTGGTGTTCCGACGTATTTACGAACGAATGCATTTGTGAAACATAACATTCTTATAACTTTCGAAAGCCGTTGTTGTTCTTCATACTTTAATAGCGAATTTAATGCGTTCAATCCGGCTTGTCTCTCCGAATTTAAAACAGTCGGCTTTTGATTTTTGAATAGAAGCACAATACTTGAATTGCTGTCTAAAGTTAGACATATTGCGTTAAATTCTTTTTGCAAACGGATGTCATTTGACAATCTAGATTCATACACAGATGGTGACCTTGTTAACCTAACTGGTCTCTGTAAAGAGCAGTTCCTTCATTTATGTAATACTGTGTTGCCACATATTAGTTACACTCGTGCTAGAAGTACACAGACGACTGTTGGTTTGTTTTTGTTCAAGTTGAAATCTGATCTTTCCAATAAGTTTCTCTCTACAATATTTGGGATAACTAAATCCAGTATTCGCAGGGCCATACATTCTGTTAGTGAAGTTTTAATGCTGCATTTTGTGCCATACAAGTTAGGCTTCTCCCACATATCCCACAGAATCTTCAGAATCACATCCGTGTATTGGAACAGTTGTTGTTGGCAGAAAACAGTGGTCAAGTTATTTTAGTTATTCTTCTAAACCTATGTCTAGATTTTCAAATAATTTTACACAAATGGTCGTTTACTTTCCTCTACCAAACTTATTCAAATGGTTCCACCTCACTGCACAAAATGGCCACTTGATCTAAAAATAGAATTTGCGTTCAAGTTTTGTATTCCTGTCATTATTTCAAAAGTTCTTGGTCAATCTTCTTGAAACTTTACAGTTCCTTGGATGGTCCTCGACCAAACCAGTGAAAATGGTTCCACTTCACTGCACAAGATGGCCACCAGAGCTAAAAATAGAAATATGTCTAAACGCCAATTTCTTCCAGACCTTTGGCTAGATTTTCAAATAATTTCACACCAATGTTTGTTTAGTGGTCCTCTACCAAACTTATTCAAATGGTTTTGACTCACTGCACAAAATGGCCACTAGAGTTAAAAATATAATTTGCGTTAAAGTTTTGTATTCTTGTCATTTTTTCTAAAGTTCTTGATCAATCTTGATGAAACTCAAGAACTTTAGAAAAAATGAAAAGAATACAAAACTTTAACGCAATTTCTATAAGATGGCCAACAGAGCTAAAAATAGAAATATGTTTAAACGCCAATTTCTTCCAGACCTTTGGCTAGATTTTCAAATAATTTCACACCAATGTTTGTTTAGTGGTCCTCTACCAAACTTATTCAAATGGATTTGACTCACTGCACAAAATGGCCACTAGAGTTAAAAATAGTATTTGCGTTAAAGTTTTGTATTCTTGTCATTTTTTCTAAAGTTCTTGATCAATCTTGATGAAACTTAACATAAATGTTCCTTGGATGGTCCTCTACCAAACCTGTGAAAATCGTTCCGCTTCACTACACAAGATTGCCCTAGAGCTAAAAATAGAAATTATATCTAAACGCCAATTCCTTCTAAACCTATGGCTACATTTGCAAATAATTTTACACCAATGTTCGTTTAGTGGTCCTCTACCAAACTTATTCAAATGGTTCCGCCTCACTGCACAAGATGGCCGCCATCTTAGCGATTTACCAGTACTAAGCGCACATTTTTATGCCAGTAACTGATAACTGCCCTACTTGAAGAGGTAGGGGGAGAATGGCCGTGGAAATAATTTCATGACCAATCCCCACACAAATTGTGGCCGGGCTGGGGTAACAACTGAGCTAGCCGGGCACAATGGTTTATGTGTCACATTCTTAATACATTATGTATACACTGAAAATGTTTCTAGTTCTCATTATGTCCCCCAATTCAGAGGGGTTCTGATCTCTTTGAAATGTTTGTGCATGTTGAGCCGGACACAGCAAATGTTCTCCCGACGCGTAAAACTTTCTTTCTGTTGTCTGTGCAATATAGTAAATCTGTAAACAGATTTATTTAAATTGAACATACATGTACAACTTCATTTATTAAAGGGAATATGTCATCGAAAAGGGCATCAAGGGCGGATTTTCTTTAACAATTATGAAATTCATATAGTAATACTGACATATAATAATGGTTAAAACAGGGTATATACAATAAAAAAGAGTGCACGCATTATGAGATAAGAATAAATTTATAATATGGGTCTTGTTTGTTTGCCCATTTGTTATTATAAAAATCTTATTGTTTATTATATTATGTTTTATTCATTTCATGCACATGTCTTTATAAAGCGCATTTCTATCATAAAATATCATATATAGTGTAATAGGAAATTTTTCGATGACAAAGGCCCGTTAAATATAAAACAAAATCATTGTGTTCCACGTTTTAGCAAACAAATTTAGTACCATCGGCAATGCCTGTGGTGTATAAATTTGCAACAAACAGATAATATTAAAATATATTCTGGTTTCAAGTAAAAATAACCATGCACACACTATCTAAATGTTGTTTTTAGCTCAGCTGAGCACGAAGTGCTCGATGAGCTATTGGTATAGGAGGACTGTCCTGCGTCGTCCGTCGTTCGCCGTCCATCGTCCGTAATGCGTCAAAATTTGGGTCGACGGACGCGATAGACTTTTCATTCAAACTTGACCAAACTTGCACAGTTTGTGTATGACCATAACATCGTGGATGGGTTCGATAATGCACCCAATCGGACCAGGAACACCAGAGCTATTGTCTTTTTTGCCCCAAATACATCTATTCCTGAATAACTCACCTGGTAGAGGGAGGTAAATGCAGTATCAGGAAGATAATTGCCATAAAATGTGTTATCGTCCTTTGTATATCAGTCACAGATATTACCCAGATAATGGAACCTGCTTATCAGTAAAATTAATACATCTCTCAGCATCAGCATGATACTTGTACTTTTAAATCAGCATCATTACACAAAGTGACTCATTGATAGCCTTCTGACCTATATATCAGCATCATTACACAAAGTGACTCATTGCTAGCCTTCTGACCTATATATCAGCATCATTACACAAAGTGCCTCATTGATTGCCTTCTAACCTATATATCAGCATCATTACACAAAGCGACTCATTGATTGCCTTCTGACCTATATTTTAGCTATGTGTGCAGCAATGGAATTTTCTACTGTTTGTCTTGGCAACCAGTCAGAAATAATATTTAAACAACAATCAATAGCTAGAATTCATGTTGTAAACAAGCAATCAGAATATAGGATTTAGATCATGTGATCTAGTGCCTGAAAGGATTAATTATTTTCTGTACATTTTGGACTGTTTAGTTAGTAACTTATTCAGTATCATTTAATCATGTAACTTTTGGATTGACTTTTACATTTGAATTGGGAGATTGGAAACTCAATTAATTATCTTACATTATTTTGTAGCTGATATATTATTTCTCATTAATTGAGGAATACTTCTACACTGTTTTATATTTTCTTCTTAATTGAGAAATAACTGTACACTATTTAAAGCGCACCATGCTACTTGCTAGTATTTGCTTGTATGTATATATAAGTAAGGGATTGTAGTGTTGGGAAACTTTTTATAGTTCAACAAAATAAAAGTGACTTCCATTGCAACACTTTTATTACACTTCATCTTACCTGAGCACTTCATGCTCGATGAGCTATTGGACTGTCCTGCGTCGCCCGTCGTCCGTAATGCGCCAACAATTGGGGGTGTGGACACGATACAGACTTACTTTCATTCAACCTTTATCAAACTTGCACAGTTTGTGTATGACATACATTTTTGGATAGGTTTGATAATGGGTATCGGACCAGGAACACCATAGTTAATGCCCCTTTTTTCATGAGAAAATCTGCAAAGTGCACTTTGGGCAACATACAGACTTCATGTTTCATCCGAATTTGTGCAAACTTACACAGCATGTGTATGAACTGAATATTTTAAAATAATCAATAAAATGTCATTGCTTGGTTGACAAACACTATAGTTGTTGCCCCTTGTTTTATGAGGAAAAATGGACAATGTGGAGTATAGAGACTTCATATATTGCCTTTATTGACTAAACTTGCACTGTTTGTGTTGGACCATAAGGTCTCAGTCAATTCCCTATATGGAACAGATCAGACGAGAAAGACCAGTCTGTGGCCACGTGTTTGTGAAAAAAAATCCATAATTTGTCAATTATTTGCTTTCAGTCTCCATAGAGAAAATTTCATTCCTTGTTAACTAAACTTGCTCTGTTTTTGTATGACCATAAGATGTCATCAGGGTGCAATGATGGGCCAGATATAACCAGGAACACTAGATTTATTTCCCCTATTTTATAAGAAAAAAAACGAAAAATAAACAGGACTCCGTGTGACATAGAAACTTCAATTTTCATCTAATCTTGATTACACTTGAACAGCTTGTGTATGACCATAAGATCTCATAATAAGCCAAGATTTTGCCCTGATAAGGGTATAAAAGACAAAGTTATTGGCCCTTGTTTGTGAAAAAGAAGAAAAAAGCACTATATTCAGGAAAGAGACTTCATTTTTCATTTGGGATGGCAACATATAGTATTTAAGTAACCGGTTAATTGGTTTTGGTATTTGAGTTGTTAACCATTGAGCTAAATATCATTTATAAGACCTAAATTACAATCAAGTACAATGGTCTGTTTGGCTGAATAGTCCTAATCGACGATACACGTAATGCTGACAGGTGTCTTTTATTGCTGTCACGTGTGACTGTTTGATTTATTGTTTTGTTGAAATAAGAACAAAACATCGTACATGGAATTCAGCTGGATGTTTGAACTTAAAAATGTGCCATTGTAAAGATTTGATGTCAACGTCTGTGTAATGTTAGTGCAATTGTGCATGGTAAACATCATCGTCGAAACACACGGTATATATTCCGTTACCATTACATTATATACCGTGGGTGAATTGGCTGTCAAAAGTATGTTGTCACGAATAGTGATGAGCCACCTGCTGACCAATGAAATTTTAAGTAACGTTTAAATATTCCTCGCATGATGTCTGGAAAAACAATTTTCAGTCGACCGGTTACATAGTCATTGAGTACACACCGCTCAAAAACCGAACACGTGCAGGATAACGGTAAATATGAAAAAGCGAACAACGCCTACATGCGACTTTTTTAATACCGCTTCGTTTCGATTGGTTACATTTTCCGTGCCGACTTGGACACGGAACCAATGAGATGTCTCATTAATTATTCATTAATACGAAGTTTCGCTAGCCTAATCGCCCACGGTCGATCAACAAGCATAGCGAATTATAGCGAAGGTGGGTTCCGACGATGGGTAAACAAATCACAGATAGCTTGTGTTTCATCTTGGTTTCCAACATGTTCGACCGTATTTTGCCTTTTAATTGCCAGATAAATAACAGAAGTAGGCCGGACAGGCATGAGAGTGTATAGCGCCTGTAGATTGCCAGGTTTGCTACAGAAGAAGGCCGGACAGGCATCTCTATTGCACCTGTCGATTGCCAGATCAGGTCTGATTCGGGTCATTTTGTAGGTGATGGCATTCAGATGCCAGAGCTGGTCTCTGTCATTGCCAGTACTGAGGTGAGTGCTTTGGGCCAACATGGCCCTCTTGGTATATAAATGCTACGTGGCAAAGGCCAGCCACCCACGTACTAAGCTGGAGGCGGGAATTTGTAGATAAAAATCAACCACCAAGAAAAAAACATTACCCCAATTCAGTGACAGACATTTCCTTGTCTACATCCATCAATAATTATTACGGTATGTGGATATCTATAAATAACAAATTTTGTAAACTTGATAAATCATTGCTGTGTGCGACATATTTTAGATTTAACAATAATAAACAATTAAAATAGTTCATTTATTAAAATACGCTGTCTGAAATTACGAAAACAAGACCGTAGACCAAAGTCATCAAAAACTACCCTGCTATATTTACCATAATATTTTAACCCTGCTGTTAAGACAATATGGGCATCGACGTGTCCAGAACTTTAGAGCATGTTCTGCGCTATATCAAAAATATAAAAGAAAGACGAAATCAAAGAAATTGCAAAAATCTACCTTTTTCACCCAAGATGGCGGCTTTTGTTAAAAAGATATTAGTGTCGAAACTTGGACTTCATTGTTTATTTTAAAAAAGAATTGCATCACTGACTTCTTTCATAAGTTTATTCTGTTGTATCAGATATAAATTACGTATTTTCAACAATTTTTCTTAAAAAATACAACATAAAGAAATATATTTTGATTTACTAAAACTATATACGAGCTATCAGATGGTGCTTTAACATAATTAAAACTACAATAACATTAATTATTTAAAATGACAACCGTACCGCGTCCGAACTAGTACTTTCCGAAATGTGCTTTCTCAAGGGGCGCAACTCAGTTTTATTTGTGTTTTGTTTATTTACGTCTACAACCATTGTGTCCACCAGGTGTCGCTTAGACGAAAGCAGTGACGTCACACTCTATGTATAGAATGCGTCTACAACTATTTTTAGAAATATGGTTTAAGTGTGCAAGATTATTTTGTAGGTAAATGATTTTCTTTTTAGTATTCTTACAGTAGTGGTCAAGCTATATAATCTGCAATAAATAGATCTACAGTATTTTCTAGAATTATTGTGCATTATCCAAATGTTCAAATTGCTCGAAAATGATATTTTTTATGAATTATGTTTTGAAATCAAATTCTATTGACTTCTATTGACAAAACTCCCACTTTTGTTTATTTAAGGGTTATTTTCTAGTGTTTTATAAAAAAAAACACGGTGATCCGAAGTTGCTTGGTGAAAATCATATATCAGGAACCGTGACATTTATTCCACATTTGACTATTGTTCTTATTCAATTTTCTATATTAAGCAGGTCGTTGTCTGTTGTTAATACAATGTTTCAATTTCTTTAAATACTCATTTGTTTTCCTAAAAATGGCTCTGTAACTGAGGCCCTTGCACGTGGAACAAATAATGAGGGTTTTGAGTAGCGAGACATTTGTGCTCTTAATATTCATTTTTCCGCATTTTTTATTGTATGAAATGCCAATGAATAATGGTTATTTTTATGCTGCACATGGTCACATGGACATAATATTAAAACACGATAATTTAATTTATCATAGACACCATGTTTGTTTGGATTTAGGGGTTATGGATAAAATAATTGGATTAAATATTCATTATGCACAAATCAAGATGAAAACTCGTCAGCGCTGTTAAGGGAAAGTATCTGATTGATTGAGATCAACAAAACAGAAATCGCCGGGTGGCGGATTTAGGCACTGCGCCTGTAGATGCAGACGACGTTTTCTTTTGTCAGCAATCTTTCTCTCATTTTAAAGATGACGGATTTGTTTATAAAATACATAACGTTAATTTTGCAGCTGTTTTTGAAACTTGTAAATGCCAGAAAAATATTTACTAGAGAAAATAAATGGTTTTAACGTATTTTTTATTTGACCGTTATTGAGAGAAGGGTATCTACGATAATTTTATAGTGTAACACTGACAGCCGGATAAGCCGAGTGGTCTAGGTATCCGCTCGTATACGGGAGGACCCGGGTTCGAATCTCTCGTTTCATATTTATTTTTATTTTTTCGTCTTTAATTTTATATAAAAGCACGTTAATTCAAGACTTATTATTTTTCCACATATTAAACTTATTAAGTGCAAACCGTCTCACAATAGTACCCTATAATATGTACACTCAGTATTGACGTTCTTTGTACAGTTACTGTCAATTTTGAAGTGATAAATACTTCAGAATTTTATTGTATTCATTAGATTGAAAATCATTTCTTTAAAATTGATATGACTATATTGCAGATCACAAAATAATTAAAAGGTATATCAATAAAACAATAAATAATTACAATGTTGTTGATTGCACTTGCTATTCAATCTGTATTTTAACGTGTGTTTTTTTCCAGCATGCTGCCAACAAAATGCGTGCTCTGTAATAAAAATTACGACCGGTGACATCAGATACACCGACCAAACCATTTGCGAAGGATGAAAATGTGACTTTGTCAAATCAGACACTTAGTCCACCATCTGTGCAGCTGAACATTAAGAGTGCAACAAAAAGTAATGCTTATTGTTTTACATGCAAGAAGCCAGGTCCTAAGTTGTTTGGTGTTCCGACGTATTTACGAACGAATGCATTTGTGAAACATAACATTCTTATAACTTTCGAAAGCCGTTGTTGTTCTTCATACTTTAATAGCGAATTTAATGCGTTCAATCCGGCTTGTCTCTCCGAATTTAAAACAGTCGGCTTTTGATTTTTGAATAGAAGCACAATACTTGAATTGCTGTCTAAAGTTAGACATATTGCGTTAAATTCTTTTTGCAAACGGATGTCATTTGACAATCTAGATTCATACACAGATGGTGACCTTGTTAACCTAACTGGTCTCTGTAAAGAGCAGTTCCTTCATTTATGTAATACTGTGTTGCCACATATTAGTTACACTCGTGCTAGAAGTACACAGACGACTGTTGGTTTGTTTTTGTTCAAGTTGAAATCTGATCTTTCCAATAAGTTTCTCTCTACAATATTTGGGATAACTAAATCCAGTATTCGCAGGGCCATACATTCTGTTAGTGAAGTTTTAATGCTGCATTTTGTGCCATACAAGTTAGGCTTCTCCCACATATCCCACAGAATCTTCAGAATCACATCCGTGTATTGGAACAGTTGTTGTTGGCAGAAAACAGTGGTCAAGTTATTTTAGTTATTCTTCTAAACCTATGTCTAGATTTTCAAATAATTTTACACAAATGGTCGTTTACTTTCCTCTACCAAACTTATTCAAATGGTTCCACCTCACTGCACAAAATGGCCACTTGATCTAAAAATAGAATTTGCGTTCAAGTTTTGTATTCCTGTCATTATTTCAAAAGTTCTTGGTCAATCTTCTTGAAACTTTACAGTTCCTTGGATGGTCCTCGACCAAACCAGTGAAAATGGTTCCACTTCACTGCACAAGATGGCCACCAGAGCTAAAAATAGAAATATGTCTAAACGCCAATTTCTTCCAGACCTTTGGCTAGATTTTCAAATAATTTCACACCAATGTTTGTTTAGTGGTCCTCTACCAAACTTATTCAAATGGTTTTGACTCACTGCACAAAATGGCCACTAGAGTTAAAAATATAATTTGCGTTAAAGTTTTGTATTCTTGTCATTTTTTCTAAAGTTCTTGATCAATCTTGATGAAACTCAAGAACTTTAGAAAAAATGAAAAGAATACAAAACTTTAACGCAATTTCTATAAGATGGCCAACAGAGCTAAAAATAGAAATATGTTTAAACGCCAATTTCTTCCAGACCTTTGGCTAGATTTTCAAATAATTTCACACCAATGTTTGTTTAGTGGTCCTCTACCAAACTTATTCAAATGGATTTGACTCACTGCACAAAATGGCCACTAGAGTTAAAAATAGTATTTGCGTTAAAGTTTTGTATTCTTGTCATTTTTTCTAAAGTTCTTGATCAATCTTGATGAAACTTAACATAAATGTTCCTTGGATGGTCCTCTACCAAACCTGTGAAAATCGTTCCGCTTCACTACACAAGATTGCCCTAGAGCTAAAAATAGAAATTATATCTAAACGCCAATTCCTTCTAAACCTATGGCTACATTTGCAAATAATTTTACACCAATGTTCGTTTAGTGGTCCTCTACCAAACTTATTCAAATGGTTCCGCCTCACTGCACAAGATGGCCGCCATCTTAGCGATTTACCAGTACTAAGCGCACATTTTTATGCCAGTAACTGATAACTGCCCTACTTGAAGAGGTAGGGGGAGAATGGCCGTGGAAATAATTTCATGACCAATCCCCACACAAATTGTGGCCGGGCTGGGGTAACAACTGAGCTAGCCGGGCACAATGGTTTATGTGTCACATTCTTAATACATTATGTATACACTGAAAATGTTTCTAGTTCTCATTATGTCCCCCAATTCAGAGGGGTTCTGATCTCTTTGAAATGTTTGTGCATGTTGAGCCGGACACAGCAAATGTTCTCCCGACGCGTAAAACTTTCTTTCTGTTGTCTGTGCAATATAGTAAATCTGTAAACAGATTTATTTAAATTGAACATACATGTACAACTTCATTTATTAAAGGGAATATGTCATCGAAAAGGGCATCAAGGGCGGATTTTCTTTAACAATTATGAAATTCATATAGTAATACTGACATATAATAATGGTTAAAACAGGGTATATACAATAAAAAAGAGTGCACGCATTATGAGATAAGAATAAATTTATAATATGGGTCTTGTTTGTTTGCCCATTTGTTATTATAAAAATCTTATTGTTTATTATATTATGTTTTATTCATTTCATGCACATGTCTTTATAAAGCGCATTTCTATCATAAAATATCATATATAGTGTAATAGGAAATTTTTCGATGACAAAGGCCCGTTAAATATAAAACAAAATCATTGTGTTCCACGTTTTAGCAAACAAATTTAGTACCATCGGCAATGCCTGTGGTGTATAAATTTGCAACAAACAGATAATATTAAAATATATTCTGGTTTCAAGTAAAAATAACCATGCACACACTATCTAAATGTTGTTTTTAGCTCAGCTGAGCACGAAGTGCTCGATGAGCTATTGGTATAGGAGGACTGTCCTGCGTCGTCCGTCGTTCGCCGTCCATCGTCCGTAATGCGTCAAAATTTGGGTCGACGGACGCGATAGACTTTTCATTCAAACTTGACCAAACTTGCACAGTTTGTGTATGACCATAACATCGTGGATGGGTTCGATAATGCACCCAATCGGACCAGGAACACCAGAGCTATTGTCTTTTTTGCCCCAAATACATCTATTCCTGAATAACTCACCTGGTAGAGGGAGGTAAATGCAGTATCAGGAAGATAATTGCCATAAAATGTGTTATCGTCCTTTGTATATCAGTCACAGATATTACCCAGATAATGGAACCTGCTTATCAGTAAAATTAATACATCTCTCAGCATCAGCATGATACTTGTACTTTTAAATCAGCATCATTACACAAAGTGACTCATTGATAGCCTTCTGACCTATATATCAGCATCATTACACAAAGTGACTCATTGCTAGCCTTCTGACCTATATATCAGCATCATTACACAAAGTGCCTCATTGATTGCCTTCTAACCTATATATCAGCATCATTACACAAAGCGACTCATTGATTGCCTTCTGACCTATATTTTAGCTATGTGTGCAGCAATGGAATTTTCTACTGTTTGTCTTGGCAACCAGTCAGAAATAATATTTAAACAACAATCAATAGCTAGAATTCATGTTGTAAACAAGCAATCAGAATATAGGATTTAGATCATGTGATCTAGTGCCTGAAAGGATTAATTATTTTCTGTACATTTTGGACTGTTTAGTTAGTAACTTATTCAGTATCATTTAATCATGTAACTTTTGGATTGACTTTTACATTTGAATTGGGAGATTGGAAACTCAATTAATTATCTTACATTATTTTGTAGCTGATATATTATTTCTCATTAATTGAGGAATACTTCTACACTGTTTTATATTTTCTTCTTAATTGAGAAATAACTGTACACTATTTAAAGCGCACCATGCTACTTGCTAGTATTTGCTTGTATGTATATATAAGTAAGGGATTGTAGTGTTGGGAAACTTTTTATAGTTCAACAAAATAAAAGTGACTTCCATTGCAACACTTTTATTACACTTCATCTTACCTGAGCACTTCATGCTCGATGAGCTATTGGACTGTCCTGCGTCGCCCGTCGTCCGTAATGCGCCAACAATTGGGGGTGTGGACACGATACAGACTTACTTTCATTCAACCTTTATCAAACTTGCACAGTTTGTGTATGACATACATTTTTGGATAGGTTTGATAATGGGTATCGGACCAGGAACACCATAGTTAATGCCCCTTTTTTCATGAGAAAATCTGCAAAGTGCACTTTGGGCAACATACAGACTTCATGTTTCATCCGAATTTGTGCAAACTTACACAGCATGTGTATGAACTGAATATTTTAAAATAATCAATAAAATGTCATTGCTTGGTTGACAAACACTATAGTTGTTGCCCCTTGTTTTATGAGGAAAAATGGACAATGTGGAGTATAGAGACTTCATATATTGCCTTTATTGACTAAACTTGCACTGTTTGTGTTGGACCATAAGGTCTCAGTCAATTCCCTATATGGAACAGATCAGACGAGAAAGACCAGTCTGTGGCCACGTGTTTGTGAAAAAAAATCCATAATTTGTCAATTATTTGCTTTCAGTCTCCATAGAGAAAATTTCATTCCTTGTTAACTAAACTTGCTCTGTTTTTGTATGACCATAAGATGTCATCAGGGTGCAATGATGGGCCAGATATAACCAGGAACACTAGATTTATTTCCCCTATTTTATAAGAAAAAAAACGAAAAATAAACAGGACTCCGTGTGACATAGAAACTTCAATTTTCATCTAATCTTGATTACACTTGAACAGCTTGTGTATGACCATAAGATCTCATAATAAGCCAAGATTTTGCCCTGATAAGGGTATAAAAGACAAAGTTATTGGCCCTTGTTTGTGAAAAAGAAGAAAAAAGCACTATATTCAGGAAAGAGACTTCATTTTTCATTTGGGATGGCAACATATAGTATTTAAGTAACCGGTTAATTGGTTTTGGTATTTGAGTTGTTAACCATTGAGCTAAATATCATTTATAAGACCTAAATTACAATCAAGTACAATGGTCTGTTTGGCTGAATAGTCCTAATCGACGATACACGTAATGCTGACAGGTGTCTTTTATTGCTGTCACGTGTGACTGTTTGATTTATTGTTTTGTTGAAATAAGAACAAAACATCGTACATGGAATTCAGCTGGATGTTTGAACTTAAAAATGTGCCATTGTAAAGATTTGATGTCAACGTCTGTGTAATGTTAGTGCAATTGTGCATGGTAAACATCATCGTCGAAACACACGGTATATATTCCGTTACCATTACATTATATACCGTGGGTGAATTGGCTGTCAAAAGTATGTTGTCACGAATAGTGATGAGCCACCTGCTGACCAATGAAATTTTAAGTAACGTTTAAATATTCCTCGCATGATGTCTGGAAAAACAATTTTCAGTCGACCGGTTACATAGTCATTGAGTACACACCGCTCAAAAACCGAACACGTGCAGGATAACGGTAAATATGAAAAAGCGAACAACGCCTACATGCGACTTTTTTAATACCGCTTCGTTTCGATTGGTTACATTTTCCGTGCCGACTTGGACACGGAACCAATGAGATGTCTCATTAATTATTCATTAATACGAAGTTTCGCTAGCCTAATCGCCCACGGTCGATCAACAAGCATAGCGAATTATAGCGAAGGTGGGTTCCGACGATGGGTAAACAAATCACAGATAGCTTGTGTTTCATCTTGGTTTCCAACATGTTCGACCGTATTTTGCCTTTTAATTGCCAGATAAATAACAGAAGTAGGCCGGACAGGCATGAGAGTGTATAGCGCCTGTAGATTGCCAGGTTTGCTACAGAAGAAGGCCGGACAGGCATCTCTATTGCACCTGTCGATTGCCAGATCAGGTCTGATTCGGGTCATTTTGTAGGTGATGGCATTCAGATGCCAGAGCTGGTCTCTGTCATTGCCAGTACTGAGGTGAGTGCTTTGGGCCAACATGGCCCTCTTGGTATATAAATGCTACGTGGCAAAGGCCAGCCACCCACGTACTAAGCTGGAGGCGGGAATTTGTAGATAAAAATCAACCACCAAGAAAAAAACATTACCCCAATTCAGTGACAGACATTTCCTTGTGTACATCCATCAATAATTATTACGGTATGTGGATATCTATAAATAACAAATTTTGTAAACTTGATAAATCATTGCTGTGTGCGACATATTTTAGATTTAACAATAATAAACAATTAAAATAGTTCATTTATTAAAATACGCTGTCTGAAATTACGAAAACAAGACCGTAGACCAAAGTCATCAAAAACTACCCTGCTATATTTACCATAATATTTTAACCCTGCTGTTAAGACAATATGGGCATCGACGTGTCCAGAACTTTAGAGCATGTTCTGCGCTATATCAAAAATATAAAAGAAAGACGAAATCAAAGAAATGTGCAAAAATCTACCTTTTTCACCCAAGATGGCGGCTTTTGTTAAAAAGATATTAGTGTCGAAACTTGGACTTCATTGTTTATTTTAAAAAAGAATTGCATCACTGACTTCTTTCATAAGTTTATTCTGTTGTATCAGATATAAATTACGTATTTTCAACAATTTTTCTTAAAAAATACAACATAAAGAAATATATTTTGATTTACTAAAACTATATACGAGCTATCAGATGGTGCTTTAACATAATTAAAACTACAATAACATTAATTATTTAAAATGACAACCGTACCGCGTCCGAACTAGTACTTTCCGAAATGTGCTTTCTCAAGGGGCGCAACTCAGTTTTATTTGTGTTTTGTTTATTTACGTCTACAACCATTGTGTCCACCAGGTGTCGCTTAGACGAAAGCAGTGACGTCACACTCTATGTATAGAATGCGTCTACAACTATTTTTAGAAATATGGTTTAAGTGTGCAAGATTATTTTGTAGGTAAATGATTTTCTTTTTAGTATTCTTACAGTAGTGGTCAAGCTATATAATCTGCAATAAATAGATCTACAGTATTTTCTAGAATTATTGTGCATTATCCAAATGTTCAAATTGCTCGAAAATGATATTTTTTATGAATTATGTTTTGAAATCAAATTCTATTGACTTCTATTGACAAAACTCCCACTTTTGTTTATTTAAGGGTTATTTTCTAGTGTTTTATAAAAAAAAACACGGTGATCCGAAGTTGCTTGGTGAAAATCATATATCAGGAACCGTGACATTTATTCCACATTTGACTATTGTTCTTATTCAATTTTCTATATTAAGCAGGTCGTTGTCTGTTGTTAATACAATGTTTCAATTTCTTTAAATACTCATTTGTTTTCCTAAAAATGGCTCTGTAACTGAGGCCCTTGCACGTGGAACAAATAATGAGGGTTTTGAGTAGCGAGACATTTGTGCTCTTAATATTCATTTTTCCGCATTTTTTATTGTATGAAATGCCAATGAATAATGGTTATTTTTATGCTGCACATGGTCACATGGACATAATATTAAAACACGATAATTTAATTTATCATAGACACCATGTTTGTTTGGATTTAGGGGTTATGGATAAAATAATTGGATTAAATATTCATTATGCACAAATCAAGATGAAAACTCGTCAGCGCTGTTAAGGGAAAGTATCTGATTGATTGAGATCAACAAAACAGAAATCGCCGGGTGGCGGATTTAGGCACTGCGCCTGTAGATGCAGACGACGTTTTCTTTTGTCAGCAATCTTTCTCTCATTTTAAAGATGACGGATTTGTTTATAAAATACATAACGTTAATTTTGCAGCTGTTTTTGAAACTTGTAAATGCCAGAAAAATATTTACTAGAGAAAATAAATGGCTTTAACGTATTTTTTATTTGACCGTTATTGAGAGAAGGGTATCTACGATAATTTTATAGTGTAACACTGACAGCCGGATAAGCCGAGTGGTCTAGGTATCCGCTCGTATACGGGAGGACCCGGGTTCGAATCTCTCGTTTCATATTTATTTTTATTTTTTCGTCTTTAATTTTATATAAAAGCACGTTAATTCAAGACTTATTATTTTTCCACATATTAAACTTATTAAGTGCAAACCGTCTCACAATAGTACCCTATAATATGTACACTCAGTATTGACGTTCTTTGTACAGATACTGTCAATTTTGAAGTGATAAATACTTCAGAATTTTATTGTATTCATTAGATTGAAAATCATTTCTTTAAAATTGATATGACTATATTGCAGATCACAAAATAATTAAAAGGTATATCAATAAAACAATAAATAATTACAATGTTGTTGATTGCACTTGCTATTCAATCTGTATTTTAACGTGTGTTTTTTTCCAGCATGCTGCCAACAAAATGCGTGCTCTGTAATAAAAATCACGACCGGTGACATCAGATACACCGACCAAACCATTTACGAAGGATGAAAATGTGACTTTGTCAAATCAGACACTTAGTCCACCATCTGTGCAGCTGAACATTAAGAGTGCAACAAAAAGTAATGCTTATTGTTTTACATGCAAGAAGCCAGGTCCTAAGTTGTTTGGTGTTCCGACGTATTTACGAACGAATGCATTTGTGAAACATAACATTCTTATAACTTTCGAAAGCCGTTGTTGTTCTTCATACTTTAATAGCGAATTTAATGCGTTCAATCCGGCTTGTCTCTCCGAATTTAAAACAGTTGGCTTTTGATTTTTGAATAGAAGCACAATACTTGAATTGCTGTCTACAGTTAGACTATTGCGTTAAATTCTTTTTGCAAACGGATGTCATTTGACAATCTAGATTCATACACAGATGGTGACCTTGTTAACCTAACTGGTCTCTGTAAAGAGCAGTTCCTTCATTTACGTAATACTGTGTTGCCACATATTAGTTACACTCCTGCTAGAAGTACACAGACGACTGTTGGTTTGTTTTTGTTCAAGTTGAAATCTGATCTTTCCAACAAGTTTCTCTCTACAATATTTGGGATAACTAAATCCAGTATTCGCAGGGCCATACATTATGTTAGTAAAGTTTTAATGCTGCATTGTGTGCCATACAAGTTAGGCTTCTCCCACATATCCCACAGAATCTTCAGAATCACATCCGTGTATTGGCACAGTCGTTGTTGGCAGAAAACAGTGGTCAAGTTATTTTAGTTATTCTTCTAAACCTATGTCTAGATTTTCAAATAATTTTACACAAATGGTCGTTTACTTTCCTCTACCAAACTTATTCAAATGGTTCCACCTCACTGCACAAAATGGCCACTTGATCTAAAAATAGAATTTGCATTCAAGTTTTGTATTCCTGTCATTATTTCAAAAGTTCTTGGTCAATCTTCTTTAAACTTTACAGTTCCTTGGATGGTCCTCGACCAAACCAGTGAAAATGGTTCCACTTCACTGCACAAGATGGCCACCAGAGCTAAAAATAGAAATATGTCTAAACGCCAATTTCTTCCAGACCTTTGGCTAGATTTTCAAATAATTTCACACCAATGTTTGTTTAGTGGTCCTCTACCAAACTTATTCAAATGGTTTTGACTCACTGCACAAAATGGCCACTAGAGTTAAAAATATAATTTGCGTTAAAGTTTTGTATTCTTGTCATTTTTTCTAAAGTTCTTGATCAATCTTGATGAAACTCAAGAACTTTAGAAAAAATGAAAAGAATACAAAACTTTAACGCAATTTCTATAAGATGGCCACCAGAGCTAAAAATAGAAATATGTTTAAACGCCAATTTCTTCCAGACCTTTGGCTAGATTTTCAAATAATTTCACACCAATGTTTGTTTAGTGGTCCTCTACCAAACTTATTCAAATGGATTTGACTCACTGCACAAAATGGCCACTAGAGTTAAAAATAGTATTTGCGTTAAAGTTTTGTATTCTTGTCATTTTTTCTAAAGTTCTTGATCAATCTTGATGAAACTTAACATAAATGTTCCTTGGATGGTCCTCTACCAAACCTGTGAAAATCGTTCCGCTTCACTACACAAGATTGCCCTAGAGCTAAAAATAGAAATTATATCTAAACGCCAATTCCTTCTAAACCTATGGCTACATTTGCAAATAATTTTACACCAATGTTCGTTTAGTGGTCCTCTACCAAACTTATTCAAATGGTTCCGCCTCACTGCACAAGATGGCCGCCATCTTAGCGATTTACCAGTACTAAGCGCACATTTTTATGCCAGTAACTGATAACTGCCCTACTTGAAGAGGTAGGGGGAGAATGGCCGTGGAAATAATTTCATGACCAATCCCCACACAAATTGTGGCCGGGCTGGGGTAACAACTGAGCTAGCCGGGCACAATGGTTTATGTGTCACATTCTTAATACATTATGTATACACTGAAAATGTTTCTAGTTCTCATTATGTCCCCCAATTCAGAGGGGTTCTGATCTCTTTGAAATGTTTGTGCATGTTGAGCCGGACACAGCAAATGTTCTCCCGACGCGTAAAACTTTCTTTCTGTTGTCTGTGCAATATAGTAAATCTGTAAACAGATTTATTTAAATTGAACATACATGTACAACTTCATTTATTAAAGGGACTATGTCATCGAAAAGGGCATCAAGGGCGGATTTTCTTTAACAATTATGAAATTCATATAGTAATACTGACATATAATAATGGTTAAAACAGGGTATATACAATAAAAAAGAGTGCACGCATTATGAGATAAGAATAAATTTATAATATGGGTCTTGTTTGTTTGCCAATTTGTTATTATAAAAATCTTATTGTTTATTATATTATGTTTTATTCATTTCATGCACATGTCTTTATAAAGCGCATTTCTATCATAAAATATCATATATAGTGTAATAGGAAATTTTTCGATGACAAAGGCCCGTTAAATATAAAACAAAATCATTGTGTTCCACGTTTTAGCAAACAAATTTAGTACCATCGGCAATGCCTGTGGTGTATAAATTTGCAACAAACAGATAATATTAAAATATATTCTGGTTTCAAGTAAAAATAACCATGCACACACTATCTAAATGTTGTTTTTAGCTCAGCTGAGCACGAAGTGCTCGATGAGCTATTGGTATAGGAGGACTGTCCTGCGTCGTCCGTCGTTCGCCGTCCATCGTCCGTAATGCGTCAAAATTTGGGTCGACGGACGCGATAGACTTTTCATTCAAACTTGACCAAACTTGCACAGTTTGTGTATGACCATAACATCGTGGATGGGTTCGATAATGCACCCAATCGGACCAGGAACACCAGAGCTATTGTCTTTTTTGCCCCAAATACATCTATTCCTGAATAACTCACCTGGTAGAGGGAGGTAAATGCAGTATCAGGAAGATAATTGCCATAAAATGTGTTATCGTCCTTTGTATATTAGTCACAGATATTACCCAGATAATGGAACCTGCTTATCAGTAAAATTAATACATCTCTCAGCATCAGCATGATACTTGTACTTTTAAATCAGCATCATTACACAAAGTGACTCATTGATAGCCTTCTGACCTATATATCAGCATCATTACACAAAGTGACTCATTGATAGCCTTCTGACCTATATATCAGCATCATTACACAAAGTGCCTCATTGATTGCCTTCTAACCTATATATCAGCATCATTACACAAAGTGACTCATTGATTGCCTTCTGACCTATATTTTAGCTATGTGTGCAGCAATGGAATTTTCTACTGTCTGTCTTGGCAACCAGTCAGAAATAATATTTAAACAACAATCAATACCTAGAATTCATGTTGTAAACAAGCAATCAGAATATAGGATTTAGATCATGTGATCTAGTGCCTGAAAGGATTAATTATTTTCTGTACATTTTGGACTGTTTAGTTAGTAACTTATTCAGTATCATTTAATCATGTAACTTTTGGATTGACTTTTACATTTGAATTGGGAGATTGGAAACTCAATTAATTATCTTACATTATTTTGTAGCTGATATATTATTTCTCATTAATTGAGGAATACTTCTACACTGTTTTATATTTTCTTCTTAATTGAGAAATAACTGTACACTATTTAAAGCGCACCATGCTACTTGCTAGTATTTGCTTGTATGTATATATAAGTAAGGGATTGTAGTGTTGGGAAACTTTTTATAGTTCAACAAAATAAAAGTGACTTCCATTGCAACACTTTTATTACACTTCATCTTACCTGAGCACTTCATGCTCGATGAGCTATTGGACTGTCCTGCGTCGCCCGTCGTCCGTAATGCGCCAACAATTGGGGGTGTGGACACGATACAGACTTACTTTCATTCAACCTTTATCAAACTTGCACAGTTTGTGTATGACATACATTTTTGGATAGGTTTGATAATGGGTATCGGACCAGGAACACCATAGTTAATGCCCCTTTTTTCATGAGAAAATCTGCAAAGTGCACTTTGGGCAACATACAGACTTCATGTTTCATCCGAATTTGTGCAAACTTACACAGCATGTGTATGAACTGAATATTTTAAAATAATCAATAAAATGTCATTGCTTGGTTGACAAACACTATAGTTGTTGCCCCTTGTTTTATGAGGAAAAATGGACAATGTGGAGTATAGAGACTTCATATATTGCCTTTATTGACTAAACTTGCACTGTTTGTGTTGGACCATAAGGTCTCAGTCAATTCCCTATATGGAACAGATCAGACGAGAAAGACCAGTCTGTGGCCACGTGTTTGTGAAAAAAAATCCATAATTTGTCAATTATTTGCTTTCAGTCTCCATAGAGAAAATTTCATTCCTTGTTAACTAAACTTGCTCTGTTTTTGTATGACCATAAGATGTCATCAGGGTGCAATGATGGGCCAGATATAACCAGGAACACTAGATTTATTTCCCCTATTTTATAAGAAAAAAAACGAAAAATAAACAGGACTCCGTGTGACATAGAAACTTCAATTTTCATCTAATCTTGATTACACTTGAACAGCTTGTGTATGACCATAAGATCTCATAATAAGCCAAGATTTTGCCCTGATAAGGGTATAAAAGACAAAGTTATTGGCCCTTGTTTGTGAAAAAGAAGAAAAAAGCACTATATTCAGGAAAGAGACTTCATTTTTCATTTGGGATGGCAACATATAGTATTTAAGTAACCGGTTAATTGGTTTTGGTATTTGAGTTGTTAACCATTGAGCTAAATATCATTTATAAGACCTAAATTACAATCAAGTACAATGGTCTGTTTGGCTGAATAGTCCTAATCGACGATACACGTAATGCTGACAGGTGTCTTTTATTGCTGTCACGTGTGACTGTTTGATTTATTGTTTTGTTGAAATAAGAACAAAACATCGTACATGGAATTCAGCTGGATGTTTGAACTTAAAAATGTGCCATTGTAAAGATTTGATGTCAACGTCTGTGTAATGTTAGTGCAATTGTGCATGGTAAACATCATCGTCGAAACACACGGTATATATTCCGTTACCATTACATTATATACCGTGGGTGAATTGGCTGTCAAAAGTATGTTGTCACGAATAGTGATGAGCCACCTGCTGACCAATGAAATTTTAAGTAACGTTTAAATATTCCTCGCATGATGTCTGGAAAAACAATTTTCAGTCGACCGGTTACATAGTCATTGAGTACACACCGCTCAAAAACCGAACACGTGCAGGATAACGGTAAATATGAAAAAGCGAACAACGCCTACATGCGACTTTTTTAATACCGCTTCGTTTCGATTGGTTACATTTTCCGTGCCGACTTGGACACGGAACCAATGAGATGTCTCATTAATTATTCATTAATACGAAGTTTCGCTAGCCTAATCGCCCACGGTCGATCAACAAGCATAGCGAATTATAGCGAAGGTGGGTTCCGACGATGGGTAAACAAATCACAGATAGCTTGTGTTTCATCTTGGTTTCCAACATGTTCGACCGTATTTTGCCTTTTAATTGCCAGATAAATAACAGAAGTAGGCCGGACAGGCATGAGAGTGTATAGCGCCTGTAGATTGCCAGGTTTGCTACAGAAGAAGGCCGGACAGGCATCTCTATTGCACCTGTCGATTGCCAGATCAGGTCTGATTCGGGTCATTTTGTAGGTGATGGCATTCAGATGCCAGAGCTGGTCTCTGTCATTGCCAGTACTGAGGTGAGTGCTTTGGGCCAACATGGCCCTCTTGGTATATAAATGCTACGTGGCAAAGGCCAGCCACCCACGTACTAAGCTGGAGGCGGGAATTTGTAGATAAAAATCAACCACCAAGAAAAAAACATTACCCCAATTCAGTGACAGACATTTCCTTGTGTACATCCATCAATAATTATTACGGTATGTGGATATCTATAAATAACAAATTTTGTAAACTTGATAAATCATTGCTGTGTGCGACATATTTTAGATTTAACAATAATAAACAATTAAAATAGTTCATTTATTAAAATACGCTGTCTGAAATTACGAAAACAAGACCGTAGACCAAAGTCATCAAAAACTACCCTGCTATATTTACCATAATATTTTAACCCTGCTGTTAAGACAATATGGGCATCGACGTGTCCAGAACTTTAGAGCATGTTCTGCGCTATATCAAAAATATAAAAGAAAGACGAAATCAAAGAAATTGCAAAAATCTACCTTTTTCACCCAAGATGGCGGCTTTTGTTAAAAAGATATTAGTGTCGAAACTTGGACTTCATTGTTTATTTTAAAAAAGAATTGCATCACTGACTTCTTTCATAAGTTTATTCTGTTGTATCAGATATAAATTACGTATTTTCAACAATTTTTCTTAAAAAATACAACATAAAGAAATATATTTTGATTTACTAAAACTATATACGAGCTATCAGATGGTGCTTTAACATAATTAAAACTACAATAACATTAATTATTTAAAATGACAACCGTACCGCGTCCGAACTAGTACTTTCCGAAATGTGCTTTCTCAAGGGGCGCAACTCAGTTTTATTTGTGTTTTGTTTATTTACCTCTACAACCATTGTGTCCACCAGGTGTCGCTTAGACGAAAGCAGTGACGTCACACTCTATGTATAGAATGCGTCTACAACTATTTTTAGAAATATGGTTTAAGTGTGCAAGATTCTTTTGTAGGTAAATGATTTTCTTTTTATTATTCTTACAGTAGTGGTCAAGCTATATAATCTGCAATAAATAGATCTACAGTATTTTCTAGAATTATTGTGCATTATCCAAATGTTCTAATTGCTCGAAAATGATATTTTTTATGAATTATGTTTTGAAATCAAATTCTATTGACTTCTATTGACAAAACTCCCACTTTTGTTTATTTAAGGGTTATTTTCTAGTGTTTTATAAAAAAAAACACGGTGATCCGAAGTTGCTTGGTGAAAATCATATATCAGGAACCGTGACATTTATTCCACATTTGACTATTGTTCTTATTCAATTTTCTATATTAAGCAGGTCGTTGTCTGTTGTTAATACAATGTTTCAATTTCTTTAAATACTCATTTGTTTTCCTAAAAATGGCTCTGTAACTGAGGCCCTTGCACGTGGAACAAATAATGAGGGTTTTGAGTAGCGAGACATTTGTGCTCTTAATATTCATTTTTCCGCATTTTTTATTGTATGAAATGCCAATGAATAATGGTTATTTTTATGCTGCACATGGTCACATGGACATAATATTAAAACACGATAATTTAATTTATCATAGACACCATGTTTGTTTGGATTTAGGGGTTATGGATAAAATAATTGGATTAAATATTCATTATGCACAAATCAAGATGAAAACTCGTCAGCGCTGTTAAGGGAAAGTATCTGATTGATTGAGATCAACAAAACAGAAATCGCCGGGTGGCGGATTTAGGCAAGTGGCGGATTTAGGCACTGCGCCTGTAGATGCAGACGACGTTTTCTTTTGTCAGCAATCTTTCTCTCATTTTAAAGATGACGGATTTGTTTATAAAATACATAACGTTAATTTTGCAGCTGTTTTTGAAACTTGTAAATGCCAGAAAAATATTTTCTAGAGAAAATAAATGGTTTTAACGTATTTTTTATTTGACCGTTATTGAGAGAAGGGTATCTACGATAATTTTATAGTGTAACACTGACAGCCGGATAAGCCGAGTGGTCTAGGTATCCGCTCGTATACGGGAGGACCCGGGTTCGAATCTCTCGTTTCATATTTATTTTTATTTTTTCGTCTTTAATTTTATATAAAAGCACGTTAATTCAAGACTTATTATTTTTCCACATATTAAACTTATTAAGTGCAAACCGTCTCACAATAGTACCCTATAATATGTACACTCAGTATTGACGTTCTTTGTACAGATACTGTCAATTTTGAAGTGATAAATACTTCAGAATTTTATTGTATTCATTAGATTGAAAATCATTTCTTTAAAATTCATATGACTATATTGCAGATCACAAAATAATTAAAAGGTATATCAATAAAACAATAAATAATTACAATGTTGTTGATTGCACTTGCTATTCAATCTGTATTTTAACGTGTGTTTTTTTCCAGCATGCTGCCAACAAAATGCGTGCTCTGTAATAAAAATCACGACCGGTGACATCAGATACACCGACCAAACCATTTACGAAGGATGAAAATGTGACTTTGTCAAATCAGACACTTAGTCCACCATCTGTGCAGCTGAACATTAAGCGTGCAACAAAAAGTAATGCTTATTGTTTTACATGCAAGAAGCCAGGTCCTAAGTTGTTTGGTGTTCCGACGTATTTACGAACGAATGCATTTGTGAAACATAACATTCTTATAACTTTCGAAAGCCGTTGTTGTTCTTCATACTTTAATAGCGAATTTAATGCGTTCAATCCGGCTTGTCTCTCCGAATTTAAAACAGTCGGCTTTTGATTTTTGAATAGAAGCACAATACTTGAATTGCTGTCTAAAGTTAGACATATTGCGTTAAATTCTTTTTGCAAACGGATGTCATTTGACAATCTAGATTCATACACAGATGGCGACCTTGTTAACCTAACTGGTCTCTGTAAAGAGCAGTTCCTTCATTTATGTAATACTGTGTTGCCACATATTAGTTACACTCCTGCTAGAAGTACACAGACGACTGTTGGTTTGTTTTTGTTCAAGTTGAAATCTGATCTTTCCAATACGTTTCTCTCTACAATATTTGGGATAACTAAATCCAGTATTCGCAGGGCCATACATTATGTTAGTGAAGTTTTAATGCTGCATTTTGTGCCATACAAGTTAGGCTTCTCCCACATATCCCACAGAATCTTCAGAATCACATCCGTGTATTGGCACAGTCGTTGTTGGCAGAAAACAGTGGTCAAGTTATTTTAGTTATTTACGGCACATACATCTGTATCAATAAAAGCAACAATTTTTAGTTTCAGCGACGTTCATTTTTTAGCGTGCATAAAGGAAGGCCACTTGTGAAACCGATGATAATTGTAACCACTACTGGATATTATGTTAGTGTTCTGGGACAGTACTTTGCAGATTCCAAAAACAACGACGCATCTATCTTAAAACACATAATTAACAACAATGTTGAATAAATAAAGACGTGGATAAACATACAGACGTATTTGTGGTAGACAGAGGATTCAGAGATTCTATAAAACTTCTGGAAGACCTGGGAATTCAGGCTGAAATGCCATCATTTCTAAAGCGCGGGGACAAACAAATGACGAACGAAGGTGCAAACACCAGTCGATTAATAACAAAGGTTCGCTGGGTTGTCGAGGCGGCAAATGCGCGCATTAAAAAGTGTAACTACTTAACACATGTATTGCCCACCAATCAAATTTCATTTGTTGGCGATTATTTCCAAATAGTATATGCACTTTCGAACAAGTATTTGCCACCAATTAATGCAATAAAAGACGCTGACGACGATAAATAAACAGCTAGCAGAATGCTGGATCGTTTATCTGTTTCAAATGATACGTTTATTAACATTAGGAACGTATTAGTTGAAATTAAGCAGCAGTTACGTTCAGGGATAAATTGGTGGAGCTTGTGAATTTCAAGTGTTTCGTGAAAATAATTGCTTGCTTAGAATTTCTTTTCAAGGTAGACATGTTTCGTCAAAATATTATCTAGTATGGAACCAATTTGATTCCGACCATGTAAAAGCCTGGTAATGCATGTGTAGGGCAGGTGCTAGAACCGTTGGAACTTGTTCACATGTTGCCGCAATGTTGTGGTATTTGGGAACGGCTGTGCAGTCAAACTCAACAACGTATGGAGTCAAAGACTGGAAACAGTATTTAGACGATGTTGCCGAGATCCCACAGCCGATAGACTCTTTTGAATCCGAGGATAGCGACTGTGACGGGAGTGTGCATGAGGAATGAAGTGCATGTTGGCGATTATGTATTACGTTTGTATTTGCGTCCCTTCTGTAGATGGTTTTGTTGGTTAGTTACTCTTTTTATAACCGAGTCTTCGAGCAGTTTGACATCTCCTATTTGACAATAAATACTTCTTTACATAACCACTGAAAGTGATAGTATCAACAGTGTATTGCTTCACATAACAAAAAACAGTGGCATTTTAACATGTTGTTTTATGTGTATTTATAACCATATACCTTTGACATATATTAGTATTTCATTTTGTATATAAGACGATAGTTTAAGCCCAGATTTCGCTTTGAACAAACTCTTTGTATGTCGACAATAATACAAGTTTAATTTTATTCAAAATGTAAGTATATTTACAAAATAATCTTTAAGGCCTGGCGATACTGTTTTAGGCATATTTTACATTTTATGAAATCGTGGAACAGGCGCACAAGCTTATCCAGGGCGACACTTTCCGAGTTTATGGTATTTTCTGTTTCAATGAAGTCTCTTCTAAACATAACTCCACTGTAGGCGCAAAGTGCCGTCCCTGATTAGCCTGTGCGACACTCAAAATCGTTGTTTATTTACAGATAAACAACTCAAAATCGAAAATTATTTCTTACATAATTTTGTTTCTGTAGTATAGAAGCATTTATCGAGTTTGAGCTTATACAGTTTGTACAAAGTTAAATAGTTATGCCCTATTCGGATTCGGTTTCTATATGATGTGATAAAACATATTTTTAATTTTATGCCATATTTTTTATACATGTGTTGTTATTGCTTAAAGCTGAAATACTAATGTAATTTATTTGTTTATTATTATGACAAGTTATTAACAAATCAAATGTGTCATGTTGATCATGTTTATATATCAATGTATAACCCTTCGTATAACATAATTATATTACAACAAAATTGATCCATCGGGCTTGTAAAATTCAAAATCAAATATATGTGATTTTAAAGATTGTATGTTAATGTCACATTTAATAAATTAATAGTTTAAATGTTAATATAAATGTTACACGTCAAGTGTTAAGTCAGATGTCGGTGATAGAAGATTTGTTTTCAAGATAAAAATGCATACCGATCGCTGAGTGAACTGTTGTATTACATATTTGTATCGCTGTCTTTAAATAAGTGTTCACGTTGTATGCACGTTTGTTTCTTCATCTTATCCGATATTCGAAATTTTAATATCTATAACAAGTAAAGTGTTTTGTGTGTGTGTTTTTTATTACAGTCGTATTAACAATACTTGGTGTAATAATAATATTATGATGTAATATTATACGATTTGTTGCGATGGCAACAGTGTTTAAACATTTTCTTCGTTTATACATTGCTTTTACATTAATAACGGAGAAACATTAGAAATAATACACTAGAAAGTAGAGAAAATAAAAATAAACTATTGTTATGCAACGTAATAATTTCATTGTTTCTATAGCAATGTAAATTTTGAATACAAAAGTCATAAATTATAAAATATAGTACAGATTACATAAACTGCTCAATAAGTTTACTCTGCATATTTGTACATTAAATGTACTTCATCGGTAATAAAAAGGAGTTATATACTAGTATTGTAGTAACACAGTGGATAAACGAACTGTACGCCGACCGGAAATTGCGATTGGATGTCAATAGAACAGTTTAAAATCCGAAACATGGGTAGTTAAAATCTGATACATGTATATTTTGCATTGTTCAGCACCTTTGAGCTATGTGAGGTTTTATATCATATCAACGAATACTTTATTTACCTATAGGGGTGCATCCAATGTCTGTCGTCGTTCAAACACTTACAATCATGCTAATCTCGTTTTTTCGGTTTCATACTCACCGATTTAATGAGGAAATATTTGGCATTTAAGTGCATATTCGTATAAATATTCAACATAAAGAAGCTTAAAGGTGAACGCCCATGTTTTGACATACTTTTGATATTTTGTAGGTAAAAGTCAGTAGATTTCAATGTTGCTTATGTAAAATTTGAAAATTATTAGTGTGATGCTTAAAAACGATGATTTTGTTCATCGGCAATTTCCGTACGCCGCTCGGTAATTTCAGACGCCATTTTCTTGATGACGTAGTTAAATCCCAACGTTCCATTAATAAAATAGGTCGCCATTAGTACTTACTAAATTTCTTTAACACAAATTGGCATTTCAACAATTCTTTTATGACAATATTTTGTTTTTAGGTATTGTAAGTCGTTGTTCTTGCTTTTAACATGTCACAACAGCTATTTAAAATGAATTTTATCGTATTTAAACAACGTCTTGCGGGACGAGTAAATGCCAATTAGCGTATGCATCGTTTATAAGTAGATTATGCCAAATTTTATTACTTACCTTTACGTTGATCGTCAATCTAGCTTATCCATAATTATTTTGATTCTTTTATATTTCTATACAAGTATAATAATAAAGAAGTAATATTTAAAATAAAAAACTCCCATAACTTTTCAGGCAGTTCACAATCGTATGTTTGGTAGTTAATCCTCTTAGTTGTTTATGTTGCTCATTTATGTTAATTTTTTATAAACCGATTGATATTTAACCGTAGCATTTTATACTTTCAACTATATTCAAGATGTCAGTTTTTACAGTCGATGTGTCATCATGCCTTGAATGAATGGCAGTTTGTATACGACCCCTTATTATGTCATGTGACAAACAGGATGTTGTTTTGATAATTGGATACCTCTCTTACAAATGTGCGAGAATGCTTTCACAGTTTGCTTAGTGTAATGACTATAATTATTAGCATCTACAAAAGAAATATGTACGTGCAATGAAAGTTTATGAATGTAAAGTATTTATGTGTCTTTTTCAATTTGTCATGCCCTCTAACTAAAAAACATATCCATTTCATGATGTTTCACATAGAAAAAGCATATGCATGTGATATGCTAACTCACATACATGCCGGCAATTTATGTATTGTTTTATTTTTACGCGTTACTCTACTTTGAAAAAAATACTTGCATGTTGCAGATTATCATAATATTGCTTACAATATATGTTCAGTATACCTATAATCGGGATAGTGAAACATTTTTGGGATATACTATTTTCTCATATTTAATAAAGTAAATGTTTCAGCAACAGGCTGTATATTATTATATTGACATCGTCCTTTACAATCTTGTACAATTTTATTAGACGGGCTTCTTGTGTAGCCATAGTTCTGAATTATCTACACCATCTGTATCGAAATAAT
The DNA here is from genome assembly GCA_027627225.1 of Congeria kusceri. Lineage (NCBI taxonomy): Eukaryota > Metazoa > Mollusca > Bivalvia > Myida > Dreissenidae > Congeria > Congeria kusceri. The sequence goes on along the minus strand of CM051031.1, from coordinate 49,589,870 downwards.
TCAGTAATAGGGCTTTGAAAAACATTAAAACACTACATGAAAAATGCTGTTGTTTTTTTGTTATCTTTTGACTACGTTTACAACAAAACGCTGCATTTTTTATTATTTTTTTACTGTTTGATTGTAAAGAAAGTTGTATTTAAATTGCCAATGCATAAGGCTGAACTACTGCAACAAAACAGATTACGTCTAAGTCAAGTATAATTATGATTCGTAAACCTATCAACCAAATAGCAATCAGGATTTGCCACAACTTGTCAAACCTTCATATTACTTTTGACACGTTATTGTGTAGGAATACACAGGATTTTGTCATCGTTGTTTGTCGGGGCCATACAGTTTATGATCTCGGTTGTGGTGACAGCAGGAAGCACAGACTACTAAGGGTCCATTTCCATTTATCTCAAAGATAAAATATTGTTATCATTTGTCTAGTACTGATAAGTTGATAACACAACGCTGTACTAAGTACACGATCCATATATTAGATGTCTAAGACGAAGAAAGTGAATAGTCTATTTTTATCAAATGTAGCCAAATACTTACATAAGAATATGTTTTTCTAACCTACATTTATCTGACACATCATACTTAATATAAATTATGTCTTAGATTATTGTAACTTAATGAAATAACGCGAGTTTTGAAGTAATTTGTACAGTCTATATATAAAACAATTAACGCGTTGGGAAGAATTACGTCACTTCCGATTTGAAACAAAATGGCGTATCGATAGAAATGTGCGCAAAATCATCTTTTATGCTATACTCGCTTATAATAGCGTTATTTATGAAAACTGATACGAGAAGTTGATTTGTTTTGGCTAAAACTATGTTTCTAAAGAATAAATAATATTTGTTAGAAGCGTGGCCTTTCACCTTTAAAAATACACTACTTTGCAAACACGGTGACATATACTGTCTGAGTCTTAGCTTTGTACACAAATCATTGTAAAGTATGCAAGGTGAATAATTTGAAAACTGTACGTCTCTTGCATAAAATCAACAACTGATCTGTACACGACTTGCGATTGTACTGTACCGTATTTTGAGAAGAAAAATATGCCATAATTTAATTACCAACATAATTAATTTGAAACATTCCATACAATTATATAAAAGTAGTATAAGTATCACACTATCAATAGTCAGAAACGACGTTTAAATACGCCGTTATCGGAAGCCGAAACAATCGCTACGCTCCGCATCATATTAACTGCTGTGGCGTCGTCTATCTGTTTTTCTTGAATTGTTCCGTACAACTAGCAGTCAACTAACATTGTATTAGATAAAACTATATCGTTCCCCGTACGTATTATTATTTCTGAAGAGAGGACAGGGCTGACATTTCGATTTACTTCTGCAATCTTTCTTTGCAAACTTAAACAAAAAACTGATAAGACATTATATATTGTACTTACTTCGGAACAACTTTTATAAAACTGTTTTGTAACATTACCAATTGTATATAATTCATATATAAAATGATAATAGAAACAATATTATTTTTTATAATGTGCAAAACAATCAAACTACGAGAGTATCATAACGTTTGTTTCTATTACTATGTGCTCACACGGGCACAAACCTTTTATTGGAAGGCAAAATGTGCATAAACCAGTTTTTCGGCCGTATAAACCCTAGATGTGGTGCAAATGCAAAACGAAGTTTAAATAATGGTTGTTTTCTATATTAAAACACCGAAGCTATATACAACAACCTCTTATAGCGTCTCTAAACAACGCAGAATCTTAAAATAAACCGTTTTAAAAAATGTAAACAAACATCGTCGTTCGTAATGACTTCAATAACTTTTATATTCAAGCAGCTACGAAGCTGAAATAAAACACCGAGTGTAGTTTAATCACATGGCCACACAATAGACACGTGTCAATTTTCGAAAATAACATTAAAACACACTAAGCATCTTAATGAATCTTTAAATTTCCAATAAAATGTGCTTTTAGACGGCCATATTGATTACTAGTACTCGATGCAAATTTCTCACTTAAACAATTACGCGGTGCCGAATACGTTCACCCCCCTGAAGGAGTGACCGCTCATCTCGCTTCAGGCTCAAGTTCATGTAGCCTTCTTGTGAGAAGTCAGTTTTAAACAGTCGGTATCCGTAGCTTTGAAACACCTGCCAACTTTGCTGACCATATTTCTTTGTTAACCACCCGTGAAATTACCAAGTCCATATTGACTGTTATTCTGTTACTGTAGTGATACATCAGATCAAGTTTGCTGAACATTTATTTTGCTTCACTGGACCAATTGTTTTTACAGTCATTTATATCCGACATAAATACATATTTTGTGATTCTAATGTCGTCCATAATGATAAGTCTATTCCACATTCTGAAAATACTTATCCAACGCCTGTGTTGTGAAAGTATCCAGCCCATATCACCGGTCCTAGCGAGTACCGGCGCAAATCTGCGCACCCAGGAAATATCTCATGACGCGATGATGTATATTGTCAATGCTTTGATATTGCTTATACCCCCAAACACATGCGTTAGTCCGTTATGGGTACTACATATGAATTATACAGTTTCTCGTACATTTTGCAGCCGAAGTCTTTTATCGAGCGAACTTTGGTGGTAACTTTATACATAGCTGTTTCGGCATTCCTAGCGAGGATGTAAACGTTGTACGAAAAACCACTATGCAGTGGAATGTTACACCCAGGCCCTGTGACTATAAACATTATTAAGCCTTATCTTAGTCTTAATCGTAATCATTTAACCAATGAAAATCACAGCTTTATTGTTATAAGCCTTCTCATTGGACAATATTTTAAGTTGAGACTACATTTGAGTGTGGGAACCTTTTGTAGTCATAGGGCTAGATGCCTATATGAGTCCACTATTTCGAGAGTGTTTTCGCCAATTTTAAATGTATGGTTCGTTTCCTGCGCACGTCCCCGGCGGCGGTGGATACACTTGGATTTACCCGTGTTAATTAACTCACGCCACTTTCTGCACCAGTCACGAAGCGTGTCCAGTATACGTTGTAGGTCCGTCTCGTTCTTGGCGATCCACACCATATCATCGGCATATTACAGCATGGATACCTTCCGGTTGCCGATGTCGAAGCCTAGGTCAAGGTCGTTGACCTCTTTCACCAAGTCGTTGATAAAGATGGCGAACAGCTTTGGGGACGCTGTGTTGTTAAACTTGTCCATACACAGGAGCTGGAATGTTTATATATAATTTTTATGGAGTTGTAGATTTTCCCATCAACGCCGTTTAACAGAAGTTTGTAAATCATCATAATCAACGTCTAAGAAATCAAAGCACTTCCGGAGGTCGATGCAGGCCGCGAACACTGTCGGATTATTGCGAACGATGCCGTTCAGTGTAAAAACATGATCCTCGCATGATCGATCGCGTCGGAAGACGTTTTTGTTCGTCGTTGAGAATTTAATTTTCGTCGAAGTACCCAGCAAAGAGCCCATATGGGCCCAATATGGGCTATACCTGGGCAAATATACCATATGGGCCTCATGTTGGACCCATATTAAAAAATCTGTCCATATCGAGCCCATATTGGACCAAGCAAGGAAGCCCACGTGGGTCCCCAGGAAGTATACCTATATGGGTCCCAGTAAACCATCCCATGTGCGCCCGATATGGGCTTTATCCTGGTTGATATACCACAGGGGCCCCATGTGAGACCCATTTGCATTGTCTTGCCCCTATTAGATCCAGTCCATATAGGTCCCAGCAAGAATGCCCAAAGGCGCCCAACATGTAAGTCCATATTGGTCACAGCAAGAAAGCCCATGTAGGTCCCCAATAAGGAGGCCGCTATATGGGTCCCAGCGAAAAAGCCCGTATGGGTCCCCACCAAGCAAGCCCATATGGGTCAGCAACAGAGAGCCCATACGAGTCCCAGCAAGAGAGCCCAAATGGGTTCCAAACAAGCAACCCATATTGGTCCCAGCAGGAAGGCCCAAATGGGTCCCCAACAAATAAGCCCATATGGTCACAAAGAGCAAGCCCATATGGGTCCCCACCAAGAAAACCCATATCGATCCCCTACAAGCAACCCCATATGGGTCCACTCAAAATAGGCCATATGGGTCCCCAGCAAGTAAGCGCATATGAGTCGGTGCAAACCAGCTCATGTGGGCTATACTTCACCTTATAAACAACATGGGCCCGATGTGGGACCCACATAAATTGCCATGACCATATCAGTCCCAGGTGAGTCCGAACACAACAAGCAATATGGGTCCAAGAAAGAAAACCCATTGGGGTCCGCAACAGCAAACCGATAAGAGTCCCATCGAGAAAGCCCATTATGGGCCCAAACAAGCAAGCCCGTGAAGGTCCCAATAGGTCCCAGCAAGAAAGTCTTATTGGCCCCACTAAGCAGGCCTATATGGGTCACAAATACCAAATGAATTATTTGTATTATTTATTCACCAAAGTTTAATGGTCTCTTTTCGAAGTGAATTCCATTAAATAACTCACACGTTCGCAGTCAATGCTCATCAATTGTCTTCAGTGTGCTATGCACTTGTTTTTTTTGTTGTTTTTTTTCCATCGAAACGAACTAATGGGCAGAGAGACGAACATGTTAACTAATAAGGCAAGTGATGCCGACTTTGTGTCAAGATTTAGATTTGAGTGAACTCAACTATTTATTGAGACAAAATTGATTAAACTCGAAAATAGTCATGGATTTCACTTTAAATCGTATTTATTCTAAAAGTATAAATTTCTTTCCGCCTATATTGGATTTATGTTTAAAAGGAATTCCTTTACACAGAAAATACCATAAAAGCGGAAAGTGCCGTCCCGGATTAGCCTGTGCGGACTGCACGGGCTAATCCGGGACGACAATTTACGCACATGCATTAGGCCCGATTTTCCCACGACACGCCTCATTTCTATTTCTTATCACATATGTGCAGATCAGGAAAGAGCTAACTACTTACTTCATCTTGCCCAAGCTTAATAATGTAAGTTTGATATTTAATGAAAATAAAATAGTTTTGTGTTATTTATGACAATACAATTGTTGTTTGTTTATAAGACTAACTATGGCAATCAGAGAGCTGTTATTAAGATCGAGGAACCATAATAAATGGCAAGCGCACAATTAGGAGGCTGAAAAAGTTACTTGTTGTTGCATACATAATCACGGTGTTAAAACGAATCGCTAACCTCTCAGTTAAAACTAACCTAAAACGCACCCTCTTCGATACGGTACCTCCCCCATTCCGTAAAAAATCAACACGGAAACTACCCGTAGGTCACTTTCACGTTAGTATAATAGTTTTTTTTATCGCTAAAATGATAGTTTTATTGGTTTCACGGAACATCTTGGACATTGAACTGCTTATGTGTCATGTGTCATGGATTTTACTCCATAAAACATTATGTTTTCTAGAAATAGTGAAAACAGTTGTTAACTCTGACTGACATATATTCTGTCGTAATTTCCTTTGTTTAATTAAACGCCAGTATTTTATTGACCAAACTTAGGTATGTATGTTGTAACCGATAGCACAATTAGTAGAAAAGTGGTATAAATGCCATAAACTTAGGCAACGACACAGAATTGGCAGGTACTTGTAATCTCTCCGTATGAGGAACCGATACCATCTCCGTTGCCACAACTTTTATTTATTGATACTTTCGCTACAAAGTTTAATGATACTTTCGCTACAAAACAAAACATGTAAAATATATAAATTTAGCATTATGTATTTTGTTATCATGATTACTGTGTTATCGATGCATGTTTATTTTCTTATATTAAATACTTGCATCAGTTCTTTTATAATCCACCAGATACATGTATTAAACATACATTGCTGCACTTTCTGAAATTGAATTGTTTTCCATTTGAAGACGAGCTTTTACTTCATCAACTCTTATTGCATTTGATACAAAATTGTTGGTAATTTGGGCACTGTTATGTGATTCAAAGGGCGTATCGACGGCTAATACGGAAACTTATTTTCCGAAAAATAAAATTATATTTTAAGAAGTATTTATGAAATGATTGCTTAATAAGACATAGGTCTCGTTTTTATAAACAAACTGTAAAATGCTTTTTATAATTATTAAAAGTGGTCACCGTGACTCTTTTCGTGGGCGCGGCAAATTAGCGGTAGTAGTTAAATCGATATGAATAAAATGAAATAAAGCACCGCTATGTGCATGCGCGCTATTGATAACTGAACTGTAGCGTGTGAAAGTTTTCATTGAAGTGAGAGATTTTGTAGGCATGAGTTCGAATCCTACAGGAACCGTGTATCAAAACACAAAGTTTTTGCATTGTATTTATTTTTTTCTTAACGATTCCATCAACATATTATTGCTACTTGAACAATATATTCGTGAACAAGAGCTTACGGGTACTGGAGGCTTGACTTCTTCGAATTCGAGAGTACTCTGGCCTATTGTTTATAGAATAGGTTCATCAATGTGATAAAGTATGTTGAATTTTAAGTCTATACCTCTTATGGATATTGAACATTTTGACCTACAATTCTAAGTTGAAAAAAGGGCAATAACTCCACCAAAATCCTTGTTATAGTTACCTCATCTTGTATACATAATGGGTTTATAACTGTGATCAAGTATTTTGAGTTTGAAGTCAATACCTCTTATAGATATTGTGGAATTTGACCTAAAGCAAATATTCTAAGTTGAAAAAAAGGACAATAACTCAAACGAAATCCTTGATAGAGTTACCTTCTCTTGTTAACATAATAAGTTCATCACTGTGATCAAGTACTTTGATTGAGAAATTTGACCTTAAGCGGAAATTTTACAATTAAAAAGTGTTAAAAAGGGTAATAACTCCAACAAAATCATTAAAAGAGTTACCTCCTCTTGTCTGCAGAACGAGGGCATCACCACAAACCTTGTCCTTTGTGTTTTAATTTAATGTCTTTGATAGTTCTTATGAAATTTTATATTTACCAAAAATTGTCAAAATATAACAAGTTGTAGGTCCAAACAAGGACAGATAACTCTGGAAATACAAATCACAGGTTTACCTGCCTGGTTGTAATGGATTATCCTTTTGATAGTGAACAAGTATATTGAAAGTTTCAAATGGATACCTTTGATAGTTTTTAAGAAATGAAATCTGACAAAAAACTTAACCAAAAAAGTCGAGCTAAAATGGTAATGTGCCTTGTTAATACGTTTCTCAATTTACGGGAATTACCATCAATATGCCCCTTTAATTCGCAAAATAGTACTTTGGTATCTTTTTTTCAGTTGAATTTTGACAGTTGTTGCACTGCGTCCTGTTATTATTGTAAGATTAAATTTAATTGTCACTTGTAAATAACTACACGGTTGATTTCTGGCCAGTACCATTAATATTGTTGACAGTAGTCGAGTTAACTTGAATACAAGGAAATTTCCATTAACTTTTGTAAATAATTTCATAATTATAACTTTGTTTTGCTAGAAACAAGGTAGTGAATATATTTCTTAAATAATAGTATAAATGTCATACTCCACTCAATCTCACTAAAATCATCTCCAGTCAGACGCTACTATAATAATTATTATCCGCTGACTGGATCTGATGACTTTGCATTAGGGGTCACGTTCAGATGACCTTTTTCAGGAGCCAGTCAAACTGTTGCCTTCAAAATGTTGTGGTATTACTTCACGTATATATGTTATCCACAAATACTATGTACGAAATTAACATGAACTTTGGATGTCTTCTCGCCTAAGGTACCACTATATCCATTGTTATCCGCGTGGAAATTAACTGTAAATGATTTATTCCCGAGGATCAGCTGGAAATGCATCACTTTAAAAAAAAACCGTGGCCAAACATTGCTGTGCACAAGGCAATTCTATTGGGCGTAGCAGGGTTGATATGTAAATGTTCGGAAGGTCATTTGAACGTGACCTGTTATACGATGGGTGCACTTGTTTCTAGCCGTTTTTTCAGCCGGGCGAAGATGTATGAGCGGCTGCGCAACTTGTTTGTAGCCGGGTCTGCAATCGGAAAGCCTCTGTTCGCCGCATTTTGAGCCGATTTGAATTGGTAGGCTGGACGTTTGATAAGCGTCTTATCAATCGCGATCAAGATGGCGGGAAAGACATCTTTGGTTGAATTCAGGTGCGAATAAATTTGAGATTGAGTTAATAATCATAACAAAAGTGTTACGTGTAAAACTTATAACACCATTCGTGAATTTTACTTTCTTGCTAACTATCTGATGAATGTATGCTGATACGATAAATCCGTTTTGTCTTGACAAACAGTGCAATTCTCACTTGTGCAAAGCCAAAGGTTGGAGCCTGTAATTTTTCTTCTGCCTGAGATTCAACAAAGAAATATCTAAGAAAATGTAACAATAATAAAATATTTAAAGTTTCGATTAGATCTATATAACTTAAACAATTAAATATTTTGAGTAGATAAACAAAATATCTAGTTCTAGATTACTCTTTTTCAGTGAATATATTCAGCTCACCATTGACAACAACCAGTATGAGGTGGCAGTAGCACCAGATATGGTAGCAGCACTTAATTCAGAAGGTAATGTACTTTTTATATAGTTTAAACATTATTCTTTGAGTTGTAAGAGTGCATGCAAGGGTCTGGAAGCACAGTGACTTTATGACAAAGATTTTCTTAGATAATCTCGTCTTATTTGTAAGACGTGCAACGAATTGAGTGCCACTTTTTATTTAGAGCTTAAGTCTTTAGAGCTAAATTTGTTGGAACGTGTTATCGGCAAAGGACCTTTTTATGTGGTGGAAAACTGAAAGTTCAAAGTTTCATCAATTCCTATTATTTGCAACAATAAAGTTATCCATCGATGTAGTTTACATAGACAACACCTAAACTGCGTTACATATGCCGAAATGTACCTAGGAAATGCATAAATTCCGATTTAAACCTGTGTATTCATCTACTACATTTATGAATGGACTTAACTGTCTAGGCTCACTTTTGACCCAGATTTTCTTGCGATAATTATGCAGCGGAAAAATTGAATGCCAATAGAATTGGGCAAATTTTCTAATTCTAGGGAATGCAAACTTGAAACAATGGTTTAACGTATACCAATAACTGTTGCTTACTTTTGGGGATTAAAAATTTACATAATTGTTTACATAAGCGGTTAAAATGAAGTTATAAACATATCTTCAACATATACTGTAGAACTGAGCATAAGTATGAACGTATTTTCTTATTTTATGTCATGAATAGAATATTATATTAATTCCCAGAATTAATCCACTGTTTTGTTTAGCCTAGTGGCCCGCTCTGTTAATAACAATCGATTCTAGATAGCGAGTTCAGCACACGATCATTCTAAAAATAGCGCGCGTTGAGCTGCTGGTGTATAGCTGTTATAATATACATGCATCAATTAGCGTACAGAGAAACATAAGAGCGAATATTTCAATAAATGGGGAATTTATGTTTATAATCATACTGTGCATGTTAATTTGAAATTGAATTGCGTTGTGTTCTATAAAGAAACAATAAGAATTGTACATTTCTATCAACTTCTCCAGTAGATGTTAATCAATCTATAAAAAGATACATTTCAATAAATAACATGTTGTGAAATAAGTCTCGCCCGGAATACGTCGAAATGATATTAATGCTACTTTTACTTCATTTGTGTAGCATTAATACATTATTTGCAATGCCATTTATACACAGAAATCCTTGATACATCATATTCCTACAGAATATTATTTTAAATCGCCATAGTCTACTGTATTATTTGTGTTATAAAAAATGGAAGTCATCATTATTTCAAATAGGCTGAATGTTTTCTGAAGATTGCTATTCCTGAGGATAAACAGTATAAATGATTAATTGACTTCGAAATGTGTATGTATTATGCATAGATAACTTCCAAGATGAAGGTAGGGCATATTACTTAAGAATAACTATACGTGTCTGACACTAAATACTTTTCAATCATTCCCGCAACTATTTTCGTACATTGTTGATGTGTTATATTCGGCTGACAAATTTATATAATAATGATGTTAACGTAAATTATTTAGGTTATTCATGTATCACTGGTGAAAATATGGGGCGGTATGATCTGTTTATTCACGGTACAAATATTAATAATTATTGAATGAATCACAAATTAATTTGGGGATCCGAGTTTTCGTATGGTGTCCGAAATAGCTGGATTCCGAGAAGTCTTCTTATATAGGTTGGGACCGAAAAATCAGGGGTCCGAGAAGCCATGTAACCGATCATCTTGGCCCTCTTATATTATGTCTAGGGTAAAAATCATATCTCAGTATTAATGTCAACGCCGATTGTCTTTTTTAAAAGACATTTCTTGTTTGCCTTGTGTACACATACAACTTTATTAATAGAATCAATTGACCAATAGAAATGGCAGAATTCCCTGAGTTAGCAGATTTATCGATAAAACTGAACACAGAGATACACAGCGGCGGTTATCGGGATTTATTTTAAAATGCATAGGTGTGTAGGTTCTAATTGCTCAGGCATCCAAAATGAAAGTGTTATCATACAAATATTCATGGAACATTAATTAGGAATGGTTTATCTGTCCAGGTATATAACTTTTATTGCAATTCGTTCAGAATAACTATCTAATTTCGGGACGTGAAAGTTGCGATCGAATTCCTGTCGGAACAATATAGACAAAGAAGGAAAACTTTCCACCACAGAAATGGTTCTTCCCCGGTTATGCGCTGCAGAGGTATATTGCCCATATAAAAAGTATGCTAATTACAAAAAGCGGCACTACAAAATATAACTGTTGTTATAACTTATAAACATTTTAAATTAAATGAAAACTTGCTAACACTTAATCTCAGTTCAGAAGCGTTGGTTTTATTTCCATAATTTAGCTCATCAAAAGAAATACATCAGTAAAATTTATTGCAAAAAGCCATCATGTGTTTTGCAGATCCATTAGTTCGACATCATGCGTATGAATTGTTGTACAAACGTCTTTCAAATGTATCTCGCAATAACAACAACAACGTGCCGAAGAACACACAGTTATCTCTAGTCTTGGATATCCAGAATAGCCCAGGATCATCATCTCCTCTACTTACACATTCGTTATCCCCGGAGCCTAGTATGGACTCTCCGGCAGTTGAAAAAGCAGGAAAAGGTTATATCTTATTCATATTTGATTGTATTTTCATGATACTAAACTTGAAGAATTTAAGGTGTGAATATGGAATAATGTAGTTAGTGCTTTAATTTTGGTTGCCTTGTTGTATCAGTAGTCCACTGCATTTAGGCTAGTTGGGTAACAATCCATGTGGTTTTATTTGACAGATACATAGCAATAATCTGATTAGTCAGTTTGTAAATTGATTGACAGTGAACTTAAGACCAATTATAAAACAAACATTCTAACATGACATGTCCAGAGTTTTGTTTATAGACAAAGAACAAACTTCACCGTTGTTAAACTACCAAGAAACAACCCGATTTTTTTCCCCAAACTGTATCGTTGTTAATCGGCTAATAAACACCGCTTTGTCATTCTGATGCGGTTATTAAACCACTTTGTGGTTTAATTCATACGCATTATAACTCAAAATCATTGTTTATTAGCCGATAAACAACAATAATGCAAACAAAGTTTTCTTAAACACTATATAGTAAGTCAACTATATGCTACATGTATCATCACAATATTGTGATTGAGGTATGTACTATCTTGAGGTTGCATCACAGGCCTAGTTGTAATAACAACAATTTTCGAACATAATTGTATTTGTTTTTTAGAACAACAGACAGCATCATGGGACAAAAATGCTGAAAAACAGTTATCTGAATTTAATATTGAGCTGGAACAGCCCAAAAAACCCGTGAAACAGAAGTGGAGAATGATACAAATAAAAATGCAAACAAACGGTTATAATTACACAGCCGAAGAGTGCAGACTAAAAATTAAGACTCTGAAAGATCGTCACATAAAGAACAAGAAACAAAATAATAAATCGGGAGAATCCCCCGTTGAAGATCCCATGGAAGATATACTGACTGATATGTTTGAAACTCAACCTGATGTTAAGCCACCATGCATCATCGATTCAGACGGAGGTAAGTTGAATAAGACAAGAATTACAAGTTTAGAATGTCACTGTTTCAAACATACTGGTAGCGATAACAAAGCTTTGTGCATTCAGCCAGTCCATATCTGTCACCATAGTAAACCATACATTTTTATCACATCGCTAAAAATTAACTACGGACATAAAAGTCATTGTTTTGATGGAATTAAAGACATTAAAGTTTAAATGTTTATATATTAGTAATAAAATTGAAAATCATGAGCGTTTTTGTTGATAATTTTCACTATTAAATTGCCGATTTTGTTGTTTGCTGAACAGAATGTGCGTCTTCCATCTTTGTTTACACGAACGGATCATGTGATTTAAATCTAAATTACTCCTGCCTATTTTTAGCTACAATCATGTATTATACATCATTGGAAAGGGGAAAGAACACGCTTTCTATTAGTCTGAAAATAAATTAAGCAAATTAATGCATGGAAGAACAGCAAGGAGCCAAATTTAGGCAATTTTCACTGGCCATTTGTCTGATGAAAACAATATGGTCACTGGAAAGCACAAGTATACCAGCAAAATATAAGCATCCATCCACCATTTAACATCAATTTCTTAAAATTACATCTTAGCGCATTTTTGCGCAATTCATTTAATTCCATAAACTGTCGATCAGGTACTTCGTGTTCTTCCGTCAGTTTCCGATAGCGACCCGTTATCAACCGAATCTGATTTCGTGGCACTCCGCTTAACGTTCGTCATACTGCAAAGAGTGATCTCCCCTGAATGTTATCAGTTTTCGCGAGGTATTGCAGTCGTGCAACTTTGACGTCTTTGTTAATCTTTGTTGTTTGATTGTTTATTACAGGTACTGCAAACTATTTACCACATCCAAATAATTATTATTGCAATTAGTGCATGCAAGGTGGCTGTTAATATAATTATTTCACGTAAGATTTACGATGTTTAGGCTGTTGGAAGATAGTGAAAGTGAAAGTGGACAACAATTTGACAAAACATAGTCTCGATTTATAGCACAGCATTGATCTTCAATCACCACCGTGTGTACAACTGAAATGCAAAGCCTGTCGTGTTTATTTTCATTTATAATTGATCAATTTAATCTATATCATTTCTTGAATGAGCTACAAATAAGGTAGCTGGGTGGGAGAGGGGTTGAGCACTCCCTCCCTTGTCATTGCCTTTAAGTGGTCACTGCAGGTTTAATTGAATGACTTCATGTTGTATACTTACAAGGTTTAATAGTTTCTTTAAATTTAAAGCTTTTTTGTTGTTGTTTTTCTTTAAATCTTAAAACATCCTTACATTGAAAAACAATTCTTACATTGAAAACAATCTTGTAACAGCATTTATTCTGCATGCTTGATATTTTAACTTAACTGCAATACTAGTAGCACTTCATAAAATGCTGTTAAGTAACAGCATTAAGTATTGCATGATTTGCTTTTGCATATATTAATTTCAGGATTGCTGCAGTTTTTGAAAGATATTGTGCTTTGGTTTTTATTCTTCTGTTCATACAGGACAAACAAGACAGTGGAGACAGTGGCTTTTGAAGACAGAAATTAACAGTCTTTGTCATGTTAGGTTGTTTCCAAGATGGTCAGCCAAGGAGTCTTTAAAGTTGTGTTGTGGTGCTTTGCATTGCAGTTTTTAATTGTTTTTTTCTTTTGCCTGAGATGGCCTATCCAGTATTCAATTTGTTAATGTTTGATGTTGCTGTTACTGTTCATATTTGTCAGAAAAGTTTTTCGTATAATCACAAGACTATGTTCTTTTCAAGTATTTTCTGATCAATACTTACAAATTGTTCAGCATTTAAACCATGTTAATTGTTGTATTTAAGGTATGGTTTGGGTTCTTTTGAATGAGTGAACAATTAGTATTCCAAAAAGTTCCTAAAGCAAAAGCTGCATTGAAAGACCACCTTTCATCAAGACCGCATGTTGTTTAATACATGTATTTACATTTCTGTGGCCATTTTTTTTATAACTTTGAAGAGTACATGATCTTTTTGGCAGAATTAAAAGGTAAAATATATTAATTTGTGTTTTGGTCTTCCAGAAAGGATGGTCTTAAAACTGGAGATGATGTCGGATATATGCCTTTAGAGTTAATGAATACACTGTTCCGAATACTGAAATAAATTAGTCTGTTGTATGTACTAAGCATGTTAAAGATATATATAATATATATAACTAAGCTTTATAAATGTATATAACATCTTTTACTTGCAGTTTGTAAATGCCAAATGTTTTTTTACGCAGTACTAGAGACATTGTCTTACCCAGATTCAGTCCAGCATTTGGCTTTAATACTCATTCCATTTAAAATGATTTGTTGTCTTTTATAAGTCACCATGTATGTAAGACAGTGAAAATATGTGGAGTGTTTACTTAACAAAGCATAAAGTGACATGAAAAGATTATTTTGAACCTGCTTAACTGCCAGAAATTATTGCCACATGTATTATTGACAGAATTTACATATTTGACAGAACGAAATGTGGGGGGTTACCTTCTTCAGATACACATAACTTTGTTATTTTTCAAGATACAGTAATTTAATTTGCAGTTTTGTTTTTCTAAAAGAATAACCTTTAAAATGGTATATACTTTAATAGGTTTTTCTAAATTTAAAAAAATCCTCTGTTATCGCTAATACTGGGGTGATGGTACATGCTTTCCGTTGTTGGTTTTCTTTTTTTTAAGCATAACAGGAAATTGTTACCTTGGTGTCATAATCTCTTATTTTTATTTACGTGGGGATTTTTCGAAATTATGAAGCGTTTTTTGTAGCAATACATAGAATAGTGAAATACAATAAAACTTGGATATAAAATTTACATGTATTATTTTAGTTCAAAAATCTGTCCGACTGATGTTTGCTAAATGCACGCTATAAAGCAAACCAAACACATCTAGGGATTAAGTCATCTGGATTATAAGATAAAGGTTGCAGGTTCGATTCGTATATCTGGCAAGACCCAGACAAGTTTTTTCATTATGCTGCAGTGAACCATGTGCTGGTGTGCAGTAGAATCCAAACATACTAGTTACTACATGTTCCTTTATGTTTTCAGTTGAGGTGGAGGATGTTTCATCATGTAATGAAACAAAAGGAATCAGATCTGTTCGGGTACGGCTAGTCCTGAAGGTACACGTATATGTATTAGTATGATATTTAATTTTGCTGGGATGAGATTCATGCATATCACATCACACATATATATAAATTTATACATTCCCGTCTTTGTTGCAACGTGTGTAAAGTACACGTTTGCACAGATCGTTATATATTAACACATTATATTTTGCAAGATATTTATTGAAATTATTTATTTAATAACAATAAAGAAAATACAGTTTTATATTGCAGAAATAAAATTTCACATTAGACCTAAAATAAAATATTGTTTGTTTCCCCTCCCGCGACCGACCCAGCAAAATCGCTGCGACCCCAAAACTTTTATAGACCAAAGAAAACAATATATTATTGTATTTGTGTGTGAAAATGCGGGGTGCGAATCCTTAAAAAGAACCCAATAGCGTGTACAAATCTTACTTTTAAAGACGCTTATAAAATGACTTTTATACTTTGACTGTTATTGTTTGTTCAATTTTGATAAATTATTGTAAGGTAATTAGAACACAGTATTACGTAAATAAGCAGAACGTTATTAATCTACTACAACGAAAATATTAAGAATTTATACTATAACGTAACATTCGAACATAAGGAAAACATGAATGAAAATAACTTATTGTGAATAAAAATAAAACATTTTTTTCCGACCTACCGACCCACCCTTTATTAGCATGGGTCGCGGGAGGGGAAACAAACAATATTTTATTTTCGGCCTCAACTAATATTTTTTTAGCGCAACTGTTCAAGAAATAAGAAAGGCTTGTATGCTATCCTCTGTTCTCAAATGAACATTGTTGTAAAAGAAAAATTGTTTGCTTTAGAACCAGCAACCTACATCTACCGCTTGCAAGTAAAGTACTACCCAACCAGCTAAATACACTGCGCTTCGTAATCCAATGAACTGTGAATGTAATCATTTGCCTCTCTTGTCTTAAATCTGTTTCTTTATGGTTATATATATTTTATATTTCAGGATCGGGAACAAGAGTAAGTGGCTTGGGGGCAAACATAATTGTTCAGGTTTTAGGTGCTACTCTGGGGGCCTGTTGACACTGCTGAATCTCAGACAGGAAGGATATTTTTCAAAGAATCCATGGGCATGTTTTAAACCATTTTACCTTAAACTCTTCCTTCAAACCAAACCCAGATATTTTGTTATGGCTCCTGGAAAGTAAGAGGAATTTCATTTTCACCCAGGATGTAGAAATGGGTTTTAACATAAGTGTATAAGTAACCAAGAGCAGAAAACTTATTTTGTTTTGCAGACAAAAATGAGAGAAAAAGACGGCAGACAGCTGGAAACTTTACTGAAATGAGAGAATGTTTGTCTGATAATATCTGGAGAGCTGAGACGTCATAATGAAAGGATGCAGTGTTTCAACAGCTTAATTGATGTTCTGAAATCATCTATTGACAAAACACAATAATTAAACAACTTTTCAAAGAGAAATGATTCAGTTGAGTTACTGAAGTTTAAAGCTGATTCGATATTGAGCTATTGTACTTTTAAGTTGTTGTATTTTGGCTAGGAAGCCTTATTCAAATTCTAGATATTTTTTAATTAGCGAGTTCAACCTTGTTTTCGCATTAAAAGATATTTTTCTTATATTTTTCATAACAAATATTAATATTTGGTTAATACTTATCTTTTTTCTCAGTCATAAGTTAAGCCCTACTAGAAAATTAAAAAAAACAATTGAAATGCAATTTCGTTTTGAAGAAAATCTATTAATTTTTTTTTTTATAGATATATATACTGGCAACTGCATTAGATCATAAAGGAATGTAAGGTTTTCACAGTTTAAAAATCAACTGTAGACATTTGTTTGTTGTGTATTTTTGTTAGCATATCTGAAATTCTGGAAGTATGTCACTTCATGGTTGTTTTGATTGAGGCAACAGTTGTATACATCTTTATAACTGGTTTGCAGAATTTTATAATTGTTAAACTTGTTTTCAGCTGAGAACTGATGCAAGGTAGCAGGATTTTTTTTTTTGGGGGGGGGGGGATACACATTTGATTTTATAACTCTACATATTAATATAAATGTGTCATTTAAATCGGGTAATTAAGTTTGAAATTTACTGAGGAACAGTATTTACTAGACGTTTAACATTGAAGCCAGTTTATTAATTATGCCCCCACAAACAAAGTTTAGCTGGGGGGGGGGGGGGGTATATAGTAGTGAGCTTGTCGGTCCGTCGTTCTGTTACATTTTTTGGTACACATGTGTAACATCATAGATTACAGGTCAAGTTTGATGTTGGTTACAAACCACTAAATTTTGACAGAGTTATGTCTCCTTTTCGACTTAAAATTCCCTAAAAACATGGTTTCCGGATGATAACTCAAGAATGGTTTGACATATTCAACTAAACACATGTGTAACATCATAAAATACAGGTCAAGTTCGATGCTGTTTACAAACCACTAAATTTTGACAGAGTTATGGCCCCTTTTCGACTTAAAATTCCATAAAAACATGACTTCCGGAAGATAACTCAAGAATGTCTTGACATATTCCAATAATTTTTGGTACACACGTGTAGCCTCATACAAAACAGGTCAAGTTCGACGTTGGTTACAAACCACTATGTTTGGACACAGTAATGGCCCCTTTTTTACTTTAATTCCCGAAAAACATGGACAATAACTCATGAAAGGCTTCACATATTTAAATTATTTTTGGTACATAGGTGTAACATCATAAAATACAGATCAAGTTCAACTTTGGTTACAAACCATTAAATGTTGACAGAGTTATGGCTCCTATTGAAATTATTTTTTTCCAAATACACTGTTGACCATTCGCAAATTAAAGCATTCTCTCTCTGTCCGTATCTTTCGAATGGATGCCATAGTTGTGTGACAAGGCCATATTGTAGGGGTATATCCGTCACTCATTTGACAATTCTAGTTCATGACTGAAATTATTTCAAAGTTAGTTTATAGGTACCTCTTCAGTATGGAATTACTCCCTGGTAAGAACTTGTGTTTTTCTAATACAATGTATGTTTAGGTGATAATTGTTTACATTGTACAGGTAAACATTGACAGATTGTTGGTACATCAGTGGGGCCATATACATTTGAACGTGTATCCTTAAAATTGTGCAACATAAAACCAGAACTTATACATATAAGAGCCAAGAAACTTTAGTTAGTAAGAATAGGCTATTATCAAATTGTGTTGTGCATATTAATAAATTAATATTCCAAATTTTTAGCTCGACTATTCACGGAATAGTTCGAGCTATACTACTCGCCCGTTCGTCGCCGTCGCCGTTATGGTTAGGGTACAACAAGTCCATATCTCTGTAACTACTTCAGATATTCAATTGAAACTTCACACATGTGTTCGGGGTCATTATGTAAAGGTCACCGACCAAGGCCCATAACTCTGATCTGCAATTTAGCAGAATTATGCCCCTTTTTGTACTTAGAAGTTCAGGTTAAAGTTTGCATGCAACAACTCCATATCACTATAATAACAGTTTAAAAATCAACTGTAGATATTCAATTAAAATTTTGCACATGTCTTCAGGGTCATTATATATGGTCACGGACCAAGGCCCCTAACTCTGACCTGCAATTTAGCAGAGTTATGCCCCTTTTCGTAGTGATAAAGGCCAATAACTCTGACAAAGCGCTTGAAATACTCGAGCGCGATGTCCCAGACGGCGCTTGTTACTTGATCATACAAAGTACTTAACATTTCAAGTTGTTCTAGTCAAAATAATTAATGTAGTTTATATGTTGATTTTTATTTGTTTCCAATTGATAAATGTTCACTTGTTTTGAGTTCTTATTAAAACTATCGGACAAAAAATAGTTATTGAAATTGTATGGCCTTATATTAATGTGGGGAGTCCGTTACCATTTACCATCTGTCCCACAGATTCAAGCCAAGAGACACGAAGATTATAGTAAGGCATGTAAAACTACATACGAATTAGGCGTAAAACAAATATGTTTGTTTCATGTTACCCGACCAACTCTAAAAATTCCCCGACCCTAGAACATTTCATTGGGGTTGTTAGATATTTTTTTGTTTTATTTATGTTTTTCAATAATTAAATGTTTTTTGGTTAAATAAGTGTTTAGTTTTGATAGAATCCACTACCCTGATATTTTTGGTGATGTAACCTGAAACAAACAATTTTTATTACACCTTAATAACTCCCAATTACTGTAATGAAAATAGTGCTTAACAATAGGTTGATAATTGGTGAACAATGAGCAAAATGACAATTTTAAAGCTAAGGATAAGATTTTACTTAAGATGTTTCTTGAATACGACCCCAGACCGAGAATCATAGTTAACTGCCAACCTGTAAACAATTTGAATTAATTTATGTTGAAACGTGGTCGTAAAATAGCAAATTGTTCAACAGATATTTCCTTGTTTTGACGTTTATTTAAAAAGTCTGCCAAAGCTACATTTGTTTAGACATTATTGCATCTATATTCCTTGACGTTTGCAGACTTCATACACTACAAGGAACACAAAGTCCTTTTTATAATGCATTATTATATAAAACACAATTGTTAATATGGTGCAAAGAGTAATTTTTATCGAGCTAGTTGATTAGTTATGTGTATTCGCTTCTGCGCTCCTTTTACATTTCTTTCTAGAAAAGCCGGGCCGGCTAGCTCAGTTGGTAGAGCGCTGGACTACAAATCCGGGGATCGCGGATTCGATTCCCAGCCCGGCCACATAACTTGTGTGGGGATTGGTCATGAAATTATTTCTACGGCCATTATCCCCCTACCTCTGATTCAAGTAGGGCAGTTGTCAGTTACTGGCATAAGTATGTGCACTTAGTACTGGTAAACCAGCTTACCCAGGAAAAGTGTGAGTAGGTTAACTAACCGCCGTTATATGACTGAAATACTGTTGAATACGGCAAAAAATCCAAACAAACAAACAAACAAACTTTATAGAAAAACAACTTGTTGCAAGTTTACATCATTGTCATCTTCTACAAGCATAAAGTCCTCAACATCCTCTTCTGATAATAAGCAAACATTGTGTAATATGCAAGAAGCAGCAACAGTTTTGCAAACCGCTTCAATACTTGTTAGATTTGTGTATTGCAGACGTCGAAATCTGCCCTTAAGGAGTCCAAATGCTATCTCCACTATTTGCCTCTTTGAAGACTAACATGTGTTGTATTTTATTTGTTCTCTTGAAAGATTGCCGGTATCCCGATAAGGAGTAAGCAGCCATCCCTTCAGTGGGTATGCACCATCACTTAAAATATGAAATCGTCCAGACTGACATTTTTCGTAACCATTTTCCCATAACTGTGAGTTACTTTACACCTTTGCATCATGCACTCGTCCAGGCCACCCGACATTTATGTTGGTGATCTGCATGTTCTCTCTACAGACAGCTTGTGGGATAATGGAGTAGAACTTCTTCCTGTTATAGAAAGACAGTGGATTTTCTACATTGGGTTCAATCCGAATGTGCGTACCATCAATGGCACCTATAACATTGGGAAAGCAATGGAGTCCCATGTCATTAAACTGACATGCAATGTTGTCCATTTGATCGTCACTATGCCAATTTATAAACCTCCTCAAAAGATATTTATTTATTGCACTAATCGCTGTCTCTTTGTGCTTTAAGAAGGCCTACTCTGTCACTCCAAACCTGTCATGAATTTCATACACTGTTGCTTGGGAAGCTAGGTATCGTAATGTCATAAGAATTTTTTTGTATCAAGCATCACTTCATCCCTTTCACCTCGATACACTCGTTTTATAAGCTCCCGACATTGTCCTAGATTCTGGCATAAAATTTAAAATGTCACCCGAGACACCCTTAAGAACCTGCGATACTGGTCTAATGTCTGACGGGGAACCACAGACTCGAAAAAGCGGATGGATTTGTACCTGACCTGCCTATCCCTGAAACAAGGAATCTATTATTTAAGACTATGTTATAAATACATCACAAAGTTGCATTTCACAGCAACTAAAATAACACAAAGCATTTACTCAAGGTACATTCCAAGAAAAGTTAGGTACACTGATCCCTTGTACTGTCGATAACAGGCATGATATAGCCCCTAAGATGCACATGTTTAACAAGAACTGCTGGTAAATATTGAATGAACAATAAATCATACATTAAAAGAAGTGTGAACATTAAAGCAAAAAAAAAATCAACAAGTTTACTGTTTTATAATAATTGGATGGTTGAAAAACCAGAAGGTACTAACTGCTATTGATTTCTGCTGGATCATTATCAGATATATTAGAATATAACATACATTTAGATGACGATAACAACATATCCCCAGACAATACATATTTAACATGCACGGGTTTCCCCAAGCGCACAAATCAAGATCACGTGATCATGTTATTGCAAACGGCCGATTAGCATTAGATAAACACGGGAATTACACATTCATTTCATCACGAGGACTCAGTGTCACAGACTATCTGTTATTACAACAAGTCACTTTTAATTTGAATTTCATTAATGAATTTGAAATTCAAGACTGAACATAATTTTCTGATCACGCAGCCATATATTTTAGTTTTCTTATAAAAGATAACATCAAAGACAAGCAGTATAGTCATACTGATTCTAAAACTACCGAAACAAAAATTATATTTAATGAAAGTAAAATCAGTGATTTTAGTACATTGATTAATGAAAATAGTCATAATTTAAACACAATGTTTGATGAAAATATAAGCATCAATAAGAAAATTGGTATTATGACCCAATACCTACAAGAAACCAGCACATGTATATTTGGAAAAGTAATACGAGCAAAACAACCTAGCAACCAGAAACAAAAAGCAGAATGGTTCGATACAGATTGTAAAACTGCAAAAGCCAATTTCAGCCATGCTTAAAATACTTTCAATAAATATAAAACAGATGAAAACAGAAAGAATTAAATTAAACACAGAACAAAATACAATGACATTCGCCGAAAGGCAAAATGTCGCAATAAAATTAAGGAAGGAACACGGTTAAGAAGTATTGCTAAAACACAACCCCGCCAGTTTTGGAAAAAATAATTAAATAATGCTATAAGAAAAATAACAGCAAACCAGACAATATCAATATTAAAGACATGAATGAACACTTTAATAATCTGTATAGTGGCGATATGCGTGACGTTCCACAGACAATATTGACAATACCTATGAAAATGCAAACGCTTTCGAAACATTCCCCAATTACAGAATTTGAAATTCGAAATTCAAAAAGCAATGTCCACACAGCAAAACGGGAAATCAAGCGGGCCAGATAATATATCTGCTGAAATTATTAAAGCTGCATATAACGTTATTAAACCACATATGACACATATATTTAATACAATATTTTATAAACCGGACAGTACCCGGAAAGCTGGGGATTAGGCTATATCACACCAATATATAAAAGCGGCGATCCCAATGAAGCAAAAAACTATCGAGGAATAACACTCAATAATATAATATCAAAGATTTATTCACAAGTATTATTAAACAGAATAACTAAATGGTGCGAAATGAATAAATCGATATCAAAATTCCAATACGGTTATCAAAAAGGAAAAGGTACCGTCGATTGCATTTTCATACTGAACAGTTTAATAAATAAAGTATTAAATTCGGGACAAAAATTATACTGTATCTTTATTGATTATGCGAAATGCTATGATAGCATAAATCGAGCACTACTATGGCAAAAACTGTTATCACAAAAAATAAGCTCAAAGATGGTTTCAGCACTACGAGCGATGTACACGTCAGTTAAAGCTGCTGTTAAAATTAAATCTCAAACATCCGATTTCATAGCATCACACACGGGAGTAAAACAGGGGGACCCGTGTTCTAGCATTCTGTATTTGATGTTATTCAAAGATGTTATCGAAAATATAGACTCGAATATTGAAGATATTATAACGATTAACGACATAAAGTTTTTCCTGTTATTATATGCTGATGATCAAGTATTATTTTCGACATCATCAACATCTTTACAATCAATGTTAAACGACATCGAAAATTACTGCATAACGTCCTATCTTAAGATAAATACAAGTAAAACAAAAGTGTTGATATTTGAAAAAAATTGTCGGCATACCAATTACAATTTTTACCTTTATAGGGAGTTATTATAAATAGTGACTTCTTTAAATATTTAGGAATAACACAATTTAAAAACGGAAATTGGTATAAAACTGCCCAGTCACTTGCAGAGCATGGAAACAGAACCTTACATAGACTTTTCAGTGTTATAAATCAATATGAATTTCAAACACAGGAACAATGAAACCTGTTTGACAAACTAGTCGCCCCAGTCCTACATTACTCAGCAGAAGTTTGGGGATTTACAAAAGGTAAGGAATTGGAAATAATACACACAAAATTACTCAGAAAAATATAAAAAGTTAATAAATCCACAAATATAGCAGGCTTATACGGAGAATTTGGTAGATACCCGATGCATTTAACACGCAAATTACACATAATACGCTACTGGTTCAAAATATTAGCGTCTTCTGATGACAGTCTTATAAAAGCAATATATTCACTTCTGTTCAATGATGCGCAACAAAACATTACTTACAATCACCGGAATTGGGCATCACAAATTAAAACCATGCTTGATGAGCATGGATTGAGCAATATCTGGACGGATCAGACAATGTTTACACAACAAACGGATCAATCCTACATTTACAATATTATAAAACAGCGTTTGTTTGATAATTTACAACAAAGTTGGTATAGTGAAATAAATAATTCACCTAGACGCACGACATATTGTCGATTTAAAAATATATTTAAAATAAAACCCTATCTTGATATTATTAAAAATAAAAAAATATAAAACATCACTCACAAGGTTTCGATTATCATCACATAAATTAGAAATAGAAAGAGGACGCTATAATAACATCCAACGCGAAGATAGAAAATGCAAGTTTTGTAATCTTAATGTAATAGAAAATGAGTATCATTTCTTACTTGTTTGTCCTATATATAGAGAAGTTAGAAACGAACACTTTAAACAATATTTTAAAAGATGGCCAACATTAAATAAGTTTGATATTTTGATGCAAACATTGAATAAAAAAGATACTATAAACCTCGCAAAATATATTTACAACGCTAATCAGATATGGAATAATTTAGATAATCAATAATAAATTATAGCCTATTTAACAAGTACATATCTATGTATTTATTTTTGTTAACTTCTATCATTGTATATATGTATTTAAATTTTATACACTGCGTAATTGTATCTTGTGGCAGAAAAGCATTTATCATGCTTATATGCTAATAAATGTTATTGTTGTTGTTGTTGTTGTTGATTTCAATGGCAGTTTGTACCTTCTGGTTTTCAACACTCTAATTAACGGTTACTCCACACTCATTATGTCATCTCTTTTCAGAACCTAATACAATTAACGAAATACTGACCAGATAAATGTTACACTTTCCAAGCATTTTTCTAGCATTTTCTTTATATCAGATTGTGCAAGCCTGGTATCAATTTAAAGATCTATCTGTTCTCTTCCAAAATTTGCAATAAAAAAGATATGTCATATTATTTCTAAGAAAATGCATCTCACTTGAATGCAGGCACCGGTAGAAAACAGGGTTTCGGCAGTCATATTTCGACAAAAGACCCATACCACAGTAAACACACCCCAAAAGTTCACCTTTCAAGTTAGCCTCCAAGGAAATGCACCAAAATGTTGCATACACGCAACGGATATTAGCAATAACTACTAAAGGCATGTCTGAGATACCTAAATGGCTTTTATGCCAGAAGAGAAGAGGAACTCTTTAGTAATAGGCACTTCTTTTGAATGGACCACGGAGGGATTCACAATTATTTACTGGTATCTAACCTTAAAGAAAACTCAAAATTTTGCTATCATGAAAAAAACTCTTCTACATCATTATTAACCTACTTGTACCACACATGCAGGTCGATCCGCTATGTAGAAATGCCCCCAAAACGCATTTGAGAATGACACATGATAAGTCATCTGGCTTGCACTTCAGTACTTGGATTGTATGGGGAGCGTGAACTAAAATTCGCACCTAAATCACATAAACCAGTCAAAATACCAGTTCATTTAGACCTTTTTTAATGCAATGGACAGTAATAAGGTATAAAACGTGTAATATTTGCGAATAACATTATTCCATGTGATGTTAGCTGCAAAAGGCGAGTTTCCGTACATTTTTTTCCGTTTATTTTTTACCCCCCCCCCCCGTCCCCCCCCCCCCCCCCCCCACAGGTTTCGCTTTAAAAATCGTAGATAACGTGTCAGCTATGATATAATTCACATTTATTCCCGTGAAAAGTAATAAACGCAATAAAATAACATAGTTACAAGGGGATTTTATGTATAAGTGGACCCTAAAGGGCCGGTTCCTGGTTTTCTTAAAGGTTAGATACCAGTAATTGCAATCCCATAGGGTCCCATTATAAAACGGCACACTTTCCAAGCATTTTTCTAGCATTTCCTTTATTTCAGATTGTGCAAGCCTGGTATCAATTTAAAGATCTATCTGTTCTCTTCCAAAATTTGCAATAAAAAAGATATGTCATATTACTTCTAAGAAAATGCATCTCACTTGAATGCAGACACCGGTAGAAAACAGGGTTTCGGCAGTCACATTTCGACAAAAGCCCCATACCAAAGTAAACACACCCCAAAAGTTCACCTTTCAAGTTAGCCTCCAAGGAAATGCACCAAAATGTTGCAGACACGCATAGGATATTAGAAATAACCACAGAAGGCATGTCTGAGATACCTAAATGGCTTTTATGCCAGAAGAGAAGAGGAACTCTTTAGTAATAGGCACTACTTTTGAATGGACCACGGAGGGATACACAATGATTTACTGGTATCTAACCTATCAAGCCCGATGTACTTGTTTGTTAACGTTAGCCGGTTAGCCGCCGGTTACACCGAGCCTGAATAAATCGGTCAGAAACACGTGTGCCCAAAGTCTTCTGATCCTCACAATGTTAGGGTTTGATTTTAATGAGATTGTACTCCACTCTACCGTAAACAAGACAACGCTTTATGTTTATTTAGTCTGTATGAAAACGACTCTTGTCATGAGTAGATTATCCAACCATTAGAGTTAATAATAATCAATACCCCCAACGTGGTCTAAACTGGTCAACAGTGATCAATTGATTTTTTTATAAACATCCTTCAAAATAGTGTTGTTAAATTATATATTTAACTTCTTGTTCATACAAACAAGCCAGTTCATGTTATCTCAGTCGGTTTAAAAAAGGACATGAACCAGGAGTTGAAATTCTGATAATTCCAGTTAATAATATTTCAGTTCTCCTGAAGTGGTTCCAACTAGTCAATAGTTATCATTTGCACTTTTTCAATTAATATTCTAAAACCTTTTGAAATTAAACTTATTCTTCCTAAAACAAAACTGTGCATTGTAATATAATCTGTATGAAAAGGACATGAAACATGTGTTGTAAACTTTATTATTACATTAAATAGTAATCTATAGTTATTAATAACACATTCTAACACGCTACTGGCAAATATTTCTATAGACAAAGAACACAATTATCGTTGTTAAACTACCCAATAAACAACGCAAAAAGTAGTCCCGATTCTTAGCGGAGCACAGTAAAATGTAGTTTTCAATACGATTGCAAACATATTTGTGAAATCATGTTAGAATCGACATAATTTTCGCTCCAAATCGTTATACATCGGCTAATAAACAACGATTAATTGAAAATTATTTCTTAATTAAATTATAATATCAATATTTTTTTAGGAATAACTTCATTACTTCATAACTTCAAATGACAGCTTCAATAATATACGTTAACATCATAGGGTACATGTTGTTTCATCCTCTAAGCATTGTCACCTGTAGACCCAATAACCTTTGTTTACTTGACAAATATGCATTCCAATCACTCAATTATGCCACGAGTTGATATATGTTCATTACCAAACAGTTGACATTGTAATTACATTAAAATGGACATTAATATGTGTTAATTCGATAAAGGGGTTCTATTCGGATTTTATAAACCCCATCAGTAACAAGTAAAGAATGCCAATGAAAGTGTCCTTATTGATTTAAATGCATACTCTGAAAAAGGTTTCGATTTTAAAAGAACAACAATAGTTCATATTTAGTTATAATTGCATATCATTTATTGGCATTTTGATGACATCCCGGTATTATAACAATTTAAAGAGGGGAACACAATTCAAATGCCCACTACATTTGTATTTATCAATTACTATTACTGGTACCAAAATATAAACAAAGCAAAACTCCAGTTGCGACAGCAGGAGAGAACCACTATTAGCAGCCCGAGGTCCTTTATTTATGGTAAGTGACCAATTGCCAAAAAACAACAGAGCACATCACAAAAACACATTACAAACACACATGAATAAAAATGGGGTCACCGCATTGGGGATTTAAACCGGTTTCATGGGCGCCAAACCTCACACTTAGCCCATAATTATTCACTTAATTATTCACTTAAAAGGCAAGTGTACACAATTGACAACATAGAAACACAAAACAGACAAATAAACAGCAAAAATGAAAAATGAATAACACTGGGGTTACCGCCTTAACGGTCAAACATAAAAAGTATATCTTTTAATTATACAGCATTTAGTCGTTCTTTCTGTTACCATTTGTGTCAATGGCGTTGCTATTTATGGTACAATAAATGTCATGGTTAAAAATATGTCTGTATAATTTAATCACTTTCTTTAGTTTTTATAACTAATTATTTTACGTAAAGACTGATAATTACAAACAATTGAAGTTTAAGAGGTAAATACTGGATTAAATATTATAGAATGTCCGTTACATAACCACTCATTTTTCATTGGTGTCACATATTGAGGTATATCCCGCCATATCCAAGAATAGTCAAACTTGTATCATAAAACTTTTTGTAGAATCAACATGTGTCATGAACATTATAATTCTTCTTATTTAATAAAACTCAATATGAAGTTTTCTGTAAACAATAGGTTTTTTGTTGAGTATGTCTGTAGTGTTACCAAACCCAGTCCTTGATGTTACTCTGTTTCTTAAATCATGAATAACGATAAGGCCGAAAATAAAATATTGTTTGTTTCCCTTCCCGCGACCCATGCTAATAAAGGGTGGGTCGGTAGGTCGCAAAAATGTTTTATTTTTATACACAATAAGTTATTTTCATTCATGTTTTCCTTATGTTCGAAATGTTACGTTATAGTATAAATTCTTAATATTTTCGTTGTAGTAGATTAATAACGTTCTGCTTATTTACGTAATACTATGTTCTAATTACCTAACCATAATTTATCAAAATTGAACAAACAATAACATACGTTAAAAATAAGAGCGTTAATAATAAAAACATGTTAAAACTAATGAGTAATAGCGTGACGTTGCAATTTGCCGGGCATCCAAAACAGAACGCTGTTAGCAACAACCATAGCAACGGTAACTGTCAAACTGCGGCTAGCAGTTTGTAGCTGAAAAGCGTATTACACGCTTAGCACGTGGATAGTGTTTAAACGCATCAATCTGTAATACTGTATCTGCACAACGCAAATGCTAGATCATAAATGAATTAGCATTATATGGAAATAAAAACAAGTAGGACTTTGTTCATTAATAAAAAGAAAACAACAGAACATTTTTGATAAATTAAAATAAAAAGAAAAGGCACTGAAGTTTATTTACTTTCATTTTTGACAAGGACTTTAGTTCCGCTAAATTTCATTCAAATGTTGCCTCAGCCAAAGGTTTTGCATAATTCTAATCGAGTAATTGATGAGTTTGAATAACACTTTCATTAATCATTACTAGATCTAGTAATTGTATTTTTTTAACAAAATATGACGTTTGACGCGATCAGTTTGTTGAGTTACATGACGTCGTAATTCAAATTCTTAATAAACGGCTCATTTCGCCAAAATTCACCAAAATTATTATATTTATTTATAATTATTTATTTATTTGCTATTTAAATTTGTAGTAATTTATTACAAACGCGGCTGTTAAAAACACGCATATCTATAATAAAACACATATCTAAAGCAAATGTGTTACAAATGACTTGTACCTTTACCAATTAAAATAAGAATGAAGGCGTGATACACTTTCTAACGACGACGCTCATTTGCATGTTGGAACTTTTATGCGTTCTCATTGGCTGACTGTTTGGCCCTTTTTAAGCTGACTCCTCCTGCGCCAAGATTTTATCGATAATGGACACTTGGTGCATAAAGGCGAGTTTGTTAATTGCCGGTGGGAGTTCTTTGTCTTTAAAAAAACATGCATATGCGAGCGGAAATGGTTGCGCCCTAGAATCTGACACTGAATGTTATTTGACTCACTGCTTAAAACCACGAGCAATTCACAAAAATGTGACGAGTCAGTGAACTTGAACGAATCTAAATTGCAAGCCGAAATAACGGATCTCAAATGCAGGAGTAAGCGGGAATTTTTTTTAATTTTCCAAATACCTGAGGAGAAAGACGAAAAGTGTGAGCAAAATATACTGGATTTTATTGAATCAAAATTGCACGTGCAAAATGAGATAAAGCTGCACAGAGCGCATAGAGTTGGACGATACCAACCGAACAAAGTACGTCCCATCTTGGCCAAGTTCGCCTACTTCCCGGACAAGGAGAGGGTCCGCAAGGAATCCAAGCAGTTCAAGGGAACCGCGTTCGGAATATCAGAACAATATCCCAAGGAAGTAATGGACGTTCGACGAAAACTTATACCAATAATGAAAAAGGCGAGAGCCGAAGGCAAGGAACAGTTCCTTAAAATTGACAAACTGTACATAAACCGGCAATTGTATGTTAAATAGGATGTACGTGAGAGTGTCGTAAAAGTTGTCACAGGGAATGTTGAAGGACTAACTACACCAAAAAGCTCCTATAGTAAGTTCACATCTTTTCTATACGAACACGATATAATATGCTTAACTTAAACTTGGACAAATAAAGACTCTATAATAGACTTGAAAGGATATAGCAACCCGATTGACTCATATAGACGTTTTCAACACCGTAGAGCGAGGCGCTCAAGTGGTGGTATTGTTATTTATATTAAAGACTCTATTCGTAAAGGTGTCACATTAGTAAAGAATGATATTGATTGTATTGTATGGCTTAAATTAGATAATATATATTTAATATTGAATCTGATGTATACTTATGTGTTATATATATTACACCTGAAAACTCTCCTGCTCATTATATATAAAACGATGATATTTTCCAAAAAATGGAATATGATATAAAAAAATTTCAAAACAAAGCAAAAGTATTTGTAACTGGTGACACAAATTCGCGAACAGGGCATAAAGCATATTATATTGAACATGATAGGTATATGAGCGATAATGATTTTGGCATTGACACAGCTATTGATACCCCACTCCCACGCTCAACGCTCAACTTGCGACCCCGGCACGAATCAATTTGGTGACTACTTGTTAGACGTATGCAAAGCTACCAATATTCGTATCGTGAATGGTCGTTTATTTAACGACTACAATAAAGGGAAGATTACGTGCTATACACATAACGGCGAAAGCTTAGTGGATTATGTTTTAACAGCAAGTACCAATTTTAAGGATATTTCGGATTTTACCGTACACAATTTCACGGAATTCTCCAATCATGCGCCGTTGACATTTGATCACCGCACAAATTACTCTATTCTAAACGGTAAAAGTAATCCGATTGTTTATTTTAAATGCAAACCCGAGAGTAAGGGTGATTTTATACGAGATGTACTTTGCGATGTACATAATCTGGAACAAACACTATTGTCGCTAATTGACTCACACATTGACCCAAATATTCTAGTTGGAGAATTTTCAAATTATTTAAATTCTAAAGGAGAAAAATACTTTAAACATACTATTAGAACTGAAAATAAAGGATTTTTATCTTTAGATAAAAATATACAAAAAGGTTTAACCAAGAGTGTAAAAACAAACATATTCAATATACAAGAGCATTATAGAGAACAAATGATTGCAATGAAAAGGGAATACAAATACACATGTAGGAAAACAAAATTAAAATACAAGCAAGAGCAGGGTAAGCAAATGAATAATACGAGACGGAAATCACCCCGGGAATTTTGGAAATTATTTAAACGCACACCTGCATCACAAAACACAGACACTATATCATTACAAGAATTTCACGATTATTTCAGTAGGTTAGCGACTGAAGTAGACGTAAATATAAATTCATTCGGTGCCGGGAGTTTCTACATGAATTGGATTATAGGCAAAACAGAGAAAGTTCATACCCCGAGTTAGATAGGCCTATATCAGCAGAAGAAATAACAAGGGCGACAAGGCAGTTAAATAATAATAAAGCGCATGCGCACGACAACATTATCTATGAATACTTTAAAGAAACAATACATGTTGTTGTCAAACCGTTAGAAATACTCTTTAATTACATACTCGATAAAAAGCGTTTTCCACGCAGCTGGTCATCCGGGGTTATTATACCTAAACATAAACGTGGGGACATGTCAGACCCAAATAATTATAGGGGAATTACCTCGATAAGTTGTTTTGCAAAATTGTTCACGAGTATAATAAATGAACGCCTGAAACAGTGGGCGGAAACAAATGATATTCTAACTGATGCACAGTTTGGTTTTAAATCAAATTGTAGCACAGTCGATGCAATATTCGTTCTTAACGCTCTCATAGAAAGACAGTTGCAGAACAACGATAAACTATAATGTTGTTATATAGACTACCGGAAGGCCTATGACGTCATCAATCGCAGTCAGTTATGGAGTAAAATGATTAATATAGGCATCGACGGAAAACTCATATCCCTTATTCGATCCATGTACGAAATTACAGGTTAAACACATGGGCAAACTATCGGAGATATTCAATAGTAACGTTGGATTATTCCAGGGGGAGATAACATCTCCGATCCAGTTCTCTCTGTTTATTAGTGACATTGAATTTGACCTACAGAATGGTATTAACGCTGGCATTACGTTACATCAAATATCTATCTATTTATTGCTATTTGCTTACGACGCCGTTTTATTTTCTGAAACACAGGAGGGCCTGCAAGAGTCACTTAATTATCTGGAAATATATTGTAATAAGTGGACTTTGACAGTTAATATTGATAAAACCAAAGTAATGGTATTTCGAAAAGGGGGGACACTTAGCAAAACAATAAAATGGACATATAAAGGTCAAGAATTAGAAATTGTAAATAATTTTAATTATCTTGGAATTGTCATGTCTAGTGGTGGATCATTTGTTCCAGCCACAAATACGCTGTATGGCAAAGCTATAAGAGCAATGCAACTACGTATCATGTTCAATTTATTTAACGCATATGTATTGTCCATCCTGAACTGTAATTGCGAGGTCTGGGGGTTTATAAAAGCGGATAATATTGAGCGTGTCCATCGAAAATTTTGCAAAATACTTCTGAATGTAAAAATGTCAACAAATTTATTATCGCTCTATGCCGAAGTTGGTCGATTCCCTGTTCATATAGACAGATATGTAAGGATCGTTAAGTACTTTTTGAAACTATATACCGTTAAACAAGGAAATTGTATTCTTAAACATGTTGCTTTATTACAGAGATTAGAAACCTATCGTAAAAATCAAACTGTAAATTGGTCATCGAAAGTACGTGACATTCTAAAACAAACCGGTTTTACCGATGTATGGCTATTTCCTGAGTCAGTGAATATCGATCAATTTATCCCACTACTTAAAAATCGATTACGAGACCAGTACATCACAAACTGGCATAATAGTGCCTCAGCATCTAGTTCAATGGTTTTATTTAAAGAACTAAAACCGGTATTCCAAAAATCTTCGTATCTTGATATTGTTGAAAATAAAAAGCATATGGATATACTCGCTAAATTGCTTTTGTCATCGCACAAATAATTTATTGAGACAGGAAGACATCAGAACATAGACAGAGATCAACGTAAATGTGTGTTATGCAATCTTAATGACATCGAAGATGAATACCACTTTGTATCAAAATGTCTACACTACTCAGAGTGCAGAAAAAAACATATTCCAAAATATAGGTCCCGTCCAAATATGTACAAGTTTATCGAGCTTTTAAATAGTACAAACAAAATAGTCCTTAGAAAACTAGCTATTTTTTGTTTAAAATGCTTTAAAATAAGAGAACATAACAGAAACAAATATATGATATATTATTATATTGTTATTGTTCAAATATTTATATGATGTTGTCATCTTAATAATGCAAATGTTAACCTCCATCCATGTGGCACTCTCATGCCAAGCATGTATACTTCATGTTTTTGTAATTGTTATTGAACTGATGTATATGTTTGTATTACATGCGCATGTATTTTATATACTCATGTTAATGACGATGAGCTGTTCTATGCTTAAGTCGAAATAAACTATTCTGTTCTGTTCTGTTCTGTTCTGTTCTGTTATGACGTCTTTTTCGTAAAAGCATGCGTCAAAATACGCCGATTTACGCGTTACCGAGAACTGTCCGTTTCAAGTCATTTTATAAGCGTCTTTTAAAAGTAAGATTTGTGCACGCTATTGGATTCTTTTTAAGGATTCGCATCCCGCATTTTCACACACAAATAAAATAAACTATTGTTTTCTTTGGACAATACAATTTTTGGGGTCGCGGCGATTTTGCTGGGTCGGTCGCGGGAGGGGAAACAAACAATATTTTATTTTAGGCCTAATATAAATACTACTTACAAATTATTATATTATAAAAATTATCACATTGAAATTCTTGTACATCGAGACAAATCTAAAACAAGATACCATGTCTTAAATATTGTAATATTCGTTTTATGTTTTACAACTGTCGCTCTACTTACGAAACCCATTTATCGTGTTACCATTTAAGCAGTAACTACAGGGACAGTAACACCAAGGAAATATTTCATCAAAAGTTGACTGCAAAAGAATAATATCAAATCATCAACAGCATTTCTTCATCAAAAACGCATCAGCTTGTTATAACAACGGAGAAATATCATTCAAAATATGCGGCGCATATTTTCCGAGTTCAAAAGTTACGTAACACCAGAGACAACAAATGTAATTATGTCTCATTTATACACACCTTTTTAGCTACATATTCTCAACTCCGCATGGGATGCTCTTGGTTTATGTCGTTTATCATTTATCAGAAAGTGACTTACATATGTACGGATATGTTATTACACAATTATATAATTAATAAATTATATGTTACACATTGCAATTAGCACTTGGAAACACCAGGGACACGGCCATAATATACACACTTTCAACATTTTTTATTTTAATATTGTTTGCTAATTGGGGTGAAATACCTTCTTTAAAACATAAAATGTGATATAAATAGTACACTGACATGGTTTATATCAAAGTACAGTAAACATTCTTAGAAATACCAATGCTTGCAAGAAACAAACGGCCAAATCACATAGAAAAAAATGGATTTTTAGGAGCATTGGAGACATTGATTTATACCATTACTTATGTGCATATAATATTAAATGCTTATTTGTGTTACCAAATAAATCAACATTATGTGGTGGAAACACAAATTATTTTTTTTAAATAGCGTATAAGCTTTCAGCATTGAACTCACTAAAATATGGACTTTGTTTAAATAACCCATACACAATGTACAAGTCATATTATTAAAATATATGTTTTACTTTGTCAAACTTTAATTATTTTATAAAGTTGACATATTTTCAATGATTATACTTTAAATGATAGTTTTTAATAATAATACTTTTTATTTTCTGATGTTTTTGAAGGAAAATGTCACTGTAATAATTTCCATTGATGTGTTTTTACTGAAAATCACGTGTATCGTTTTAATTGATCACCAAAATGGTACAGTTCTACACATCTTCAGTTGAAACGGATAAAAAAAAAAGAAACACCTCCCTATCGCTAACCGTATAGATAAGAACTAATGAAGTATTAATGAACGATCACGGAAAGGTTGCATATCCATATACGGAGAGGAAACAGGTACCACAAACAATTAAGTAACGGAGAGGATACAGGTGCGGGTGTGATACTCATTTCATTCGTTTTGTACATATTTAAGACAGTATTTATCTTTTTTGTGTTTTTTACTACTGAAATATCAGTTGAGAATGCACCCAACAGGAATTGACAAAAATCGATACATATATATATACACGAACTTCAAATGTAAACATGTGGGTTTGATGTCTTTCTGCAATTATTTTCTTTCGTTTGAGTTCCTCATTGCATTGGTACAAAAAACAACAATGCTGTTTCAAAGCTCAATGATGCTCAGGTTCCGTGCGTCATGAATTTTCAAGCAAAATACCGTATAACTTCCTTTTTTATTTTGTTTGATGCTTCCCTACATCTAAACCTCCTGATTTAACGGAGAGGGACAGGTACCGTAACGAAGAGGGTGCGTTTTTGGTTAGTTTTAACGGCGAGGTTACCGATTCGTTTTAACACCGTGTATATACATTTATAATAGCAATGATGTTAATGGAGTACAGTGTTACACTCGGTTAACTTTTTAAAACTGATTGTGTTGTTGTACGCTGACCACACTGCAATTTTTGGCAGAATCAACAAATGATTTACAGAACTGTTTGAATTTGTATTCACAGTACTGTGATCTTTGGAAATTGACTGTTAACACATCCAAACCAATTGTTTTGTTTTTAGTAAAGATTGACCAGTCAATTATGCGTTTTATTATAAAAATAATCAAATTGAAATGGTTAAAAATTATAAATATCTGGGCATATTATTCAATAGTAGTGGATCATTTTTCCAGACAAAAAAAAAGAATCTGGCCGAATAGGTAACCAAAGTTATGAATTGTCTTATAAATAAATGTAGTAATCGAGCTTTACCTATTGATAAGAAAATGGATCTTTTTAACAAGATGATACAACCTATTATTTTATATGGTTGTGAATGTTGGGGATTCGGAAATAACTATGTCAAATTGATATTGAAACTAGAATGATCTCTTTTTGGTCTAAATTAGTCAATCCATTGTGTATTAAACTATCATATTCTGTATACAATATTTTATTAAAAATTCATGAAACAGAAAATACTAGTTTCGACTGGATAGAGTGTATACGAAATATTTTTATAAAATGTGGAATGATGAATGTTTGGCAGTCACATCATTTTCCTCATTACAACCCAGCAAGCAAGCCCAGATAGGACCCATATGCGCCCCTTGAGGGTTTATAAATGGGCCCCATGTGGGCTACCGATATGGGCCCCACCCCACAAAGTGCAAACGAGATTAACGTGGGTCCCATATGGGTTACAATATGGGTCTTAAATGGGACCCATGTGGTCTCAACATGGGACCATAATGGGCAAACACAGATGGGACCTTGATGGGATATCCACATGGGCACAACCCCAGAAAATGCAATCGGGATTAACGTGGGTCCCATATGGGTTACAATATGGGTCAACCATGGGACCCATGTGGTCTCAACATGGGACCAGTATGGGCAAACACAGATGGGACCTTGATGGGATACCCACATGGGCCCCACCACAGAAAGTGCAAACGGGATTTACGTGGGTCCCATATGGGTTACAATATGGGTCTACCATGGGACCCATGTGGTCTCAACATGGGACCATTATGGGCAAACACAGATGGGACCTTGATGGGAGACCCACATGGGCCCCACCGCAGAAAGTGCAACTCGGATTTGCATGGGTCCCATATTGGTTGCAACACAGATTGGTCCTGAAGGGAAAACCTGAATAAAAGCTTTACTGAAAAAGTCCAAACATGATTCTCTTTATAATTTGTCTCTTATACAGAGGTAGTTGTTGCAAAGCTCTATGTAACATTCTATGGTTGTCAAACTTCATAGATTGGACAATATAAATATAGGCTGTTAATGGCCACAAGTAGCTTTCCAGTCTGTAGTCCTGCTAACATTGTATTCTTCTTCACATTTCTGTCAGATACAGCTTTACAACAACCAACACTTAACAAATGACATATTATTTGGAATATAATTTGGACCATATCATCAAAGCTTTAAGTTGGTGTTCTTTATTAATGTATTGATAATAAAACACTTAACATCATGTTTTTAAACAAGCTATTTATTCTAATCCGTATACTTGACAAAACAGAATATTTTAATAATAGTACAAGAACACAAAATGCATCATGTCAGACAGATGTTCAAATAAGCATATCGAGATCTACATGTATGTCTAATGTACCTTGCATAATATACTTGTAAGTATTATATCCATGTCGTCATTAGTGATTAAAAAGGGTTCGTATTAAAATTAAGAGGGAGTTTAATTCAAAACTTAAGTAATGACAAACTTCATAAAAAAACAATTATGTGTTAATGTATATAATATAATGTTAAAATCAACATGAAAGTGTGCATAGTAAGTTATCTACAAAGCATTGCATTGTAAATATTAACAGCAAGTTACTTTTACGTATGGTTATAAACATAACTCAATCCGGTTTTAAAACATTACAAAAAATACTTACGTCAACACCTAAACTGGCAAACAACATTGGTTTTCCCTGAAGTTTTAAAGGGACTTGTTCACAGATTGTCGCTTTTTTTGAAGTATGCCATTAAATGTATTAACTTGACAGATTTAAGCATTGGAACTAAAAACTCAAGTATAATAACAAGAAAAGTATTTAGAAAAAAAAAGAAAATAAAAAACTGGTCCCACTGGGGTTCGAAACTGGGACATTCGTATTAAAAGGCTATCGCCTTAACCACTCGGCCATTCAGAATTCTGTATTTCAACCTGAATTATTTACTTTATATAAGTGTTTCACGAGATGTCAACAGTTTCAACGAAAGCAACAGAAACACTCCAAATTATTCCATCGTTTAGCCTTACAAACGCTTTGTAATTGTTTCAATTTCAATTGATGATTTACTCGTAAACGAAACGGTTTTTACTGTATATTTCTTGGTCCGTAGTGTTATTTTGCTCCCTTGTATACACTGTTCTTTTATTTTTGGAATCGGTAACAAAAAGTTGAAACATTGTCAATTCGTCAATCTGTGAACAGGTCACTTTAATTTTAAAAAAAACAACAACACAATAATAACAGTTAAAAGCCAGTACCCATTGATGTTATTATCAGACAAAGCCAAGCTCAACACCGAAATGTAAAACTAATTTTTTGGCACAGTAGAATCTCTTGGGCTGATTAGGCAAACATTTAAATATATATATTGAATCATGAAGTAAATTTTAACATTTTTTGTACTGTACATCGAAAATGAATCTTACAATTGTCAAAACATGTTAAATATACAATTATTACCAAAATGCTTTATTGCGCATATGTAAATAATTATATATGATTTTAATAATATTATCTTGATTGACATAAACAGTCAACACATTCTCAACTTGAAGAAAAACAACATCAAATATGTCCATTGTTTCCATTACAACACTAGCGTTTAAAAACGTTAGGTTAAAGAAAAGAATTCTGTGTTTCGGGCAACCTGACCCTACTTAACAAGAACCCCCCGACCCTTAAGTTTTAAGCGACAATTGTTTTCCATGAAAGCCTTATTCGTCAGATTTCAGATTGTTTTCAATGTTTTTTGACCGAAATGTGTCATAAAAAAATATAATAAAAAAAACTCAATCCCTACCTAACTTTTTTAAGACCGTAACCCGAAACACACAATTTTTGTTGGGCCTTAGCGGGAAGTTATACAGCCAGCTGCTGAAATAGTTCTTTCAATAGCATATTTAGCAGTAACCAGTTCTATTCATTTTGTATTTATTTACAAGGAACAACTTATAACTGTGATGCATTTAAATGAAACAATTGAAAGAAAGTATCTGTATCATAGTTTCATGTCTCTCATTACACTTAAAATTATTCTACAATACAAAATGTAGTAATTATTCCGGTAAAGTAAATTAACTAATATATAAAGAAAAATCAAACAATGTTTATATCCAGTGATACAGAAAGTAAGCAAATTTCATCAAATATTGATAATTTTAACCTCATTCAGAGAACTGGTTTTATCTTCAGTTGGCGAAAGTAATTTACTGGCAAATGGAAATTATTTAAACATCTCATAAATGTTTCCCCATAAAAATCAGAACGATCACTATTATTTTGCAAATCTACTGGTGTGGAAGCTCGTCACTACGTGTTGTATTGTTACAAGGTCCTTTGTTTCCTTTCTCTTTTGCAGTCACATTCTTCTGTAAATTAATTCAAGTAATTACCTCTCATACCTGGAAAGCCCGCACTGTTGTTCTTGCACTCTTGTATTTTGCCATGAACT
Organism: Congeria kusceri; assembly: GCA_027627225.1. Lineage (NCBI taxonomy): Eukaryota > Metazoa > Mollusca > Bivalvia > Myida > Dreissenidae > Congeria > Congeria kusceri. Next base: position 49,550,272 of record CM051031.1, on the reverse strand, counting down.
TCACCATTAACACATTTTACTTATGCCCTTAATTTATCTCGGTAGGTGACAACAATATAGTCATTAATTTAATACTTCAAATTCAATTTCTTTAGTCGACTTGTAGTGGACAATTTTCTGTTGAATGCTTCTGAAGGAAAAAGCAACATATATGTCAGCTAAAAAAATCCTGTGGCTGCTTTACATGTACATTAATTACACTTAATACACACATTTTTTTGTAAAACTATAAGTGCTTAATTTTTATTTTAACTAAACATCACAATTTTAAGATATAAAACAAGATTTGGTGTTTGATAAACACACATGCCCCGTGTTGGTGCTGGATAGCCCATTTCTTAGTCCAAATTAGGTCAAGATCAAGATCACAGTGATGTTGGTGATATGGGTGGATAGGGAATGGTCATAAGCAAAACTGTGCAAGTATCCAAGTGTTGTAGCAAGCAGTGTTGATGCTAGACGAAACGGTAAAATCTACTTAACCTTGTCACGGATGGACGGAGGGACGGACGGACAGACAGAAAATCACTATATGCATCCCGCATCAAGAATCCGGGGGCATAAAAACTAGAGCCATATCAGTTTGCAAAATACTCCTATATAGGCATACATATTTAAACGGATGTTTTTGTTGGGAATTAACAATGTTTAGCATTCCGCAATAATAAGAAGACACATACCAGTACCTAATTTGATTAGTTAGTTATGAAATAAAGTTCATGTGCAAAATAGTATTATATCCTCGATGTATAATGGTGATTCTCAAGCGTTTTACACAAAGCTCATGATGCAGAACACCAACCAATTTCTGTTTAAACAATACCATAGAAAAGTTGACAGAGAAAATGATACAATAATGTTAACAATTATTTTGATTAACGAAGTCAAACTATTTGATATTTTACATGAGACCAGGTCTGTCAATATAACGTCTATTATATGCATGCGAATCAAGATACAACACAATTTTAGATAAGGCGAGGATATGTATTAACATATACACCTATAATTGGAACTTGTTTCTACATTACACGTATACCAATTATTATAAATTATATAGAAAATTAACTCGTCGTAAAGAATGCCCAGTATTGGATGGTTGCTCGAAAGCAGTTTGCATTCCGACCAACAAGGGGGAGAATTGTATGTTGGACTTGATTAGACATGTTCTTGATTTGCCTAGTTGCTCTCATTCAAATTGGTACCGCCAAAGCAGCAAACAATGCGATATTGTGCCTATAATCATATCAAAATTATCGCAATGCAATAATTGATTGCATAATAGCAAAAATTCATGTTCTATCTAGCAAAATTGTGTGACAAATTCTAATCAGGTTTAGAAAACAAAACTCTTTCACAATACTAGGAGAAGTAACAGCGTATATTTAAGTTGCTTTTTAAATATAACATATTTTATTAACAGTTTATTTAAGTAACTTATCTGTTTTAATATAAAAACCGCCAAACATGTTTCCTAGTGAAATTTTCATTTTTCAGAACAGCGATAGGACGTTTCGCCCCCAAGTAATTTCCACCCTGGACGTTTCGCCCTTGGATGTTTCGCCCCCAATTGTGGCGAACCGTCTACATGATTAAAGGACACACCATAACGTCCTGTGTAAATTACACTATTGGATTTTCGTTTAATAACTTAAAAACGTCTTTAATTAACTTAATTAAAAGTATACCATTACATATTAGCTTATTTGTCTTTGAAGTGGTAAAATCAAATGTTAATCAAATATAATAACGCAGTAATGAGCATTTAATGATTAACACATGTCGAGTATATGTTTCTTATTTCCATGTTCGTTGTATGCGATAATACATAATATATTATATAGTGTGCGATGTAATGTAATTTCATATTAATTACTTATCAAGGAGTTGAAGGGACCCAAATGGGTTACTTGTAATGCATATTCATTAATAAGACGGTATACAATTGCCTACGTTTGTTTGTGGGAAAACAAGTTTAATTGTCTGGCTAATATGAGTTATTTCATCATAAAATGCAAACATAAACTTATGTAATGCATATAAATGAACATAATCGTACCAATAGTCTTTATTTAAACTATTACCACTGACATTTTATCTAAAAACTCACATAACTGTTGGACGGACAAACAATAAAAAGATTTATGGATAAGTATTGGGTTTGTCCTTATTCGTAAAATGTATCATTTCTTGTGGCTTTTCTGTTATATCATTTATATGATAACTAATTTCTAGTGATGTATGGACTTGTAAGTACTTTTACAAACAATTATTGATGCTTTTTGACACTGGATAATATCACCCATCACCCTGTGGCGGTCCACCCCAAATTACACATGGTAGACTTTGGTCAAGATAATCTTTTACCATTACATCACACACGGTTAAGAGCTGTGGATATGAAAATACTGAAACCAGTAAATGACCAGTAAATTGCAAACTTGCTACAATCCATTAGCATTATAATATTTACAATACATGTTAACTGAACATTTTGATCACATATCGAACTGATATGGGCAAATATATCATTTGGGACCCACATTGGGGCCATATGGTATATTTTTTCAACTATAGCCCATATGGGTTTGCTTGACTGGGACCTACCTGGGTTTAATAGGGGCAAAACATAGGGGCTTACATGCTTTCTGGGTCCCATATGGGTCTGATATGTGCAAAAAACATTTTTGGGACCAACATTGGGCCTATATGGTATTGTTTGCCCAGATGTAGCCCATACTTGGACCATATGGGGCCTTGGTTGCTGGGACCCATATGGGCTTTCTTCTTGGGAGCCATATTGGTTTACTGGACTGGGGCCCACCTGGGTTTTGTAGTGGTAAGACAAAACATATGGGTCCCATACAGAACCCATATAGTTTATCAGTCAAGATAAAGCAGATATCTTGCCAACATGTGATTGCTTGAAGTGGACCAATATGGGCTTGCTTACTGGGTCACATGTGGTATATTATTTGGGATTTACATAGGGCCCATATGGAATATTTGCCCAGCTATAGCCCATATTGTGCCCATAGTGACTTGCTTTCTAGGATCCATATGGGCTTTCTAGTTGGGAACCATGTGGGTTTACTTTGCTTGGATTTACTTGAGTTTTATAGTGGCAAGATAACGAATATGGGTCCCACACTGGGCCCATGAGGTGTATCAGCCCAGGTAAAGCCCATATCATGTCCACATGGGGTGGCTTGCTTGGACCTATATGGGTTTTCTTGCAGTGGACCCACATGAGCTTCCTTTCTTGGACCCATATGGGTCTGATATGGGCACAAATATCATTTGGGACCACATGGGCCCATATTGTATTTTTTGCACAGCTATAGCCCATATTGGGCCCATAAGGACCTGCTTTCTGGGACCCATATAGGCTTTCTAGTCGGGACCCAAATGGGTTTACTTTACTTTAACCCATCTGGGTTTTATAGTTGCAAGAAAATGCATATGAGTCCCCCACTGGGCCCATGAGGTATATTAGCCCTGGTAAAACCCATATAGTGCCCACATGGGGTGGCATTCTGGGGCCCATATGGGCTTACTTGCAGTGGACCCACATGAGCTTCCTTTCTTGGACCCATATGAGTCTGATATGGGCAAAAGTATCATTTGGGACCCACATGGGGCCCATACTGTACTTTTTGCCCAGCTATAGCCCATATTAGGCCCACATTGACTTGCTTTCTGGGACCCATATGGGCTTTCTAGTAGGGACCCATATGGGTTTACTTTACTTGGACCCATCTGGGTTTTATTGTGGCAAGATAATTCATATAGGACCCACATGGGGCCCATATTTTATTTATGCCCAGTTATAGCCAATATTGTGCCCATATGGACTCTGGGACCCATATAGGGTCTAGTAGGGACCCAAATGGGTTTACTTTACTTGAACCCATCTGGGTTTTTAGTGGCAAGATAATGCATATGGGTCTTGATAAGACGGCCACTGTGCCCATGAGGTATATTAGCCCAGGTTAAACCCGTATTGTGCCCACATGGGGTAGATTTCTGGGACCCATATGGGCTTACTTGCTGTGGACCAACATGAGCTTCCTTTCTTGGACCCATTGGGGTCTGATATAGGCCAAAATATCATTTGGGACCACTGGGGGCCCATATTGTATTTTTTGCCCAGCTATTGCCCATATTGGGCCCATATGGACTTGCTTTTTGGGTCTTATATGGGCTTTCTAGTAGGGACCCAAATGGGTTTACTTTACTTGGACATATGTGGGTTTTATAGTGGCAAGATAATGCAAATGTGACCCACATGGGGCCCATATTGAATTCTTTGCCCATATATAGCCCATATTGGGCCAGTATGGACTCTGTGACCCATATAGGCTTTTTAGTAGGGACCCAAATGGGTTTACTTTAGATGAATCCATCTGAGTTTCATAGTGGCAAGATAATGCATATGGGTCCCACACTGGTATATTAGCCCAGGTAAAACCCATATCGTGCCCACATGGGGTGGCATGCTGGGACCCATATGGGCTTACTTGCAGTGGACCCACATGAGCTTCCTTTCTTGGATGGACCCATATGGGTCTGATATGGGAAAAATATCATATGGGACCCACCTGGGGCCCATATTGTATTTTTAGCCCAGCTATAGCCCATATTGAATTGCTTTCTGGGACCCATTTGGGCTTTCTAGTAGGGATCCAAATGGGTTTACTTTACTTGAACCATCTGGGTTTTATAGTGGCAAGATAATGTATATGGGACCCATATCGGGCCCATATTGTATTTTTTGCACAGCTATAGCCCATATTGGGCCCGTATGGACTTGCTTTCTGGGACCCATATGGGCTTTCTAGTAGGGACCCAACTGGGTTTACTTTACTTGGACCCATCTGGGTTTTATAGTGGCAAGATAATGCATATGGGTCCCACACTGGGCCCATGAGATATATCATCCCAGGTAAAACCCATTTCGTGCCCACATGGGATGGCTTGCTGGGACCCATATGGGCATACTTGCAGTGGACCCACATGGGCTTTCTTGCTGGGACCCATATGGGTCTGATATGGGCAAACAAATATCATTTGGGACCCACATGGGGCCCATATTCTTTTTTCTGCCTAGCTATAGCACATATTGGGCCCATATGGGCTTGCTTGCTTGGAAGTGGCTTATTAAAAGTACAAAACAAAAACTCTCGGATCTGTTAACACGCCATATAATTTTAAAAGTATATGATACAATTTCGCACAAGAAATAACAGATTACCTGTCGAAACTGGAAGCTGGCATGGAATTGAAGCGAATCAACGATTGTGTCCTTTATATAACTCCACTTGTCAAATTGGTGATGAATTTCATTATTTACTGGAATGTAATGCTCTTAAAAACCTAAGAAAACGATTCATTGACAAGAAATACTATTCAAGACCAGATATTTTAAAATTTAAATATTTAATGCCCATTGACGTACAACACAACATTAAGTGTAGAAAACTATGTGCGTTTATAAAAGAAATATTGAAACTAATCTGATGTATTATATATTTTTCAACGTTGTTTGAATCTGTTTTGTTTTGCTTTTTGTATTCATTTGTATGGAATATACATGATCTCTCCCTTTATATAAAATAACACTTTGCTGTATACTGTATAGCCCCTTCAAATATTTATATTTCATGTTGTTGTGTTTTTTTCTGGAATTATTGCTCATATTGTCATGTTATGCATAACTGAGCGTAGAAATAAACTTGTTGTAAACTTGTAGTGCGGGCGATTACAGAAATTCAGCAGATGTAAACAAATGAATGTCAAACACCCCCATAATTCTGACGACCAAACAGTGATCAGTTCAATTAACTATTTGTGTGGTGTCCAGTATTTTGGTGGTGTCTAATAGGGAATGTGTGAATAACAACATACAATAATTTAAATTGTAAGTAAATATAAGACAACACTTAGACTATGATTGCAAACAGTTAATGTTCAGTTACAGTATTGCAATTGCAATTGCATGTTATCAAAATAATCCATATGAGACCCATACAAATACAGTTTGCAGAATGCCATTTGGCCCCATACAGGACACCCATATGGTAGCCCGTAAGTGACCCTATGGTTGCCCGTAATGGATCCCTATGGGTCCCATATGTTCATGCTGGCTGGGTACTCGCAAAGACGGCTGTTTATGAGACATGTGTATAGTTTCCCTGCACAAGACAACAAACTTACGCCTCTATAATTCATGGGCAGACGGCGGTCCGAGGCGGGGTCTTTCAGGATGGAGCAGATTATGGTTTTCTCCAAATATATAGACGGTATGATTCCTGTACCAAGGATCAGCTGAACTAGTTCTGTAAGAGCAGCTATCACCAGTATTCCGTCATTACCGCTGGCTGATAGCGGCTTTGCTTACATCACTAATCTTGCAACTTCTTCGACTGAGATGTTTCTATTTAGATCTCTGTTCGACGTATATAATGCATCTGTCATATGGTTTTTTAGCAGTATCTTGTGCAGTTTTGAGTTCCTGTAATGTTCATTGTCAAATTATGTATTGTCTGTTTCATTATATAAATTATGGAAGTCCTGCTCATTACGTGTTTTGTTGCCTTCGCCGTTAACAATCTCACAATGTATAGATTTGTCGTCTCTGCGGCCGAGTTTGTTAATCTTTTCCAAGAATTCCGTAGGATTGCTGGTTGACATAGATTCTATCTCTATGGATTTCGAACGTCTGTAAGCGCATTCGTTTTGACGTAACGATATATCGGAAAAGTCCCGCGCTACTACTACTCCTGTATACTACTCTCGTTAATGAGGTGATATACACTCTGCGATGATTACCTATATATTTCAGGAATGCACGTTCTTTACTTTGTACGCATTTCCACATATTTGTCAGTTCTTCGCCCCAGTATGGTTTTGGAGCCGCTTGTTTGTTCTCGACGAACCATACTTTGGTAGACATCTGTCTATTTCCGATATAATTGAGTGACAAAGATTACTGTAAATAATTCATGTTTCTTGTTGTGTTTCTTGTTGTCGAAAGTCAATGTAGCAAGCTCACTGTCCATGAAGTCGTCTGGCAAGTTCTCGCCTTGTACCATTGTTGTCTGATCTCTTGACCCACAGGCGGCGACTGTCCTTTGTTGCATGTATAGCACACCGCGAACCTCGTGACAAGCGCTGAGTGGTCCGGTAACCTTGATCTCTCGCCTAGCAGACCGTGTAATCCGTTATTGTCAACTATGGACTGCATCGTGACCACACTAAATGATATACATTTTAAAAATTGATCTTGCGGGATACAAATTATAGTCAACAAGCGCTGTCCATTTCCGTGACACAGGGAATTGTCATTCGCAAGTAGCGTTCATATATATTTGTGAAAGGAGATGTGCGAAGAAATTTGAGCATCACGGCCTCTGGTGGAATATTCTGGGGGAAGGTAACACGAGAATATTATATATTTACTGTGGTATTACTTGTTTAAGAATCTCACACCCAGTATTCCGTCAAACGACTTGTCAATGACTAATACATCATATTCCTCAAAAATCCATGTTTTGATTAACAGTCCGTTAACAAGTGCACCCCGGTTCTGTAATACGTCCAACGTAATACTATATGTAAATGTTGACATGTATGATGGAAAAAACACTATAATAATAAGTATTTTGTATGGAGAATAAGTTGGTTCCTTATTCATTGTTCCTGATTACTTATTCGAATCAGGAATAAGGAACTACATGTATTCCTTATTCCTTATTCAAACTAGACATATCTGAAGTCAGTTTTAAGCGAATAAGAATACATAAAAGTATTACGGTAAATCACAACAATAGTTAAAATAATCAGTTCCTGCATTAATTCAACGAATAAGGAATAAGGAACTGGTTCCGTAATCTTATCCAACCCTTAATAAGGAACTGAAACTGTAGTGCAACAAGTACATGTACTATATTGTTCCATCTGATTACCAGGAACCTTAATAGTAAAAATCATTCGGTATAAAACATAAATACTTTATAAACAGTTACAATTTATAATAAATGAATAGAATAAGGAACATGGAAAAAAGTAAAAACAATATTCAAGTAAAGAAAATCTGATTTTATTAACATAAAAGAGTTTTAAAGAATCTGGTTTTATTAACATAATTATGTTTATGTTCGGTAACATTGCCATATATAAACATAAAGCATTCAAGTTGAACTCGGAGTATTTATCTTCAAAATAGGAGGATATACCCTCTCCTTGGCCTAGTGGTTAGGGCGTTTGCCTACGGAGCGGGAGGTTCGAGTCTCGCACAGGGCTTGTTCTGATATAGCCGGTTGCCTACACAGCAGCTAGTTAATTCGAAGGGTACCGATTGTCTTCCTGTATTTTGTTATGTATGTCAGATGTATTAATGCTAACACATTTCTACTTAGTATTGTCCATTAATGCTTCAGTTCCTTTTTAGCAGCTGAATAAAGAATAAGGAGCCAGTTTTTTATTCCTTATTCAAACTAAATAAGGAACTGGAATTTTCTAACTAAAACGATAAATGTACACGTACCGAAATGTAACCACTTACTATGATAATTATTTTAAATGAATAAATTCTAACACATTTGTACTAAGTATTATTCATAAATGTTTCAGTTCCTTATTCGCGGCTGAATAAGGAACAATGAACCAGTTCCTTATTCCTTCATTCATATATATCCATTATATTTATATATACGTATATATAGCAATCATATAACTAATATAATTGATTTTATAGTCGGTTACATCTACACAATACAAGTTGAATTAGAATCATGGTTTCCAGACATAATAGTTTCTTTGCAAACATTAGCTACACACAAAATAATGCAATGTATTCAGATATATATTTAAGTTGGTTATTTCGGATAATACATCAGTTTTAACAAATGATGAACTATTATGTTTTTTATTTCGGGCAGTATATATATTTTTTAAATATATAGTTTTGAACACCGACTAGGAACTGAACATGTATCCATTTTTGTTCTCTTCGTACACATAAACCTAGTAGAAATGTTACAGAATGTTGTTTTTTTACATACCTATCATCATAACTAAGTTTATAAGTGATCGGTTACCTATAAAAAAATACACAATCATGAATCATGTTTTCTATGTTCTCTGCAAATACAAGCACCTACATACAAAACAGTGTACATTTTAAAATACATTGTATTAATTATCCTTATTGTTGTACAGTTGTGCTTATTATTATTTTGTAAATTGAAATTTGATCGAAATAATGTTTAACTATTACATTGGAGAACTTTTTGTGAATTAAATATTAACAGCGAAAGGATATTACATTGTGATTGACGTGATTACAACGATTTGTTCCTGGTTGCATTTACACCTATTTTCTTTCCGTTATTAAATTATCATTTGACACCAGTTTTGGTCATATTAAACTGCGTTCGTTAATCAACTTTAATGGTGACTGTTCGTGCATTAAGATAAAACCGATGATAAAAATATATCACGTAAATGTGCCACTTTGTTGTTTTCTGTCACGTTCCGACCACGTTTTATAACGTATATTCTAACATGATACTCGTTAAGTTTTCTATAGACAAAGAACAAAATTATCGTTGTTAAACTACCCAATAAACAACGCAAAATGAAGTTCTCATTCTGAGCGATCATAGTAAAAAGTAGTTCCAATTACAATTGCTCAAATATAATGTCAAATCGTGTTAGAATCGAATTAATTTTCGATTTATCGTTGTTTATCGGTCAATAACCAACGATTTGGAGTTCTGATGCGTAGGAATTAAACCACGAGGGCGTTAGCCCGAGATGTTTAATATCCACGCATCAAAATGACAAAAGAGCTGAATCAAATGAATTAAATGAAAATTAAATGAATACATTTTGTTCATGTAGCTTCAGTTTTTTTATACGATGTAGAATAGCTAGGGAACAAGGAACTAATTTTTGCTTATTTGTAACAACTGGTAAATAGTCCAAAAATAAACAAATGAAAATTCTCATTGTCTCCCTTTCCGGTGATGATATCACGCGTTATCGCACCGAAAACAAACAAATATCCTCTATATATTATTTCTTGATCTACCATCCAAAATAATTGCATTTGTGGAATATATCTGGATACAGTGCATTGTTTTATATGTATAACACTAACTAGCTGATTACATATGCAAAGAAATTATGTTAGGGAAATATGTTCCGTATGCAATTGTAACTGTGATGTGTATTTACATGTAACCAACTTGAAACCTAATAACATTCATTATGGCAAACAGTCGTTTTCTGTCCCATTTCTTCTACGCGTTTATATACAACAGAAGCAATAATGAATGTAGGCCCACTTGTTCACTAAATACCAGTTCCTTATTATGATGCTATAATTCCGTACAAACAAATTCGGATGGTCGATTCCTATAGGTAGAACTGGTTATATATGCGAAATGGTTAAGGAACTGGATCCTTATTCCTTATTCGGCCGCGAGGAAGATACTGAAACATTAGTCACAAATAATGGCATTTTTAATTAATTATTTCTGGAACTAGTGCTTTTATATTGTATGTTTTAAAGTTTTTTTTGCAGAAAAACTATATAATATCTTCGGAAAACATGATCCGTATTCGACTTAAATTCTAACTGTAATGTGTATTTACATGTAACCGATTAAAAACATAATAGTATTGGTTAATTATGGCAAACGAGTATTTTCTGTCTCATTTCTTCTAAGTTTTGCATAATAGAATCAATGGCGAATGTTGCAAAAATGTCAAAGGGCCATAACTCTCTCCATAGTTTGTTCACTAAAGAATCAGTTCCTTACTCGGAGGCCATAATTTCGGGAAAACAAATTCGGATGGTCGATTCCTATCGGTAAAACGGGTTATTTATGCGAAATGGATAGTTTCTTTCCCAATTCTACTCCGTTTTTAACAGAAGGAATGTGTTTTTTGTTTAATTCGAGTTCCTAATTCAGTTGGAATAAGGAATACGAAACTGGTTCCTTGTTCATTGTTCCTTATTCAGCCGCAAATAAGGAACTGAAACATTAATGAATAATACTTGGTAGAAATGTGTTAGAATTAATACCCTTGACATACATGACTACATTTAAAATAATTCTCATAGTAATAGGTTACCTTTCGGTACGTATACAGTTATCGTTAGAAAATTCCAGTTTCTTATTCAGTTTCAATAAGGAACCAAGAATAAGGAACCAACTTACTCTCCATTGATTCTCTATTTGTGTTTTCCATAATTATGACAACGACTGTTTCATAATACAGTCATGTATACGATTAGTACGATAATGTTGACATTTATCAAGTGCGCAGGTGCATATGACCAAAATAATTTAACCGGTTTTATTAAACATTCACTGAAAAATGGCTTAAGGCGTTCTTGTCCATTACTGAAGAAATCGATAGAACACAAAACATTGTTTTCATAAGAAATATATATCGATGGTTGACCGTGAAACAATGGTATCTGCTAAATACAGAAATGTCAAGCATACAAACTAGTTTCACGCTCAGCGTACCTTCGATATATATTTTCCAACCTGTAGCCTTTCGATTCTACGTCGTGAACTCAAATTAAAACGACAAAAACTAGAAAACCATCGAAGAGCAGAGGCGTCCGGCAAGGCTGCAAATTGGCCCCCTATTTCAATAATAAATGATATTCTAAAATTCTTTAAGAAAGACTGTGATCCGGATCAACACCAAAATCTAATCATTTGTTCATTGGCCCATTTCAAATCGTCTCAGACAATTCAGTGCAAATCCATTCAATTACTGAAACTGCTAACAGACTAACCAACGCCGACAAAACATAACCTTCTTGATGGAGTGCCAGATGCCACTGAAAGGCGGATAAATGCAATTGCTTGAAATCCAGATGTCAACAAGGCGTGCATAATGCATCTATCAATATTTCCCCCAGTGGTGGGGGGGTGGGGGGGGCGGCGGGCATATACGGGACTTTAGACTGAAAGCGATTCCCGACGGGCGGGAATTTGACATGCCGAATGTCCCGGGTAAATAGCCTGGTCGGATTTTAACCGGAAATATTTGCTCCCGGGCCATTTGATACCCCTACAGCATCTCCCACTGAGAGGTTTTAGACAAAAATGCTTGGCTCTAGGTCGAGGAATTAGATCCCTCTCCCAAAAAAAAAAAGAAAATAATAAATACATAAAATAAATAAGTCAAATTCGCCAGGGTCAGCCCGCCGCTACCCCCCCCCCCCCCCCCGGGGGATAATATTGATAGGTGCATCATTAACTTCTCGCCTGTGTTTTCACCGAAGTTTTGTCGATATGTGACCTCATTAAATTATTTCGATCAAAACGACTCCACTTGTTAATCAAGTCACGATCTACTCAAATATTGACAACGTAACACTTTCTAAATTTAAACTTGACTTTATCTCTCGCTCTCGTGTGTGTGCTTTGGTGCCTTACACTGTGAACTGTTGTTTGTATTAATCAGCACCAATCGAATACGCACTAGCGGATTCAGGAGGCTAAATCTGCCAGACCATACATATATGTGCATTCATAAAACGGCAAAAACTGGATAAATATGATTTAAAAAATAATTCGCTCGCTTCGCTCGCTCTGTTTTGTACAAGATACACATTAATTCAGTAAATCATACTCGACCTAGCCCGCCCCCTACGACTTACCGTAATGCCAGCACAAAGGTTCAGCAAAAACGGTAAACTATAGACAGTGGGTATATATACATTTATTAGTAGATGATATATACGTAACGTCAAAAGGTGGCGTACACAAGCGGAACATAATTTAACGTCGTTTTTTAGCAAAATATTAAATAATTTAGGCCGCAATGTCTGGATGCTGCCGCAGTTTATATAAAAGGAAAAAAATTTTTTTTATAGAAAGTTCATTTTATAACAGTTTTCGTTATAAATTCTCCAACAACACAACTTTCACAATAGCATGATAAATTTCTCGGTTTCAGTTTTGATGTTTCACTAAAGATAACTTAGTGTATATCTCTATTATTCTTCACGGGTTGGAAGAATCTTCGTTCTCTTTCCACGTCATGTGCGTCCACATAGCGAAAAATGCGCCTGGAGCACGTTGAATTTTTCTGCATAGATACGAAATTACTTTCGGCGTATTGAAATACGTCATATGCTGTTTGTAGTATTGTCTTGCCTCGCAATACCGCAAGATCGAGCTGGCGTTTCAGGTAGCCCCCCGCAGCGTCCTGGGGTCCTTAAATAATTATAACAATAGTTTAAAGACAAAAATATATTCAGAGGTTAACTAAATTTAAATTAGTAGCGTATTCTGTGGACCTATTTAAGTACTTACAATGATATGATTGCGAGACCACGTAGAACATTGTCTCTGCGCATGACTTTTACTAGAACATATTGCTTATAAAACGATAATTTCAAGTGTTCGCCGTAGAGTACATTCAACTAAATAGAACATAGACGCTCTGAAAGATATTACTGTTTGTGGGTTATATTACACCAGATTAACTCATTGAATGAACGGTACAGTTGTACATGCATTGATTATTTATTAATCATGAAATACAGTTTACAACAAATATTAAGATATACCGGTCCTATGGTACAGGGCATGACATTTCTTTTTTTATTGACATAAAAAGTTAAAAATTTAAAACAAATAACCTTTGGCATGCGAAGTTTCAAGGTAGTTTTCAACGATTCGCTTATATCCAGTATTCTCGCACACGTAGCTGACGTCTCCCAGGCAATGTCTGGACTTGTACTGTGCCTGACATCCGTCAGTAAACTCGTGCATTGTGTCTACGGTGTAGTTGATTGATTTTAAGTAGTCGTTAAATAACTGCTGTACCCTGAAAGTGCAATGCTATAGTTATTACATTTATGTGTATGATATGACACAACCGTCTAAAAATAGTTGTTGTAAGAAATATATGCTGGTTAATTGCTAATTTCTACTTCAGAAATATTCAAACAAATACAATGCCAATTGAATTTAATTCATGGACTTTGTATTTACTTGTTGACGAATTATTATCGTGTAGTTCGTCGTTGCTTATGACCCAAAACTGCTCAGTTACGATTTCTGGATTCTCTGGCGTGCTCTCCGTGCCGTCCACGTGCAGTATGGCGTGTCGGTGGAAGATTGTCACGTGCAGTGTGACCTCGGTGCGCTGAAAATACGCTGACTGCAACTCGTCTTAAGCGGCTATGCTGAAGGTAAAATTCAATCCTTCATAAACAAGATGTTTAATTATTATAGAGTATATTAACAATATGTAACTATAGTCGAGTAATAGTATTAGCTATTGGTACAGAATTAAGTTTGCCTATTTGTAATAATTAATACCTATACAAGAGACAGACGAATAAATATGACCGATAGTTTTCGGAGAAGTCGTGGACAACAGCTACATCACCAAACGGCAGATTGGATATAAGACTCTTCATTTGATGGTGTTGCCACTGTGCTCTGAATTGATGCAACGGGAATTTTGATAACAATTCTTTAAAATAAGCAAAATGTTCACCAATCGCAGTATTTTTCTTCACTACCTCGAGCTTTTTTCTTGTCATGCTTCCTTTGACTTTTATTTCCACATATTCGAATTTTTACCACTTCACTATTTCATTTGTTTCTTCCTCTGGTAATAAACGGAAGCCATTGACTCCACAGTGTGGACAGTTACGTCGCAAGCAGTCGATATTATGATATCTTTCTCTTTCATCTTTTGGGCACAACGTACAAGCAACAACTTCGTTTGTATAATTATACACTGAGATTTTCTGTGACAGTTGCATTCCCTTACTGGCTAATATTATACGTCTTTCACGCATACAAGCTGTGAAAACAGATTAAAACTCTACGTGGTATCTACACATGCACGTGTTTCTGCCGCTTTCTCTTACGACCCTTATGTAAAATGTCTTTAAACGCTCAAATGTTCTTTGTGACATCTTGATGTCTGGGTACGTCGCTTTAAAATCCGCATACATTTCTGTCTGGGTTTTTTCTAGTATCTCAATCATGTGGCTAACAAAAATATGGCTTCTAGTCTGTTCCGCTTGACGTCCTTTATATTTCCACTGGGTCGAGAATGTCCTGTCTTCAACCAAAACTCGTACACAATTCTTTTGTGGCCATCAGCAATGTTATTTTTCCGTGTTATTTGTTTGGTTAATACCATCTTGCTTTGTCACTTTTCAATATGTTGGTTCTTCTTTTATTTCCTTTTGAAATTTGTTCCCTTCTTGCTCCGATTGTTTTTGCTAAATTTGTTTTTTGTCGGTTCTTCGTCACATTTTCACAGTAGGCGCCTCGCTGTAAGGGAGTCATCCGACCGAGAACATTTTGTTGTGTTTAGAACAGTTTTGATATCATTTAACACACAGCCTGCAATACTGTTTTCTTCCGCCAATTTCTCCGGTGATCGAACAATGTTCATATCTTGCAATTTCTTTACAGTTGGTGACGTTTTTTTTGACGTCAGATAGGCGGTTAGCACCGACATTCTTTGTCGCGGTGTTTCTGGCAACTTTGTTTTTAATTCTTTAAGTGCTCTGTGTTTTTGCATTCGGTGCTTATATGAATATTGTTTCTTTTGCTCAATTTCTGCAGACATTTTTAAATGTCGGTGTTTTCTTAAATATTGTATCTGATTGCTCCTCTTGTCCGCTTGGGCTTGTTTCACTTTGCTGCGGTAGCGCCTTTTTTTCACTGCCGCTTTGCTTTCCGAAAGAATTTTTATTTTTCTTGCTTCTCGATACCTTTGTTTCCTTTTCTTTTCTTTTTCTTTCTTCAGATTTTTGTAATAGTTAAAACAAAAGTTTATTTCAGTCGAAGTTTGGCCTGTAATAACAAGACGTCGACATTTTAACAACGAGGACATTTTGGGGTACGCTCAAAAACAATACATTACTCGTTAACTAAACATAGCAGAAACTATTTTACAATAATTTAAAAAAAATATACCAAATGTGTATTATGAAATTCGAAATATATTCGGAAAATTATTACGCGCATGAAAAATAAATGCAATTAAATATTTTATTTACAATTTTTATATATGATTTTGGGGCAGGGGGACATTTTGGGATACGTAATGAAGAGAACTTAAAATCATATTTCCGACTGTCATTTCAATATGAAAATTCAGTGAGTCAAATTATACTCGAGATGTATTACATATAATGAAATTTGAAACGCTAATACGGATAGTTTATGTTTAATCTGCATTTTAAAAACAGAAATCTTAATTACATACGAAAAATAGTAAATCGTTCATACCTCACCGCCGCCTTTAGGAGCAGCCATCTTGAAAACCGTTTATGCTTCTGACATCAAATTTTGATATATTCAATATTGACGTCATTGACGGCATTCAATAAATTTTCCCGCAAAAAAATGAAAATTGACAAAGAAACAGCCGTTGAGGCTTATCGAATTGTGGCGTTTTGTTCCGCGCGTCATGGTCAATTTATCGGTATTTTCGGATTTATTCCGATCTTTTTTCTTCGTATTATTTAAGCAAATGGGATAATTTTTAATCAAATTGTAGATAATTGTCAGTTCTTTATTTTGATTTATAGTTTATTAATATGTATTTCCTTTATATGAAAATGTAGCGTCTTTATATAGCCAAGTAGAACTCTTGTTTAAATGAACGCCAACTTTTGAAATTAAAACATAGTTTCCTTTTATAAATTCATATATAATATAAAAATGTCAGATGCAACACAAGGTTGGCACAATATACCACATAAAAGACATTTATACATTTCGAATAAATATGATTTAAAGTCGAAATTCAAGTCAAATCATTGACTACTTTCAAATTTAAACAGTTTTGTCTCAATTAATGGTTGTGTTTCCAAAAATCTAAATCGACAAACGTTTTGAATAAAATGTTTCATATTGTTTCATACATTTATAAGAAAGATATAAGGGGAGAAAGTTGAGGAGTGTCCACAACGTTGGCTCCTTTTCCTGGCGATTTCATATATTTTCCGGCTTTATATGTCAGCGACATTGACAAAAAGTCGGTATCACTTGCCTTATTAATTTACAACGCAATCATACGAATATCTTTCACAATATTTCGTGTAAAAAGCTTATTCATCTGTCTGTCCGTTAATTCGTTTCGATGAACAAAAAATCAACAACAGTGCATAGCACATTTGAAGACAATTGATAACGTGTGAGTTATTTAATGACATTCACTTCGAAAAGACACCATTACACGTCAGTAAATGAATAAACACAAATAATTATCGATGCGTGTGGGTTTGAATTTAGTCAGCTGCGCAATTTACATGTTTAAAGATGTTCTTGATATACATAACATCGAATGTCAAATACGTTTTTAGCGGACAATTTACTGCCAAAATAGGTGCATGACATACAGATGAACCAACATAATAAGGTGATTTATTAAGTGAAACAAAGTGCATTTAATGATGATGATGATGATGATGATGATGATGATGATGATGATGTGACAGATTTGTTAGATATCTGTGATACGGATCTGTAGCTGATCACTGCAGACCCACAGACAAAATAAAAGGGTTATAACTGCACGATCAAAAATTTACGCCCGCCCCCTTATCCCAAATCCTGGGTCCAGCCCCTGAAACGCACAATTGAAAGGGAGGGTTGCGAAAATTTCTTCTTTAGTACATAAACATCTGAACGGTACGTTATCCAGTACAATTCTGAACGAGTTATTATGTCGTGGCCACGACTTAGTATCTCGTGGCCTCAAGTTAGTATCTCGTGGCCACGACTTAGTATCTTTATGATGTATATACGTGACATCGGAGAAAAATAACTTATCTCGTGGCCACGAGTTCGTAAGTTGTGGCCACGTGTTACGTAAGTCGTGGCAACGAGTTATTAAGTCATAATGCACCTATCAATATTTTCCCCCAGGTGGGAACGGCGGGCAGTACCAGTGGTTATCGACTAATTTCATTTCTTGGGGGTAAAATTCCCCACCCTAGAGCCAAGCATTTTTGTCTAAATCGCCACAGTGGGAGATGCTATATTTAAGTTGTGCGCAAAAGCCGGTGTCTAAATTTCCCAATATTATCCGGATCTAAAATCCGACCAAAGTCTATGTCCCAAGACACGGAAAAATATTGATAGGTGCATAATTAGCCAATCAGAAATCCAGTTATTTGGCTGAACACATTTACTAGAAATCGCGGCTGTGATAGGAATTATCTTGTTTCAAGATATTTCCTCGAGGGGCTTATGTATCTAGGGGATTTGTTCAGCCAAATAACTGGGTTTCTGATCGGTTAATTATGCCGTTGTCACGAGTTACGTAAGTCGTGGCCACAAGTTACGTAAGTCGTGGCCACGAGATACTAAGTTGTGGCCACGAGATACTAAGTCGTGACCCCGAGTAACGTTACTCGTAGCCACGACATACAAACTTGAGGCCACGAGATACTAAGTCGTGACCACGACTTAATAACTCGATACCACGAGATAAATTCTTTTTCTCATATGTCACGTCTATGTACGGTGGCATAGACGGACATCTGAGAAAACAAATTTTTATCTTGACCACGAGTAAGTAAGTCGTGGCCACAACATAGTATTTCGTGGCCACGAATTATTAAGTCGTGTCCACGAGTTACGTAACTCGTGGCCAGGACTTACGTTACACGTGGCCACAACATAATTAGCCGACCAGAAATCCAGTTATTTGGCTTAACAAATTCACTAGAAATCGCGGCTCGTATTGCAATCATCTTTTTTCCAAAATATTTCCTGGAGGGCCTTATGTATCTAGTGAATTTGTTTACAGCTCATGGCCACTTAATAAATTAGTTTACTCACATGTCACGTCTATGCCACCGTAATGCCACCGTATCTATACCACCGTTGGTATGTGCTATAATTTTAAAATCATAGTAATTCGTAAGAAAACGTGATGTGCAAACATACCAAGACGTACTTTCGTTGTTTCGTTCTCTAAGTACAACACTTCATTTAAAAACGACCACTGGGAACCAACCATATAACTTTTTCTCACGACGTTACTCATATGGTTCTTAGATTCTTTAAATGTTGTCATGAACAAGCAAGCAACTGCATATTGTATTTTACTTGACTTTTGATAAGCATTTAATTCCTTTCTGCTTTACACTAAATATATATGTAAAGAAATGGTGTCCATGTGAACCAGATGTAGTAGTTTCTTGTGTTTGTTGTTGTTGTTGTTGTTGTTGTTTTTCATGAAAAAAGGCAATAGAGTGTATAACCCTTGATATGCAAAATGAAGTTCGTTACTTTTTTGTACATGTAGTTTTAACATAAAATGGATTTCAAGATTGAGGTCAATATGAAATCATGAATATATTTTGAGTTTCTATCTGCATTTTGGAACTGTACCGTAGAGACCAGTCTTGAGTCCCTATTTTGATTAATTCTTACATGTTAAATTGTGTCAGTAAATATGCATAATAATTATACATTCAGTGAGTCATATTTTGACTTTGGCAGAATTACGTCCATGTGTGGACATAACTGACAAAGTTCGTGATGTGTCCGAATTAATTGTCCGTAAAGTTCTAAAAGTCGATAAACACGGCATGTATAAATTGAACTGGTTTAGTCTACGCCAATGACCCCAAAACGCCGTCAGCAATCGCAGCTCTATCAGCGGTTACATAAAGACCTACATTGGCCGCTATAGATAGGATTCAGTAAAGAGACACAGGGATCAGTTGACGATAAGGACTCACAGACACCAGTCATGATGTTTCTGCTGGTCCTCGCCTTTGTTGGCTTTGCCGTCGCAGTCCCACTGGAAAATGAGGTTGGTAAATCGTCGTTATTGACGTATTTTTGGCGAAATAATATGTATTTAGTACTATATTTATCTCCTCTATAGGTTTATGCAGGTTGAGGTCATCCTGCTCCAAACGTTACAAAATAAGTTATTGCATGTATTGACATTTTACTACGAGTTTATCACAGGTGTGTGCAAGTCGATGCCATACTCTTCCACACCTTACAAACTTCTGTGATTTTATGTGTTGATATTATATGAGATTATCCTAATATTGTATCGGATTATCGGATTATATACAGCGTCGTTGCTTTTTACGACGGAGTTGCTTGGTACAGAGTCTTTGCCTTTTGCTAGGGGGTTTCACATCTGCTGTGCTCTGCTTGGCCTTTTACAGTGAAGTTTTTTTCGTACCTCTATTCTGCCCAGATCTTAAATTTGTTTTACCACAGCTAACGTCTTAGAGACGTTGATACTAACATGTACATTTCTAAACACCATGCAAAGCAAATGCACACAAATTGTCATTTCGTGTCGATCTCGACTCATAGTTGAGCCTAACATGTGGGAATTAACAGATGTGAGATAATAATAAGACATTACAAACTCTAACTCTCTGTTCACTGTCCTGGTGAACTTTTCTGTACACCTTATATCTTGGGGACATATATATTTATTAATTATAAGCAAATGTATTAATTAAAGGCGCAGGTTTAAAATACACATGTATTGTTTAAGTGTGTGATTTTCTGAACACCCTAATGCCATCGATATTTTAGCAGTTCTACTAATTGTACAAGCTATAGACACTATTTACATTTAAATGCATATATTTAAAATGTAGTCGTCACTATAGTTTAAGTTCTTATTTATGCCAATAACATCTGGGCACCCACAATACTCATGTGATTGTAAATATTATTGCTGTTAAATGTAAATTTTCCTTGAAATAATAATACGAATATGAAATAAATGTATTATAATAAGTGAGGATATAAAGTAAAACGATTCATACAACAAAACGTAACTTTGAAATAGTGAAAACAACACGAATTAATTGTATACAGAAACAACCCATACTTTTCAATGTGTGTTTACATTTTGCATATAAGTAATACTATATATAAAAGTTATATCTATCTAAAAGTTTGACTCTGTATACTTAATCATAATAGTTTTCACTATATGTGCGAATTAGTATACCATAATTTCGTGATTGTTTGTATTAGTTTGAAGGGAAGATTATGTCTCTTAAATTAATTAGGAAACATTTATAAACGGATCTATGTTATTTTCACTTTTTCTTCTTCTTCTTCTTCTTCCTATTTTTAAATAATAATAATAAAAATAATAATAATTATCATTATTATTATTATTATTATTATTATTATAAGTGCTTCGTATTACATTAAATAAATAAAATAATAAATTTACTAATAAATGCAAAAATGCATGTATATGTGACGATAAAAACGCATTAAAACAAAAATTGACTTAAACATTTGATAACGGTGTGTGTACTGCAACATTAACATTTGTAAATAATCTGTGTTTATTTGCAGGTGCCTCTTGCATATGCTGGTAAGTACGCATGTTGGCACTATTGTTAATGAAAGTGTTATTTATATTATCCTTGAAAACCTATTGACATTGAGTTCTAGAAAGACAGAAATAAAAGGATAGAAAGAAAGAAACAAACAATATGATGAAAATAATTAAACAAATATTAATAAATTGACATATAAACATAAAAATAAATAAAATACAATAAATAAAAAAGTGATATCACTAAAAAGACATAAAGCCATATGCACACACGCATACATTCTTCAATTCGTACGTACATTTACGTACATAATATATAATACAGATCTAATACACTCAAAACAAACTTGAATGCATATTAATATATAAATAAAAAACATGTTCAAGTAAATTATTAATGTAGTTAAATATACAATACCGAATGCAATTGCAAAGGGTAAATGCAAAGACACGTGATTGATTCTTTCTTTTTATCTTGCAGAGGATGTGGAATCGAATCCCGAGGAGACTTCCGGTTTGTTCGAAGGTGACATTGACCTTTTGCCCGGAGAAAACCCTCTGGTAAGTTGCCGGACTGGTAGTGCATAGTTTTGTTCGCACCTCGCAACTCCCCCTGGCGTGTAACAATAACCACTTCCACCAGGATATTTTTCGATTGAAAATTATTAGTATTTTAATAAATCTCCCGCTGAAATATTGCATTATTGGTCTCGACATATAATTATATTGAGGGTCAGAATAAAAACAAAAAGAGAAGAGATAACTAAAAAAAAAGTAAACATAACGCAATGATTATACGGTGTTACCTGTTTTCTTCTGAATGTCCACCATTTTAATGTACACTATGTGATTTGTCACGTGGAATTTCTTGCCGGTTGGGATTTAATAGGAGCTATGGTCCGAACCAGTCACATATCAGTGTGTAGGTAGCGTTTTGTTTTCTAACGCAGGACTTTAATGGCCCTGACTCATCAAGCCTCAAGTTTATTTCGATCAAGACGAATCAAGCGATCGATAACTAGTCCTATATTTTTTTTTAGAGATTCTTCAGCAATTCTTAACTGACGCTGAAAATAATAATCTCTTGCATACCGGCTACATTCAGTTAACCTCTGTAGTTGGTTCGGAAAGTAGTCCCGTCTCGCGTGGTTATAGTCACATGATCATAGAAAATAGAGATACAGACAATGCCATCCACTCCATTTTGTTTACTTATGCAAACTGATTCCATCTGCGTAAATGGGCATGAAAATAGTTCCAATAATAGGAATTAGTATTTTTCTTTATTCTTTATCATGGAGATAAAGGTCTTAAAAATCAACGTTGACGTTCGTAATATACTTTTTTCCGTTTTGACACGATTCTTGTCATTGAGCCCGTTGCAGAGGTGTATGGTGAGAGCAACGAACGACATCTCTGCTAGGAGATTGTGAAAATAAGCCAAATATATCATTTGTGTTACTAATCTTTGGAAATGGTGAATGACACTGAATGTTAGTTCCCTTGGAATAATATTGCAACGTCTGTGTCAAAACAATGTATTTCTTTTTCAGAAAATCCTTCAATAAATCTAATTTGATCATGCCCTCTAAATTGTGTTGACACTCAACATAAGAATTATCATATTATAATACAAAATATTTATAATTATTCAAATTATATATTTTAAACAACTTGATTATACCATACATGTATTAAAATTATATATTATAGTCTGTTAAGAAACAGGATAACCGATAGAAATAATGTATAGGGGTCCTGCATACTAATTCTACACATGTTACCTGAACGTTTGACCGAATAAATGTATAGGGCTAATTCCACTTGCTTATTAAATTCGTGTATTACCAGTTTAAATTTAAGTTCATACTAAACACTTAATGCTAAATACTGAACTGACTACTATGAACATTTGCCAAAAGAAGATTTTAATAGAGATATTCGGCGGATTTACGGAGTTTATTATCGCTGACCTTTCTGATTGTAACATGAAACCTAAACACGCGGTGTTGTTCACACCAAAGAAATGGCCGATGTAGATTGTTCCTTATTTAGAAGCTCTAGATATAACAAAAATGTATCCCCTAGTTTAGTTATACATGTACACGTATGAGCAACATACTACAAGGACTTGGGGGCATATCACCTTAGGCCAATCTAAACTTTTTAAATATTTAAGTTAAATATTCAGATACATGTTTCTTCTAAAAATCAATATTTTTTCTTTGAAATAAGTTTCAATAATTTAATAAGAATCTGTTGATGATTTACCAGAATTAAATCATTTAATACAACTCAAACTACTTTAAATGGTCCAGCAAAAGACTTCGTGAATTTAATGTTTTTAAGAAATTACTTTTGTTTTTCCTAAGCAACTTCATGGATTGTGCCTCTAGGCACCATTTTTAAAAGACACATATTCCGGTACTAGGTCACCATAGCAAAACATTAAGTTCATGGCTGTAAACCTGTTTTCGTGACACAACGGCTTTGCAAATTGCCTAAACGGATGTTCTATTTCATGTCATACGAACGCCAAAGCCAAGAATAGCAACTCCATTTGTTTTATCTCTGCCGAGAGTCATTAGTTGCCATAACACATACAGTATTGGTCATACACATCTCGTGTTCTTATTTAGATTTCTTAAACTAACCTATATTCATATATATACTACTAAACTTATATAGTACTTATATATTACTTATATATACATTGTTTTGGTGAACTTTATGTCGTGTTCTTCATTTTATTTAAGAACATGTCGTGTTCTTAATTTGACTTGTTAAAGAGAGTTTTTTACAAGATTTGTACAAAAGTGGTTGAAAACTTATAACAAATGTATTTGTAATGAGTTGATTTTTCTTATGGTCGGCGTAGTTGTCTGTTCCAACTTTTGACCTTTCCAAGACATTCTCAATATCCAATCAAATGTAATAATTCATGAGCGTACAATCACATTCGTTGTGTACGTCTGTAAGTACGTCTTTTGTTTTAGAAATAACATTTCTTCTAGATAAAATAATACGAATTTTTGTTCTGTTTTGATTAAAATCTACACCTAGGAGTTCATAATCATGTATAATCTATATTTGACCAACAAATAAATTTGATCCACATATTAAGTGAACGCCATTTTTGAGCTTGATCCTAAAATATCTGGCTCAATTATTCATCTTGAACCTGAAATCAGACTCCACTTGTTTTGTAAACACATGACCTAACCAGTCAAATGCGCGCCGAGAAAATTTACATACTGAGTCAATTTAAGCTGAGTCTACGAAAATTTAACAAACCGTGCGTTGGCAGCCATGTAATGGATAGGATATCGGCCTTGCGATGTGTAGGTCTTCAGAGATAAATTCCTTCTCCCGGAGCCTACTCAATTTTTTTTCTGTAAGATGCCAACTGCTGGTTCTACCCCGAACCGTCTTAGTCTTTCGAAAGAATCACTGTGTTCCTTTAAACTCAAATTAAAATGCCCAAGTGCAATTCACTCTCACATCCTTTCAGCATCGCAATGCCATCAATGATCGCCGCAGACGCTGGGCCAATGGTATTGTGCCGTATGAGATCCAGTCCACTTATCGTAAGTGAATTGATTTATCTCTATTTCAATGCATACTTTATTCTTCAAAGTAACATAACCTTCACTTCAAAGCAGTCCACTTATCGTAAGTGAATTGATTTATCTCTATTTCAATGCATGCTTTAGTCTTCAAAGTAACATAACCTTCACTTCAAAGCAGTCCACTTATCGTAAGTGAATTGATTTATCTCTATTTCAATGCATACTTTAGTCTTCAAAGTAACATAACCTTCACTTCAAAGCAGTGCAATAAACGGTGTCACACACTGTAACGGCATCTGGTCACAAACAAGCGAGCAGGGATCTCTGCTGTGACATAGACGTGACATGTGCGAACAATAATTTATCTCAAGGCCTCGAGTTAGTAAGTCGTGGCTACGACTTAGTATCTCGTGGCCGTGATTTATTAAGTCGTAGCCACGAGTTACGTAACTCGTGGCCACGACATAATTAGCCAATCAGAAATTCAGTTGTTTTGCTGAACAAATTCACTAAAAATCGCAGCTCGGATAGGAATGTTTCAAGATATTTCCTCGAGGGGCTTATGTATCTAGTGATTTTTTCTCAGCCAAATGACTGGATTTCTGATCATGTTTGATTCTTATTGTGTTGTGGCCACGAGTAACGTAAGTTGTACACGAGATAAATTATTTTTCTCGCATGTCACGTCTATGCCACAATAGATCTCTCTATAGAGCGATGAAGGTTGATTCTCTGCAACACATACATAACACATATATATTATAAACCCATACAAACATACAAACAGCGCATATACACAGATACAAATGTTGCGCACTGAATTAACAATCACTTAATGTACAGTTTATTATCATCTATATAAAAATAAAATGTAATGAATATAAATAAATAAATGCTATACTGAAAAATATAAACCGAGTATAGTATCGTTTTGTTTTATTAACATTCCTTTCAGCCCGTCCGTTAATACATTTGAATAAACACGTTGATACGAAGGCCTTTATGAAGACTTAAGGGATTTGACCTCACTCCTAGGGACAAGTCCGGTGTCCGGGTGCCCGCGGCTACCCGGGCTACCAGGGCACATTTGTACAACTCGAGTAATTGTATATGTTTATGAACGTGTTGTATTAAATTGACATTTGCTTCGTTCAGAGAAAATCCAAATTTAAGGTCAGCTTATTTTGCACTTTATTTTTCATTATATTATATATTAAATAATAAAATATGCCATTAGATTATTGCTAAAAGTTCAATGACTTCATTACGTCATATAAGTTAAAAGTTCAATGAATAAATGTGAAAAAGTACACATCTTTAATTAAAATACTGGAAAAAAAGAATTTAAAATGAAATTTCCGTTACCAGCAATATCATTATCAAATATAAATCTAATACAGTTTGATGGCTTTTAATAACATTTCATAGCATGTGTGTCGTCTTGCGACACTGTTAATATCACAGTTTCACGTATTTGTGCTAAAAGTGTTATGTTGTCAACCGCTAAGTTAATTAAGGAAATATTCCGTTACTGTCACGTTCGTTACCAAATATCTGCAATTGTTTTTCATCGAAACAACTGGTCGGTTAATTACGTCCAAAACTGTTTACTGCAAATAGTACGATGGCATCACATATCTGGACAATGAATTTTAGCCTTTAGCATAATAATATTGGGAGTGTAGGAGATATTATTGAGTATCGACAGATAAAAGGGTACGTGCCTTTAATTATTTGGCATTTGCTTATTCTAGTTATGTTGTGATAAAAATGTATTTATTGATAAATCAGAATCACTAAGGACAAATTTAGTTCGTAAAGTCAGTACACTTTATTTTGTTCAGATATTAATTATGTACAGTCTCATAATATTAAGACATGTTCGTTAATTGACATAACGAACATGTCTTTAATATGATCCACGTTTTTTATTGTATTGAAAATTGGTTCTATGCGCTAAGCTGTAATGAAGAAATTGTTTGCAAAATATTTACAGGTGTTAATATGCATAGTTTAACAGTAGTACAAATATATTTAAACCTGGGTGGTTACAAAATCTGCTGATCTATTCAGAACTTTAATGACATGCATTGGTTATCTATTGTAAAAACGCTTTTCACACAAAGTTAGAAGTTTCAAACTTTGGTACTAAATAATATTAATTATGTACCTTTAAGTTACCATAAAATTATCAGTTGCCATACTTAATTTGAAAACATAGCTTTCCTTGTTAGATTTAATATATTAGTTGTGATAACAAGAACTCAGCGGGTCGGATGTGTCGCCTGATGAGGCATAAGTACAATAAGAGGAATTGTACCGAAAACCGAACTTAACCTTCCTTTTATGCCTACTAAAACTTCCCTAAAGTTTCATAATGATTGCAGAAAAAACTGTTTTAGTTATTGTCAACACAAGCCTTATTGGAACTATTTTCAAAGTATACAAAGAGCAATTATGTCGAAAACCGAACTTGACCTTCCTTTTATGATTACAAACACTATTAAACAAACACTATTCAAAAATTGTATGATGATTGAAGAAAAACTTGTTCAGTTATTGTCTGCACTAGCCTTATTTGAACTATTTTTTAAAAGGGCATAACTCAAGTACGATATTAGCAATTAAGCTGGAAACCGAACTTGACCTCCCTTTTATGATTACAAACACTATTTAACAAACACTATTCAAAAATGTATGATGTTTGAACAAAAACGCGTTCAGTTATTGTCTGCACAAGCCTTATTTAAACTATTTTATTTAAAATGGGCAAACTCAAGTACGATAAATCTTTTAATTATTGCAAACACTATTTAAAATGTTATGATGATTGAACAATGTTTTTTTTCAGTTATTGTCTGCACAAGCCTTATTTGAACTATTTTATTTAAAATGGGCAAACTCAAGTGCGATAAATCTTTTAATTATTGCAAACACTATTTAAAATGTTATGATGATTGAACAATTTTATTTTTCAGTAATTGTCTGCACAAGCCTTATTTGAACTACTTTTAAGGGGGGGGGGGGGGGCATAACTCAAGTAATGCCTACTAACACTTCCCTAAAGTTTCATAATGATTGCACAACAACTTCTCAAGTTATTGTCTGCACAAACTAAATGGGACGCGGCCATAGTAACCCCTATATTTCGCAAAGTGTGTCCGAAATGCCGTAACGAACGTGGCATTATACACTATTACATGAACTTTAGATTTAATCAGGTACTAATACATGTATAGACATCTATTACTTTTCTAATTAAACAACTAGACACACCGTTGAAGCGATACACATGTTACATTATTGATGTTATTCGCATATGCTCTATTTTTCTATACTTGCCCGTTTTGAAACTGTACCAGAATAACATAATAAGCAACAAACATCTGCAACAAAGAATAAACTTTGAAGTGAAATACTCCCGTAACGAACAATTCAATTTTTTTGTCAAAATATAATTATAAGAATAAATAATTTGACATTTGTCGTTGGCAGTAGTTAGTTTATATAAACTCTTATTTCGTAAGTTGTATTGATGTTTGCTTTATTTATTTAATGTTTAATTATTTTAAGGTGATTAATTAATCTTATTAATATCATCCATTATGTTCACTGACAATATAGCACTTTAAAGTTTACTATTCATCTTAAAGAACAACAACATTTCAACCTCACTGAGTTACTGCAGAAAGTTATATGCTAAATATTGTTGAACACGGCATAAAATGCTAATACATGTACAAGGAAATGTTCGTTACATTTAACCAAATTTTATTAACATAGAACATAGAAAATTGTCAGACATGATTTAACCAATACAATTATGTTTATTGGTATAAGGTGGCATAAAAGATAAAGAACATTAACATTTCCCACTAATAATATAATTTTTATTCAATTTTAAAGGTTTCCCTTTAATTACACAAACCTTATATTTTTTCTCTGTTCGTGACAATTCAACTTCAGTTAAATTTAATAAATTCCTAAAGTGTGCAACTTATTTTACAATGTTGTATATAAATAAAACATTGTTTAACAAAATAAACTGTATTGGAGTATTAGACACAACATTCTAACATGACACGCGCAAACTTTCCGTTGTTAAATTGCCAATAAACAACTCCAAACAGCAGTTTGGAAACTGTAAAATATAGTTCGCATTGTAATTGCATAATATGTTGTCAGGTCGTGTTAGAATCGAACTAATTTTCCGCTTTATCATTTTATATATGTAAATAAACAACGATTTAGATGATCCCAACAATTACAGACCAATCTCGATTCAACCAACTATCTCAAAGATATTTGAGAGACATGTTGCCAATTGTTTAAAGAACTTCTTAGATCTTTGGAAACTTCTTCATGTGCATCAATCTGGATTTCGCGAACACTATTCTTGTCAAACCTCACTTCTCAGGCTGATAGATGCTTGGTCTAAAGAAATTGATTCTGGTAGTACAATCGGTTCTGTATTTTTAGATCTCAGGAAGGCATTTGACTTGGTAGATCACGATATTCTTCTTCATAAATTGCGCCTTTATCATTTCTCAGACGCCACTCTTATGCTTATGGATTCATATTTATCTAAAAGGAAGCAGTGTGTGAAAATGGGAAGCAATCAGTCTTCATGTAAATATGTTACTTGTGGCGTTCCACAAGGGTCAATACTAGGTCCCCTCTTATTCCTCATTTACATTAATGGCATTGGTTTTCGTCTTCTTCATTCATCTATAGATTTATATGCCGATGATTCGGCCTTGTAAGTAGTTGGTAACAACACGATGTCTTCAAACAAAATTACAGACAGACATCAATACCGTGATTGAATGGTGTGAAGCAAATAATATGCTCATTCACCACTCAAAGTCAAAATGTATGGTAATTGGTTCTCCTCATAAAGTAAAACATTTAGATCAATTAAACATACTAATATACAACACACACATGGAACAATTAAATCTCAAATGGTTCTTGGTGTCTATATTGATCAGTATCTTAACTGGAATGATCACATACATTATGTTTGCAGTAGAATGAAAGCTAAAATAGCACTTCTCAAAAGAATCAGTAAGTTCTTAAATAAGGAGATGAAACAACTTTATTTCAACTCCCGCATATTATCAATTATGGATTACTGTTGTGTTATTTGGAGTGCAAGTAGTAAATCTAATATCTCCAAAATATCCGTTCTTCAAAAGCATTGTGCTAAAATAATTCTTCGAAAACTTAATGCCATTATATGTTTTCGGGGAACTTAATTGTATTCATATTTTGCTTCAAAGTAAGATTATATTGAAAAATGGTGTCACTTACAGCGTTTTCTGCTGTTTGCAACTAACTGATCATCGGCGTACCGATCACCAACTTTCGGTTTAGCTCACTGTACCGTTATACACTGTGAGGTTTTTGAATACCAATCCTGGTATCTAACCTACTACGAAACCTACCCGTTTCCGGTGACGAACTTCTCAGGCTGACAGATGCTTGGTCTAAAGAAATTGATTCTGGTAGTATTATCGGTTCTGTATTTTTAGATCTCAGGAAGGCATTTGACTTGGTAGATCACGATACTCTTCTTCATAAATTGCGCCTTTATCATTTCTCAGACGCCACTCTTATGCTTATGGATTCATATTTATCTAATAGGAAGCAGTGTGTGGAAATGGGAAGCAATCAGTCCTCATTTAAATATGTTACTTGTGGCGTTCCACAAGGGTCAATATTAGGTCCCCTCTTATTCCTCATTTATATTAATGACATTGGTTCTCGTCTTCTTCATTCGTCTATAGATTTATATGCCGATGATTCGACCTTCTATGCAGTTGGTAACAACACGATATGTCTTCAAACAAAATTACAGACAGACATCAATACCGTGATTGAATGGTGTGAAGCAAATAATATGCTTATTCATCCCTCAAAGTCAAAATGTATGGTAATTGGTTCTCCTCATAAAGTAAAACATTTAGATCAATTAAACATACTAATATACAACACACACCTGGAACAAGTTAAATCTCAAATGTTTCTTGGTGTCTATATTGATCAGCATCTTAACTGGAATGATCACATAAATTATGTTTGCAATAGAATGAAAGCTAAAATAGCACTTCTCAAAAGAGTCAACAATTTCTTAAATAAGGAGATGAAACAACTTTATTTCAACTCCCGCATATTATCAATTATGGATTACTGTTGTGTTATTTGGAGTGCAAGTAGGAGATCTAATATCTCCAAAATATCCGTTCTTCAAACGCGTTGTGCTAAAATAATTCTTCGAGAATCTTCTCTAACCCCTTCATTGGCACTTTACCAAGAGTTAGAATGGCTACCTTTTGTAGATCGATGTAAATATCTTACAGCTGTTACTGTACATAAGTGCTTGCATGGTCACTCCTTCTTACCTACAAAATAGCCTACACTTTACTAACAACACTTGCTACACATTGAGGTCCACCACCCATAGAAATATTTCTCATCCGAAGATAAATACGAACTACGGTAGAAGAACTTTTTCGTATATTGCAATGGAAATATGGAAAAATATACCTTCTTATATTCGAGATATAGATTCGTTACCAGGATTTAAGAATAAATTTAAAAAATGTCTTATGCTTAATAATTGATCAAACACAATTGTCCTTCACTCCGTCGATCACATTCATTTTCTATCATATTTGTTTAATTCCATTCTGGGTGTATCTGTCATGTGTGTAGTAAAAATAATTTGTATGTGTGTGTGTGCTTTTTTTTTGTTTTGTTTTTTTGTTGTTGTTGACATATACGTTTTATCAGATAGAAGACCACATTGTAAAAAAGATAACCATGTTGTAACTTGTTTTATCTTAATGTGTTATCTTCTATAAATAAAGATATTATTATTATTATTATTATTATTATTATATTAAACCACTCGGGCTAACACTGTCGTGGTTTACTTCTTGCGCATCAGAACTCAAAATCGTTAAAACTCAAAATTGAAAATTATTTCTCAAATAAAACATAGTAAAAGGTAACGGACATTTTAAAGTGTATATTTACGATCTTTCATATCAATTATTTTCAAAAATGCTGATAAAAGTGACAATAAACTTGAAAGCAAACAGAAAAACATAAAAATGATGCAGGAAGCACTTCAATTTGGAAAAATCAACGAGTACTAGTGTGGAGATTTTGCATCGTTTATTAGTGTTGTGTAACCTAAACCAACTATCAAGTCAACGTATATACATGTACTTGAGTTTCCGTATGTACATACGAAAAGCATTCAGTGATTAAAAACTGGCTTATTGTGCGCTTAAAAGCAATGTTGGTTCTTAACTTTTATTCCATATTAAATAGAAATATGTGTTAATTGACTTCATTTGGTTAATTATATTATGCCACCGTATCTGTTGTAAGATCGTACATACACACTTTGAATGCAAGAAAAAAATCAAGGGGTCTATATTTTAACTACATGTATTTTGACATCATGTAGACGGAACTCTGAAATGATGCTGTTCAAACCGTTGTTGGATTAACGAAGTAAACCATTCGTCATTTCATGTTGTGCACCCTTTAAACCATTTTGGTGACATCAATTGTTGAGTTTTTCAATGTAATGTGTCTATAATGCACCCGTTTATTGATTATTGATTAGTATTGTGTTTGTGTTTTTTTTAATAAGCAGCATTAAGGTATTGGAAACACATGAGAACATCATCAGTAGAGTCTGTCCACTATTGATTTGATTTCCTAGGCTTATTTAGAATAAATTTGTCAGTTCAGAGTGTCTGCTTTTCCGGATACCACATTCAGGGACAAAACCTGTTCTAACCATATATTCAACAAGTTATGTTTTCTTCTCTACAGGTCACACATTCAGCCTGATACATCATGATCTAAGCTGTTTTCTTCATCATTCTAAATGAGTCAGCGCACGGAATAAAAGTACAGTAAATAAGAATGTGAGATTTTTGTATATGCACCGGCGGTAATAGTTACAACAAAAAACAAGCATGGCGGCCATGGCACGGTTTGAAAACTAGTTCAAATAAACGCAATACGATAGAAAATACATGTAAATGGAATTTGTAATAGATAAAACATGTTTCCAATGTAACTTACAATAGCAAAACCAATACTGTCCATAGTTTTCCTACTCTGTCCGAACTTACCCGATTTTGGGTGGCCTCGTTTCTGACGTAGTTGTAGTATTTTCCATTAAAGAAAGCTATGTGATATCAACGCCAAAAATCCGAGGAAGAGAGGGATTTCTCGATTCCGTCATCATAATATCGGGATACACTACTGAGCTAGGCGCAACTTTTTGACAAATGGAGTCCTTTGTAACATCTGTCCGTGCCCGTTCAAACTGTATAAAACTACCACATAATCACCAAATATGTAATAAACTTGTCTTGCCTTAAGCCCAGGCCATGCAGAACATCTCCAACCGTGTGTTTTGATGTAGACTATCCATTTACTGCTTGACTTGACTTGACTTCAACCAGGTCGTACAGAATATCTTCCACCAGGCCATGCAGAACATCTACCATTCTGTCGTTATGTCGACTATCCATTTACTTCTTGACTTGACTGAACTTGACTTGACTCCTATTTATTTTAGCTCGATTGCGTCGAAAGCCTAAGGCTTATATAGACACTCTCGAGTCCGTTTCCTGGGTAGAACCAGTACTTGGTGTCTTTGGGGGAGATCTTCACAACGCTCCCAGAGTGAGGATCGAACCCGGGACCTCCCGATCCGCTAGCACTACGCCACCGCGACCCACTTACTTCTTGGCTTGACTTAACTTGACTTGAGCCCAGGCAAAGCAGAACATCTTTCGCCGTGTGTCTTTATGGAGACTATCAATTCACTTATTGACTTGACTCAACTTGACTTGAGCCCAGGCCACGCAGAACATCTTCCGCCGTGTGTCTTTATGGAGACTATCCATTTACTTGACTCAACTTGACTTACCTTCAGCCCAGGCCGTGCAGAACATCTTCCACCAGGCCATGCAGGAGATTGAGGAGAAGACAAAGGTCAACGGCAAGACCTGCATCCACTTCAAGCCGCACGCAGGCGAGCCCGGATACGTAAAGTTCGTCACCGGAAACGGGTAGGTTTCGTAGTAGGTTAGATACCAGGGTTGGTATTAAAAACCCTCACAGTGTATAACGGTACAGTGAGCTAAACTGGAAGTTGGTGATCGGTACGCCGATGGTCAGTTAGTTGCAAACAGCAGAAACGCTGTAAGTGACACCATTTTTCAAAATAATCTTACTTTGAAGTAAAATATGAATAAAATTAAGTTCCCCGAAAACATATAATGACAATAAGTAATTATATCCTGTCGGTTATGCCTAGTATTATATGAGTAATTGTTGTTAGCAGACATGATCACTTAACGTTTCGTTTTTTGGAATAAAAAATATGAAGTTTGAAGCCGTATATTTCATTGTATTGATGGCTGCTGGTGTATTTTTGTGTAAAAATGGATCAATAATCACTTACAGTCTAGCAGTATTCATTTAATTTAGAAGAATAGTTTTTGCGCAGATAAATCAAACATTTCCAACCACCACCCAACGTGACTCGACTGTTACAAAATGTCAAAAGTAGACTTTACGATTAATTGCTGATAAAAACGATATGAACGATTAATTTCAATGTAATTATAACTTGTTTTAAGGTGTTAAAAGTCGTTTTATATTAATTTTCTCTGTCCGTATTTTCAAGATGATACTTTTATAAGTAAGAACGTAATACTTGTAAAACCAAAATGATAAGTTAATTGTAGTTGTTAATGCTGAAAAAGAACAATAGTGTATAAGTTATATTTATCGTATAATTGCATTTTAGTTTGCTCGTGTATTTTGCTAGTTAAATGAGTCACTTAATATAAATATTGTTTTCTATGAGATAACATATTTGTTTCAATATAAAAATACTAAATATAATATTTTTGGTCCGAGAATGTTTTTATAGCAAGTAAATGTAGTTGTTATAGCTTCATGTAAAACCGGTGTTTTACTCGTAACAGTGGGTTTATATCACTTGTAAAAACATTTGGATATGAAATAAACGTACTTGTACTGACTTCGTACATATTATGACATTTTTTTGGTATGTTTCTTCGCTTACCTTTGCCAAAAAAGTTAAGAATAGTTTTTATTAATAATGCTATGTTGTAGAAAAGTTAAGATTTTTAACTGATGCGTTGAAACTGTGGCTTGAATAAAGAAATAGAGAATATTTTTGGCTTCAGTGTAAGCAAAATTGTAATGTTTTGTTTGTTTCTTTGCATTTTTAACTGTATTTAACAGTATTTCAGTCATATCACGGCGAACCCAACCCTTTCAAATTTGAATAAAAACCAAAACTTTCATAATTCTGGTCTATTTCGAGAAAAAACATGAAGTCCAATTACACTGTTTAAAAGGTTTATTTGAATTTTTTGTGTGTGAAAATATCACATATAATGGTGTTTTGAAGCAAAAATTGAGACAGAAAAAAATGTACTAGGGTACATCTTGAAAACATGATTTTAACTCAGAATTAAGCATAAGTATGAGGTTCAATGGGCATAGCAGATACAATATATTATAACAGAAGTGAAAACAATCTTCATTGGAATTCTAAATGTCATGGAATAGGTTTCTAACCTGTTTTATAAGAAAAACAATTAAGTTTCTGCATTTTTTTTTGGGGGGGGGGGGGGTAAAATCCAAATAAATGTAGCATTTGAGATGCCATTTGACCCAGAAAAGGGTTTGTTTAATAAAAACAAATTGACCACAAAATGTCAATGCCAGATATCAATTAACAGTCTTCTGTAACACAAGAACCTGCGGGTGATCTGTGAAAATAAAAAGGTTTTCTGTGAATGTTAATTCAATAGTGTGATTACTAGTGTAAGTTACATATAATAAGTATACATATACAATAGTTTACACAGTGTTTTTATTGCGATAAGCTAATCGCTATGCCGGCTTCACATTGTCGAGCTCACGTGCGAAAAGTTTTGTTAAAAAAAGGGGTTTGTACGGTGGCCTGTTACTGCCATCGTAGTTTCGCGACTTCGACCTGTATTTATGAAAGGTTGCCGAAGCGCCGACATAATACGCCGACGCGCCGAGACGATACGCCGACACGATGCGCCGAAGTGCCGAGTCGATACGCCGAAGCGCCGACACGATACGCCGAAGCGCCGACACGATGCGCCGAAGCGATATAAACGTCGTCTCATCGTATCTTCGCCCAATTTTATATGGCGTACCGTATTAGTCAAAAGTGAAAATAATTATTATGTACGAGTACAGTTGCTATAAATAAATATACCTGCAGCTGTATAAGTTGTACCCACAGGTGAAATGTTGCACTCAATTTATTGTTTACTTGTTAAATCTACTTATTGATATACGTATTTAATATTAACATTGAAGTATTTTGCATTAAAAAATAAAAACAATGTTGCATTTAGACTGTCTGCTTAATTTTGGTTTGGGTCAGAAAATATACCAACAGGTGCTATTTTAGTCCGGATATAAATTTATACCTATAGGTACAAAAGTATGCCTGTTGGTACAACCTTGTACCTGCAGGTCCATCTATTTATTATGGTAGCACAGGGGTGACCTGCGCTTCTTTTTTTAAATCTCGTTCCCACGAGATGTTAACTCGTGGAACGAGATACTAACTCGTGGGAACGAGATACCAACTCATAGGAACGATGTACTACCTCATAAGAACGAGATACTAAGTCAAGGGAACGATATACTAAGTCGAGGGAAAGAGTTAGTATCTCAGAAATGAGGGCGACCTCAGAAATAAAAGGGCGCCGACGCGCCGAGACGATACGCCAACGCGCTGAGACGATACGCCGACACGATGCGCCGAAGCGCCGAGACGATGCGCCGACACGCCGAGACGATGCGCCGACGCGCCGACACGATGCGCCGAAGTGATATTAACGTCGTCTCGTCGTATCTTCGCCCAATTTTATAGCCACATATGAAAAACAAAACACGACATTGCGACGTTTATATCGCTTCGACGTATCGTGTTAGCACTTCGGCGCATCGTCTCGGCGCTTCGGCGATGGTTTCGGCGAGTCGGCGACCTCAGACACGATACGCTTCTTTGTTACATATAAAATATCCAATGTGTGATCTAAATTTTCATCATGACCAAGCTACTTTGCTAAATATCACCATACATTGGTGGAAAGATAAGCTCATAACCTTTTAAAAAAAACAGCGTGTCAAAAAATTATATACGTTGTAACTCAAAATATTTACCTTAGAAACAAGAGGGCCATGATGGCCCTAGGTCGCTCACCTGAGTTTAAGACATAATGGCTAATAACAAGAGCGACCAATGTCACTAAACGCCGTACCTGAGTATACAGATCTGGGCCTTGCAATTTCAGATATTTTTTAAGTCTATATAAGCCATGTGACCCACAGGGCATGGCCACCTTGTACCCCAGGGGCATAATTTGAACAATATTTGTAGTGGGCCACTTTTCAATGTTACATACCCAATATGATTCCACTGAGCCTTGCGGTTTCAGAGGAGATTTTTCAAGTCATTTTGCTATTTAAATGTATATAAACCATGTGATCCCCAGGGGGTGGCCAATTTTTACCCCAAGGGACATCATTTGAATAATCTTTGTATAGGACCACTCCACAATGTTTCACTCAAAATATAAAACCCCTGGGCCTTACGGTTTCAACAAGGAAGATTTTTAAAGCCCACTTACCATACAAGTCTATATAAATCATGTGACGCCCCGGGTCATGGCCACTGTTTACCCCAGGGGCATAATTTGAACAATCTTTGTAGAGGACCACTATACAATGTTACATAACAAATACGAAAAAACTGCGGTTTCAGGAGATTTTAAAGTCATTTGGCTATTTAAGTCTATATAAACAATGTGACCCCCAGGGCAGGGCCAGTTTTGACCAATGGGACATCATTTGAACAATCTTTGCAAAGGACCACTATAAAATGTCACATACCACATATGAAACCTCTAGGCCTTGCAGTTTCAGAGGAGAAGATTTTTAAAGTCATCTTGCTTTTTAAGTCCATATCAACCATGTGAGCCCTGGGGTATGGCCAGTTTTGATCCCAGGGGCATCATTTGAGCAGTCTTTGTAAAGGACCACTATACACTGTTACATACCAAATCTGAAACCTCTGGGTCTTGCAGTTTCAGAGGAGCAGATTTTTAAAGTCATTTTGCTATTTAAGTCTATATAAACCTGATGATCCCTAGGGTGTGGACAGTTTTGACCCCAGGTGCATCAATTGAACAATTTTTGTAGACGACCACTATACAATGTTATATACCAAATATGAAACCTCTGGGCCTTGCGGTTTCAGAGGAGAAGATTTTTAAAGTCATTTTGCTATACAAGTCTATATAAACCATGTGACCCCTGAGGCGTGGCCAGTTTTGACCCCAGGGGTATCATTTGAACAATCTTAGTAGAGGACCACTAGAGGATGTCACATATCAAATATGAAAGCCCTGTCCAATATCTGGTACTAAAAAGTTGTTCTTCTGCGAAGAGGTCCTTGGGTGGAGGCTGCCAACAAAGCATTAAGAACTTTGTTGGAGATACATGATCTGTGTGTAGTTTTTTGTGTGCTGCACACATTTAATTAAACTGTACAAATGAAAGGTTTAAAGAAGATGACTAGACTTAGGCTCTATGCTACGTGTTTCTGTACATGCTGGTGAAACAGACTGCAGTGTAAGAGCCACAGACTCGATTGCTGCATCATTGATCGACATATATTCTAGAACTACGGCTAATTATGAACGTATTTTCTCATTGTATGCAATAACACAATGCTATATTCAGTCACGTAACGAAATAACTATTTTGTTTAGCCTACATTTATATAAACCGTACGCTCTATAAATAGCAATTGTGCAATGTTCCCATTCATAAATCTCGTTCGAAGAGTTGCCGTTCCATGTAGCCCATTGATTCTAGCGAGTTCATCGCATTCCAGAAACAGTAGTGTCATTCTAAAAATAGCGTGCGTAGCTAGCAACCGTTGTAAAGCTGTGTTAATATACTTCAGAGAATCGTAAACCTAACAATGTCAATAAATGGGGAATTTATATTTATAAACTTACTGTTAATTTGAATTAAACTTGTAGTTACGATTTATTAACGATTATTTATAATTGCATCTTTCTATCAACTTCTCCAGTAGATGTTATTTAATCTGTAAAAAGATGCTACATTTTCTATAGATAAAATGTTATGAAAGAAGATTCAGAATACGTCAAATTGTTATTCGCGTAGTATGAATACACAATTTGCAATACTAATTATACACAGGAACCCTTGATATATCATATTTCTACTGATATAATTTAAAATCGCCTAAGTCTAATGAATTGTTATGTTTGCGTTATCTTAAATAAAGTCTTAACATTTCAAACATCTCCGAAGGTTCCCTAAATATTGCTTTTTATTGGGATACACAGTATAAATGCCTATTTGACTTCAAATCGTTATTATATTAGATAACAAACATGAATGGTATATTACCAGTTCTATAAATAACTATATAGACTCGTATGATACATAATAATGTTGATTCATTCCCGAAATTATTTTCTTGCATTGTTATTTTGTTAAATTGGCTTGACAAATTCAGATAACAATTATGTTAACCTAAATTATTTTGGTTATTCATGAATATATCACTGGTGGAAACATGGAGCTGTATGATTGGTTTATTCACGGCATAGATATTAATGATAATTTTATTTAATTTTTAAATTAATAAATTTATCTCAAATTAACTTTTGGGTCCGAGAAGTTTTCTTATAGTGTCCGAAAAATCTGGGGTCCAATAAATCTCCTAATATTAGTGGGGACCAAACAATCTGGGGTCTCAGAAGTCACGTACCCGATCATCTTGGCTGTCTGTTTAGGTAATTTTTAAATGACATATCAATATTAATTTCAACGCCGATTGTCTTTTTTAAAGACAATTCTTGTTTACACATTGCCTAAACATTACATCCAGCTAATTTACTTACACAACAATATGATTGACCATGCTGGAATGGTAACATTTTCTATGCATTTCAATGGTCATCTCCAACGATTCTCTAAAGCACCCTCACAACACTGTGTAACTGGCTAGCTGGCTAGATCTAAAAATAGCACACTGTATACACCTGGCTGGAATGTCATCTGCTGTATTGATTATTGAGTGTTGGAGGCTTATTGAAATTATAGTGCTGCAGTATAAACAATGTGACCCCCGGGGTGTAGTCAGTTTTGACCTTAGGAGCAACAATTGAACACACTTTGTAGAGGACCACTATACAATGTTACATACCAAATATAAAACCTCTGGGCCTTGCGGATTCAGAGGAGAAGAATTTAAAAGTCATTTTGCTATTTAAGTCTATATAAACCATGTCACCCCGGGCAGTGGCCAGTTTTGACCCCAGGGGCATCATTTGAACAATCTTTGTAGAGAACCATTATACAATATTACCAACCGAATATGAAACCTCTAGGCCTTGCAGTTTCAGAGGAGAAGATTTTTGAAGTCATTTGGCTATTTAAGTCTGTATAAACCATGTGACCCCCGGATTGTGGCCAGTTTTGACCCCAGGGGCATCATTTCAACACTCTTTGTAGAGGACCACTATGCAATTCTACATACCAAATATGAAACCTCTGGGCCTTGCGCTTTCAGAGGAGAAGATTTTAAAGTCATTTTGCTATTTAAGTCTATATAAACCATGTTACCCCTGGGGTGTGGCCAGTTTTGACCCCAGGGGCATCATTTGAACAATCTTTGTAGAGGACCACTATACAATGTTACATACCAAATATGAAACCTCTAGGCCTTGCGGTTTCAGAGGAGAAGATTTTTAAATTGAGTTTGCTATATAAGTCTATATACACCATGTGACCCCTGGGGCGTGGCCAGTTTTGACCCCAGCGGCATCATTTAGACAATCTTAGTAGAGGACCACTAGAGGATGTGACACATCAAATATGAAAGCCCTGAGCCTTGCGGTTTCATAGGAGAAGATTGTTAAAGTTTGCACTTTTTAAATCTATTTTTAGCTCTGGTGACCTACATATGCAGCGGACCGAAACGATTTGAACAACTTTGAAAGAAATCTACCCAAGGATCATTCCTGTGATGTTTGGTGGAAATCTGCCAAGCGGTTTAGGAGGAGATGTTGTTTGAATGAAAAGTTTACGACGCACGCACACACGCACGCACGCACACACGCACGACGGACAACGGGCGATCACAAAAACTCACCATGAGCACTTTGTGCTCAGGTGAGCTAAAAACACACCGGTTTTGACAGGCATGGAGGCTGCCATTTTGCGCATGAAATACATGGGCCAAAAGTTGTGAAGCTGGGAACCACTGGACAAAGTAGTGCAAAAAACCGTTTTTTTTTTCTTGTTGCTTGCATATGTACATTTAAAATGGTACCAAAACATATCATTTAAACTGTATTTTACAAATTCTATGCATCCTGCACTCAACCATATGTGCTTAATATCTAACTGACAGCCCTGAGGATGTGACGTCCGTTTTGGGGTTATTAAACCTTAACCTATTTACACTTTTCCTGGGCAAGCTTAGCCGATCTGAGCGGTTTACCAGTACCAAGTGCACATACTTATGCCAGTAATTGATTACTGCTCTACATGAATCAGTGGGGGGGGGGGGGGCTGTAGACATTATTTCATGACCAATCCCCACACAAGTTATGTGGCTCGTATTTTATTTCCTGAGTGGTAATACAATACATGTTCTATGGGTGAACATCCAGGAGTGCAAATATCAGTTTCCTATAGCCGAAAATGAAATAAATGTTGGTCTTTCAAAACTTTCTTTTTATTTCATGCTATACAAAATGCGAAAAATTACGCTGAAACGTCACACGTTTGTGTATGCTACACATATATAGTCATTAATGAAATTTCACTTATTTTTATTGTGGTAAAATAGTGCCATACTTCCAGCGATGTTGTCGCTAATTTAACGATGTTTTATTGATTTTTTTTTTATTTTTTTTTACGAAAACCGACCTTTGCACTCACGAACAGTTCATTCACATTTTTTTAATTTATGCAAAACAACGAGAAAGTAGTTTCATGTACGCCAAAGTGAAATGAGCAATTGTCGACATTGCACAAGACCCAGAATTAACATCCACCTGTTTCCCACTCGCACCGAATAGCTTGAAATAAATCAAGGACATTGAATTGTTTACTTTGTTGTAAGATCGCATTTTATTTTATGTTGATTGTCATGGAAATATTATAAGGTCGCGTGCTGCATACGTAGATTTACAATTTTTATATGACCACGAATGAAATACAACGATATTTTATCGGTAACTTGAATTTTAAACATTTTCTTTTCAGTTCATGAAAAAATCATTACATGTGTTACACCCCGGAGAGCCTTAACAGGTCCGCGCTGCACTAAAACTTCATAATCTTGCTTATTCGGACGTCGTTATTTTCGGTGATTTAAACATTTAAAAATCAACTTTCTTCATGGATGAAACACAAAGCCTTGTTATATGCGTCATCGTCGCTTAATGGTCATTGAATTGAAGGTTATATTTTGTCAGAGTACTGCTTATAGATAAACCGATGTAAGTACCAGCGATAAGTCAGTTCACCAGTCTCATTTCAATATATTGCAAAAATGTATTTTTAAGTAAAATTCACGACGCGCGATAGCAAAATCGTAACAAACAAGAGAATCTGTTCTGCATCGTGTAACGCGATAAAAACACATTTTCTTACACATTTTATTAAACAAAAGCTGAAATAAAACAACGTTGCGCATTCATACCGATGTACATACGTTCGGACGTACGGACAAACACGCGCCATTCCTATAAAGCAAAATTAGTGTATAATAAATAAGTCTCGATAAAATGATACTGTTGAATGAAATTCAATTTTATTACGCATAAATAATACATGTTCAAGTAAACTAAATAATTTTTACGCACAATTACATAATTATAATAAAGTAAGATCGAACATTTCTTAAATATATGTCGATCACTTATCGCATTTTAGCGTACAGAATTTAATTTCCACCGCGCAACTAATGATTACGTACAGTCGCCACTAGGCGTACAGTCAATAAACAAACAGTGACTGAATAAAATGGTAAATATCTAGACTATTACAAATATAATCCGTTATCAATTAATGTATATAGTTTAGTAAGTGTTAATAGGTGTTAAGCATCACACAGATTTACACATTTACGCGAAATCGATACGATACGATACGATATATTTATTGCATTGAAACATTATACAA
The DNA here is from genome assembly GCA_027627225.1 of Congeria kusceri. Classification (NCBI taxonomy): domain Eukaryota; kingdom Metazoa; phylum Mollusca; class Bivalvia; order Myida; family Dreissenidae; genus Congeria; species Congeria kusceri. The sequence goes on along the minus strand of CM051031.1, from coordinate 49,506,974 downwards.
TGCTTCTTGCAAACATAATAAATGAAAATGGAGAAAATACAGAAAACATTTTCTGGACCAGCAATATTCAAAAACAGATCATCCTTGGTTAAACAAGTAAATAATTATAATTATTAGTTAGATAACAAATTAACAATACAAAGTAATCTTCTCATTTGATTCCAAACAATAATAGACACAGATAAACAAAATATTAATATTGATTTAAAGCATATATGTATATGCAAGTCAATCTCTAAGCTGGTTTGAGAAACAAATATATTTTGCCAGATTGTTTATTTCTTTTTTTGGATTGGGTGTTTAAAAGATTTTGGAACTTAAACATCGATGGCCAGTGACAATAGTATGGTTTTAGATTTTTTTTCCTCAGTTCTCTATATTTAGGGCATACTAATAAAAAATGATATTCCGATTCTACGATATTCATTTCAAGATTAAAGATTCAACATATTTATTTCGTTACTTAAACATATACTTTTTTTCGTAACATGATCCAATGAATGATAATAATAGTCACATGACACCTTATAACATATGTACATATATACACAGTTTATAATTCTAATATGTATATAAAACAAATAACATTTATTATTTCTAGTTCGCATAGCAAAAAACAAAATCCAGAGAAAGTTACAACAAATGTGTTTTAATAAAGTACTTGCACAGAGGAGGGACTTGTATATTTCATACCAAAACATAAGACAAACATACGAGACAGCTTAATCAAAGTATGTACAATATGTACATTAATATATGCAACTGTAGAGAACAACAAATTATTGCAACTATTGTACAGTATTAATCATACCTTTTCGTCTGTTAAAAGCATGGTATGTATATTTACACAAATTCAATACTGTTTTATAATTGTTTGATTTAAATAGGCTAATAAATTTGACTACACTTGGTTTAGTATAGTAATATTTACTTATATATGTCTTCCGAATGTCACTATACTGAGGACAAATGCATATAAAATGATATTCATCTTCCAAATGAATTTTATTGCAAAAAGTGCAATATCTGTTACAATGTTCGATTCTGTTATTGCCGTGTCGGCCTGTTTCTATTTTTAATTGGTGAGATGACACTCTCAGTTTAGATAATGCAATACTATATCTTAATGGTACTTTATCAAGATAATATTCAAAGTCAAAATCAGTTTTAAACAGCTTATAAGTGCACAAAGTTCGACTGTATTAACAGCAGTATACCACGACTGTTTAAATTGATCTAGCAGTCGTTGTTTAAAATCTAGATGGAAACTATTCGTATTAACTAAATAGGGGGTAACCCAAACATATGAGAAACCACTACTATCTAAAAGAGATTTAACATTGGTTAACCAGTTAGATTTACCTTTAATGCAATCATCTAACAATGCTTGGTATAACTTCTTAATAATAATATTGTCGCTATTTAATATTTTTAACCAATATTTAATAATGCGTGTGTGTCTCGTGATATACAGTGGATATCGGCCAAGTTCTCCGTAAACAGCCATTGAACATGTAGACTGTTTTTTCTTTAAGAAGGTTTTTACAAAATTTTAGATGAATTCTCTCTACTTTTGCAGATTTGCCAAAACCCCATACTTCACAACCGTAGCTCAATACTGATCCTACAAATGCGTCAAATAATTGACATATGGTACTAGGTTTTAGAATGGCTGTTTTGATATTGTTCGTAAGGGTATTTAGAGCCTTTAGTCCTTTACCAGAAATGGTTTCACAATTAAGTATGAAGCGACCTGTATAGTTAAAAACAGTTCCTAAATAGTTGAAATTGTCTACAGTTTCTAATGGGATGTTATTGTAAAACCACTTTTCATCAAGCTTTAAAGGACCCCGTTTTCTGAATACTAAAACTTTACTTTTGTCCGGGTTTACTTCAAGTCCCCACGTATGACAGTAATTTTGTAAAAGATTTAGACTATGTTGGAGATCTGTTGGGGTTTTCCCAAGGATAACCATATCATCTGCAAACATCATTAAAATAAATGTAAGGTCATCTATGGATACGCCACTATTAACATCGTCGCAAAGGAATAATTCTAGGTCTTCTAAAAAGAGAGAAAACAATATTGGGGACATTACTTCGCCTTGTTTTAAACCTATAGAGTATTCAAAGAATTCTGAATACGATTTACATCCTTTTACTTTCGAGTACATATCCCGTATTACCCGTAAAGTTTTACCTCTCAGTCCAAGTTTAAATAATTTATACCATAAACCATTCCTATATATACTATCGAATGCCTTTTTAAAATCAATGAACGCACATGCTAGTTTCCCATTTTCATTTAATATTTTACTAATTATTGCATTTAACACGAATATAGCATCTACTGTGGAACTCCCTTTTTTAAAACCAAATTGTGCATCACTTACTATATTATTATCGGCAGCCCATTTTGAGACACGTTTATTAATGATACCAGTGAATATTTTGGAAAAGCAACTATTCGACGTAATGCCTCTGTAATTGTTAACATCCATGGGGTCATTTTTCTTAAAAATAGGTACAGTAAGTCCATCATTGTACACGAGACATATTTTCTGTCAGTCACAGGTGTGTTTGTGTATCTTCCTGTTTCAATCGCTAATTGATGTGAAGTGTCGAATGAAACTATCTTTTTCCAATATTTTATCATATTCATTTTTCTATGTATAGCTAGCGGAATTCTACCGAGTTCACCGTATACAGCTGTTAAGTTTGTAGATTTTTTTACCCCCAATATATTTCGAAGAAATTTAACATGAATCATTTCAATATCGGTGGCTGGGTGAACACCCCATATTTCGCAACAGAAATTTAGTACAGAGCCAACACGGGCGTCAAATAGTTTTATTTTTTTTATAGATTGGTAATTCTGTGTTCTGAATTGTTTGATATAATTTATTCAAGGAAAAAACGCATGCTGAGCTATAAGTTTTGTGGGCCTATTAAGGTTCCCATTCTTAAACAAATGGATTCCTAAATATTTAAATGACGTAACTACATCAATGGGGGCTCCATATATAGATAAATCAATACTTGTTGCCCTACCATTTTCATAAATCATGGCTTTAGTCTTTCAAACATTATTTTTTAGTCCCCATACGTTGCAATAATTTTCTACGTCTTTTAGCATGGAGCGTATAGATTCGGGAGTTTGGCAAACAGTACCATGTCATCATAGAAAAGTAGAAATATCTTGATTTCTTCAATGGATACTATGCCCAAGAGGTTTGAATTGATAGAATCAATAAGATCATTAAGGAAGAACATGGCAAGTAATGGGGAACTCGGATCTCCCTGTTTGACCCTATGAATGAGTCAACGGACGCCGATATTGAGGAGTGATACAGTACACATGACTTAACGCACGTGTACAGTTCCTTTACAGCATTAACAAAGTGGCGACTTATATTTTCGTTTATTAATTTTTGCCATAGAAGGGAGTGATTGATACCATCAAAAAGTTGTTGGTAGTCAATAAACACGCAATACAACGTTTGCTTTTCACTTAATACTATAGATATTATCGACTGCAAAAAAAAAGGCAGTAAGAGATAGACTTTGCTTTCTGAAAACCAAAATGTTTTTTTTATTAATTTATCGTTGTCAGTTGACCATTTATTAAGTCTGTTTAGTAGAATTTGAGAGTATATTTTTGCGATGATATTTATCAGTGTGATGCCTCTGTAATTGTTTGCGTCATTTATGTCGCCTTTTTTGAAAACTGGAGTTATTATGCCGATTCCCCATGATTCAGGATATTCGTGGTTGAGAAAAATATGATTATATAGAGACTTAAGAAATGGCATAATAATATCTATAGATGCTTTAAATAATTCTGCTGGTAATCGGTCAATTCCGGGGCTTTTGTTATAATTTTGTAAAAGGACGGCAATTCGGATTTCCGCTTCGCTAATATTTACATCTAGTGAATCGCAGTTTATTGAAGAATCATTTTGGTCTGTGTTATTCGATTCTTCGTAACTGGAATTTAATGGTTGTTTTCCAAACATGTCTTTAAAGTGGCTGTAAAGGTCATCAATTGTTAAGGTGTCCGCCCGCTGTTCTTTCTTAGGCGACGTCTTTTTTATCGATTTCCAAAATTTGCGGAGGTTCGTTTTAGCTAGGTTACTTATTCGTATTCCTTCCTTTGTGCGGTAATTAGATATCGCCTTCTTTTTCGTTGTTAATTCTCGATTTAATGAAATTATTTCTGTTTTGTACACTTTTATTTCTGTTATATATATTTCTTAATCGTTTAAACTCGTGCTTGTTTTCGCGACATTTGTAATCGAACCACGGTTTACTTGCGTGTTTATAATTGTTACGATTTGATTTTCCCACCCTTTTTCCGATTAACATGTTCCGCAGTAGTAAACAATAGGTCTGTAAATTCTCGTGCAACGTTATTAGTTGACCCCGTGCTCAGCGATGCAGATAATTGATTTAGTACGTCACTCTTACTTAACAGATGAACTTGAAATTCAGCGATTTTACTATTATCGAAAAATAGTTTTGTGTCTGCCTGCTCTGGCATTCATATGAGCAGTTGATATGAATATTGCTGACTTCCGAGCACAAAGAGAATGATATGCTAGCGTGGTCAGAACATTCATTAAATGCATTAATAGTGAAGTTATTTATAAGCTTAAAATATTCGTGCTTTAAGATTAAATAATCTACAACGCTCGCTCCTCTTGTCGAGAAAAACGTAAAATCGCCTACAGTGTCATCATTACCTAGCCTCCCATTGCCAATAAGAAACCCTGACGCCTGACACAGGTTAAGTAAAGCGCGCCCTGGTGTATTCATGACTTTATTTGTATTGCCAAGGGGTAATGTAGTGTAACTACTATCATTAATAAAAGGTTGCTTTACATGTAAATATTTATCAAATATTATGTAATAATTTGCTTCAGCCGTTCCACAGTTCAAATGACTGTTAAAAATGCTATTCCTAAGTTATTGTATTTGACAAGATCAGATTCTGTTGTTTCAAAAAAATCAAAATCACTTGAAACTTGTGAAAACATTAAACTACTAGAAGGTCGATGTGCATGGCAAATATAGACATCATTTTTATGTACAAAGATAGAATTATCTAACTTTACCCATCAACTTCCTTTTTTGTCTTTGCTTATTATTGAAATGTGGCTTTTAAGAAAACTTTTAAAATACACTGAGATACCACCACTATAGCGTCCGGATCGATTCTGTTTCTTACGTCCATAAATATGTTCACAGCAAAAACCATTTATGTCCAGATTTGAAGTGTTGTTTGGTGGGATCCATGTTTCGCAAAAGAAAACAACGTCACATTCATTGATTATAGTTTGAAAGTCTGGGTCTGCTAGATTTCGACGAAGTCCGTTGACATTCCAGGATGAAACCCTGATGGCACACTCCTGTTGACGTCTCTAGTTGCCCTTCGGCGCTGGTCGGGGGTTTGTACGGATTGCCGTCAATATACAGCGTTTTCCCCACGAACTTGACATCCTTTCCTGCTTCCTTGGCCCGTCGCATTGGCTCGTACAACGATTTTCGGGCGACGCGCACACCTTTCGGAAGCTGGACGCCAACTCCGCTGTCCTTGCTTTTCAGCCTCTGTTGGGTGTTTGCCTCAAATGACGCAGTTTTCGAATCGCCACTTTCTCTTTGCCGTAGTGGAATTTTGCCACTATGGGTCGGGGTCTGTCGCGCCGGCCTTGACCTCGCCGACGTTGGCGGTATGCCGAGTCGAAAGTAAACTGACCGTCTACCTGCATCACCTCGTTTATAACCTTGTTAAGTACTTTAGCACAGTCTTCACTCTGGCCCAGGTCTACTTCCGGTACCCCGTAAAACACGAGGCTGTCTCGCATGGACTTAATCTCAAGTTCTGTCATTTTTTCTTCAGTTTTTTCTTTTTGTGTCAGGAGAAAGTTACACTTTTTCTAAAGCAATGTGCAGCTTTTTTCAACGCTTTCAGTTCTTTATGATTTTCGTCAAACTTTGAGGCAATGTAATGTGCTGAGTTTTCAGTTTTGACGACACGCTGACCTCTGTGACCTTCACCTCAAGTTCAGAGACCTTGGCCGTAAGTGCATTTATGCTCTTTTCAATTCTGTCAATGGCCTTTAGTTGGATTTTAGGTCCTTGATTGCCTGTAGTTTTTCAGTGGCTCATGGTGGCTGAAACGAAGCTTCAAAATTTAAGGCGGAGCCACTGGGTGGGGTACTCTGACCAAAGCTGGGGTATGGCATGCCGAAAGGGGGCTGTGAATATGATATATGTAACCAATTAAACCAATTTGTATCTCCGTAATTGTCTGAGTTTTTTGTTTTCTCGATTGTAAAGTCAGTCTTACCTTGTTTACATTTCTTCAAAATGTTCTCACTGCACGTGGTCCCCGTGCGACACGTATCCAAATCAGACTATGGCGATATCACTTTTCGTTTTTGATTTCGCTTATTTATGCCTTTATGTCCTAGGTTTTTGTCTCGTTCGTTTGCAGACATCAACACAAACACTTATAGTTTCCTTTAATCCGGAAAGATTTAGAATTTAATACTGCTAAATACCACAAATTATCCAAAATAGTCAGCGCACATTTTTCCGCACATTCTCCATTCAAACCATGTGATACACCCCAGTGATGTCCAAAGAATTATATGGAAATTAATTCATAACTTTTCGATTGTTTCAACACATTGGCAGTGATCAACAACAAAATTATCAACGAAAACACACAAACAATTTCTACACAAATCACAAAGCACATGCGCGACAAATAGGACAAAAATTAAGACAAAAGTCTAAATTCTGTTATATTCAACCCTAAATTAAAAGATAATATCAACAATTGTGTCACTTACTGCGTTTTCTGCTGTAAGCAACTAACTGATCATCGGCGTACAGATCACCAACATCGTGTTTAGCTGACTGTACGGTTATACACTGTGAACCTCCTAAGGAACATCTTAACTTTAGTTCTACTTAATTGAAAATTTAATATCACATGTTCTATGTGGAATCCAATGCTTTCTGTTTACGAAAGAGCACAATTCTTATGTACTACATGTAGTTTAAAAGATTTCAATGTAAAAATAATTATAAACAAGAGATGTTTGTACAACATGTATGCCCCCCGACTTGCAGCCAAGTCGTGAATATGTGCAATTATTAAGAGATAGTTTTAATATTGTATGTGCACATTAACACATGGGGAGGAAATACAATTTGATGCTTTAGAAGGTAAATATAAAGCTGAAAGAAAGATAGAGTATAATTATGGATTTATTTTTACAGTCTATTATATAAGGATACCTGTTTTCTGTTTGATTTAAACATCAAATAGGCCAAAACATCTCTAGATATCCTGCGGAAACAAAATGGTCTACGAACAAAACAGTTTTTATGTTAGAAGCCCCTATGACCTTGACCTTTGACATGTTGACCTCAAAATTGATAGGCGTCTTCCTTTCCTCCTGAGTAACCAGCATACCAACTTGGATGATCGTAGGTCAAAGCGTATTCTACATATCATGCAGAAACGAAATGGTCTACAGAGGAAACAGTTTTCGTGTTACAAGCCTCTGTCACCTTGACATTTGACATGTTTACCTCAAAATTGATAGGCGTCTTCCTTTCCTTCCAGGTAACCAGCATACCAACTTAAATGATCGTAGGTCAGAGCGTTCTCTATATATCATGCGGAAACGAATTTCATGTTACAAGCCCTTGTGACCTTGACCTGAGACCTGTTGACCTCAAAATCAATAGGCGTCTTCCTTTCCTCCCAAGTAACCAGTATACCAACTCAAAGCGTTCTCTAAATATCATGCGGAAACGATATGGTCTACGGGCAGACCGACCGACCATCCGACCGACCAACCGACCGACCGACCGACGGACAGGTGCAAAGCGATATACCCCCACTTCTTCGAAGGTGGGCATAATGAAACAGCCACCGACTGTAGAGCTGCAACGATTCTTTCGATGCATCGATCAATCGAGTGTAAATGGCCCGATTCGATCGTCGAGTCTAAACCAGCCAATTTCGATTCGATTATCTTTCTTATATTTATATATGATTTGTCATAAAAACTATTAATTGCAGTTATGGTTGGTGTAGATTAATCATATTATTGATCATGACATCATAGTTGCTGTTCTAAATACTGAACTAGTTATCTACAACATTATCACCATTTTCCACTGTTATAATTTATATTGATATATAAGGCACATACGTTAACAATAACCAATAAAATATCATTAATAATAATGAATATAATTATGTCCTATATTGCAAGTCATGACTCATGAGAACGCAGAATACAAGCCTGTATAAAGTAAACATAAATCGAATTGAAATATTCAACTGTATTATATTTTGTTTAGGATAGTAAAATTATTTCGACGTTTCTTAGTTAATATACAACTAAGCGCTTTCCTAAATTAAATAAAATATTACAGGTTATTAAATTCAGTCACGCTTATCCTGACATGAACATTTTACAATAAGAAATAAAGATATGTTTAACCGCAACTCAAAACCTTTGCTTCATTATACATTTCCGCTGCCAAACGATTTCTTTAACTTACGACACAATAAACATGATACCCTTGCTGACATTTGTTTTATGTGCTGCGACGCTCTATCATTCGCGTCTTTAGAAGGTCATAACAAATATAATTTACTCCGTTAATAAATGTAAACTACACACTTTTGCGGCGGATTGTCGTGTTGACTTGCTTTAATTTTATACCCTTTCTTGAGCTCGATTGTCTTGAGGCATAGGCTTGTTAAGACTTTTGCGAGTCCGTTTCCAGAGAAGAGCCAGTACTTGGTGTCTTATGAGCAAGATCCATCGAATGCTCCCCGAATATGGATCGAACTCACGATCTCTCGACAGCAAGCGGACACCATACATTGACACCACTGCGACCTTCATCACTTGCTTTTCAGCTGTCACACACCCGTCGGCTACATTGGCCGTCAGTCGGACGTGACCATCGGTAACGGATGCGAGCGCAAGGGCACCGTCATGCACGAGCTGCTTCACGCGCTGGGCTTCTGGCACGAGCAGAGCAGGACCGACCGTGACAACTACGTCACCATCCACTTTGAAAACATCCAGAAGGGTATGTTTGAATGTTTTCATATGTATATTCGATTAACATATATCGTTCAGGCGCCCAGTTCGTTTAATGTCGCTGCATTACATTTAACTAAATGCAGTATTTAAAATACATTATACTTATATATACTATTCTAAAAATGGGGTTTTCAGTTATGCATCTGTTTCAAGGATTCGTACCCAACAAATTAATGTATATGTACTTGAAAACATTAAACGTTATCACCCACTGTATATTCGATGTTATTTTTAAAACCAGATTAATATTTACAGGCCACGAGGGCAACTTCAACAAGTACCCGACCACCTACATCGACATGCTCGGTCAACCGTACGACTATGGCAGTATCATGCACTACAGGTTAGATACCAGTAAATACGGAAAAGCTGGCTTCCAACGATAGTAAAGTCGACAGTAGGCCGTATATCTTTTTTATGTTCCCGGAAGGAGGGAGCATAAAGTTGCCGCTGTGGCCGTCCGTCCGAATTCTAAACCAACTGCAGTTCTCTTTGTCCGGGTGCACTTCCTCGAAAATTTTATCTATAAAACTTCTTCCGTTAGTACGTCCTTTTTTCCGTTCATCCGGTACTTCTTTTCTGCGCGAGATCTCAGGAACCTATTACTCGAATTCTATGAATCTTTATGTGCAGGCCTGATTATTTTTCAGTGAGTTTGATTATAAATAGGACATTGCCGTAGAAAATTTATTTTCCGCGCGAGATATCAGGAACTTTAATTCGATTTCAAAGAACTTATATGCAGCATCCTATTAAGAGGACACACGCATATTGTCAGGCCGTTCCGGTCTGATTATTTTTTCTGGGAGTAATTGCCCTTTGATTATAAATTGGCATGGTCGCTTGTCCGGACTATAAATTGGCCGTGGATGAAGGAATGTTAATATAACTTTGCACAAATGTTTGCTGCAATGAGATGGTGTGTAGATCTCATGAATCAGGTCTTTTGGTCAAAGGTCAAAGTCACGTCTAGAGGTCAAAGGTCAAAATTTGCACTTCTGCTTGTCCGCACTTTAACTTGTCATGGATGTTAAAACTATTTGATACAAATGTTAACCTCAGTGAGTCGGCATAACAAGCTCATGAACCAGGGTCAAAGGTCAAAGGTCAAGGTCACACTTGAGAGGTCAAAGGTCTAAATTGGCTTTTGCTTGTCTGGACTATAATTTAGCCATGAATTTAGGGATTTTCAAATAACTTAGCACATTGCACAACTGTTTGCCTAAATGAGATGGCATGTCTCGCGTATGAACCAGGACTGTAAATCAAATTTCAAGGTCATACTTAAAGGTCAAAAGTCGAAATTGGCTTTTTTATGGTCTGGACTTACACAAAACTTTACAAAGAGTTAACAAGAACATATTATCACAAATTTACAAAATATAAATACATATAGTTTTATATAGTGCATCCATTTATTGATTACAAAAAGAAATTAGTTTATATGCAAGTATTGTCAAATTATGTCACTTAGCACTTTTATAATAAACTGCAGTGGCACTTTCAGAGATCAACGTATTTTAATTCACATGCACATTTTTGCACACAAAAAATGCCACAGCAATTGCTTTATATCCGTATGCATAAGCCAATAAAAGGACATACCAGTAGAAGCTACCTTGCTGTGAATGTGTCTGGATACATGTATACCAAGCTCCATTGAAATATTTTTAGTATTTGTTGGCTTTAGCAATGACCAGGGGTGTATATTCGGCAAAACCGAATGCACGCGCGTGTGTATGTTATTGTAGGTTATTGTAGGTTATTCCCTGTATATTGAGCCTGTATCGTGTACATGAAATGTGAAAGTATCGGCATATAATATTCAAGGATTTCTTCACAGATTGGCAAATAGACAATAACGTTTGTAATGCTTTTCATATATACTTTTTACAAAAGTACATCGTCAAAACATAATGATAACAGTTCAACGTGAAAGGAGCAAAAAACTATATACATATATACAAATGAATTATGTCTTAAGCGAGTAAGTGGCGCGAGCACAAATTCTAAGATTAACATCAAACAAAAAGAGGATGAACATTATATATTATCTTCTTACATTCAGAATCAATGAGCGTTCGTTAAGTGATTCTTTTACAAAAAGGCACCATTTTATTAATTCCGTTCTTTTATTTGATTGCCATAAACTTAAATATTAATGCATAGACGGCCTAATATAATAGCATTTGTTAATATACTTTTTTTTTATATTTGCAAACGTAGGACAAAAACAAACAAAATGAAATTCATCTTCGATGTCGTTCGAATTGCAACACAAACAATACCTTTGATTGACCTTTGATCAATGTTTTGTCTTAGAATATCGACCGGTTTGAATATGTTATGGATGAGCAGACAGTCTTAATATAGTAAAAAGGAATCTCAAGCTTTTTGGTATTATATCTAAGTAAGATTCATATTCAAAATTGATTTTGTAAGTTTTATATAGATCTAAAACTTTGTGCTATTAATCAATATTCGGTTCCAATCCTGGATAAAATAGTAATAAACTCTCTGTTTAATTTCTTCAATAAATATTTTAACATCAATATTTGTAATATTGTCAAATGCATAACCGAAACCATAGTCATCTAACATTTTTTTGACGTTAAATATCCAGCTACGACAACCTTTGTTATAATCAGAAACGGCCAAGTTATATACAGATTTAATAATTACATTTTCAGATGTACATAACTTGAACCAATACTTAAGAATACGAACATATTAATGTATATGCAGAGGGTACCTGCCTAGTTCTCCATAGACACAAGCATTACATGTATTAAGTTTTACTTTCAACAGTCGTTTACAAAATTTCAAATGGATTCTTTCCAATTCCTTAGATTTAGTATAGCCCCAGACCTCTGAAGCATAGTTTAAAATTGAACCAACAAATACGTCAAAGAATTGCAAAACAGTTTATGTTTTAAATCGTATTTTTGACATTTATATAATAAAATATTATTGGTTCAATGTAAAACTTCCAGTATAGTTAAACACTACACCAAGATAGTTAAAATCATTTACAGCATGTATGTCATGGCCATTGTAAGGTCATTTTTCGTTGGGCAACAAGCCGCCTCTTTTTCGAAATACCATGATTTTGGTTTTCTCTGTATTTACTTTTAACTCCCATATATTAAAATAATTAAGTAGGTTATCCAAGTGGTTTTGAATTTCTATGGGTGATTTGCCTACAATGGCCATACCATCAGCAAATAACATTAAAATCAAGACAATCTCATCAATATCCAAACCTGAATTGACATCATGTTGTAAATATAATTCTAGGTCCTCTATAAAAACAGAGAAAACAATAGAGGGGACATTACCTCCCCTTGACGGAGCCCGACAGCATAAGAAAAATAGTCAGAATACGAAGATAATGATTAAACGCAAGATTGGACTTTTTGATACATATCGCGTACAATTCTATGAATTTTACCCTGAATACCACATTTATACATTTTTAACCATTCGGCATTTCTATATATAGTATCAAGACATTTCATCATGTCAACAAAAATAACATATAATATTTTATTCTCAAATAAATACTTTTGAACTAGGGAGAAGAGAATAAATAAAGCATCGGTCGTGGACAGCCCTTTTCGAAATGCGAATTGGGCTTCCGAAATAATGTCATTTTAATCACAAAAAATGTTCAATGGGATTATTTAAAACGGTTGAAAAAAGTTTAGATAAGCAACGAACTAAAGTAATTACCCTATAGATATTAACATCTTCTATTGAACCTTTTCTATGTAACGGAACAACTATACTCTCAGTCCATTTTTCGGGGTAATAACCAGAGTTCACTATACAGTTAAATAAGTCACATATATGCAATGACAATATATCAACACTCTCAATAAGATATTCTTTTAAAATATTACCACTACCGTATGCTTTGCGCCGCTTCAGTGACTTAACAGTACTGATAATTTCTTAAACATCAAGTTCAGGAAAAACACTGTTTGATTTATTAAAATCATTACTATATTATTAAAAAATTAAGCGTCATAATTATTTCCACTCAAAATATTTTTACTTATATTTTCAAAATAATTTAGAAATTCCTGAAGCGTAATGTTAGTGGAAGTTTTGGATGCTTTAGATTTAAAATGTTTCCAAAATTATCTCGGCTTGCTTTTACGCAAATTAGCAATATCTGTTTTTATAATCAGTATTTTTCTTCCTGCGTACAATAATTTTATAATGCCTTTTTGCATCGCATAAAATAGACCGGTTTGTATCAGACTTCTCAATATTGAACAACCTGAGCGCCTGTAAGTACATATTTCGAGCAACAATATAATCATGATCGATCCAATTTTTATCCGTTTTAGTATAATCTTCAAAATAAACATCATTTGAGTAATAACAATCTTTCGCAAACAATGGATCCTCCACATCACGGATCATGAAAAACACAAAGGCGCATGGTCACTTCACTCATTCAAAGTTTATAATACATGTACAAATCCTATTACGTTTAAACTGCACTACAAAACATGCAAGCCTCTTTGGGTTAGAGTTGAGCGAGACAGCCTTTTGATCCGGAGATGGTGGGTTCGAACCCCGGCGGAGGCATGCCTTTTGCTTTTGATTTATGCTTTTCTTGACAGAGAATATATTTGCAAGTCCAGATACTTTACGTTTTAAGTTAAGACAGTTTAATATGACATTTAAAAAATGTGAAAATCTGTGAATAAGAAGTGAGTGCCGTATATATTTATTTAGAAATAAGACGGATATGTGCATTATCGTCTACGTTTTAAATATTTAGCTAGGACGTTCAATTTACACTCTTTATAAATAATGACCACACACGCCGAATATATTTTTAGAATATATTTCTTGTTCAATATATTTTGTTTTAACTATTTCTGAAACAAAAATAATCATTTTGCAAGCATTATTTAATTTTTATATCCAAATAATTATTTTTAAGCACTCTAAGTCCCTTATAAGAACACCTGGAACTTAAAGCACTTTCAATGATCTGTATGAAACCTTATATCATGATCAACAAATAGCTTTAAAAATAATATGTGATAATTTTTACACGTCGTATATCTGATCAGAAGGGCACATAATACTATTAAACTAAACTCATGATTTTTTCCTACTAACATGCAATAATATTTTAAGTACTATTTTTGTTGTGCTGTTAGCTCCACTGGCAAAAGGGTAGAGAGCTTATGGGATGGCGTTTCGTCCATCATGTGTGCGTGCGTCCGTACGTTCGTTAACACTTATCATATCTCATAAACTACTGGGCGGAATTCAACCAAATTACAAATAAATTATCCTTGGGTGATCAAGATTTGAATTTGTTCATATGTACATAATTATGTCTCAGAAGATTATGATACATTTCTTGTTTAAAATCTTCTCTGAAACTAGGCGCTTTGTAGTGGTATGTAGCATCGCCTTATGGTCCTTTAGCCAAATAGTTAAACTGAGTCCCGCCACGAGGCTTTAATTTTTGTTTTATGGATTTTACGACAAAAACTATTTACAAATTTTCTTTATGAAACTACAAGCCCTGGGTCTTTGATATTTAGTATGTAGAATTATCTATTATTAAAGTCGGTTCGTTCCGTTAATACACCCACTAAAATTCACTTGGCCCACTATTGATGCGATGCGGTAATAAATGATTTAAGGTGTTAAATTTAGCGACGATCATTTCTACTGAAGCAATAAGTAACGTCGAAGATATTTAGATTTGTATTTTGTAACTTTTACATGTGGTATGTAGTTCAAAACTCAATCAGGTTACATAAATGGTATTTGATTTTGCTTCATTTTCTTCAAAATTTTGTTTACATTATTTCTTTATCATTTTTTATTTTCTTAATACTTATTTTATTCAACCAAGCAAAAAAGGCATATGAGAATAGCAAACATAATATCACAGATACTAATGTCGATGTTACTCCTGCTCAGGCACGTGCATTTTTCAAGGAAAGAAGAACTATTCTGGTTCATAAACCATTCGGATTTGTTATAGATAATTTGTTTTGCTTTGGACAAAATTCTGCGTCTTTCTCGTGTCTTGCATTATTGCTTTGAAAGCCCAAACTGGAATAAGACATGTAGATCTACATGTATTCATTTCAAAACAAACATCACTTCAATACATTCTCGTGCGCCGTATTGTAAACAAGTGTTATAATTTCGTTTAAAAAAAATGAAGTAAAAAGCTTACACCGAGATTTGAACCCTTGTCAATAGGTAGACACGCATACCATTACACCATCGGCCCTGGCTTTAAGCTATCGGTAACTAATGCTATACTAAGTCGTATGTATATTTGAATCTAAAATAATGTATACGAATATCTACGAACATTCTTCGAAACTTAATTTGACTTCGTATTCAGCTCATAAATAGTATTGCATAAAGGTTAGGATCAAGTCACTGTGTTCGCACTATAGCAACACGCTTTGGTCCTCTGCCGTTGTTCTTGTTCAAAAGTTGCCCGTGTATTATAAATTCATCCCACCCCGAGGCTCATTCTGTTTATAAAGACATTCATAGGAAAAAGGAAAAATATCTTCTTGAATAAAACAAATGGTCTAGGCTTTTGATGTTTGGTATGTAGCATTGCTGTATATCCCTATACCAAATTTGTTAAAAAAAATAGTGCTCTTTGGCTTTAAATTGGCATGCCCGGCGCTCAAAACTTGTTATATGGACTTAAAATAGGAAAACAATTAAATCTTTATATTTAAAACTACTTAAACTACAAAGACCTAACCCTTTTAGCTCGACTAATCGAAGATTGTGTATTCTGATTTATTCCCCTTTTTAGCCTAGATTTTGCATTTTAAAGATTTTTATTCAAACCATTCATTACTTCAAAACTACATACGTAATTCTTTTGAAACTTAACATATACCTTTGTCATTAACTCCAGCATCAGGTGCAACGATCTCCATAACTCTGTTTTGCATTTATAGTTATGCCCCCCCCCCCCCCACCCACCCGTGTATTTTAGGTTAAAGTTTATATTCATTAGTTCTATTTTTACTTCACAACTTCATAAGTTATTAACTTGAAACTTAGTTTATACCGTCGTAAGCAACTCCAGCATAAGTTGCGACAATTCCCACAACTCAGAGTTTTATTTCGACATAGTTAATGCCACTTTTAACTTAGACTTTGACAGTAGGTACACAAGTCATTTGACTTCAAAACTACATAGACTTTTCACTTGCAACTTGAAATATAACATTGTCATCAACTTCAGCATCTGGTGCAATAATTGCCATATCTCAGCTTTGTATTTATGCCCTGTCCACTTTAAAAAAAAAATGATGCACCAACTAAAACTCTTCGAATAGTCGAACATGCTGTCATATTCTGAGTTTTATTGTTTACAAAATAAATATTAAATGGATTGCAACGTGTCTTACACAATTTATTTCTCATACTGAGCTGGTATACCTCCTTCTTTTCTCTACACTTAGTTTTAAGTTGTCTCCATTCGTTTAAATAAATTTGGAGGCCTTCCTGTGAGTTTGTCAAACGGAATTTTCTATGAGCATAATAATTTCAATGCATCACATTCATACTGTCACCACGGCTTAACTTGTGCAATAATAGAGTTGCGTGAATTTGTTTTATGACGAACCTGTATGTAGTCTGCAGCTGTTTTATAGTGATACTATAAGTATCATTCCATTAAATTTTCACACATTCTAAATGGTAACCATCAGCGTGGTTATAAATGCAATGGGAACACGTAAGGCTAAAACAAATAATGAATTGTTTCTCAGGCACTTTTTCCAAAAAATCAGGAGAGGGCGAATGTTTTTTTTTATTAAAGTCTTTTTTTGTTTTTAAATTATCCTTCTGTTTTCTATTGGCACTATGTTATGGCTTATTAAAACAAGTAAATAAGTACATATTAAAGACAATTTTAAGTTTTAATAACAACATAAGCACCCCTTTTTATAAAATTGTAAACATAGATTTATTAATCACAAACGGTTATTTATGCGAGCTGACGTAAAAAGACAATCTATTTGAATGTTCATAATTACCATAAGTGCCTTCAAATTTATATGCCATCAGCATTAAAGTACTTCTATTTACAGAATTTAACTTTTCGTAATTCATATTTATGTAACTGTCAAAAATAGGAATTATATTTTCAACAAATCACCAATAATGTTTGGAAAGGAAAATTAACACTTGTCAATGCAGCTGGCATTTTTGTTTGTTTCCATATGAGTTATATTGAAACATATTTTCTTAAAAACATATGGAATGCTATTACACAAACATAAACATCTACGAAACAAAAGTTTTATCAACAAATAGACGATATTTATCAAGGTTCCCAATCGAATATGACTTTTTGTTTTATAATTACACAGTTTTTCACAATTTGTGTATATCCTATTTATATTATTAAATCAGACAGGAAGAAAGTTACTAGAAATACCAAAATCTCCACAAGGTTACTCTTCTTCCGCTATGTCAAAATGCGGATTTGTTTAATTTTAAGTCGCTATCCATGGAATCAAATTCAATACATTGTAATTTTAGTAATAGTTCTTATGAACGTGTGTATTCGTCCGAAATATGTTTCTTATTTACGAAAGGCATTGTTCAAAAGCACTTGGTACGAACAGAATCTACTATCATGTACTTGCTTGTTTACTCCAGAGTCATCACCATTTATCGCATACAGAAAATTTACTATAGCAAGGTCAATAATGCACAGATTTCAATGCGTAGATTTTGTATTTTGTTCGGTTGCATGTCCATTAGAAATACTTTCTGCAAAGTTTTATTTTTATTAACATATTTCTGGACTGGTCCTTTAAAACCGGGCGGATCGTCAAAAACAGTTAATACATTTTTGTGGGGCATTAAATCAAATTCGTGGTAAATCTATGGTAAATCAAAATCATCTGTATCATAGCCAAACTCAGTATTAAAAACTTCATCTGTGTTATCTGCATGTATGTAGTCGAACATGGTTTTAGTTCTGGCATTAAACCCACCCGCAAGGTCAATACAACAATCGGGGTACAAACAATCTAACTGTAATATTTTTTCATCAATATAGGCGATTCCGTTTGTATCATCCCTACGCTCACAGATTGGCAACACTTCTGGTGAGACAAAAGCAATATACAAAATGATATCAGATGAAATTGTAAAGCAACTAGCTTTTACATAATGTACCACAAAATCAATGTAACAAATTCGTGTAAATAAGCCTTCTTTAGCAAAATATTTTTTTACAAAAACTGAGATACCTCCGCTTTTTCTTAAAGCATTTCAATGTTTAGCTCTGACGTTATCAAAACAACAATATTCATTTTATGATTAGATAAACTGTCCGTTGACATCTCCCTATGTTTTTAATTAACCCACCATATGAAAGTCTGGTAATAAATTTAAAACAGAAAAAGTCTTTTACAGACTTTTTCAAACCGCACACATTCCACGTGCAAATGTTAATGTTGACATTCGGGCCTTGACCCATGTCCTAGTCAACCCCCGATTGAGAATCCGTCTCCGTATGGCTCTCCTGTCCCGCTCCATGGTCACGTAAAGAATCGCCGGAAAATCGATTCACATCCTGTTGACCACGTGGGTATCGATTTGCGTGGTGTGACCGCGATTCGCTTACACGCCAGACAGTATTAGTCGCTTCATTAAAATGTAAACGTTCAGTGTAGTCCTCGCGCACTGAAAACTGGGACTGAGAGTTTAGAGTTTGACGAGCCGTCCGCAGTACTGACTTTCTGTCCTTATACTTAGCAAATTTTCCAATAATAGGGCAGCTGTCCGACCTTCTGCTCCCAACCCTATGAGCCGACGCAATCTCAACATTATACATATCGGTCAGTCCAAGGGTACTGGAAATGAAGTTTCGCACTTTCAGTTCAGTTTTTCACCAGCTCTCACTAACATGCCATGCAATCCCGAGAAAACGTTAATTACTTCTGCGTGAGTGACCCTCGAGTCGATATAATTTTGATGACAAATTTGAGAGTTCATGCTTCATACTTATATGTTCTTGCCGTAACTGCTCATTCTAATTTTTCAAAATGTTCACCGAGTTACTAATATCGTTCATTTTACTGTATATAGAAGAACGATCAGTTTTCATTTCCGACCTCATTTCACGCAAAAAAGCCATTAGGCCATACCAATTTGATTCTATGTTTAGCGTCCTCGGGCTTGTAGGTTTTTGGATGCCTGAACGAAACATAAAACACCAATTTTGACAATGTGAAAAATCGAGTTGGAAAGCATATAAAAATTTGAAGTGTTTTTACCAATTTTTGGTAAAAATATTGTGCAACTAGTAAACTTACACTGTTGTTAAAGTAGATTCCCAATATGAAGATGATATATAATAGTTTTGCAGGTAAACATTTGTTTTAGCTTGTACCACTGCCATGAATGAGTTGTAAAAGAAAAAAAAGGACTCATTGCTTGTTTTCTCTTGCCTGGTTGGTAGGTTTTGAAAAATCATGGGGACATAGAATCATATTTGTATGACCTTACCTCAGATTCATTGTTCGTTGTGACGACGGAAGCTGTGGAGTTTCCGACTCCGACACTTCCGCAAAGGACAACATTCGCTGTTTCGTGGTTTTTGCCGGTCCGGGATTACGTTCCACATCCCCACCCGGTACTGTTAGCACAGGGTCTTTTACCAGAGGGTAGAGCAGGGCAACATTCTGACCAAGTTTAAATCTGATCTTATGATAAATGTGGGCTCTATGGGGTAATTTTTTTTATTTGACCTTCTGACTTAGTTTTTTAACCGACCTAACCCATATTTGAACTGTATCCGGATTTCATTAACGTTAACATTCTGACAAAGTTTCAACTTAATCAGAGAAAAACTGAAGTTGCTAGTTTGTAAACGTCACTTTAAACGTCGATGAACCAAGATTTATGACAACTGACCTAACGATCTAGTTTTTGACCGCAGGTAACTCATATTTTACTAGAGTCTAGAGTTAATAGAGGACACCATTCTGGCCAAGTTTCAACCTGATCTGATGATAAATGTGGGCTCTAGGGTGTAAACAAGATATTTTATGTAATTTGACCTAGTGGCCTAGTTTTTGATCCAACATGACCCAATGTCAGGAATAACCTACATTAACTGTGAACAATATTCTGGCAAGCTTTCATGGTGATCTTGGCCCATATCCACAAAGCTATTAGTTAAGTACATTTCTTAAAATGATAAAATTCCTTAAGTCTATTGCTTGTTCATTTAACGTTTCTTTTGCTTTAAATGTTTTTAATCTGATGAAGAATCCACAGATGCTTCGTTTATTTGCACATTAAAAATATAAATTATTGATTTTCACATGGAAAATTGTATCTGACTTTTTCAAATAAATATGAGTTAAGTTAATATTTCCCTAACGAGCTTTGCGGATATTGCCTCAGAAGAAAAATGTGACCTGTAGAGTGTAAAGTGTGGACGACGGCTAACGGACGCCTGACGTCGGAGAGTCTCCAGTGATCCTTATAGTTCATCTGGCAAGTTACGTGCCAGGTGAACTAAAATATAGGTTCAAATTGATTGGTGCTGTTTTATATGGCGGTTATTGCCGATTGCGTTAATTTTTGACACAGCTAATTCATAAGACCTTTTAAAACTAGAACATTTTCCACCGCAGAAATATTGCGCTATACAGTATGTAAATATGTTCTATGACCAGTTGTATGTAGAAACAGTTTTGACGCGTTTTTACAGGTTGCATTATTGACCTAATTTCCCCTCTCTAAATAGTGTAAAGCTTGTCTGAATAGATGCCTTTTTAGACTGTTGGCGAGAATCGACAGGAAATAGAAGGGTGTTCAACAGCATGTGCCCCTGGAACTACTTTTTAGCTCCCCGAGCACGAAGCACATTAGCAGAAGCCATCAATGGGATGGATTGGACCACAAACACTTGTAGTTATGGCTCCTTCCTTGTTTGTGGAAAAACATGCAAAACATTGTGCCTTTTCCAGCATGGATATTTCATTTTTCATAAAATCCTGATCAAACATGTTTTGTAAGACCATAAGATCTCAACAGATGTGCCAGATCAGGCCACACACACTGGAGTTATTGTCCCTTAATTTGGAAAATAAATGCAATAATAAATTTTATGCAAGACAGGGCCTTCATGTTCCCCCAATCTTGACCAAACTTGCACCATTTGTCTATGACCATAAGATCTAAAGCGAATTCAAATATAAGAAGGGTAGATAGCTGGCAAGCCAGCATGACATTTGCACAGCAGTCGCCATTATCTTTCCGAAATTACCTAAGAAAAGTTGGATACCAGGGTAGAGAAAATATACCCAGGTCCCTACTTGTTTATGACCATTCTTTTTTTATAATGAAGCAACGGCAAGCCAAGGGGCTAAAGAAATATGACAGTTAATCAGCTAGACAAACGATTTGACATTATGGCGTACATTTCCAATATTTGCTCCAGCCTGTCACAACAGTAAGATCTTCATCTTTGCCAATACTCAGGTGATCCCTTTGTTGTCCATCATGGCCCTCTTGTTTTACGCTGCGGGCCACTGATTGTTCTTCTTTCCAGCAGCTAAATATTATATGCATTTTTATCATTTAGTGTTTAGACAGTAATAGGAATCGTTATTTGAAAATCTGTAAATCACTGTGAAACTGTTTACAACTAGGTATGTTTAGTAGGTAGCCATGCCTTATCGTCCTGTTTAAAATTGCTTAAGTGATGCATTTGGTCTATGAAGTAGCGCTGGGGCCAGTAGAGCGTACACAAAAAGTATTGAATGATCAGTAAAGCCATTTAAAGTTTAATTAAGTTTTGAATGACACATTAAATATTACAACTAGAACGAAAACATACATACAATTAATATCAGATGTATTTTACTTTAAATTTTGAGTTTAATTTGTTGTTTATAGGAAAATGTTCTTTACATGTTATTATACACTTAATTTGCTGTTTTGTAACAATGAATTCAATTCCTTTATTTCGAGTTACCGCTTTACATGCGTACACTAGAGCTGCACTCTATATTTATATATAAGCATTATTTAGTTTTTCAGGTGCAAAGAAGCATTTTAGGAATACAAGGTCCCTCATAAGCACTGTTCAAGGAACAACTTGGAATTTAAGCTCTTTCAAGGATCTGTATAAAATATCTTTAACAAAGATATTCGGCACATGTGATAATTTTATCCGTCGTGTATCAGACTCGATCAGCATAGGGCACACAATACTCACATAATAAACTCATGCACTATTCGTCCTTACATATTATTATATACTTGTACGATGTTTTTTTTTCTGTTTGAAACAAAAAATTCCAACACAAAGAGTATTGCATAGTCAGTAAAGTCATGTAATTAAGATTTGAAAGACCAATACAAATATACATCTGGAATGAAAACATGTATACAATTTACACCTGATAAATTATCTTTAAGAATTTGAGTTTCACTGTCATCATTTATGGTTTAATAAGAAGATATGGAATACTCATAAAATTATCCTTCTTCAACGAAAACATACATACAATTTACATTAGATAATGTGTACATTAAGAATTAGAGTTTCCATTTGTGATTAAAAGTTATATGAAATTTACATGTTTATGAGCAATACATTTGCCGTTTAGCAACGACGAATACATTTCATTCGTTTCCACTTACCGCTTTTATAAGCGCAAACAAAAGGTTACACTTTCATTTATGCAAAAATGTACTTAACAAAGAAATGTACTTACAAAGAAACGTGAATGTACTTTTGTTTTTCTGATTCAGCAGTGACTTTCCCTTGGATATTTTGTTTTATTTTATTACATTATGCTTAAGATACAAAAGGGCACATTTAGTTTGCGTAAAAAACAACAACAAGTAACGTTTAATCATATGTATATTGAAATGTTAGGAGCATAGTATGATTTAAGTGTGGAATAGTATACGCTCGATCTTCAGCGCCTGTCCGGTTGTAGTATTGACAAATTAAGCAAGAATTGTCGGCATCGTCTCGTAAAATGTCATTGTTGTCTTAAATGGAAATAAATTAAAGTCGAGTATGTTTTCCCCTTTTTTATCTTATCAAAATGTTTTATTTTCAGCTTACGGAGCTCAAAACCTAGGCGTACACCGACGTTTAACAAACCAATAAATCAATATGGCCTGATAACGGGTGACTGCATTCAGTCCGATGCATTTTGTCGAAAGTGAAACGAGTGCATATATCGTCCATTGATTGTCAAAAGGGCCTATTAGCATTTGTGTAAAGAAGGCTGATAGGCAATTTTGGCTTTCAATGGACGGTATGTGTTTTTGTATATATTTTAAACATTAAAGGCAATGCGATCTAAATAAAACCTGCAAACGATCCAGTGTGCGTATTGCAAAAACATCTGAAGTGGATCTTAAAATGTGTTTTCTCTTAAGTTCATAATGTTAAATAATATATTAAAAAACAACATATGTTTAAATTTATGAATCGCTATACTGTTTAATACAAAATAGTTAATCCTGCAGGGGACAATTAATAATCAAAAACAACAGTATACTGTACACAATAAATGGAATGTTAACTTATACTTTTAAGGATAAGATATGTTTCGTTTCTGGAATACGACCCCAATAAATTTATAGCTATCAAATACGGACCCTTTCGGAATTGATTTACTGTTTTTAACCTACAGCGCCTACGCCTTCGCAATAGACACCAACAGGATGACCATCGAGCCAAAGCGGCCTGGAATATCGATTGGTCAGCGAGTCACCCTTAGCGCCACGGACATCAAGGAGATCCAGCTTCTGTACGACTGCGTGGCCCCGGACCCCAACGGACACACCCCCGACCCCTTCGTGACCGCCCCGCCCACCACTACCCAAGCACCTCCTACCGGATGTATGTACCTTTTTTTCTGAGTAGTGAAATGTTTTTAATATACCGGTACATAAGTAAGGTGAATTACTTAATATAATCTTTAAAACAAAATACGTATACATACTGAGTACATGAAGAATATTTTGTCCACATAATAGTCAGAGAGAAAAAAGATTTTAGGAAAAAATGACAAGCATGCATTTTTTCCAGCATGTCTTTATACTTAATACGACTGTTTAAGTTACATCACAGTTACATTTATCAGCCACTCGAGTCACCGCAATATTTTAAATATTTATTATAAGCGCATTCCAAATTAATATATTTGAATTTGATTAACAACCCATACTGAAGACGACCATGATGAGTCCAAACATGATTATGGTCATGAATTTACTTCTTTTCGACATACAGTGCTTTAATATATTTCGTAGCGGACGTCTGCAACTTCGACCGTGACCTGTGCACGTGGACTAACTCGAACGCCGACACGATGGACTGGCTACGTCACATGGGCTCCACCCCTACAGCCTCCACGGGGCCGCTTACGGACCACACCGGATCTACTTCTCGTAAGCAACTTTTTGCGCCGCTTAAACTGGGCGCGTTAACAGACATTTGATAATAATTCGTAAAAATGTCATTTCTTAAGATATGATGAAAATATAATTGTTATATGTTTGAGAGGAATATTTTCAGAAAGTTTTTTATTATTATTTCTACATTAGTTTTAGACCAACGTGCTGGGCCAAGACACCATAAGATGCCCATCGAAAACTACGAACTTGAAGTGGTACACCAGTTAACCTACCTTGGTTTCACCATCAGTGACAACCTGTCCTTAGATTCTGACATCAACAAACGCATCGGCAAAGCCGCAACAAGTCCAGGACGACTGTCCACTCGCGACTAGGAGAACCCCAAGCTGACCACTTCAACCGAGATGGCAGTATACAATGCCTGCATAGTTAGCACCCGGGAATGAATCATAGCCAACACACGACAAGCAAGATCAGAAGCTGAACAGTTTCGATGTCTTTGCCGCATACTTGGCACCAACTGGAACGACAAAGTGCCCAACGCCCATGTTCTTGCCAGCGCTGGCCTTCCCACTATGTATACGCTAATCAAACACGTTCAGTGTGAGAGGTGACTGCTGCGTCATCGGCAAAGCGCATGTCTCTAACGATGGACTCACGCACCTTGTATTTTGCTCTGATCTTACGATGTTGTAGAGTCCATCGTCTGATCGTGTGTGCATTTACACCCCTGCGGTTGAATTCCCAAAGGCATGTTTCAGAATAAGTGAAAATATTGATATTGCAGCATACCATGGAGTGGTCGGAGGCGCTATCAGCACTGTGGTACGAGCTGGTGAGAAGCACATGCCTTAGACTTATACGTCTGAGGATGACCATGTCGAGCTGGGGCCAGTGCTTGGATTGTGGCGCCATGACACTGTGTGTTGTGGCTTCGTCCTCAAATAGGAATAAGAGACAAAGCTTCAACAAGTTCTGCCGTTCTCGTTAATCTTGCCAACTCCAAAAAACCCATGCAGGAAGGCCAAGAGTCATGGTCTTCACCTACTCTGGCATGAAAGTCGCCAGACCCCTTGTTGGGTCAAGGTTATGGCATATGCGCTGATGTGTGTAACTGGTCCCTCAGAGGTATGAAGGCGGAGAGTCAGAAGGCGATCTAATCCCATGTCAAAAAGTGCAACCATCTTCAGGAAGGTGTTCCTGACTTCAAACCCTACTCCGTGCTCTCTGCGGTCCTCGGCGCTCTTTCCTTGCCAAAAGAAGGTGTAATCCTTCTCCTTCAGATATCCAGATTCTGGTAGGGTTGTTTCTTGCAGAGCGCCTATGTCTACCCTCAGTCTCCATTGCTCGTCGACCGCAGTCTTTCTTGCGTCACTGATAGTCTGGATGTCGTCTAGTCCAGTTGAGAGTCCATTTGACACGGTGCGGACGTTCAAACTGCCAAGTTTAAGAGCTGCACTCTTCTTATTGTTTGATCTTGGTGTGTTTTGCCTGGTGCAGAAGATGCCGTCTGCCTGTCGGATTTCCTTACCTCCATGCATACAATGAGGAAGACAGACAAAGGAGGGACAGCACCTTACTGGCTGGGGACTGTCCTGCTTAAGGAAGGCGGTAGCTGTCTAATGAGATGCGAATATTTCTCCCGCCATTGGAAGCAACCCCTGGCGCCACACTAAACGCCAATTGAGCATTGTAGCTTATAACCCGTAGAATGCTAGTTCCCTTGTTGTTTCGTCGCCGTGAAGCGAAGCTGGAGTGTCCTCTCCAGGGCGCAAGCCAAGGCCGGGTAGTATAGAGAACCAGTTATTGCCCGTGTAGGTCCACGACACTGATTGATCCAACGGAGCGGAAGGGCCGATGCAGTTCAGGACCAGCGCCTTGGATGGAGTTGCCAGAGCGAGATTGCATGTAACCTCAAACTGCCTATGGGACTCCAGCTCCAGATTTTTCCTTAAAGTTTACTCCTGAAACCATTTCCCCTAAGGGGATGTGAATTTTCCTTCTATGCATAAGGCAGGGGGTGCTGGGTAACATATACGTCGAGGAGTAAAATAAAATGGACAGAGAATACAAAGAAAATAAATATAACAGATGGAATGTCTTTACGGTATCCACGTTGTTTTCGTCTGCTTGTCCACCAATTTTCATTTACACCCGATTATTGGACTAAGATCACGTGAAAATTGGTGCCAGCAGGGAATTGATACGAGCTATGCTCGGACCAAGTCTAATCTTTGTGTGGAGGTTGTGTCACTTTTTGCATTATTTTTTCAGACTACTACCTATACTTGGAGGCTACCGGTCACGCCAACAAGGTGGCTCGACTCGACTCCAAGCTCTATCCGGGCGGCGACTACTGCGTCGACTTCTACGCTCACATGTATGGTGCCGGCACTGGTACCCTGTACCTCAATATAAAGGCTGGGTCACAACTGATCCACTTGAAGAGTTGGAGCGGAAGCCATGGTAACGTGTGGATGCACAATCAACTCAACGCTCACGTGCACACCAGTGCCGCTTTCAGCGTAAGTTGTGATTTTTTTTTTCAAAGTTTCATCTGGATTTTTTTCCAGTTTGAATCGTAGTACATGTTTATACCATGCCGGCTTTTAAAGTAAAGAGATGTTTCTCATTGTCACATATTAAGATCCTAAATACAATAAAAGAAACTGTTTCGTCATTAAACAACGGGCTCAGGAGGACCAGACGCTCTTCTGATCAAAGGGCTACTTTTAAGACCAACGCAACACTTAAACGATTTTAAACGGGACCAATAAGGCCTAAATAAAGGCTTTAGTCCTTCATGTCTTAGTAGTTTTGGACAAAATAATATTTTAGCTTTCTTTCATTTTTAAAGTCCATATAACAAAGATCGAGCTCCGTGGAGGCCGTTTCTTAGCTCACCTGAGCACAAAGCGCTTTTGTTATCGCCCGTTGTCCGTCGTCCGTGCGTGCGTGCGTCCGTCCGTCCGTCGTTAACTTTTCATTCAAACAACATCACCTCCTTAACCACTTGGCAGATTTTCACCAAACTTCACTGGAATGATCATTCGGTGTATCTCTTTCAAAGTTGTTCAAATCATTCCGGTCCGCTTCATATGCAAGTCAACAGAGCTAAAAATAGATTTAAAAAGTGAAAATTTAAAAAACGTCTCCTATGAAACCTATGTGACATCCTCTAGTGGTCCTCTGCAAAGACTGTAGTGTTCAAATTATGCCCATGTGGTCAAAACGGACCATGCACCAGGGGTCACATGGTTTATATAGAATATATAGCAAAATGACTTTAAAAATAGTCTCTTCTGAAACCGTAAGGCCCAGAGATTTCATATTTGGTATTATCATCCTATAGTGGTCATCTCCAAAGATTGTTCAAATTATGCCCCTGGGGATCAAAACGGGCCACGCCCTGGGGGTCGCATTGTTTATATAGAATATAATGCAAAACGACTTTTAAAAATCTTCTCCTCTGAAACCGCAAAAGCCCAGAGGTTTCTTTTTTTTTTTTTTATGTTTTTTTGGGGGATGAACAAGTTTATTTACCTCGTCCATAGGTATGCGCAGGTCGAGGCCATCCTTCTCTATACCGTACAGAAAATATGTTAGTAGCATTTGTATTCTTTATATATGTATAAGTACCAATTGAAATATTTTAAAAGCATAATATCTTATGAAAAATAATTTAAAAACATAATATCATATGATAAATAATATTAAATTGTTGACACAGAATGTCATATATTATAGAATACAAAAGAAGATGTGTACAATCTATTTTGCAAAAAGTGTAGACAGCAGAAAATCTAATATTTTATAGATATAAGTATTCTAGAGCAGCATGATATTACATAATTACAGACAAAATGAAGTGTATAATCTATGTTGCATTGCTTCACTAGTTTTGGGTAAATAAACATGTATTAATCTTGACAGCGAATGTTTAAATACACAAGGTATATACAAGGTATATAAAAAAAGAGTGGTTAGGCCACTGTGTATTGCAAGTATAGAGTCTTTCAAGTGTGCACAAATATGGTAAAAATATTGCATAGTTTGGGGTTTATTGTATCAGCAATCTTACAACTACCCAATTTTGGAATTCATTGTCACGGTACTTTGTATGTTTTTGAATTTCCCATGCTAATTGTATACTTTTCTTTAGCCCAGTAATGGTTGGGATTTTACATGATTTTTTACATATAAAGATGTATCTTTTAATTTCTAGAAATAAAATGTTTATAGGGTTCATTTTTTCATTAAAAATTCCAAGAAGTACGTCCTGACAGAACGTGTAGGCAAGTTGATATAATTTCAATTTATTACATTTTTAACATGGTTAATAACTGGTTGGATGTGTTCACATTCCCAGAAAAGATGAGTTAAAGTTTCCTCGTTTTTCTTACAAAAACAACATATGTTATCAGTTACAATTTTCATTTTACATAGCAGAGATTTAGTTCCTAAAATTCTATGTACAATTCTAGTCTGAAACCATTGTATATATGTATCTCTGGTTAATTTAAAGACAAAACTGTATGCATATTTCCAATCAATATCAATAAAGATTTCGTTCCATTTGATTTGACTGGAAGGTTTTTCATTATTGGCAATACATTTGTTATATACTGACTTGTTTTGTTTTTGCGTCAGAACAAGTTCACTTAAATAAAAAGAAATAAAAACACCATTAATATTTGGTTTATATATTTTATCAAAACCAGAGTTTCTAGTGAACTCTGAAACAGTTCTGTTTAGTCCTTCGTAAAATAAAACATTCAGGCGTTTACCAATACAAATCTCAATATCTTGTTTAGTCTTGAAATTTCCAGAGGTACATAATATGTCTCTTACAAATCGTATTCGTCTATCATACATATTTTTTCATAAATGCAATTTAAACCAATCTTAAAATGGTTATTATAGAATAATGGCATATTTAATACATCATCAAATTTACAAACTTTCAGTTTATTTATGTACATAATATAATATATACGGACATCTTTCCAAAAGTGGTTACCTATTCTGTTCACAATTTTCTGAACATAAGCACTCCCCATATTTAGCATTTTTTAACATCAAACATGGAATACACTAATTGAAAACTTTGACCTGTACATGTTACTATTTTCTTTATCCAAGTCAATTTCATATTTTTTTCAAATGAGTAAATATCAATCATATTAAGTCCTCCTTCTTCATAGGGTTTGATGAGAATATTGTGTTAAATTTTTATGAGTCCATCCTAGATGAAGTTACAAAAAGAGTCATGTATTTGTTTAATTTAATCCAGAGCTGGGGAGAGCAATAAATAATTGTGTGAAAAGGGGAAGTAATAAAGATTTTACTATGGTTAATTTTCCTAGTGGTGTAAGGTTTCTTTTTTTCCAAAAATGAATAACATTTTGTAAATTGATCAACTTGCTTGAAAAATTGAGGTCGATCATTTTTTCCAAATTTACATCAAATATAATGCCTAACACTTTTAAATTGGTTGTGACCCACACTAATTTGTACTTAGTTTTAATTGAGTATGTACTATATTTCTTGGAACCTATCCATATCAAATTTGTTTTGTCATAGTTAATTTTAAGTCCAGATTCTAGTGCAAAAACTTGTAATAAATCAATTGCAGTATTTAGTGAACTATCTGAGCCATCCAATAATAAAGAGGTGTCATCTGCAAATTGGGAAATTTTGTATTCGATGTTTTCAATTTTAATTCCTGTAATTTGTTTAGAATTCCTTATGTTAATTGCTAAAATTTCAGCACATAATATAAAGATATACGAACTGATTGGGTCACCCTGACGACAACCCCTTTCAATTTTAATGAAATCTGATAGAAACCATTGATGTGAATGGCTGTCATGGTGTTGTATAGGAAAAGAGAGATCCATTTTCTGAACATTGTACCAAAGTTAAAGTATACCAACGGTTTTTGTTTTCAATAAAATTAATGCCAATGTATCGAATGCCTTTTCGAAGTCTAATGTCATTAAAAGCCCTGGTATTTTGTTATCTTCTGTATATTTTAAGATATCATATAAAAGTCTTGTGTTTTCTACTATATATCTCCCCTTTATAAAACCAGTTTGATCTTTAGAAATAAGTTTGTCAAAAACTCTTTTTAGTCTATTAGCAATTGTACCTGAGGCTATTTTGTATACAACATTTAAAAGTGTTAAAGGTCTAAGATTCTTAAAATAATGTCTTGGTTTATTATCTTTTGGTATGCAGGTGATGATTCCTTGCTTTTGAGTGACTGACAAAGACCCTGAAGTAAAATCATGATTAAGACTTCTTAAAATAAAGCATTTCAAATATTTTCAGAAAACTTTGAAAAACTCTGTTGTAAAGGCATCTGAGCCCGGGCTTTTATCATGTTTCATATTTTGAGATTTCTTCCATTGTCAACAAGCCCTCTAATGTTTGAGATTGGTCATAGCTTAGTTTTACTGTTTCTGTTCTTTCAAGGTCATTAAAAATATTATAATTATATTGATTTTTCGCAGCCTTAGTATATAATGTCTTATAATAGTTAGCAGCTTCTGTTAAAATATCTTTTTGATCATATATTATCTGGCCGTTATCATTTACTATATAAGGTATTGTTTTACTCGATGCATATTGTTTTTCCCAATTGCAAAAGTATTTAGTGGGTTTTTCACCATCATCGATCCATTTGGCTCTTGATATTATAAATGATCCTTTCATTTTTATATTACGTAAATTTGAAAGCTCCTGTTGTAGTAAATCTAATTCTTCAATATTTGTTTCATTAAAATGTTTTTATAGAAGTTCAATTTGTTTGACAATAACATCTTCTCTTTCTTTCCTCTTTTGGGATTTATAAGATGAATAGGAAATTGTTTTGCCTCTGATCTCCATTAATAGGATTTCTAAAAATAGTTGGTCATTAATATTAAACTGGAGCATGTTATTATCAATGGTAGTTAATGATTCAGTGTTGTATACAGGTAAGCAATATTGTTCTTTAATTTCATCTATTTTTATTTTTATACACTTTAAATATTCTTCATCGTGTTATAAAGAATTGTTGAAATTCCAAAGTCCCTTTCCATGGTTTACTTCACAGAGATTTAAATCTAAAGTTATAACTGAATGATCGGATTTGTAGCTTGCTTTTATATTAGACTGTCTTATATGGTGTACAAGATTGCTAGTGACAAGGAAGAAATCTAGCCTGCCTTGCTGAAGAGTGTTTGGTTTTCTCCATGTATATTGGCTAGCATCACCATTCATTAGTCTAAAAGTTTTCTATCAAGTTTCTATCATTTATAACAGAAGATAACAGTTCCCTTGATTTCTTGTTGTTATCCAGGCTTCTATAATTAACATAGTCTAATTTTGAGTCTAGTACAAGATTGTAATCCCCACAAATAATATAATGGTCCTTTCCAAAAAAGTCTATTTTCAAAAAAAGCTCAGTGTAAAACATTGGTTTGTCATTATTGGGCTCATACAGGGTACATATAGTAAATCGTTTTGAATCAACTGTTAAATCTAAGAGTAAATAATACCAAACGTATCCTTTTCAGTTGTATGCACTTCAACTGTTATGGGTTTTTTTAAACAAAATACCTACACCTCTAGAGTTGGAAGTACCATGACTACAATAACAGTCCCCAACCCACTGTGTATATATTTGTTTTTCCATAGATGGGGTAAAATGACAATCCTGTAAACAATATACATGCGCTTTTTGTTTTTTTAAATAATCAAATACATCATTGCGTTTTTTACAATCATTAAGGCCGCAACACGTATAAGAAATAATCTTTAAGTCAACCATTGTTATAAAAGCTCAAATTTTTCATTTGGTATATCATAAAACAACACAACCCAATTATCAATATTCTCAAAATGTGACATATGATTCTTACTTGAATGCAGAGGTTTCATATTTGGTATATAACATTGTATAGTGGTCCTCTACAACGATTGTTCAAATTATGCCACTGGGGTCAAAACGGGCCACGCCCCGGGGGTCACATGGTTAATATAGAATATATAGCAAAATAAGGCAGGGGGTTTTGTGTTTGGTTGGTAACATTGTATAGTGGTCCTCTACAAAGATCGTTCAAATTATGCCCCTGTGATCAAAACTGGCCACGCCCCAGGGTCAAATGGTTTATATAGACTTAAAAAGCAAAATGACTTTAAAAATCTTCTCCTTTGAAACCGCAAGGCCCAGAGGTTTCATATTTGGTATGTAACATTGCATAGTGGTCCTCTTTAAAGATTGTTCAAATGATGCCCCTGTGAGCAAAACTGGCCACGCCCCGGGTTGATAGACTTAAATAGCAAAATAATTTTTAAAATCTTAAACTCTAAAACCGCCTGGCCCAGAGGCGTCATATTTGGTTTGTAACATTGTATGGTGGTCCTCTACAAAGATTGTTCAACTGATACCTCTGGGGTCAAAACTGGCCACACCCCGGAAGTCACATGGTTTATATAGACTTCAATAGCAAAATGACTTAAAAGTTTCATATTTGGAATGTAACCTTGTATAGTTGTCCTCTACAAAGATTGTTCAAATGGTGCCTATGGGGTCAAACTGGCCACGCCCCGGGGTCACATGGTTTATATAGGCTTGAATAGCAAATGACTTTAAACATCTTCTCCGCTAAAACCTCAAGGTCCAGAGGTTTTATAGTTGGTATACAACATTGTATAGTGGTCCTCTACAAAGATTGTTCAAATAATGCCACTGGCCACGCCCCGGGAGTGTCACATGGTTTATATAGACTTAAATAGCAAAATGACACACCCTGGGGTCATATGGTTTCTATAGACGGATATGGAAAGTGGGCTTTAAAAATCTTCTCCTCTGAAACCGCAAGGTCCAGAGGTTTCATATTTGGCTTGAAACATTGTTCACTACAAATATTGTTCAAATTATGCCCCTGTGGTAGAAAGTGGCCACATGGTTTATTTAAATTATAATTTTTCTCCTGAAAATGCAAGGCCCAAACTTTTATACTCAGGTAAGTGGTTTTGTGCCATTTGGCCCTCTGATTATAAGCCATTATGATGCCTTAAACTCAGGTGAGCGACATATGGCCATCGTGGCCCTCCTCTTGATATACCAATGGGACACTATTTTAACAATTTCGGTAATAATGCAGCACAGAAATTATAGTAGCGGTCGGTTACACATGGTTTTGAATATTTTTTATTTTGTCAAATGGTAATCATATGATAATGAATTTTGATTAGAACATTTCGTTGTCGCCGGATCATGTAAAAATTAATTGTTGAGTGTGGCATGATTAATTATTTTATTACTTCAAATGCCCATAATAATGATAATAATAATAATAATAATAATAATAATAATAATTTGCCCAGGGGCAACTTCATAACAATCTTGGATGAGGACCATGGTGTGACTCTTTATACGAAATAGAACAGCAGCATGCCTTGTAGTTGCAGTCAATAAGCATTTTGAATGTTTTAGTTTGCACAATAACTAAATATACCACAATTTGACAGCCGTTTGTCTCTGAGCTATGATCGTAACACACTATATATACATAAACCAGTCTGATTCGCCTACGCAAAAGTAAGTAGTGCTGTTTTGAATATCCTTTATTGTCAAATGGTAATCATTATGATAATGAATTTGATTACAACAGTTTCTTATCGCAGAATCATGTTAAGGTTATTTGTTGAGTGGGGCATGGTTAATATTTGTATTACTTCACTTGACCATGATAATAATACCAACGAACAAAATTGGAATTCGCAGTTTATCGGTAATAAAGCAGCACAGAAATTATCGATAGCGGTCGGTTACACTCCAGTAATCAAATCAGGAAACTACAATGGGTAGAATTTACACGCGTTCGATCCCCCATAGAAGCATTTCTATAAAAATAAAATATTATGTGAATAAGTTCCTTTATTCATTTTAAAACAGTACAAAACATTATTGCACAACATGTTTGCTAAAACGGTTGAAAGGCGAGTTACACAGTCTTTGCATTCATATAATGTTTTATATTCAGCATTGTCTTGTCTTGTCTTGTCATCATGCTTGCTTTTTTAAGGTTTACATTGAGTTTTGTTCAACTCCAAAGCTATTTATCTTCGACATTTAATATACTGTCTTCCACTGAGAGTGCTCGGTAATATATGACTGATAACGATATTGTTTCACTATATATGTATATTAGGAGAATGTGTGCTGGTTATGAAAATTAAGTGTCAGAATGTCCAAGAGGAATGCAATTAAAATAAAATATGATTGTAGCCAAAAACAAGATTATATGTTTGATAAAAACACATGCCCCCGGTTGGTGCTGGATAGCCCACTTCTTAGTTCAAATTATGTCAAGGTCAAGGTCAAAGTGAGGTTGGGTGATAGGGGTGGATTGGGGATGGTCATAAGCAACAACTGTGTAAGTATTCAAGTGATGTAGCAAGCGGTGTTGGCGCTAGACGAAACGGTAAAATCTAGTTAACCAAGAAACAGCCAATTTGAATTATTCCTAGTGCAAATTAGGTCAAGGTCAAGGTCAAAGTGAGGTTGGGTGATATGGGTGGATTGGGGATGGTCATAAGCTACAACTGTGTAAGTCTCTAAGTGTTGTAGCAAGTGGTGTTGGTACTAGACGAAACGGTAAAATCAAGTTAACCAAGAAACAGCCCATTTGAAATATTTTAAGTCTGTTTAGGTCACGGTCAATGTCAGAGTGAGGTTGGGTGATATCGGTGGATTGGGATCGGTCATAAGCAACACAGGTGCAAGTATCCAAGTGTTGTAGCAAGTGGTGTTGGTGCTAGACGAAACGGTAAAATCTAGTTAACCAAGAAACAGCCCATTTGAATTTTTTTAAGTGCAAATTAGGTCATGGTCGAGGTCAAAGTGAGGTTTGGTGATATGGGTGGATAGGGAATGGTCATAAGCAACAACTGTGTAAGAATCCAAGTGTTAGTAAACGGTCTTGGTGCTAGACAAAACGGTAAAATCTACTTAACCTTGTCAGGGACGGACGGATGGACGGACAGGACAAGCACTATATTATGCCTCCAGCTTAACATAGAAATATATTGGAAAAAAATCTTTCGTCACTGGCGAATAGACCTAAAATATGTTCGTAAAAAAGTCATATTAGTTATATTAAAAAAGTGTTTTATGAACATATTTATTTTAAACTTTTTTTCTTAATGTAGATTTTGATATTGTTTTTACAAATTTAACACATAGCAAATTATTTTCAAACGATAATCCTATTTTTTTATTTTCTACTTATTTACTAGACGGATTTCGTTGGAATTTTAAAGATAGTATATAATGGCCATTAACAGGAATAAATATGTATTTGCGGCTAAACATTGCAGTTTAAATTATCAGTAATTGTCTGTTTGCCGTTGTTGATGAGTTCTATCGATTAAAAGAAAAAATACATCGGAAAACGACGCCGGGTTTCGGCACTGATCGATTGCAATCGCCGAAGCGGCTATTTAGATTATTGGATTCCCAGTATTACACGAGAGAAACGCTTATTCTTCTATATGACTGTGGCTCATCATGTTCCTTTCCCGACTGAATATTTTATATTTTTAATTGAAATTAGTTTTGACAGGCCTTGTATCTTTATTTCGTACAGAGTATTAAGCTGCTGTTATTGACTTTGTCTTGTTTTCACACCTTTAACATTTTAATTAGTGGCGTACGTTTTACAATGGACCTCAATTCATCAACTACTCATTTGACAACAGATACATTTCAAAACGGCATGCTTGAGAGACATTTACATAACAACACAATGGCTATAGGTTGTTTAAAATCTGAGGCAATATATATTTAACGCCCCATTTTTGAAGATTATAAATCGCAAAGCATTGTCTCTGTTCAAGTTATAAGTTGCTCGCAGAATTGCTGTTGCTTATTTATAATTAACTTTGTCATAATATTAATAATAATAATAATAATAATAAATAATTTAATAATAATAATAATAATAAAGAACAAAATTGAAATCGCAATTTACCGGTAATATCGGGGAGGGACTATGTTTGGTAAGTATCATTGGCTTTTGGTAAAGGACCAAACGCCCATGATACTTACCCAATACCGAAGACCAAGTGCCTGTAGTTTCAGACAAGAAGATGTTTAAATATGTTTTTTTCTGAAAGCCATAAAACAATTATTAAAGCCCGAGCGCAGGACCATTGTTTAATCCAGGAGTATCACTTTTGTAAAGGTCCATACAGCGATGTTACATAGCAATTATCAAATTCCTCGGCCTTGGCGTTTCAGACTATAATTTAAAAGTTTTGTTAAAAAAAAAAAAAAATTAGAACCTGTGACCTAATTATAATGGCCAGATCCACATGAACGATGATTTCTGTGTAATTTAGTTGAACTTTAACAGTAGTTTATGAAGAGATGTTTATTGCGTTAACGGACGCACTGACGCTGACTCACGGAGACACGCACACACTATACATCGCATAAGCTCCCTGGTCTTTGGTCATTAGAGCAAAAAACTAGTCAATAGGCGTTTTACAACACTATTTCTTTACTTTTCGTCCATTTTAAATCGAATTTTATGGTTCGGTTTGTTTTTATTTATTCCATACATCATGTCTGTGGTAAGATCGTACACGCAATCTTTAACTTGAATGGATACCGTTTCAGTTCGAATTCGAGGGTCACACCACAAGTAACGACCACGGTGACATCGCTATCGATGACATCACCATCCATCCAGGAAACTGCTAGCCGGAACGTGACTGTACTCAATGACTCTAATAAAGTTAAGCCACACGACACGTATTTAATGTATTTATTAAGGAGGCACTAAACGTCATATTTAGCCAATATATTTGTCCATCAAAACGACCATTGTGAATGAAAATTCTATGTACAGGATTCAAAGCGGCCACGTGGAGAAAGTTGTCTTTGAATAGAGCAAAGTTGCCCTCCCATAAACGGCCGAGTTGGTGTATACGTGTGGGTCATGTATTATTGCCGCTAATGTAAATTTATCAAAGCCGAGTTTCCATGTAAAAGATTTTGAACGTAAGGCTGGTTGCAAAATTAACTAATGAGGGGTAGGGCCTATACATATATACTTATATATAGTAGCAGTATTCAAATTAAAATTCTACACGAGATAACATGACACTCTGGTTTCCACTCATCAGTTTATACTTGACTTCAACTACAATTATACGGGTTTTGTATGTGGTCATTGAAATATATTTAAGAATTGAATTTAATTGTGGTTGCGTTCATGCGATTATGAACGCAATGGTCAAACAGGCAATACCATTATCGGAACAAAGAAGTACCGCCCCATGTAACTGAATTACACAAAATAGAATGCAAACTACGATTAACAAAATAGTTCCCTACAAAAAATTCTTTTTCTTTCCTTCCTTTACCTTCAATTTCCTGCGACAAATGGAATTTAACGTGAACATAACAGTTTTATTTTCCTTGCATAAATACATTTCAGAAAAAATGAGTATATGTTATTGGATTTTATTGTCACAATTTTTGTGTAGGCCTAAAGTAGGATTGTAACTGAATAAATCATATCGCTACAAAACTAAAACAAGAAGGCCATAATAACCCAAAGCGCTCACCTGAGAATTGGTACAGATGAAGATCATACTGTTGTGACAGGTTTGAAAATTAAGGTATCTGAACACTATGCAAAGGGAAAAAGGATCGATTTGATTTAAAACATCGGTTAGTGCAATGGGCTAACTAAAGTACGAGTTGGGTAGTGGATGTGCGGTGTTTGTGCTAATGGTTCTCAAATCATTTCTCAATATTCTCACCTTACCCTTTTTCATTAAGTCAGTGCCAATTCTGGAAAACGCAAAAACAGTAGATTTTGATGTCTTTTTTACATACAGTTTTGGAGAACTAGTTGTAATGCGATAATTGCAATGGCTGTGCTATAAGGTCAAGTTTTGCTTTTTCTTTGATAATTTTCTGTCTAATGATGATAAATGATGTTAATGTAGGCACTGAAGCCATAAATGTTGCATGTACATATAACTGCATGCAAGTTTTTCAACACACAAGGGGCAATAACTCCGGTGTTTCTGGCCGAAACATGCTTATATTCGACTTCACCTGTAATCTTACGTTCATAGACAAACTGTGCACAATTGTTAAAGATTGGATGAAAAATGAAGTCTCTATTCTGAATAATGTCAATTTTTGTATATTTTTTCACAAAGGGCTATAAATCCGATGTTTTTGGTGAGATTTTGCTTAAATTTGACTTCACCTTTAATTTTGTGGTCATTGACAAACTGTGCAAGATTAGTATAGATTGGATGAAATATGAAGTCTCTATCCTGAATAATGTCCATTTTGTATATTTTTTTCTCAAACAAAGGGCAATAACTCCGGTGATTCTGGCCCGATTTTGTTTATATTCAACTTGACCTATGTTCTTAAGATTGATGAAGATTGGATGAAAAATGAAGTCTCTATCCCGAAAAATGTCCATTGTTGCATTTTTTTCACAAAGAAAGGACAATAACTCCGGTGTTTCTGGTCCGATCTTGGTTATATTCGACTTCATCTGTAATCTCATGGTCATAGACAAACTTTGCAAGATTGGTGAATTTGGGATGAAAACTGAAGTATCTATCCTGAATAATGTTTATTTTTGGTATATTTTTTCATAAACAAAGGGCAATAACTCCGGATTTTGAAACACAATCTGGCCATTTTTGGTGTCTGCTGAGATCTGATGGTCACTGATAAACTGTGAACGTCTGGTTCAGATTGGATGGAAAATAAAGTCTATATGTTGGAAAAGGCATTTTTTCACTTTTTTGCATTAAAAGGGGGAATAACTCTAGTGTTACTGGTGTGATCTGGCCCAATAACAATCCCGTCCGAGAGTGTAAGGTCATACACAAATTGTGCAAGTTTGGTTAAGATTGAATGAAAAGTTAAGTCTCCAGCGTGAGAAAGAAACAAATTGTTGACGCCACTTCGTGCTCAGGTGAGCTAAAAGGTAACTTGACAGCACTTCGTGCTTAGGTGAGCTAAAAAGTAACTAAACAGCAAACAGTAAAAAATACTTGTGACATCAAGGAGAACTGCTATTTCGGCCGATTTAGCCAACAAGCACCAAATATTATTAAAGCTTTAGTATAATATCCTTGTGAGAGGTGCTTTTCTTGTAAGGCTACAGTAACGTCACACCATGAACACTTCTAGACCACAGTATCTCTGCCACTTTAAAATCACACAATTTCTACTTACAGTAGCAGATCCTGGATAACCCTGCTGAATTATTTACATAACAGATGAAGAAGTATTTTAAGTAAATGCTGAACATTAAATTAATCCGACTCTGAAAATTTCACACAAGAATTTCAGACTCCGCGAAACCTCTAAATCAGCTGTCAGACATAATGATTTAAAAAGTATACACCACATGATGAAAACATGATATACACTGTTAAATAACTGATGATTATTTATTTATTTGGCATAACATAATGCATACAGTTAATTGTTGCAATAATTATTCCTTTATTTATTAAACAAAAGTCTAACTAGCATTAAATATGTATAAGGTGTGTGATCAGTTTTTGTCAGACATGTCTGACTGTCTGACAGGTTTCGCGTTGTCTGGAAATTTTTCATCATGAATCCACACATACATTACAGTAGACTATACTATCTTAGCCAGGTTCGATGATCAAACAAATCGCCAAGGAACTTATAGCCCTTGATCTACCTAAAATAGGCCTTTTTAGCTTTCTATGTCCAACAGTTGTCATCCGATCTTCACCAAACTTTTTATGTCCGGTCTGGTCTGATGCTTTTTTCAGTGAGTTATTGCCATCAGAAATATGACATTTTCCGCACAAGATCTCAGGAACTAATAACTTTCTTTCAATGAAACTTCACATACAGCAACCCTACCGAGACGGCATACGCATATTTCTAGGCCATTCCTGTCTGATGATTTTCAAGTTATTTAACTTTTATACAAGGCTTGTCACAGGATGTGACATATGCCCCCGAAGCATATGCTTGTCAGAGGAAGGCAAAACAATGTCAGAGTACAATATTATGCCCTGGACAAATATCTTGACATTTCAGCAACACAGCTGTTTGTTGTTGTGACACACTGCCTCATAATGATCTTGATTCCCACCAATTTATTACATTCCTTAAATGTTGGCAAAAATTATGCTTCCTACAAAAAGTTCATTCTAATATTTGACCTTTTAAGTGAAGTGTAATCGTGGACCCACAGACCTTGACCGAGGAGCATGTAAGTGGTATGTGACACATCATCTGGTCATGGGAAAAAAATAATCTGAAGTAATACTAAAATCCTTCAAGGATTTTGGAAGTTATAGAGCAGAAAGAAAATTCCTTGACATCTGACCTTGAATTGTGAACTTGATCTTTGACTGACGACCATGTGAGTTGTACACGACACATCGCCTGGTCACGGAAAATAATAATCTGAAGTAATATTAAAATCCTTC
The DNA here is from genome assembly GCA_027627225.1 of Congeria kusceri. NCBI lineage: Eukaryota > Metazoa > Mollusca > Bivalvia > Myida > Dreissenidae > Congeria > Congeria kusceri. The sequence goes on along the minus strand of CM051031.1, from coordinate 49,465,869 downwards.
CAAACGTTAAGAAGTTATGGTGGAGAAACAGAAATCCTTGACCTTTGACCTTGAATTGTGACCTTGACCTTTGACAGACGAGCATGGGAGTTGTATGCGGCACATTGTCTGGTCAAAGAGAATAATAATCTGAAGTAACATTTAAATCCCTCCAGACGTTTAGAAGTAATGAAGTGGAAACAAAAATAATTGACCTTTGACCTTGAATTGTGACCTTGACTTTTGACTGACCATCATGGGAGTTGTACTCGACAAATAGTCTGGTCATGGGGAATAATAATCTGAAGTTATATTAAAATCCTTCCAGGCGTTAAGAAGTTAGAGAGCGGAAACAAAACTTCATGACCTTTGACCTTAAATTGTGACCTTGACCTTTGACCGACGAGCATGAGACTTGTACGCGACACATCGTCTGCTCATGGGGAATAATAATCTAAAGTTATATTAAATTCCATCTAGGCGTTTAGAAGTTACAGAGCGGAAACAAACATTCATGACGTTTGACCTTAAACTGGACCTTGACCTTTCACCGACGAGCATGGGAGTTGTACGCGACACATCATCTAGTCATGGGGAATAATAATCTGAAATTATATAAAAATCCATCCAGGCATTAAACAGTTACAGAGCGGAAACGAAGTCTGGACGGACGGGCCCACCCTCCCACCCGCGCAACCACTCACAGACGGACTACTATATGCCCTCCTTCGAGTCATAATGAACCACAGGGCCCAAAGCGCTCAGCTGAGTACTGGCAATGACAGAGATCAGCTAAATGTCATCACCTACAAAATGACCTAAATCAGACAACCTGATCTGGCCATTCGACAGGTGCAATACAGATGCCTGTCCGGCCTTCTTCTATAGCTAACCTGGCAATCTACAGACAATATACAGTCTCATGCCTGCCCGGCCTACTTCTGTTATTTACCTGGCCATTAAATGGCGCAATACAGATGTATTTATGGTCGAAACTATTGGGACCAAGACGAACCACAAACAAACGATCATATGTTTACCGTGCACAATCACACTTTCATTACACAAAGGTTGACATCCAATCTTTGCAATGGCACATTTTTTAGGTTCAAACATACAGCTAAATTCCATGTACTGTGCTTTATTCTTTGTTCAACAAAACAATAATTAAAACAGTCACAAAAGACATCAATACAAGACAACAGTCAGCAGTATGTACATCATCGATTAGGACTATTCAATCAAAAAGACCATTGTACTTGATGTATTTCCATTTTAATTGTGTTTTAGGTCTTGTAAATGATATTTAGCTCACTGGTAAACAACTCAAATACCAAAACTAATTAACCGGTTGCTGAAATACTATCTGCTGCCATCCCAAATGAAAAATGAAGTCTCTATCCTGAACGTTGTCCATTTTTTGCTTACTTTTTCACAAACAAATGGGCAAATAACTTTGTTCTTTATACCCTAATCAGCGCAAAACCTTGGTTTATTATGAGATCTTATGGTCATACACAAGCAGTGCAAGTATTATCAAGATTAGATGAAAATTGAAGTTTCTATGTCACACAAGGTCCAATGTTTTGCAAAGTTTCTCACAAAGAAGGGGAAATAACTCCAGTGTTCCTGGTTCTATCTGGCCCATCATTGCACCTTGATCCAATATTTTGGTCATACACAAACTGTGCAAGTTTAGTCAACAAGGAATGAAAAGTTAATTCACTATGGAGACTGAAAGCCAATTTTTCACAAATTATGATTTTTTTTCACAAACAAGGGGTCATAACTCTGGTCTTTCTTGTCTGATCTGTTACATATCGGGAATTGGTTGAGACCTTATGGTCAAACACAAACAGTGCAAGTTGGTCAAGATTAGGCAATAAATGAAGACTCTATATACCATATTGTCCATTTTTTCACACAAACAAGGGGCAATATTTCATGTGTTTGTAGCCCAATCTAGGCCATTTTATTGATTATTTTGAAATATTCGGTTCATGCACATGCTGTGCAAGTTTGGTCAAATTCAGACGAAAAATGAAGTTTGTATGTTCGACAAAGTCCAGTTTGCAGATTTTCTCATGAAAAAGGGGCAATAACTATGGTGTTCATGATCTGATTTGGCCCATTATCTATCCGATTTTATTGTCATACACACACTGCAAGTTTGGTAAATATTTAATGAAAGTGAAGTTTGTATCACGTCCACATGCCCAATTGTTCCGATGCACTACGGACGACGGACGACGCAGGACAGTCCCCCTATACCAATAGCTAATCGAGCATGATGTGCTCAGGTGAGATGAAAAATGTAATGAAAGTGATGCACGGGAAGTCACTTTTATTTGTTGAACTATAAATAAAAGTCCCCAAACTACAAGCCCTGACTTATATATACCATACAAGCCGCAAGTAGCAAGATGCACTCTAAATAGTGTAAAAATATTTCCCAATTAAGGAGAAAATGTAAAACAGTGGAGAAGAATTTTGCAATTAAGGAGAAATAATAAATCAGCTTCAAAAATCATGTAAGATAATTACTTGAGTTTCCAAAATCCCAAATTCAAATGTAAAAGTCAGTCCAAACGTTACATGATTAAATGATACTGAATAAGTTACTAACTAAACAGTCCACAAACTACAGAAAATAATTAACCCTTTCATGGACTAGATCACATGATCTAAATCCTATATTCTGATTGCTTGTTTACAACACGAATTCTAGCTGTTGATTATTGTTTAAATCTTTTTCCTGACTGGATGCCCAGACAGACAGTGGAAACTGTTATTGCTGCACACACAGCCAAAATATAGGTCAGACGAAGGCTATCAATGTGTAATGATGCTGATCTCAAATAGAAGTATCATGTTGACTCAGAGTGATGTAGTGATTTTACTGATAAGCAGAATCCACTATCTGGGTTATATCTGTGAATGAGCTACAAAGGGAAATAACACATGTCTGGCAATTATCTTCCTGATACTTCATTTACCTCCCTTTACCAGGTGAGTTATTCGGGAATAAATGTATTTGGAACCAAAAAAGGGACAATAACTCTGGTGTTCCTGGTCCGATCGGGCCCATTTTCGAACCCGTCCAAGGCTTTATGGTTATACACAAACTGTGCAAGTTTGGTTAAGATTGAATAAAAAAATGTAGTCTTTATCGCGATAACGGGCCAAATTGTTGACGGCATACGGACGACGGACTACGGACGACGCCGGAGAGGTCCCCTATACCAATAGCTCACCGAGCACTTCCAGTTCAGGTGAGCTAAAAATATTTTTGTTTCCGCGCCAGATCTGAGGAACTAACAACTCCAATTTAATGAACTTTATATGCAGCATCCCTACCAAGAGGATATGCACAAACTGTCAGGTCGTTGCGGTTGGATGATTTTTTGGAAGTTATTGCCCTTAAATTTTTTAATTTGGGTCTCCTTAAATACTTTTTACTTGTATACATCACTTATATAATATTTGATTTACTATTTAAAATTACAGTTTACATTGTAATGTAGGATAAATAGATAAAGGATTGCAAGGATTTGTCTTTGTAATTTTCTGCAATACTTTTAATGGTAGATTAAATCTAAAGGGAACAACTGTGTACATACTGGGTTTAACGCCACTAAATATATGTTTGATTTCATTCATAATTTATTTATATTAATAGGATATTAAATTCATTCTTGTGTAGCATTTGCAGCTGGAAATGCATTTAGATAAGCAAAATATTATGAGAGGTATTCGTACAAGATTGTATTAAAGATATCTACAAAAATGAAATAAAGTTGTTTTTATAAAGCAAAACGTCCTCTAGTTAATATATTGATTTTCATGTCAGATTTAGTCACCTATGTGACACTGAAAAAAAAAAAACAGAAGCTGGAAATGAGTGCTAACTCAACCAATAATTTAAAAATTAAAAAAAGCAGTACCATTTAGTACCATTTACCGCTTCCATGTTCGAGTCCAAAAATCTCGGTTCCACGTGAGTCGATTTCGGTGGATTTTTCTGTGGTAGTCGGGGACATAACATAGAGTGTAAAACACTTAAAATGCTTTTGAGCAGGCGCGTAGCTGGGCTTACGCACTTACGCACGCACGTGCGTAAAATTATTAAAATAACAGCGAAAAGAAATTTAAAAAAACGCCAAATATGTAATGCAAATCATTGCCTAAGGGGGGTTATGGGTATTAAACATCGACATATGAGGAAAAACAAACAAAAACACAATACAGCGGTCGTAAAAATTTGCGTTTGCCTGAAATTTTATAGTTGTGTATTACATTAACATAGATCTACTTCCACTTTCATATTGTTGCGATCTGATCGTTTTAATACTTTAATTCATGGCAGACAATATAAAGCAGGGACTGGGAGTTCCATATTTAGAATGTTGTTTATACTTAAGGTCGGGACGCCGTGTACATTCGCACAACACAGACCGAAGGACCCCGTCAATAAACATCACTCAATCACAGATGAGGCATGTCGTAGCACAACTAAACAATTCACAAATGCATGTAAGTGGTATATTTCGTTCTAGCATAACAAGTTAGGCCCTGTGCAAATATTGAGCTACTTTTTATATGGGCAAAATTGGCGGGGCCTAACCGGGGAAAGACCAATTCTGTGTTGGAAATTTCTCCCTATATGTCTATAGATTAGCGACTGGATTTTCGTAGCTACTTTCACGCGCTGAAATGGCATGGTTAGCATTAATATTTCTTAATAAAATTTACATACCTGCAAAGAGAATTTATTCCTCAATAATGTTTAATAAATATTTGTACGATAGCACTTCCATTTTGGATGCAACACCAATTTAAACCTACACACTATTGCATTTTCAACAAATCTCGCTGTCCTCCACTGTGTAAACTTTAATCGATATTCTGCTACACTGAAACGATTGCGTCATTTCGATTGGTCATTCAATTCTATCATTCATCATCCGATTGGTTGAAGCATATTTGAAGCGCTAAACAAGGCATGGTAAACATGGTGGACTGTACATGAATATATTCGCAAGTTTACATCGGAATTTAACGCATATTCTAGGTAAATTTCTGCACATGTTAAGCAGTTTAGGTGTTGTTTAAGTAAAATACGTTGATTTATAACTGTATTGTCGCAAATAATAGAAATTAATGAAAATTTAAACTTTTAGATTTCCACCGCATAAATGGTCTTTCGGCGATGAGACTTTCCAGCGAATTTAGCCCTATATAAAAAGAAGCACTAAATTCGCAGCACGTCTCATGAATTAGACTATATTTCGTTCGCCCTGGGTATTAAAAGTGCACAATTTATTGGATTAGTTAGGTTTGTCTGACCATCGGACTATGCATAATGTCCAGCTGTCCAATAGAGATTAGCATTCAAGAATGGGGACGCCATGTACACTCGCACAACACAGACCGAAGCAACCCGTCAATAAACATCACTCAATAACCGATGAGGCATGTCGTAGCACAACCAAACAATTCAAAAATACATGTTAGTGACATATTTCATTCGCTCTGGGTATCAAAAGTGTGCAATTTATTGGATTAATTAGGTTTGTCTGACCAGCTTTTTAAATTCCAGAATATATAAGAAAGATATTACATTTGAACAATACTAAACTAGTATTCCTTATTACCTAGCGTCTTATTTTTTTTAATTTAGATGCGCTAGGCATTAACTAGCAACTGAAAAAGAGCGTGCTATAATACTATAATATAGATCGTTATAAGTACCTTGTGTAATACGCGCATCAGTACCTTGCGTAATACCGCCATCAGTACCTTGTGTAATACCCCCGTCAGTACCTTGTGTAATACCCCCTTCAGTACCTTGTGTAATACCCCCGTCACACCAGACTGGTATCCAAACAGCGACCCAAACAGTCATTTGTTTTGGAAAACGCAGATAGTCGCATTAAGAACGCCAATATTTGTTGTTTAAAAATGCCAAACTCCGTCCCACCGGGGTCCATCGGTCTGTGTTGTGCGAGTGTACACGGCGTCCCCACCACGACCTTATTACGTCTTTTGCGTTTTTATTGCGTTTACATTGCGTCCCTTCGGCGTCCACATGGCGATCATCGGCGACCATGGCGGTCGCACGGCGACTGCAACGGCACTGCGACTATACAGTCAATAACCGATGAGGCATGTCTACGATAATTTATATAAAATCATCCGAAAGACTGATCCATATTATTGTTGTGTATTACCACTAACGATATCACATAGTGCGTAATCTAGATTTAGGTCCAGTTACGCGCCTGCTTTTGAGTCAATTATTTCCTTTTTGTATTTCTGACCACAGGGTCCCTGGACTAAAAGAAGTGGTGCTCTCTTCCATGTCAATGCCTACAAGTAGAGTTTCTAAGCGTGTCTACATCTGGTTCTCTCACACTAAAACTAGGAAAAACAGGTTATCCTTGTGCCATTGTCATTAATGAAACATCAATTCTATTAATGAATCACTACAATGTCAGAAGGCAATATCCAGAAAAGTTATTCACTTTTAAATTCCACAAATTAGGGCATTTTGCATCTATTATGCAACATTTAGCATCCTCGTCGCCATGTTTTATGTCCGCGTGTAGTAGGGTTACAAACATAAGACGGTTGAACGGTTAAGCACTTTTATTATTGTTCTAATTACATGGTGTATACAACACTAATAATGCTACTATTAAACTGTTAAGCCTCTAGCCCTATCAGAGAGGGCCAGTGAGTAATTAACATAAAGAGGCTCTGCTGTGAGTTGCATACAGCTACACTACAAATCTAATCGATTTACTTAAAACCCTTGGACAAACAACCTTGAACAAACAGAAAGGCGGGGCGTTAAATGTCTAATGGTTAAATATTCGTGAGTTCATAAGTTTGCTAGCCTATCACCCACGGTCTGATCAAAAAGCATAGCGTTTTTGAGGTTCCGACGATGTGTCGAGTATTGATTTCATTTTTCAGTGTGTGTTTTTGTGGTACTTCATATACCGCTTGCGTTATACTTCGTATACCTTATTATGATCTTGTACTAGTACGTATTTCATACTACTTCTACAACAACAACAACTACTACTACTACTGCTACTACTACTTCTGTTACAAAAACTACTACTACTACCACTGCTACTACTACTACTACTACTACTACTACTACTACTACTACTACTACTACTACTACTACTACTACTACTACCACCACCACCACACTACTACTACTACAACTACTACTACTACTACTACTACTTATACCACTACTTCAGCTATAACTACTTCTACTACTACTACTGCTACTTATGCTACTTCTATTACTACCACCATCAGTACTTACTACTAATACCTCCACTATTGCTACAACTACTACTTCTGCTGCTACTAATAATATCATAACTACAACCGCCACTATTAACTACAACTACAACACCTAGTATAACTACTTCCAGTACTACTACAACTATCATCACCACTACTTACTGCTACTACTACATACCACTACTACCACCACTACTACTACTACTACTACAACTACTACCGCTACTACTGCTACTACCACTACTGCTACTACCACTACTACTGCTGCCACCACTACCACTACTTCTACTACTACTACTACTGCTACTAATACTACTGCTACTAATACTACTACTATTACAACCACCACCACTACTTAATACTTATACCTCCATTGTTATTACCACTACTACTTCTGCTGCTTCTAATAATATTAGAAGTACCACCACCTCTGCTTACTACAACTACTACTACCACCACGACTTACTACAACTACAACTACTACAACAACTTCTACTAGTACTTCCACTACTACATGTACTATTATTACTACTACTACTACTACTACTACTACTACTACTACTACTACTACTACTACTATTACTACCACCACGATTACTGACTACTAATACCTCCCCTACTACTACTACTACTACTACTACTACTACTACTACTACTACTACTACTACTACTACTATTACTACTACTACTACTACTACTACTACTACTACTAATAATAATAATAATAATAATAATAAAACTACTACTACTTGTGCTGCTACTGCTACAGCTAATATTATTATTACTACTAGCATCACTATCCACTACTTCTACCTCCACTACGAGTATAACTACTACTTCTGCTGCTACTACTACTACAACTACTGCTACTACTTGTACTACTACTACTACTACTACTACTACTACTACTACTACTACTACTACTACTACTACTACTACTACTACTACTAGTACTACTACTACTACTACTACTACTAAAACTTACTATAACTACGGCTACTACTTCTACTCTTACTATTTCTTCTACTACTACTACAACTACTACTTCTACTTCTATCACCACCACCATAACTTACTTCTTCTACCTCCACCAATCCTACTACTTTTTCTGCTGCTAATACCATATTTTACGCCAAATAATTATACTACTAACATTTCTGCTCCAGATGCTACTAGTACTACTACTTCTAGTACTTCTACAACTACCACCACCACTATTTACTACTACTACTACATTCCACTACTACCACCACTACTACTACTACTAATACTACTACTACTACTACTACTACTACTACTACTACTACTACTGCTACTACTACTTCTACTACCACTACTAGTAGCCTACTACCAATACTACCACTACTACTGTTACTACCACAACTGCTACTACCACTACTACTGCTGGCACCACTACTACAACTTCCACTACTACCGCCACTACTTACTACAACTACATATACAATTACCACCACCACTACTTTCTACTACTACTTCTACTACTACTACTACAACTACTACTACTACTACTACTACTACTACTACTTCTACTACCACTACTAGTAGCCTACTACTACTACTACTACCACATATTACTGTTACTACCACTACTGCTACTACCACTACTACTGCTGCCATCACTACTACTACTACCACTACTACTACTACTACTACTACTACTACTACTTCTTCTTCTTCTTCTTCTTTTATTAAAACTACTACTAACACTGCTACTACTACTTCTACTACTACTACTTCTACTAGTACTACTTCTACTACTACTTCTACTTTAACTACTACTACTGCTTCTTATACTACTACTATTACTACCACCACCACTACTTCCTACTTATACCTCCACTATTATTACCACTACTACATCTGCTGCTACTAATGATATTTTCAGTACCACCACCACTACATACTACAACTACAACTACTACCACCACCACTACTTACTAAAACTAGAATTGTCACATGAGTGACGGATATACCCCCACAATATGGCCTTGTCACAAAACTATGGCATCCATTCGAAAGAAATTGACAGAGAGAGAACGCTTTAATTTGTGAATGGTCAACAGTGTATTTTGAAAAATGTATTTTCAACAGGAGCCATAACTCTGTCAACATTTAGTGGTTTGTAACCGAAGTTGAACGTAATCTGTATTTTATGATGTTTCACCTATGTACCAAAAATAATTTAAATATGTGAAGCCTTTCATGAGTTATTGCCCATGTTTTGGGGGAATTTAAGCAAAAAAGAGGCCATAACTGTGTCAAAATTTAGTGGTTTGTAATCAAAAACAAACTTGATCAGTATTTTCACATGTGTACTAATAATTATTTAAATACGTCAAGCCATTGTTGAGTTATCGTCAGGAAACCATGTTTTTTATGGAATTTAAGTCAAATAACTCTGTCAAAAGTTAGTGGTTTGTAACCAAAGTCAAAGTTGACTCTGTCAACATTTAGTGGTTTGTAACCAACATCGAACTTGACCAGTATTCTATGATGTTACACATGTATTCCAAAAATTATTTGAATATGTCAAGCCTTTCTTGAGTTATCATCCGGAAACCATGTTTTTAGGGAATTTTAAGTCGAAAAGGGCCATAACTCTGTCAAAATTTAGTGGATTGTAACCAACATCGAACTTGACCTGTATTCTATGATGTAACACATGTGTACTAAAAATTATTTGAATATGTCAAGCCTTTCTTGAGTTATCATCCGGAAACCAACAGACAGACGGACCGACGAACCGACAAGCTCACTCCACTCCAATATACCCCCCCCCCTAAACTTCGTTTGTGGGGCATAACTACAACTACTACAACAATTTCTACTAGTACTACTACTACTACCACTACTACAACAACAACTACTACTACTACTGCTAATACTACTATTACTACTAATAATACTATAACTACTGCTACCATTACTACTGCTACTACTACTGCTTATACAATTACAACTTCTACTGTCACTACTACTAATACAACTACTGCTACTACTAGTACGACTACAACTACTGCTACCGTTGTTATAACTACTGCTTCTACTACTACTGCTACTACTACTACTACATGTACTACTACTACTATTACTACTACTACTACTACTACTACTACTACTACTACTACTACTACTACTACTACTACTACTACTACTACTACTACTACTACTAATGATAATAATAATAATAATAATACTTCTGCTGCTACTGCTACTACTAATATAATTATTAGTACTACCACCACTACGTACTACTTCTACCTCCACTACTAGTACAACTACTACTTCTGCTGCTACTACTACTACAACTACTGCTACTACTTGTACTACTACTACTGCCACTATTACTACTACTACTACTACTACTACTATTACTACTATAACTACGGCTACTACTTCTACTGTTACTATCACTGCTACTACTACTACTACTACTACTACTACTACCACCACCATTACTTACTTCTTCTTCCTCCAAAACTTCTACTACCTGTTCTGCTGCTACTGCTATAACTTTTTTTTTCGCCTACTTATGCTACTACTAATATTTCTGCTCCAGCAACTACTACGACTACTACTACTACTACTACTACTACTACTACTACCACTTTTACTACTACTACTACTATAACTACTGCTACTACTACTACTATAACTACTATTACTACTACTACTTCTACTACTACTACCACCACTATTACTACTACTACTTCTGCTGCTACTAATAATATAATAATTACAACCGCCACTATTTACTACAACTACAACAACACCAACTACTACTACTACTACTACAACAACTACTACTACTAGTAGTTCTTTTCAACTACCACTACTACTGCTACTACCACAACTGCTACTTCCACTACTTCTACTACTACTACTACTACTACTACTACTACTACTACTACTACTATTGCTACTAAAACTACTACTGCTACAACTACTACCACCACCATTACTTACTACTACTACCTCCACCACTTCTACTACTTCTTCTGCTGCTATTACTATTATTTCTACTCCAACTAATGCTACTACTACTACTACTACTGCTCTACTACTACTACTACTACTACTACTACTACAACTACTATTACTACTACTGCTACTGCTACTACTACTATTCTTTCTACTACTACTACTACTACTACTACAACTACTACTGCTGCTACTACTACTACTACTATTATTTCTACTAATACTACTACTTCTACTTCTACCACTACTACTACTACTCCTATCATTACTATGGAGGACATATCCTGCTAAAAATCCACCATGCTTTATGACATCCCAACTTCCAAATTACACATTGCAACTTCATTGGGATAATTTTCAACTCTCTACATTGTGAAAAACAACATAATTCTGGGTTCCAGTTGCTTCCTTGTAGAGGGTAGCTACTCTTTCTTTTTTTCAAAGTTCCTTACGTACATTGAAACTGCATTAGTGTTTACTACAAACTGTCATTTTGTATATCTCTTGCTTACCCCCGTCGGTATTTACTTAGTCAGCATCGCATCTGTAAAGACATTAGTTTCATCTTTTCAAAGCCTTATTTTATATGAAACATTGGTCATTTATTATTAAAAGTTTGAAGATTTTAGATGAAAAAAAAACTTATATTTTAAGATTCATACGAATCAGTCAAAAAGAAGAACGAAAAGAGAGATAGAGTTTGAAATGTTAGTTGGAAAATTTCAGAAAGGACCGCTCTGCCAAAATTTATTTTTTAGGTTACGCATGCGCAAATAAATTCCTTCTTTGTTACATAAAAAATATTCAAAGTTTTATCTCAATTTTCACCATGACCAAGCTACTTTCCAATATATCACCAAACATTGTTGAAAAGATAAGGCCATCACCATTTGAAAAAACAGCATGTAAAAAATTTCTATACGTTGTAACTTAAAATAGTTACCTTAGAATAAACACACCAGTTTTGACAGGCATGGGGCTGCCATTTTGTGCATTAATACATGGGCCAAAAGTTATGAAGCTGGGAACAACTAAGACAAAGTAGTGCCAAAAACTGTCGTTTTTTATTTCTTACATATATACCTTTAAATTGATACCAAAACATATCATTTAAACTGTATTTTACAAATTATATGAATCCTGCACCCAACCATATTTGTTTATTATCTAACTGACAGCCTGAGGATGTGACTTCCGTTTTGGGCTAATGAGACCTATAGGTGGCACTATTCTTCGTGCAGAATTCAATACACGGTGCTTTCCCTTAGATGTAAAATTGCGGGTGTTTAGAAATACAGAAATCCCCGTCATTACCAAAATCCCAATTTTTATATATCTGGGATATTAATATATAATTTGTATTGCTAATTTGTTGAAATTATTCTCTTTATAGTGTCTAAAATTAAATGATTATGTGATTTTCTTTCAAGCTAAGCATCTATTAAACATTCGTAGCATCTTTATTTACATGAGATTTTGCAATAATTCGTTGAGCTTTGCATAGTTATTACTAATTAGCCTTATACATGTATGGTGTACATATTGTTTCTTATATTGCATTATTTCAACGTTGATGCATTGATAGAAGTATTTCTTAATCATTATTCTAACATGATACTCGCTTATTTTTCTTTAGACAAAGAACAAAATAATCGATGTTCAACTACCCAATAAACAACGCAAAAAAAAGTCCCGATTCTTAGCGGAGCATAATAAGTAGTTCCAATGACAATTGCAAAAATATAAGTCAAAGCATGTTAGAACCTAATAATTTTCGCATTATCGTTGTTTATCGGCCAATAAACAACTCGTTGTCTTTCTGATGTATTGCTTTTTAACAACTCAGGCTAACGCCCACGTGGTTGAATTCCTAAGCATCAGAACTCCAAATCGTTGTTTATTGGCCGATAAACAACGATAAATCAAAAATTATTTTTTAATTTAATCATATTGTTTGAAAATAAGTTATGTTTACCATCATCGTAAAGCAGAATGGTGTGATGTGTAAGGAATTTCGGTAAATGCATTTAATATTACTTTAAACACAAATTATAAGGGATTTCGGTAACTGGACGTTGAAAACGGGAGAAAGCAATCACAGATAACTCCCCTGGTAATTATCGATATCCCTGCTAATTAACGTACTCAATATTATTTTAACCGTTAACGTATCAAAACTATGCATATATATATATTAATTTATATATAGAGACATTTGTACCCTGAAATATGTGAACTTGTATTCAATCGCAACTGCACTCATTTCTGGTTCCGACTGGCCAAAATACCGTGAATGTTGAAACTCTTACAGAAACCCCTGTAATTACTAAATGCACCACATCATAATTGACCATATGAAAGTTGTGCACATACTCGTTTATGAATAATCTCATAATCACAGTTGCATCTAAATGTGATTTTACGTTCAAAAATGCATTTTATTTTACGTTAAACCAACAATAAACAAATTATATTTGTAACTGCAAACTGAAATCAAAGGGAGAGAACTAACATAATTACGATCTTTATTTTCGAAATCCCTTTACATGATCAATATTACCGTAAGATATGCATACTTTTCACTTTAAAGAGACTTTTATCTCTTTAAAATGCATTTAATTGTTAATTACTTCTTACATTTAACCAAACTAAACGGAGATTTCGGTAACTATGAGGATTTCGGTAATTCTGCATACCGATTTAATAAGTTTTCGTTACGAAGATGGCCGATCGCACAATCTATGAACTGTTATTGGTAGGACGGTCCAGTATATAAATGTACAATTACATTTGGGAAAACAAAATCTGATAGTTGCCGGCTAGAAGGAAGAAACTACGATGTGGAACTAAGAGTTTTGTACCATGTGGAGAGTTTAAAAATACCACAAAGAAAGTTGCAATGAGCAATTTGGAAGTACTGCTACTATCCCTACTATCACTACTACTACTACTACTACTACTACTACTACTACTACTACTACTATTACTACTACTACTACTACTACTATTACTACTGCTGCTGCTGCTGCTGCTGCTGCTGCTGTTACTGATGCTGCTGCTGCTGCTGCTACTACTACTTCTACTACTACTACTACTACTATTACTACTGCTGCTGCTACTACTGCTACTACTACTCCTAATTCTACTACTACCACTAATACTACTGCTACTACTACTACTACTACTACTACTACTGCTACCGCTACTACTACTACTACTACTACTACTACTATTACCACTACTGCTACTATTATTACTACTACTACTACTACTAGTAGTACTACTACTACTGCTATTACTTCTACTACTACTTCTACTACTACTACTACTACTACTACTACTACTACTACTACTACTATCACTACTACTACTACTACTACTACTACTGCTGCTGCTGCTGCTGCTGATGCTACTACTACTACTACTACTACTACTACTACTACTACTACTACTACTACTACTACTGCTATTACTTCTACTACTACAACAACTACTACTACTACTACTTCTACTACTACTACTACTACTATCACTACTACTACTACTACTACTACTACTACTACTACTACTACTACTACTACTACTACTACTACTACTACTACTACTACTATCACTACTACTACTACTACGACTACTAAAAATACTACTGCTGCTGCTGCTGCTACTACTACTACTGCTACTACTACTGCTACTACTACTACTACTGCTGCTGCTGCTACTGCTAATACTGCTGCTGCTGCTTCTGATGATGCTGCTAATGCTGCTGGTGCTGCTGCTAATGATGATACTACTGCTACTTCTACTACTACTTCTACTACTACTACTACTACTACTACTACTACTACTTCTTCTACTACTGCTACTACTACTACTACTATCACTACTACTACTACTACTACTACTACTAAAAATACTACTGCTGCTGCTGCTGCTACTACTACTACTGCTACTACTACTGCTACTACTACTACTACTGCTGCTGCTGCTGCTACTGCTAATACTGCTGCTGCTGCTTCTGATGATGCTGCTAATGCTGCTGGTGCTGCTGCTAATGATGATACTACTGCTACTTCTACTACTACTTCTACTACTACTACTACTACTACTACTACTACTTCTACTACTGCTACTACTACTACTTCTGGTTGAAATGGGTTATGTAAGAAAGCAATCCGTTACATAAAAAATAATATTATATTTGACAAAAAATGGGTTTTCATCCTTTTTTATCGAAAAAATTCTACATTTTGTAATCATATACACGTTTGGTTTAGACTATAGTAAAAAAATCTGTTCAGTGAACATTCCTGAATTTTCGATATTTATTTCATACTTATATTCTTAACAAACTGCGAAAAATAAAAAAGGGGGTCACCGTGCTTGTTTTCGATTTAAAAAAATATGTAGTTTACACGCGCGTATTGGATATTTTCCTGTAAAAAAAAAACAGGATGGAATGACAGTCATAATTTATAACAATACACTTATAAAAGTAAATAGTACAGCAGTTGATTATGACTATGTAAAAACGTTATTACAGCCAAAACACTTTCACAATAATCGCAAGCATGTGCACAGCTATATGTGAGTCCAATGTTCAGTCAGCGTGTTTCTACTTTCGTTTTCAGTGTATTATCAAACTTTCGCAAATAAAATCGAGTCAATCAAGACACTCCTACTGAGATCATGGCAATTATTATGAATATATTTGATTCTAGTTGGTAATTACAGTGTACACAATATTTACTAAATATTATTATCGTTCAAAACACTTGACATTATGAAGATTTAAATCAACTCCAATGATGCGCGAAAAGATGCGAAGAAAAAACTACAGAAATCGTCTTTAAATACAGTACATTTACAGTCATCACTATGTTACGTATTTGATAGCGCGTTCAAAACTTTGATCGAGTGGTCCCGGTTCGAATCCTAAACACACTCTCTTCGTTTTTCCCTTGTTTTGATGGTTACACATATTGTTAAAATGATTTTCAATTTCGGTGAACAAGTCCTCTAAAGATTTTCCTAAAGACATGTGTATTCCATAATTAGGATTCTTATGCATCAGTCGTCATGAGTTATGTTCGTTAGTAGTTACGAGGCAATATTGTATTGGTGTCAAACATTTATGATTTGTACAAAAAAAAGCCTTGCTTGTGAATAGATACCAGGCAAAATCACATTGGTGTCAACCATTTCTCTGTTTGACGCGCTATGTAACTTTTTGTCAATTTAAAGATATTCAAAATCGACTTTGTTTGTTGAAATGTAATTTGCATAATCGCAAGACTAATGCTTGTTGCTATGTTACCTTTATACATATAGAATACTAGGTTAGTGTTGAATATACTGGTGCTACCTTTTTTGGAGATGCATTGAAAAAAGAGCCAATTATTCTTCCGAGGTGGCGAAAATGACGGCAAGTTAGGCAAAGAGTTGGTTTTATATGTTGTTTGACAATTGTATACACTTTTTAAGAAATCGAACAATGTAGTGCGATTCGGCAACGATTATACATTCCAACAATATAGAGAAATATTAAGTTGCAACGCATTTCAAAACGTGAGAACTTCTTTAAGTTGTGACATGATGAAAACTGAATCAGATGACTGATGAGTTTGACATAATTTACACACAATAATTTCAATATGGGTCAAGCAATGCTACAAACTGGATCATTAGCATTAGCACTCCAGTAAAAAATAATGTTGTTGCAAATATTTGTCTTACTTACGAACATACAAAAATAAAAACATGCTTTTTTATGCTAGTCAGTTTGTTATGTTTTTACTTTGTAGATGTGCAACCCATTCCTCGCGTCTTTGATACTTTGCTGCTTTGCATAAATATTCTTCTTGTAAATTTGTAGTAGGCCTACAACTATTCTTACTAGCATGCAATGCAATGTTTAGGGATTGTTTTAAAAATTAATCACAAGATTCTAGAATTAAAATAAACATTACCATAGCTGTTAACAAGTTTATTTGTACATGCCTATTTCATTTCAAAATGTAATCGACTTGTACTGTTGAACAATGAACAACAATGAAAATCACCTTGAAGTCAACAAAGACACAACTGATGATCTATAAAATTATTACGATCTATTAATAGATCAATATACATGACCTCGTTTTCAAAAACCTCTGAAACTTAAGCACATGTAGGCTATAACTGCTATTTAATTTGATTGCTTTGGAAAACATGTTTATGTATTTTAAATGCAATGTGTGTTAATTATCAGACAATGACTGATCAGAAAAAGCAATCGGCTAAAGAAAACAATGCGACTGTATCGTGTTATGGAATAGAAAACGTAGTCCGTGCACACGACATGTATATTTCCACAAAAATGTGTGGAAATAGAGCCAAGTTTATCCACGGGGTATTATTTCGTCAATGACGGCGTGAAGATGGGATAAAGTGAAACCTTTGACAACCGAAAACAAATTCCACCGTGGAACTGCATTAAGTATTAACCGGTCTCTAGGATTATTCACATACTGGCAAATAGACAATTTCAAACTTTTGTTACAGGTTTAAAAATGAAATGTAAATTATATATAAAGAATCAAAATAACACTCTGACACAGAAATGTATTGTAAACAATGAGTCGCTGATGAATAATTATCAACTGAAATAGTTAAAATTAAAAAGAGTTCGTAGGTTCGAGCCCCTACGTAGACATTTTCGAGCCCCTACGTAGATATATTTCGAGCCCCTACTTAGACATATTTTTATTATTTTCTTGATATAATATTTATATTGGTAAGTGCTAATGCTTTAGTTTTTGCAGATAATATATGACTGGGCAGTTTTAAAAAAAAATGCGAAAAATTGTTAAATAAGTCCCTTTAATAAATAAATATATTTAACTTTCAAAGTCAAAATACATAGAGGATATTTGTTGGTTTCGGTAGAAGATCGATATTAATTCACTAGTGATCATAGAAATTTATATTTTCACGAGTGACGTGATATTTTCTATGATCATGAGTGAATAAAGAGTCGATATTCTACCGAAACCAACAAATTTTCTTTTTATTTTATGTTCTTTTCATTATTTTTTCATTTTAAGTTGGTTTTTAGACTGCTGGCGGAAACCAACGGTCTTTTGAGAGGGTAATTTCCAAAACAGGTATCAAGGAAAACTAATTATTTTCTTTGCAGGCTATTAGTCAGTAAATCGAAACCAGAAAGGGTCCTTCTTCAAAACAGCAAAATTTCACACCCGTTTTCCTTACATTTTAGTTATAAAAGATAATGTATGTAACATCTATTAAAATGTGATGTAGTACAATTACAGTTTGTAAAAAGGTATATTTAAAAAATAATAACTTTAATAAACTAATGACACCACTACTCTTGCTATTTACTTGTATGTAACCTAAATATTATCAGGTGTGTCCTGGAATAAGGCCACCAAATTACTGCGCTACATCGGTTGTTTTTGACACGTTGCGAAAGTGTTTTTTCTTGTTATCAATTCTCATTCTGAATATTTTGACAACAAATTACTGCAATTTATTAATTTTAAACTGTGCTATGGACAATCGGGAGCTTGCTCTATATATGATCTATTTTGACTCAGTAGGCTACGAACAAATATCTATAAATAACCATGGTTATTTATGGATCTATAAATAAACATGTTCATTTATAGATCTTTGGCTAGGAAGCACTTACAATCGGTGCGCCTAACTACTGCGCTTCATCTGTTATTCTGACCCTTGCAGATTGACTTGTTAACTGGAATGTATATAATTCCGTTTGCGTAAGATAATTAGCTCAAACAAAATAATTTTTCGTTACTTACAAATTAGTTTTCATTATGATGGCGGATACTATTGAATAAGAAGCCAAATTATAAAGTTAAAAGGTGGGAAATTGAACTTCATTCAAACTAATCTTTCCTTTCAGCAAAAATGCACTCATAATTTACATGATTTCAGTTTCTTTTGTCGCCAAAAGTATTTCTACGCTGTCAGCGTTTTGATTTTACTATCCAAGTGGGTTTTATTGGAAAATATCACGAAACTCATTTGACAATTTTTAGTCCGGCATAATTGACGGTCCGTTTCATATACTGTTTAAATCGGCAACCAGTATGAAACAGTGAAAATTATCTGAGTGGTAATTTTTGCCGTTTAAACAGTGAATTTACCAATTTTATTTCACTGATATTTCCATATAAATTATTAGAAAGCATAAAATAAAATTATGTAAGATCGCACTTTAAGGCGTGTTTCTACTTTCTATACAATTAATACCAGGTGTTACTGTATCAAAGTTGTATCCCTGCATCATATCCATGTATTAGTTTGCCTCTATGTACGCGATAATAATACTCTGAGTTAAATACATAATTTAATTTATATACATGTAGTTGTTTGATTTTGCAAAGGAAATTTTATCAAGGGCACTTATCAAGGACAGTTATAGTACAAAAGTAAAGCGGAGTTGAGGTTTTTGTATGTAGAGATTAGTGACAGCATATCTTGTTATTAGTACGGAATCCAGTTAAAATTATCCCTGTACTTGACCGCGACGATAACTTTTATATTTTGCAGATCTCGCGCTAAGAAATTTCATAGACATGCGAAATTTGGACGATAGTTATCGTTCGAATTTCGTGTGCCATAGTTTTTCAAAATTCAAGATCTGCAGAAAACAACAATTAAAATATCGCGTTGTCGCATCGTCGCCGTCTTGTACAGAGCAAAATTTTACTGGCGGAATCAGGATTGTGTATGCTAGCGCTGGACGAATATTTATAATGGCACTATTTATAGAGGGGGGGGGGGGTGACCGCCAAAATTCCAATCGTGCTCAGATTGCAATTAAGAACTTACGACATTGACATCGTGGACGTGTTTAAATGTGTGTCTTTGAACAGTTTGTATTTGTTGGTCAGTCAACCTAGCGTTGTAACTGTGCTTTTTCAGCATTCCTTTTTCTTAAAATATACTTTTAACATGTCACTTTGTGTTTAACATATTCTTTTCAGATGATTCCTTATTTAAATGTTTTATTTTGTTAAGAATAAATAAACAGTTACGCATACAACTATGCACTTTTTAGACATGTATAGCTCTGCAACATTAAAGGGACTATGTCAACGAAAAGGGCCTCAAAGGGGCAGTTGCAGTAAAAAAAAATCTGAACATTAAATATTAATACTGGCATAGACTAAAGGTTAAACTAATAATGTACATATAAAGGGAAACGAGTTCATGCATTATGCGAATTTTTTTATATAATTTAAGTCGTGTTTGTTTGGCCCTTTTCTTGTTTACATTTTGACGTTAGATGTGTGGGTATCTTATATAACACATGCATTTTCGGAAGTTAAAATAGCGCAGTTGGTTACAGCGCTGTCAGTGGCAGGAATATCCGCCAGTACACGCATGCTGCTAAATAACAGTTGCATATTGCTTTGTGTTATTGTAATTGCAACTTCCGTGCGTCTTTGTGTCCCTTTCCATCAGTTAGTGGCACATAGCTTACACCTTTCGTTAGTCGGATCAATGTAAATCACATATTCTTGCGTGTAAACAGAAAATGCATCCATTCTGTGTCATCTTAAACTGTTTATGCGAACACGTTCTCAATGCTTTGTATATTTTACTTCGTGAATATGATTTAACCTTTTTAAATATCTTGTAATGTTAGTTTAGGCATTAAATGATCGAACGTTCCACAACGCGAAAACAATAAGCACTAAGCAGTAAGCAACATGAAGTTAATAAAATGCGACTTTACCATTTCAGGGGGTAGATTGTACGTTACTAACTGGTATAGTGTAAGTAAGGAAAAAACTACACTGTATCTGGTACCAACAATGGCGGATTTCCGCTGACTGTTCAATGTGTTACACAGAATTTGTGGAAGGTTAAAGTATTTATCTTCTAGATTTGATGTAAAATTGATTCGCAGGTTGATACAAAATAATATATTCACCCTCGGTATAAATCGTGTAGCTGTGGTGTTGGGAATAGACAAGTTATTGAAGACTTTATAAGCAATTGATTGCCTCTTTACGAATTGAACGGCTTTTTATTTTTGCCTTGTTGGCAATTTATTAAGTTTTATAAGCAGTTTTCGTACAAATGAGAAGTCGAAAAGCTATGACGTACACTTTTCTTGAACCCCTGAATGTTTCGTATAGGCAATCGTCATATAAGCGTCGTAATTCGAAAAGTACCCACACCATTCACAACTGGGGAGCACTGTAACCCCACTTACCGTAACTGGTACAAATGAAATTCTTACGAAATATATCTATATGGAAACTGCAGGTTAAACAATAACAATTGTCGTAAACAATATGAAACATGTTATTGTCTCTATAAAAGATATGGGGTGTATCGTGGGAAAACCAGACTTAATGCACGTGCGTATAGTGTCAGCTGGACTGCACAGGCTGATCCGGGACGACACGTACATTAAGCTCGGTTTTCCCACGACACGCCTCATATATATTTTGATACAAATAAAGTCATTATGTTAACTGCAGAGTATTACACTATACTCTTCTCCAAACATTTTATTAAAAGGGAGGTAATTTGACATTATCAATAGCATGTTCACTTCATGAGCCTTTTAGAGTGTGTACATAAAGCAAATCTGTGAAGTTGTGTGTTTTTCTAAAGTAAAATGCCATATTAAACACTTTTTTAACATTTAAACAAATAAATAATAATGATACAGTAACAAACTAAAGCTGAAGTAATAAAAGGTTGTAACTATGTATGTAGTTATTAAAACTTATCGTTAAAACTTAACTGCTTGCTGGACAGGACTTACAACTATCTATACTTGCATATGATTGTCTATTTACTATATATTTTATTCACTAATTTGTTCATATTGTGTTTTCAAAATGTTATTATTACTATCAACATCATTATCATTATTTATTTTTTTTAATTATTATTATCTTAATTTACTTTTGATTTCCTAAATGACAACAATTGTTCAAAGTACGCTTGTCACCATTACAATATGTAACTAACACTCAGTTACAATATGTAACTAACACTCCCAGGGAAAGACCCTCGATAATGTTGTAGAACTTTAGGTCTAACCCTTTTTTCAATATGGACTTATGGTAAATCGTGATTGTTTGTAATTTTGTCAATATTGTGAAAATAAAATATGTTTCAATCAAAAACTATGTATGTACATGTAGAACATTACTGCATGCTGTATGATAAATGAAGTTGCAAAATTCACTAATTTGATGAAATGTGTTCGTAGGTTGAGCGCAGTGATGTAATAAAGTAAGATACATGTATCATTGTCAATAATATTTGAAATAATGAAATTTTTATTAGGCGTAAAAAATATGCTTGTTTCAGGTTACCCGACCTACCCTAAAACTGCCCCGACCCTTAAACATTTTATTGGGTTGGCCAGATATATTTTTGTTTTATTTACGCTTTTCAATTTTTTAATGTATGTTTGGATAAATAAGTGTTTTGTTTTGATATCATCCACTTATAAACAATGTTTGAGGATATTACTGATATGTTTTTATTATTTATTCAGTTTTAGAATCTTCAAGTTGACCATTTACCAAATAAAAACATAATTATAAAAAAAATCCCTACCTACCTCCCCTAATTTTTTTGGGCATGTAACCTGAAACAAACATAATTTTTACGCCTTATTTAAATACGGTCATGTGTGGCCTTTATTGCCAATCAGTTATGGTCTTCCAGATGCATTGTTTACTGTTATAAAAATAAATGCACAAGACCCAGAATGAATGTAT
Organism: Congeria kusceri; assembly: GCA_027627225.1. Taxonomy (NCBI): domain Eukaryota; kingdom Metazoa; phylum Mollusca; class Bivalvia; order Myida; family Dreissenidae; genus Congeria; species Congeria kusceri. The sequence continues at coordinate 49,442,782 of CM051031.1, read as the reverse complement.
ATTTTGTTTCACTCACATTTGTGTATGATATGATCTACTATGATAAATTCAATCACATAATGTCATCAAATGCAGTGTCGTGTCATGGAATAATTGTATTTTATTACTAAAGTCTGGTCAGTGATTTGGTATATAGAATGCCAATGGTAACGTATCCTATATAATTCTTGCTTGTAACACATTATTTGGTATTAAAATCATTAGAAAACAAACATTGTTAATATTTAGATATATAAACACCTAATAGTTTATTATCCGGCACCCGTGAATTGGCATCAAAATGCATCTACCCGAGTTCATTTCTATTTAATAAACATGAAAACCATTTAAGTGTTCTTTTTCATACAGTTTGCATGAGTTTATTTTACATTTAGAATGCTCTTGTCGAATTCGCGCGTGCATACTGTGTTTACTACGGGTGACTAAATTCATGTTAGATGCACTTTCTAACATAAATTTGTGAAAACAAACTAAAAGCATGTAAATTATGAATGCATGTTTGCTAAAAACGAAACATTTGTTTGAATGAAGTTCATTTTTCCACTTTCAAACTTAATAAAATTAACTTGTATGTAACGGGCAAATAGATACATTGCATTTATTTGTTGTCAAAATATTCAAATTCAGAATCGGTATAAAGAAATAACACTTTTGCAAAGATTCAAAAATAGCCGATGTAGCGCATTAATTCAGTGGTTTTATTCCAGGACACTACGGTGAATATTGGTTACATAGAAGAAAATAACCAAAGTAGGGATGTTCATATTTTGAAGTTGCATTTTTTCTTTGACATATGACATACATTATCTGAAATTATTAAACGGTAAGAAAACAGGTGCGATTTTTTGCTGTTTTGCGGGAGGACCCTTCAGCGTTCAAGTTATCCCTTAAAACTGTATCGCAAGCACGGGATACATTCACGGAATCATGGTTTTAAAATGTCTCATATTAATATTAGAACAGTATAAAATAAAAGTTTGTGAATAATCATCAAGATTGTCTGGTGGTGCCTTATGCATATATGATGAATTCGCTGAATAGAATTGCATAGTGATTTATAAAAAGCCTGGGTATGTCTGGGATTTCTATCAGCAGATTATTTAAAGTATAGCAAGATATTTACATGTGAGACATGCGTTTGAAGTAGGAAATTTTTAAACCAGAGGTAAGAATACCAGCAAACACTTGTTCGTGTGGAACATGGATTACAGTCCTTTTAAATCTTTTAAAATCAGATCAATTTTGGCTTTGAAACTGTTCTTTCCCAACCACTTGTGGCCATGATTTTTAACGAATCAGAATTATTTGGAAAAAATGTGGTCGAGGACAATCTAAGGAACATATCAATGAGATAATTTCAAAATCCAGCCAGTATTTTCTGACAAGAATATAGTCAAAGTTGCCAATATAGACATATATGGTCAAACATGCGATAAAACGTGGCAGAATCAATGGTGGCATCCGACAGTTTCACATTACATGTACATCACAAATAACATATAGCATGGGTGCCAACTCCTACTGTTCGATGCCATGGCCCGACAGCTTTTCTCCCAATTGACTCCAGACTTTAGGCAATCGAGTCCGATAAATTTCAAGTGTAATTTTCTGCTATGGTTACTGGAGTGTAACCGACCGCTAAACTGCGATTTACATTTTGTTATTTATTATTATTATTATATTGTTATAAAAATCAAGCGTATTGGTATGTGCGTCGGTACGTTGGTACGTCGGTACGTTGGTACGTCCCATATTTTGCAAAGCGGCATCGGGGAGCATCGATCGGTTCTACCGATATTCTTGTTCTAACAAGAAACCGAGCACATTCTTACGCTTGTCAGCGACAACCTCAGTTCAGTACAATGGCATATTGTATCCTGCAAAGGAATATTGCTGAAGTAATTTTACCCTGCTTGTTAAGATTTATTTTTTTTGTACTATTGCATTATTTTATTTGAAGTGATGTATGTATTTAAAATATTTGCTTAATACAGTTTATTGTTTTATTTTTTTTAAATGATTATGTTATGCAATGTATAATATATTTAATGAATAGTATTATCATTATTATTATTATTATTATTTTCATTATTATAAATCCACCTACCATGACGTGCGAAAAATATTCACAATTAACCACACTTGGTGTTGATCAATCCTGTGAAGTTTTGTCGAATTCCAACCAGTAGTTACGGAAAACAAGCGCAGATAAGGTATGTCATGTCAAAAACGTCCGAGGGCCATAACTCTGCCCAAAAATCCACCTACCATGTCGTGCGGACAGTGCACAATTAACCACACTTGGTCCCAGCAAGCAAGCCCATATGGGCCCAATATGGGCTATAGCTGGGCAAAAAATACAATATGGGCCCCATGTGGGTCCCAAGTGATATCTGTTTGCCCATATCAGACCCCTATGGATCCCAGCAAGGAAGAACATGTGGGTCCACTGCAAGTATGCCCATATGGGTCCCAGCAAGCCATCCAATGTGGGCACGATACGGGGTTACCTGGGCTGATATACCTCATGGGCCCAGTGTGGGACCCATATGCATAATTTTGCCACTATAAAATCCAGATGGGTGCAATAAAGTAAACCCATATGGGTCCCTACTAGAAAGCCCATATGGGTCTCAGAAAGCAAGTCTATATGGGCCGAATATGGGCTATAGCTGGGCAAAAATTACAGTATGGACCCCATGTGGGTCCCAAATGATATTTTGCCCATATCAGACCCATATGGGTCCAAGTAAGGAAGCTCATATGAGTCCACAGCAAGTAAGCCCATATGGGTCCCAGCAAGCCACCCCATGTGGGCACGATATGGGTTTTACCTGGGATAATATACCTCATGGGCCCAGTGTGGGACCCATACACATTATTTTGCCACTATAAAACCCAGATGGGTTCAAGTAAAGTAAACCCATATGAGTCCCTACTGGAAAGCCAAGATGGGTCACAGAGTCAATATGGGCTATAGCTGGGCATAAAATACAATATGGGCCCCATGTGGGTCCCATATGCATTATTTTGCCACTATAAAACCAAGATGGGTGCAAATAAAGTAAACCCATATGTGTTCCTACTAGAAAGCCCATATGGGTCTCAGAAAGCAAGTCAATATGGGCCCAATATGGGCTATATCTGGGGAAAAAATACAGGATGGGCCCCATGTGGATCCAAAATGATATTTTTGCCCATATCAGACCCATATGGGTCCAAGAAAGAAACTCATGTTGGTCCACCGAAAGTAATCCCATATGGGTCCCAGCAAGCTAACCCATGTGGGCATGATATGGGTTTTACCTGGGCTAATATACCTTATGCGTCCAGTGTGGGACCCATATGCATTATCTTGCAACTATAAAACCTAGATGGGTCCAAGTAAAGTAAACCCATTTGGGTCCTTACTAGAAAGCCGATATGGGTCCCAGAAAGCAAGTCCTTATGGGCCCAATATGGGCACAGAAATACAATATGGGCTCCATGTGGGTCCCAAATGATATGTTTGCCCATATCAGACCCATATGGGTCCAATAAAGGAAGCTCATGTGGGTCCACTGCAAGTAAGCCCATATAGGTCCAAGCAAGCCACCCCATGTGGACACGACATGGGCTTAACCTGGGCTGATACACCTCATGGGCCCAGTGTGGGACCTATATGCTTTATCTTGCTACTATAAAACCCAGGTAAATCCAAGTAAACCCACATGGGTCCCAACTAGAAAGCCCATATGGGTCCTAGAAAGCCAGTCAATATGGGCACAATATGGGCTATAGCTGGGCAAATATACCATATGGGCCCCATGTAAATCACAAATAATATACCACAAGGGACCCAGTAAGCAAGCCCATATGGGTCTCAGAAAGCAATCACATGTGAGCAAGATATCTGCTTTACCTTGTCTGATAAACTATATGGGCCCTGTATGGGACCCATATGTTTTGTCTTACCACTACAAAACCCAGGTGGGCCCCAGTCCAGCAAACCCATATGGCTGCCAAGAAGAAAGCCCATATGGGTCCAAGTAAGCAAGGCCCCATATGGTCCAAGTATGGGCTACATCTGGGCAAATATACCATATAGGCCCAATGTGGGTCCCAAAAATGTTTTTTGCCCATATCAGACCCATATGGGACCCAGAAAGCAAGTAAGCCCATATGGTTTGCCCCTATCAAACCCAGGTAGGTCCCAGTCAAGCAAGCCCTTATGGGCTATAATTGAGAAAATATACCATATGGCCCTAATGTGAGTCCCAAATGATATTTTGCCCATATCAGTTCGATATGTGATAAAAATGTTCAGTTTACATGTATTTTAAATTTTAGAATGCTAATGGATTGTAGCAATTTTGCAATTTACTGGTCGTTTACTGGTTTCAGTATTTTCATATACACAGCTCTTAACCGTGTGTGTGATGTAATTGTACAAGATTATCTTGATAAAAGTCTACCATGTGTAATTGGTTGGACCGCCACTGGGTGATGGGTGATATTATCCGGTGTCAAAAAGCATCAATAATTATTAGTAAAAGTTCTTACAAGTCCACGGATACATCACTAATAATGAGTTATCATATAGCTGATATAACAGAAAAGCCACAAAAATGATACATTTTACGAATAAGGACAACCCTAATACTTATCCATAAATTATTTTATTGTTTGTCCGTTCAACAGTTATGTGAGTGTTAAGATAAAATGTCAGTAGTAATAGTTTAAATAAAGACTAATGGTACGATTATGTTCATTTATATGCATTAAATAAGTTTATGTTTGTATTTTATGACGGAAAAAATAACTAAAAATGACCAAACAAAAAAAAAAAAATTCCCACAAACAAACGTAGGCAATATTTATGAATGTGCATTACAAGTTCTTGATGAGTAATTAATATGAAATTACATTACATCGCACGCTATATGCTGCTTGACCCTATTACCGGTGTACTTAACATTTGAATTAAATTGTGAATTGTATGGTCCTATAATTTACATAAATTTTACCTAATTTAAAACAAAAAATATGTTTTATTTAATAAATAAAAAAAATACGTGTATATTCTATCGTATTTCGTTTATCTGACCAAGTTTTCTAACCATGTCATGGCCGCCATATTTGTTTTTGTTGTTACCTTATTACCGGTGCATATATAAAATTCACACACACAGTTTTACAGAACTAAACTTCTGCAATCTGACACATTTAGAATACTGCAGAAAACAACTTAGATTATGATGTATCATTTTGAATTTATATTTGAGACCTTTAATGGAGAAAAAAATGACTTGTTGAATATATGGGTTGAAAAGGTTCTGTTCCTCAATGTGGTTTCTGGAAAACCAGACATACTCAACTGACGGTTTTATTCTAAATAAGCCCATGAAATCAACTTTACACTGTACAGACTGAACTGATGTGGTTCTCATTTGTTTCCAATAGCTATAGGCTGCAAACATAAACAAAATAAACATACAATTATTTAAGACTTCCTACCTTTCCATGGTCAAGTTGACATTTGTATTGAAATTTAATTGATTTGTGAGAATGGTCCGAAGTTTAGTGCAGTTGGATAAGCAGCTTTATGCAAATGTGGTAAGTTCATTATGGGATTTGATTACGTCATAGATAAATTTTGAACGCTTGAGATGTCATGTTCTTGATAAAAATGGAGAAATTGTATGGCTGAAAACACAATCATTTGGGCAAAAATAGAATAGCTTGAACTATTCAACTAATTATTGTTATTTCTTTATCTAATCACATTTTAGGACAAAGTTGTTTCCATTTGTTCTTAGAAACAGTTAGCGCGAACGATTGTTTTAAAACAAAACCAGATATTACTATATCTCCCCTCCTACATGAATGACGCGATCCGATTGGCTAAGAGCGGTCACATGACCGTGGTGTATTTTCATACACCATGGCTAATTTTCAATACTCCATAGAAAGTAAAACAAAATGGCGACTGCTGGATAATCTGTTGTCTTGTTTAGTAATTTTATATAAACTTGACGTGGCATGGCATATTTTTTATGTTTAAATACAGATTCCAAACAAATGTATCGTAATACTGTTAAAGAACTGTCTAACGTGCGCCAACTATAAAAAAATAAAGTATTCTTACCTCGGTGTTTTTCTGTTTATTAACCTAGAAAGTGTGTATGACAAAAACAAAATACTGCTTTGTTCTTGTCATATTTTAATAAATCCAATTTAATAAATCCATTTTTACATAAGTAGCTCTATATAATTTCCACAAACACGTGTTCATTTCATTGATTGTCCATGATTAGTCAAGTTAATATGTCTTAAAAATCCAATGTGTACTGCAGTTTTATACTGCACTGCTTGACACTCCATTTGTTTACTAAAGATGACGCAACTTAAATGACGTAGGTCTACTGAGTACTGTTATTGTCTGTTTCTTGGTAGACACATTGCTTACAGTCAGTTCCAGTTTGTTAAAGGGACAATCTTGAATAAAATAACAATTCAATATTGTAACATTTTTAATATCATTACTAATTTGAACCATGAACGACCATTAAAAAATTAAATAAGATTTAATAAACGCTGCTTTTATCAATAATTATTTAGGTACATGTAGTTGGCTAGGTAATGGGTATAGGGTATTGGGTATTCAATATCTTGCCAGCCTCCAATACCCAGCTCGGTATTGGGGATTCAAAATATACCGAATATCGAGCCAGAGATGAATACCTAGTTGGGTATTGGGTATTCGTGAAATACATGATGGCGAATATCTAGCCAGCCTCCAATACACAGCTCGGTATTCGGTATTCAAAATATACCGAACATCGAGCCAGGGATGAATACCTAGCTGGGTATTGGGTATTCGAGAAATACATGATGGCGAATATCTAGCCAGCCTCCAATACCCAGCTCGGTATTCGGTATTCAAAATATGCCGAATATCGAGCCAGGGATGAATACCTAGCTGGGTATTGCGTATTCGCGAAATACATGATGGCGAATAATTAGCCAGCCTCCAATACCCTGCTCGGTATTCGGTATTCAAAATATGCCGAATATCGAGCCAGGGATGAATACCCAGCTGGGTATTGGGTATTCGCGAAATACATGATGGCGAATATCTAGCCAGCCTCCAATACCCGGCTCGGTATTCGGTATTCAAAATAAACCGAATATCGAGCCAGGGATGAATACCCAGCTGGGTATTGGGTATTCGCTAAATATTTGATGGCGAATATCTAGCCAGCACCCAATACCCAGCTCGGTATTGGGCATTCAAAATATACCGAATATCGAGCCAGGACTGAATAAATAGCTTCTTTCACCACATTTAATTTATAGAAAAATGTTAAATATTTTTAGAGATTGAATAACATCTACTGGAGTAGTTGATAGAAATGTGCAATAATAAATAATTCTTAATAAAACGCAACCGCAATTCAAATATAAATTAACCTGCACAATAAGTTTATAAATATAAATTCCCCATTTAATGAAATTCTAGGGTTTATGATTGTCCAGACGCTAACTGATGAATGTATATTAGCATAGATTTAGCATAATGTTGCACCCTTATATGGAATGTGTTGAATACGCTAGAATAGATCATGTCGTACCGATCTTCGACGTATATTTACGTATGGCTCCGAAACGTTTCACAGCACCAATAATTCTCAGATATCGGTCAACCAATTGTAATTGTAATTGTAATTGCTATTTATAGATCGATGTAGGCAAACCAAATAATTATTCCATTATGTGAATGAATATTACATTCTGTTCATGACATACAATGAGTAAAATTGTTCATAATTATGTTCAGTTCTAGATTGTATGTCGAAGATATGTTTATAACTTTATTTTAATCGTTTATACAAACAATTATGTAAATTGTAATCCCCAAACAATATGCAACAGTTATTGGTAGACATCAAACCATTCTTGTAAGTTTGCATTCCCTAAACTTAGAAAATTTGCCCAATTCTATTGGCATTCAGTTTTCCCGTTGTATCAAATGATCGCACGAAATCTAGGTCAAAAGTTATCTTAGACAGCTACGCCGGAAAAATTGATTAATCCTTATGGTTCAAAAACAAACTGTTAGAACCTTAACTTCATATACATTTTATTTAAACACTTCAAAGAAAAATAAGCTAATATGTAATGGTATACATTTCATGAAGTTAAATAAATAAAGCCATTTTTACGTTATTAAACGAAAATGCAACTTTGTAATTTGCAGTGAACGTTATTGTGTGTCCTTTAATCATGTAGACGGGTCACCCCAAATGGGGGCGAAACATTCAAGGGCGACAAGTCCAGGGTGGAAATGCCTTTGGGGCGAAACGTCCTGTCATCGTGTTGAAAAATGAAAATTTAACCAGGCAATATGTTTGGCGGTTTTTATTTTAAAACAGATAGGTAAGTTATACAAACTGTTAATAATATATATGTATAAAGCAACTTAAATGTACGCTGTTACTTTTCCTAGTATTGTGAAACCTGATTTGAATTTGTCACACAATTTCGCGAGATAGAACATGAATTTTTGCTATTGTGCAATCAAAATATTGCATTGCTATAATTTTCATATTATTATAGGCACAATATCGCATTGTTTGCTGCTTTGGCGGTACCAGAGTTGAATGAGAGCAACTAGGCAAATGAAGAACATGTCTAATCAAGTCCCACATACAATCCTTGCCCTTGGTCGGAATGTAAACTGCTTTTCAGCTACCATCCAATACTGGGCATTCTTTACGGTGAGTTAATTGTCTATATAATTTATAATAACTGGTATAACCGTAATGTAAAAATAAGTTCCAATGATAGGTGTATGTGTTAATACATATCCTCGCGTTATTTAAAATTGTGATGTATCTTGATTCGCATGCATATCATAGACATTATATTGACAGACCTGGTCTCGCGTAAAATATCAAATATTTTGGCTTCTTTAATCAAAACAAATGTTAACAATATTGTATCATGTTCTCTGTCAACTTTTCTAAGGTATGGTTTAAACAGAAATTGTTGTTCTGCAAAATGAGGTTTGTGTAAAATGCTTGAAAATCACCATACATCGAGGATATAATAATATTTTGCCAGGGGTGTGGAAATATCAAAATTGTTGTGAGACGGTCTTTATCCATACCGGGCGGGCGTAGTACGGGGATTAGACGCGTACCGGAAGTGTAGTCAGACGGCGACGGGGCGAACAACTGGCATTCAAAAGACGAGAGACGACCAGAAAACATCTCTGAATTTTATCTGTATTTTAACCTGAATAAATAAGTGTTTTATCCATCTAAACAGACTTCGAGTAGTACATCGTATTACGTTATTGGCGACGAGGATGAGATAATTAATCTAAGACAACAATATCGGGGTTTAAATATGCTATTGCTTTCTCAAGTATTGGGCAATATTTTCAAAAATGTAATTGGTCTGGTAGATTTCACTTCAGATAATGGGAATAAAGGAGAAGGTAGTAGAAGCACATGCACCCCGTTGCAATACCTTGGGCTGCCTGATGACATGGGAATTGAGTCGGCGTTGACATCTCTCAGAACAACATCGAACATAATTGACCGGGATCTGAGTGCCTGGATATCTAAGTTAGATCACAGACAGCAAGAGCTAAACCAGAAAATCACACGCCTAACAGAAATGATGCATACCGATGTGAAACCCACATTGCCCATCAACTTTCAAAATTCCACAAGGCAGGCAAGAAGCAAAAACCGTCATGCCTACAGTACAAGAAACTGATAATATCCCAAGAAAGACTGTTCCCACTCCAGTAACAAAATTGAAATTCAATGTTGAACATGACAATCTAATCAATTCCTCGGAAATGTATCGTGGTTATGACAATCCATCAAGATACAAGTATAGAACATCCAGCTCCATAGCTCATCGTGATTACAGATATAATGAATATGCAGAACAGAAAAATATCAAACAGTACCGAAACCCATCTCCACCATACGACAGACTAGAAAGAGTGCGATTTGAAAGGGATACAGACATTAAATCAGAATCGTTCCAATCAGACAAATCTAAGTACTACAATCGTTCAATGGGTCGCAATAGAGAACATTTTGGCTCTACGAACCGTTTAATGCAACAACGGGGCTTCATCTGTCCCGAGCAGGACGAAGGGCCATATGGAGAGCTGATTCCTCTTGCACAGAAGCAACTTCCACAGTAGGGCGTACCGTCCCAAAGTTGTCCACAGTGGGGCGTACCGTCCCAAAGTTGTCCCGAGCAGGAAAGACCATACAGAGAGCTGATTCCTCCTACACAGAAGCAACTTCCACAGTGGTGCGTACCGTCCCAAAGTTGTCCACAGTGAGGCGTATCGTCCCAAAGTTGTCCACAGTGGGGCGTACCGTCCCAAAGTTGTCAAGAGCAGGAAGAAAGACCAAACAGAGAGCAGATTCCTCCTTCAAAGAGACAACTTCCACAGTGGGGCGTACCGTCCCAAAGTTGTTCGCAGAGCCAACTTCCACGCCAACGGGGTTTCAAGTATCCCGACGCTGAAGAAGTTTATCAACAGCCTGTATCACTCACAACGAGGTACCGATCACGCGATCGGGGTTCTAGGTCTCCTTTGTATGAAAGACACCAGATGGACCATCGATCTCCATCCGCGAAAGAAGTCAGAGGAGGCAGCCTTTAAGACATGATAATGAAAACGGGTATTACTATGCTGATGCAGACCGTGCGTATGACTGTTCTCCGTCAAGAAGACGGGATCCAAAGAAGCTCCCAAAGAATCTCCGATATGATTGGTCCACCAAATGGCTATCATTTAAACAAAAATTCGAAAGCTACCTCTCTGTGAATGACAGAAACTGCATCTCCATCTACTGTAGCTTCACCTGTACCCACAAGTAGTTCACCGTCATTGAATGGGACTTCACCTGGTCCCAGGTCGTGCGAGACGTCAATTGGTTCTTTGCCAAGTCCTAAACTACAGAGTGAATCCGACGCCTCAATAATGGGATTCGTAAACGTCAGCAAAGAAAGGTTTCTCAGACGGGCCACAGAAGAACAGTCAGCGTTCGAAGCACTGAAACGTGCTTTGGTTCAACCTCCTGTATTGTCGCTTCCCAATGGTGTAGACCAGTTCATTCGGGACACAGATGCGTCAGATATAGGCCTTGGGGGTGTACTCAGTCAGGTGCAAGGGGGTAAGGCAAAAGTGATTGCTTACAGCAGTTTTACCGTAACGCCTGAACAGAAGAAGTATTGTACCACTCGCAAGGAACTATTGGCGATAGTCCAATTTACACGACAGTTCAAGTACTATTTGTTAGGAAGAGTATTTACAGTAAGAACTGACCATTCGAGTCTTACCTGGTTGCTGCGTTTTAGGGATCCACAAGGACAGATTGCCAGATGGATGGAGGAGTTGTCGCAGTATCACATGGTGGTACAGCATAGGGCGGGTGCCAAACATGGAAATGCACTCTCACGAGTTCCAGACGGAATGTCACCCTGTCCTTCTTATATATCTGGTATTAAGCCTCGCGACTTACCTTGTGGAGCATGTGCATATTGCACCAGGTCAGATCAACAGTGGGACCAGTTTATTGAAGAAAGTGATGAAGCAGTCCCTTTAACAACTGGTGGTTTGACTGTCGGGCCGGAAACTGAAGTCACTGTCGCCAATGGATGTTTGCAGTCTACATGGGAAGATGCAACTGAAGTGGATCAGGTGAATGTGGCAGCTCCTGAACAGATGCCATGTGCAGATGAACAGGACAAGTGCATGGACGTTCAAAACATGTGCACAGATCAAGGGGGCGAACCATTTAGAGCCATTTGGGATCTAGGAGGGAACAGAACAGATGACCAACCGGGGTTTTTATATCCCGAAACCAGAACAGACTTCACATCATCGGGGCTTCCATGTCCCGGAGAGTCTTGTTCTGGCAATCTATATTCTGTTAGTGTAGAAGGACCACATAAAGAGGATAATTCCATCAGCATTAGTGTGCAAAGAAACTGTGCCTGTACGAAGACTGTACCCGATAGTAGTCTTTCTGATCAACCTAAATGTTGGGGATTCACTTTTCAAGAGCTGACGAAGGCCTAAGAAGAAGGTGCTAATATGAAGTTTATGAATCTATTAACGTTAAAACGCATTGATGAACACTAGCAACATTCATAAACGTCATTGCAAGTTTAACGCCAGGACAAGAAAATCAAATTACTGCAATTTGTTTCAACATTAAAGCTAACGGATTCAAGGTCCGAAAAACGAGCTTGCAGAAATTTACACAGCCATAATCTAGGCCCGAACTATAGATGTGTGCGGTTTTTCCAAATGACGTAATTAGAATGCGGGTGACGGACCATACCATGACAGCCGAGTCCTAACGGTTCAGTAAATTTATACAGACTCCATTGTGATTCGTTTTAATATGACATAAATTGGTAATTGGTGATAATTGCGCATACATTTTCAATGTTTTTATTGATTAGAATACTATTTTGGCCACAAGTCAGATATAACACTAACAAACAAAGACCCATTTTAGCTCGACTTTTCGACGAAAAGGCAAGCTATTCTACTCGCCCCGGCGTCGGCGTCCGAGCTAGGTTAAAGTTTTTCGGTAAGCTAGTTTCTCAGGAATGGCTTGAGGGATTTCATTCAAACTTAAAACACTTATTCCCTATATTAAAATGAACTCATAGGCCAATTTTGATATTTCTAGTATGAAATTATCAAATATGTCAAAATTATGGGCCTTTTTAGACTAAGAAATTTTTATTATAAGCTATATGGACAGGTTAAAGATTTTCGGTAAGCTAGTTTATCAACTGTTGGTTTCCACTCTCTAACTCGAGAACGGATTAAGCTGTTGTAATGAAACTGCAAACATAGAAACCTTATAGCGAGACCTCGCTGGGGATTGCATATGGGGTGGTCGGGGTCAAGGTCACTGTAACTAAAAATAGAAAACGGTTTACACTCAATAACTCAGAACAAATTGAGATATTTTAATAAAACTTAATGCACATATACCTTATATCGAGACCTCGCTTGGAATTGCATATGGGGTGGGTGAGATCAAGGTCACTGTTACTAAAAATTGAAAAACGGTTTCGGCTTAATAACTTGAGAACGCATTGAGATATTTTAATGAAACTTTATACTTACATACCTTATATCGAGACCTCGCTTGGGATTGCATATGACGAGGGTGGGGTCAAGGTCACTGTTACTAAACATAGAAACACGGTTTCCACTCAATAACTTGAGAACGCATTGAGATATGTTAATGAAACTTAATGCATACATACCTTGTAACGAGAACTCACTCGGGATTGCATATAGGGTCAAGGTCAAGGTCACTGTTACTAAAATAGAGAAACGGTTTCTGCTCAATAACTTGAGAATGCATTGAGATATTTTTATGAAACTTTGTATATCGATACCTTATATCAAGACCTCGCTTGGTATTACGTATGGGGTGGGTGGGGTCAAGGTCAATGTAACTATTACTAAACATAGAACAACGGTTTCCGATCAATATCTTGAGAATGCATTGAGATAATTTAATGAAAATTCATTCATAGATACCTTATATCAAGAACTCGCTTGGGATTGCATATGGGGTGGGTGGGGTCAAGGTCAAGGTCACTTTTACTAAAAAAATTATTGATGTGCTGACTTTAATGGATTTGTTACCAAAATTTGGTTTTCGTCGGAATTTTCATATGAATTGTTTTAGTCCGACAGCTATTGTTTATCATCCTATTACACCAATATTGTACTTGTCTGCGGACAAGTTGACAGGAAAAATTGATTCGTCCGACGGTAAAATTACGCGTGTCGGACGAATCGGGCAAAGGATTTCCGCACCCCTGATTTTGCACATGAACTTTATTTCATAACTTACTAACGAAATTAGGTACTGGTATGTGTCTCCGTAGTATTGCGGAATGCTAAACATTGTCAATTACCAACACAAACAGCCGTTTAAATATTTATGTCTATATAGGAGTATTTGGCAAACTGATATGTCTGTAGTTTTTATGCCTCGTCATCTTGATGTGGGAGGCATATAGCGATTGTCCTGTCTGTCCGTCCGTCCCTCCGTCCGTCCGTGACAAGGTTAAGTAGATTTTACCGTTTCGTCTAGCACCAACACCGCTTGCTACAACACTTGGATACTTGCACAGTTGTTGCTTAAGTTATGACCATTCCCTATCCACCCGTATCACCCAACATCACTTGGATCTTGACTTTGACCTAATTTGCATTAAGATTAATTCAAAAGTGCCATTTCTTGGTTAACTAGATTTTACAGTTTCGTCTAGCACCAGCACCGTTTACTACAACACTTGGATATTTACACAGTTGTTACTTATGACCGTTCCCAATCCACCCATATCACCCAACCTCACTTTGACCTTGACCATGACCTAATTTGGAGTAAGAAATGGGCTATCCAGCACCAATGGTGGCATGTGTGTTTATCAAACACAGAATCTTGTTTTATAACTTAAAATTAAGTTAAAATAACAATTAAGCACTTATAGTTTTACCCCAAAAAATGTGTGTATAAAGTGTATTTAATGTACATGTAAAGCAGCCACAGGATTTTTTTAGCTGAAATATATGTTGTTTTGTCTTTCAGAAGCAGTCAAAAGAAATGTGACCACTACAAGTCGATGATTGTTACAATTAATGGCGCTAGAAGGAAAGTAATGGAGTTTGAAGTATTAAATTAATGACTGTATTGTTATCACCTACCGAGATAAATTAAGGGCATAACTAAAATGTGTTAATGGTGAAGTTCATAATAAAATACAACAGTGCAAGAACAACAGTGCGGGCTTTCCAGAGACTAGAGGAAGTTCAGCCAATTCGTGATAATCACAGACTGCATGTAGGGCCAAAATTAAAATTAACTTTGTTTGCCATTGCCTACCTACCCGATGAAAAGGTCCCTACTCAAAAAAAAATTCTTTGTTAAATCAAACCATTTTTTTTTAATTCCAAATATTATATTTTTCTTTGGGTTAAATAAAAGCTCGCTCTTCTTTCATTTCGGTCGTTTTCCACTGGGTTAATACATTAACTGTATATGCTTAACATTTGCAATTCGAATCATGTTTATCAAACTTGTGAAAACAACAGGCAGTTTGTCAGCATTCATTGTCTAATTAAAGATGATTTCTAGCTGTTGTTGATGTTGCTTATTTGTGAAGATGATTATAAATATTCAAATGATGAAGGCTATGATGCTTATGATACTGTGATTTTGGTGTTTTTGATGATGATGATAATGATGATGGTGATGATGATGATCATGATAATGATGATGATGAGGAGGAGGAGGATGTAGTGGTGATGAGGCATGAACATAAACAACAACCCAATATTAGAATTATATTTGAATATTCAAATTAAATATTCCCAATACTGGTAATTATGATAATCTCCAGAAAATCACACCAGGGAGGAACACAAAAACCAGAGCAACTGTTTACTTGAATTTTATTTGACATCCTATCCTATATACTTGTTTTGTCGGGAATTGTATAACTTTCTCCAACTGACCTATATATCCTCATGTGGCCCAATGAACTTGTGGTTAAGCAGCTCCCTAGACAATTAAGTAAACTGCACTATCAATAACAATGGAATATTTGCACATGATTCTTCCAAGGCGTAATATAAACTGGGTTCTGTGTTGGAAATGTTCTGTTTCAGAGAAATATTTTCAGTTTTTAACAAGTTAGTCATGTGCCTAGAAATTTTATATTTATATGTCACTGACATTAATAAAGGTTTGTTTTGAAAGTTATTTGTGCTCTCCTGGTTGCATGATCAGATGGGACACCCTCCATCTATGTTTCTGTCTGTATGTCTGTATGTGCAATAAAATGTGGATCCTGCAATAACTAAATAAATACAAACGCTAGGTTCCTGAAACTTTGCGTGGTTATAGAGGGCAATGGTAAGATACTGCATTTTAATTAAATGTTGTTGTTTTTTGCATCAGGAAAAAGTGTTGAAAATTGCACATCAGCAGGTATTATGATAAAACTTTAATTTTTTGTACTTCAGTGGATTAAAAAAATCATAGAAAAAAGACAAGTTGCAGTAGTTATGGCATCAAGTCTTCCAAATTTTGCATTATCATTTAATTACTTTACAGATGAAATTATAACAAGTATCAAAGTTAGCCATTTTTAACCGAATGAAAATGTGTGGTTATTATATTGGGGTATGCTGCTGGGCATGTGGGCTGACAGACTTGACAGCAGAACCAACTTTGGGTTTCTGAACAATAACTTGAGAACAAACATTGCTATTGTAATAAAACTTCATACATAGATGCCTCGCTTGAGGTTGCATCTGGGGTGGTTGTGGTCAAGGGCACCATTACTAAAAATAAAATAAAAAGTTGTCTGTTTAATAACTTGAGTACAAACTGAGTTACAGTGTATGGGGTGTGACCATTTAATCCAGGTCCAGCTAGCCCATTTCATTGTAAAAATAGATATGGATAGGCTTGTTGACTTGTTTTAGAAGATAGACTTGCATAGCATTGGGCACAAAGACTAGTACAGCTCGCAAACATTAACCTAATACTCGTCACCTGTATTAGCACAAATTAGGCGCTCTAACTGTATTCTGTGTTTACAATAATTTTAGTCTGTGCATGTGTTTCACAAGTTTAACGATACCGTGACAGTATTTTCTTTGGTACACTGCAAATCGTTATATCGCAATTCGCGGGGTCCATGGATCGCGATCGCGATATAGCCATATCGAAATATAACTATTCAGACCATTCATGTACATTATTATACACTAGCCTATTTTCTCGATTTGTTAAAAAACGTGGCTGCCAGGGGGTGGGACAGTTTTCCTTATATGGCTTTATTTAAATCTCAAACAATCTTCTTAAAGGCCATTATGATGCTTTACACTCATGTGAGCGACCTAGGGCCATCATGGCCCTCTTGTTTTAAATTAAAGTGACCTGTTCACAGATTGACGAATTGACAGTTTATCAACTTTTTGTTACCGATTCCAAAAATAAAAGAACAGTGTATACAAGGGAGCAAAATAACACTATGGACCAAGAAATATACAGTAAAACCCGTTTCGTTTATGAGTAATCATCAGTTGATAAAATTATAAAGCGTTTGTAACACTAACCGATGGAATAATTTGGAGATTTCTGTTGTTTTCGTTGAAACTGTTGACATCGCGTGGAACACTTACATGAAGTAAATAATGCAGAATAATTCAGGGTGAAATACAGAAGTATGAATGGCCGAGTGGTTAAGGCGATAGCCTTTTAATACCAAGGTCCCAGGTTGGAACCCCGGTGGGGCCTTTTTTTTTCTTTTTTTTCTAAATACTTTTCTTGTTATTATACTTGAGTTTTTAGTTCCAATGCATAAATCTGTCAAGTTAATACATTAAATGGCATACTTCAAAAAATGCGACAATCTGTGAACAACTCTATTTAAACTTCAGCGAATACAAGCTGGATCTAAACAATGTTGTTTGCCAGTTTAGTTATTGACGCAAGTACTTTTTGTAATGTTTTAAAACCGGATTGAGTTATGTTTATAGCCATACTTAAAAGTAATGTTCACTTGCTGTTAATATTTACAAGGCAATGCTTTGTAGATAACTTACTATGCACGCTTTCATGCTGATTTTAACATTATAGTAGATACATTAACACATAATTATTTGTTTTAAGTATTTTGCCATTACTTAAGTTTTGTATTAAACTCTATCTTTATTTTAATACGCACCCTTTTTAATCACTAATGAGGACATGGATATAATAATTACAAGTATATTATGCAAGGTGCATCAGACATACATGTAGATCTCGATATGCTTATTTGAACATCTGTCTCATATGATGCATTTTGTGTTCTTGTACTATTATTAAAATATTCTGTTTTGTTCTAAGTATACGGATTAGGATAAATAGCTTGTTTAAAAACATGATGTTATGTGTTTTATTATCAATACATTAATAACTAACACCAAGTTAAAGCTTTGATGATATGGTCCAAATTATACTCCCAATAATATGTTATTTGTTAAGTGATGGTTGTTGTACAGCTGTATCTGACAGACATGTGATGGTCAAAAGAATACAATGTTAGCAGGACTACAGACTGGAAAGCTACTTGTGGCCATTATATTACAGCCTATATTTATTTTGTCCGTCTATGAAGTTTGTTACACACAGCTTCGCAACAACTACCTCTGTATAAGTGACAAATTTTGAAGAGAATCATGTTTGGACTTTTTCAGTTAAGCTTTTATTCAGGTTTTCCCTTCAGGACCAATCTGTGTTGCAACCAGTATGGGACCCATGCAAATCCCGGTTGCACTTCTGCGGTGGGGCCCATGTGGGTCTCCCATCAAGGTCCCATTTGTGTTTGCCCATGATGGTCCCATGTTGACACCACATGGGTCCCATGGTACACCCATATTGTAACCCATAAGGGACCCACGTAAATCCCGGTTGCACTTTCTGGGGTCGGGCCCATGTGGGTCTCCCATCAAGGTCCCATCTGTGTTTGCCCATAATGGTCCCACGTTCAGACCACACGGGTCCCATGGTAGACCCATATTGTAACCCATATGGGACCAACGTAAATCCCGCTAGCACTCTCTGGGGTGGGGCCCATGTGGGCGTCCCATCAAGGTCCCATCTGTGTTTGCCCATTATGGTCCCATGTTGAGACCACATGGCTCCCATTTAAGACCCATATTGTAACCCATATGGGACCCACGTAAATTTCGGTTGCACTTTCTGGGGTGGGGCCCATGTGGTTATCCCATCAAGTTCCCATCTGTGTTTGCACTTTATGGTCCCATGTTGATACCACATGGGTCCCGTTTAAGACCCATATTGTAACCCATATGGGATCCACGTAAATCCCGGTTGCACTTTCTGGGGTGGGGCCCATGTGGGTATCCCATCAAGGTCCCATCTGTGTTTTCCCATTATGGTCCTAAGTTGAGACCCACGTAAATCCCCGTTGCACTTTCTGGGGTGGGGCCGATATCGGTAGCCCACATGGGGCCCATTTATAAACTATCAAGGGGCCCATATGGGTCCTATCTGGGCTTGCTTGCTGGGGTACTGATCAATCCTGTGAAGTTTTGTCAAATTCCAACCAGTAGTTTCGGAAAACAAGCGCACACAAGGTATGTCATGTCAAAATCTTCTAATGGCCATAACTCTCTGCAGATCGTGACGTTCTGATTATATGACAACTAGAGTTGGTAATGATGAATCATATGAAGTTTCATCCAAATCCGGCCAGCGGTTACAGAGAACAAGCTCACACAAGGTATGATAGGTGAAAAACTTAAAAGGACCATAACTCCGCCCAAAATCTGCAGATCGTGACGTTCTGATTATATGACAACTAGAGTTGGTTTTGATGAATCCTTTGAAGTTTCATCCAAATCCGGCCAGCGGTTACAGAGAACAAGCGCAGACAATGTATGATAGGTGAAAAACAAAGGGTCATAACTCAACCAAAATCCCCTAACCACACTATGCACAACTGCACTTGGTACTTATCAATCTTTTGAAGACAAATTCCAGCCAGTGGTTATGGAAAACAAGCGTAGACAAGATATGTTATGTGAAAAACTTCAAATGGCCATAACTCCGCCCAAAATCCGCCGACCACTACATGCCGATGATATGCACAACTTGACTTGGTACTGATAAATCCTGTGAAGTTTCATCCAAATCCGGTCTGGGCTCACAGAGAAAAGCGCAGACAAGGTCTCTTAGGTAAAACTTTTCAAAGGGCCATAACTCCGCCCAAAATCCGTCGACCATGACATACAAAAGATATACACAACAATTCTTGGTACTGATCAACCCTGTGTAGTTTCGTCAAAATCCGGCCAGGGGTTACGAAGAACAAGCGCAGACAGGGTCTCTTAGATGAAAAACTTTACCTGAAAAACTTCAAATTGCCATAACTCCGCTCTAAATCCACCGACCACGACATGCCGACAATATGCACAACTAGAGTTGGTACTGATTGTGTGAAGTTTCGTCAAAATCCGACCAGGGGTTAAGAAGAACACAGGCAGACAAACTTTTTTCACCAGTCCAGATATACATACATACATCCATCCATCCAGACAGACATCTTTCCAGCACAAAATCAATACTGCTCGCTACCCACTACGTGGGGGAGACATAATTAACTGCGTTCTAACCAACTGCGCTATTCTCATATGAGAAAATACACATGCATACGAATTACCCGGAGCGAAATCACGATGCGATCGGACGACAACACGATGTATTCTGGATTAACTTCGCATGTCACTATGTCAGGCACACGAGTAAACCATAGTAACCGTTTGCGCGCTAAACTGTAATGGTCAAATATTGTTTACGGACCACTTTATCCTGCCTTTGACATAACTTATTTGATTTTGCTTATCATTTCATTTGAATTGTTTCGTTTTATGTTCTGATACATGGTTTGAAAGATAAACGGTACGGTCCTCGGTACTTTTTAGTACTTTCAGGTGACAGTAAAATGTCCCATGTATGACATTGTTGCAACGCTGAAACTTATAAAACCAAATTATGCACGTATATTGTCTCATGTCAAAATAGAGCGGTTGGTTAGAGCGCTGTCAGTTGTCATTTGTTCTTACGACTCCGTCGTCGTGAGTACGCTACCCACTATGCGTTTTCTTTTTTCGGCGTAGCAATCTAAGATCACTTTTGATCTATAATTGTTGTAAATGTGTACCAATGAAATGCTTGAAATTTGGCGCGATAAGTTAATTATGCAGCGGTAAAATTTAGTACCATTATTTTATTGGGCAAAATTTCTTGCGCGGGAGAATTTTATGGAATGCAAACTTACAACAATTGTGTAATTTCTTCCAATAACTGTTGCATAATTTTTGGGATTAAAATTTACATAAATGTTTACATAAGCGTTAAAATAAAGTTATACACACTCTAGAAATAGCGTTAATTTTAACATATTTGCTCATGGTATGTCATGAACAAAATGTTATATTCATTCACAGAAGGAAATAACTATTTTGTTTAGCCTACATAAGCGACACGCTCTGTAAATAGCAATTGTACATTGCTCCCATTTATTCTTCTGAGTTCAACATACTCCAGAATCAAAACGCTGACAGCATAAAAAACTGTTGGTGAGAAAAGAAACTAAGAGCAAATTAATTATGAGAGTATTTTTATTATAAGAAAAATTTATTGAAATAAGTCACCTGTCTGTTATATCATTTCTACAAAAATAATCTCGAAACTCATTACCATACACTCTACTTTAAAAAATGGTATAAGCTGGGATTTGACCTAATTGAAGATGGAGATCCAGGCCAATGTGTTTTGCAAATTAAAACTAATATAGCGCTATTTAAAACTATTTAAAAACCAAACAGATGCATACAAGTCAACCTACAACGGGTAAAAATAATAGATGAACTGTATAAGTTCAAATCAATATTCAGTGCTTTTTATCACAAGCGCTATGTTCGGTAAATACCAATTTAAATAAAATTATGTTTAATTAGTAAAATACATTAAAAACTCTCTTTAGAAGTTCACTGATTTTCAAAAATTCGTGCATACGTAAAAAATAACAGCAATTGTCAATCGAGTGGTTACGATCGTAGTTCCCTCTAGACCGATTTCTGAATACACCTACTAAATCCTGTTGGCTTGCGCCAACAGTCTAAAAAGTCGTGAACCATTTTAAAAATAGCGCACTTTGTAGCAGCCGTTGTTCGGTTGTGTTAATATACATGCATCAATTACTATCCAGAGAATCATAAACCCGAATATTTCAGTAAATGGGGAATTTGTTGGAACTTACTGTGCATGTTAATTTGATTTTGAATTGCGGCTGCGTTTTATTAAAATTTATTTAGAATTGCACCTTTCTATCAATTTCTCCAACAGATGTTATTCGACCTATAAAAAGATGTTATTATCGTTCTATGAATAAAATGCGGTAAAAGAAGTCTCGGAATACGTCGAAATGTTATTCATGTTAATTGTACTTCATTTGCGAAGCATTAATACATTATTCGCATTTGCTAATTGACCAAAAATTTCAAAGCGTGGTTTTTCATAAAGAAAATCTATAATTTAACATTTTATTTCACTCAAGCAAGATAGTATTTGGGGAAAAAACACAAAGAATAATATTTTCCCTTTAATTTCATATCAAACATGAATATGTTTATCGGACTATCTTCAAAACTTCATAAAAACGCGACATATTTAAAGAATTTGCTATAGATTATACCAAATTAATCCACGTAAAATTTGCTTTATTTTGATCATTCTCATAACATACATTATTTTGTAAATGTATTGCAAGCAAAGCATAAGTCATCGTCAAGCGTCAAATTCTGCAATGTCCCGCGTAACAGTTAATTTCTGTTTGCAACGAAATGTCATCTGTATTTCCGCGGCGCTAAAAGATACACGTCTATTTTTTTCTGTGTTAGACCGAGACCTGATTTCCATCTTCAACTGCGAAAAACAATAGTGATTAGTAAAATTCATATAAGGTAAAATATGCAAAAACGAAAGTCCGTTGAATTGTCTCGGCCAACATAGGGGACATTTGGGTGTCCACAAATGCTTTGATAATAAAGTGAAGATGTAGACTAAAGTTACGGAATTTTGTCAAAATGTTGAATGTTTTTTCTTTTAAAAGTATGGTGAATTTTCAATTATTCAGATTATAATTAGATACCTTTTACACCATGCGTGTATTTCCTTTAACGATGTCCGAAACGTCATTATATTGTAAATTGCAAGAACACGGCGGAGATCAAACTCGTGTTATTATTTTTGAATGTTATTTATTTTTAAACTTCAACATATAATTAACAACAAGACATGTCAGGGTTAACGATTTCAAAATATTGCCTCAGTCGTTACATTATATACATTAAATATAACAGTTTTACTAAAAATCTTAACAATGTCCACCCGATTTATCTGATACGTTTTTAATTCCTCTGTTATCGAGTAAGGTGTAAATAATATACAAACATGTTTTAGAAATGCTTAAGAAGATATACGTTCCACAAGTAAAAATTATTGGAAAAAACGTAAGGCACAAAAATAAAAATGAAGTAATTTTTGGTGTTTTTTTTTACGTTCTTTAGAATGTCCCCTGTTCTTGAAAAGTATGCTTGTTTCTTAATAATGATATAAAAAAAATTGTAGTAATTGCAATTTTTTTTTTTCATATCACAATAAATTTTTTTAATCTTGTAATGAAACGGTAGATAGTGTTTTTAGTAACGTGTGTAAATTTCATTATATTATGGTTTGGATTTCTTCATGTATTGCACCTTTATAAATGTTCCCTACACAGAATATAAACATGATTTTGGGTAGACGTCATCTAGCGTTTTTTTCCTCTAAAACCTTTGCTTTTTTATAGTTGCATTTATAATACGAATGCGCTCAACTATTTTATGCTCAGCAACTATGGATATTATATGATTATATTTTTAGAATCTATATAATAGTATAATTTTTGCTTTGCAATATCAAAACATATTTATGGAGATTATTTTAATGCTATTATAAAGAACTTTTTTTGGGCGGGTGAGGGGGGTTCCGACAAAAATGGACAAATGATGCGTTATTCTGATCGCACATAATGGCATGCATAAATAAAAAAAGATAAACAGAAGTATAAAAGTAAAATGGGAAATACTTATTAAAATGAATCATCAATTTAGAGAATTTACAAGCGTCGGTTGACCGGAGAACGCGCTAAGGCTACTTAATATGCAATATGAAAGGGACCGGAAGCGGAAGTGGCGTGATCGGAACAAAATAACCACGGCAGTTGACTTGCCGTATTATCAGATGCTCTGGAATGAATATCTGACGAGTACATCGTATCCACAGGCAACTATTCATGAATACACAGACGGGTTTGCTGCTCAGTATAAGAGCCGATATTTATTGATGATAGGTTTTCGACAGTAGGAAACTGAATTTAAGATTTTGTCTTAAAAATACGGTTTATTCCTAATTAATTTAAGCCTCCGAAGTAAAATACAAATTTGTTCGTACATAAGACAATAAACTTAAAACGTTTCTTATTAAAACGTTTTAATACATGTGCTTGACATGTTGACGCGACGTCGTGTTACGCTAACAGGAACGAATAACGCGCACTGGTAACATGTATGTAAGAATTACATTACACCAACTTCTGACGTTACGTGAACTACACTCGTCTGATACATAATAATTGTAATTCATTCCCAAAATTATTTTCTTAAATTGTTAATTTGTTAAATTTGCCTGATCAATTCATATTACAATTATGTTAACGTAACTTATTTCAGTTATTCATGTATCACTGGTGAAAACATGGAGCGGTATGATGGGGTTTTCACGGTACAGATATTCATAATGATTGAATTTATCTCAAATTCTTTTTGGGGTCCGAGAAGATATCTCATGATGTCCGAAAAATCTGGGGTCCGAGAATTCTCCTTAAATAGGTGAGGACCGAAAAATTTGGGGTCCGAGACAATGCGTCAAAATTCACATGATATAGTTAACTATTCATACTTATTCACTGTATACGCCTTTGTTTTGCCCATTTCTATAACATTATACCATTAAAAGCAGCTGAAAAAAAAATATTTTACAAAATCAACACATAAAGCTTTGAAACATTGTCTGACTGTCGAACTTCGTGCAAAATTTTATAGTATTCAAATAAAATTGTCTGCGTGTCGTAGTGAATTGTCCACCACCACCAGAATCAGTGCGTGTCTCAGCCTCAACCTCACGAACATCACGGTATTTATATTAAACCCAGTTGATGTTCATAAATTAAAGTGCCTTTCGGTTTAACTATTTATGTTATCACTGTAACACAGAGATTGTGTTGACAACCGGATATCTCTGTCGGGACAGCGCTCGCCGTATTAATGAGAGGTCCCGGACTCGAGTCTCGGATTTTCTCAACCTCTGTGATTCATACATAATAAATATTTGGCAGAATATACAATCATATTAAAGAGACATTTAAAATCTCAAGGATCTATTCTAAATATAACACTGATCTGATTAGATCAGGAATTCAAGTGAATTATAAAATTAACCACTTCAGGGTAAACAATTACAAATACAAACAACACACGTACAATAAATTCACAATTAACACTGTTATAACGATCTTAATGAGTTACATGTTAACCTTAATACACCGAAGTACTAAAGTTTTTCAAGACCAAATGGAATACATTCTAATCAGATAACGTATATGTGAAACAATAGACTCCGTTTAAACGTGTCTTTCTGTCCTTAAAACCTTATTGAAGTAAAAACATCCCCAACTGGCATTACGTCGGTGCTCGCGAAATACTAGTCAATTAAAACAATACAAAAATAACGCAAACTATAAATATAAATAAGAAACATAATGATGTAAATGCAAACGAATGCGAAACTCTAATATCTTTTCAAAGCTCTATAAATTGGTCCAAAGGTAAATACATAAACAATAGCCATTAACATTTTGCCATCAGTGGGCGTACTGTTGACGTACTGTTTTGATACGTACGACCTGGTACCAGACTATGTGCTCCATGCAGCGTTGCGAAGACACGAAGCGAAGGCGCGAAAATACGCTGCGATGAAGAGAAATTAATATCGCGGTCTCGCATCGCGATTTTGCACTTTTGTATCGTGTTCTCGCGTATTCGAAATTGTATTTCAGAAGATCGAAAGTTCGAAACAACGATGACACTAACCGAACACCGTAAGCGAAGAGTCACTCTCAGCAGAGAATGTCATCTGTTATAGTTGATTTTATCCGCTGACTGTCGTGTCTAATGAATGCTGATGCCAGTCAATATCTCAATCAATAATCCAGTTCAAGAACACAGTAAAACGATCTGCCCGCGCCATATGACACTATTGGTCTAGTTAGACATATATTCAACAGAACGACAAGAGCTGTGCTAAATTTATTTGTAGCATGTGTGTTCGAAACGGAATATACGAATCAGTGGTCTGTGGAAATTAGTGTTGTCGCGTGGTGCAGTTGAACTATTTTGGCATTTGGAATCTATCATCAATGAATGTGTGCAACAATAATTGTTTTAATTATCATATTTAGTTTTCCGATATATGAATGTTCTAAACATATATTTCGCGGTCCGGACATATTTGTAATAGCTGCGTGGCTCTGTATTACTTAACCTCCTGTGTGTTTGAACTATTCCAGAATTTGAAGCGAAAATGTAGTTCTATTCCTCGACTAGTTAAATAAATTTCGACGCTCATATAATTGTTATTTCGAACAATTGAAACGAAAGTCGCTACAGTATACTTTTCAAATATATTTTATTTACTAGATCTACAAAATTCGACAATGATTCATTTCAGGAATACTGACGCAGTTGTATTGGACGTTTTTTTAAATAAAAATATATATTTTACATCAAAGTTCAATGTCTCTGCTAAACAGATTTACAACTTCTAAGACAAAGTAAAACGCTAGACATGACTTTTAAAATTACTGAACCTAAATTAAATTCCAGTGTGCACATCACGGGTAAAAGATTGTAAAGACAAACACGCATGTCGAAAGATTAAATTATCAAAATCAGACATGTTTTGTACTCTATAGCAATTTGATAACATTACATCGTCCATTGTTTATTCAATAAACTGATACTGCGAGAAATACATATTGAAATTCATGTCGTTAACAATAACTATATCGTGTATTTTCGTTTGTATTTCCATTGCTTGTTGTAGGCAAGTGCCTGTCTCTCAACATGCTTCAGACCATTTATACTGTTTTATAAGTACATATGAAGGTAATGTAACGACTCGCCCCATTAACGACTCGCCCCATATGTATAACGATTCGCCCCATCAAATGTGGTTGTAGGAATCTGTTATATTTCGATGTTTTGTAGCTTAATTTGAGTGTATATTAACATGTAAACGAATAAATATTGTATACTTAAACGATGTGGTATAATTGTGTTATATCATTAAATGTGTTTACCGCCTATGTAATGTAATACAATATGGAATTGAAAGTTGATTTGTGACTGTATCGAATTGTGATCTATAATAATCGCCTACCTTTATTGTTCGAACATTTTAATTAGTATAAATTTTTTCACATACAAAAAAATGTGGTGTAATAAGATAATGTGATATAACTGTGTCAGTTCTAACCACTTTGTTTGTGTGTCTTACGGGTAATATAAAAAGAAATATAGGTAAAAAATAATGCGTTGAAACTAGTAAAATTTAACATATGTTTACGTAACATTTTAAATGTTTAAATGTTTGCATGGTTATGCCAAATTTTGAATGTGATCTTGGTTACTTGCAATTTAAATGCTGTAGAAAAAGCACGTAAAGAAGTAAAATGTTGTCATTCTGTTGAAAAATAAGCGGTTAATGGCAAAGGAATAGTCATACTTTTAAATTACATAAAATGATATCAAAACAGGAGTAAAACAGATAAAATGAATACAATTATATTACAAAATGTTTCTTCTTATGTTCCCGACTATTTTACTTGTTTAAATTAAAAATGTATTTCGATATTTCACTATATATTTTTTCCAGATTGACAAGGCGTGTGTAGTATGTAGTACATTTTTTATCGAGTGCACCGGGATTTTCTCCCAAATGGCCATCGCCCCCAGAAGTTAGTTGGTTACGGGGGATAGTGGTTACGGGGGTATCCAGTGGTTCCAGAGGCGACCCTGGGTCTTATAGTGCCCGGTGTGAAGCACCTAGTATACTGCGCCTCGGTTTAACGTCTCATGCTAAAGACGAGTTAGTAGGCTAGGTGTGGCGGGGTTTCGAACCTGCGACCCCTGTGTTGTGAAGCCAGTGCGTTACCACTAGACCACGGATCCGCCCTAATTGACAAGGCACCAAACAGTAAAGTTTATATAACTTGTGTATGTGTCAACTTTGTAACAAAGGGTCTAGCAGTCATCTAATGGTGTGAACACGTGTTGTTGAACAGGTTTCACACGTTTCATTGTTTGTATTGTACTATTATCTCAACCACTTTATCAGCTGGACAAGTCCGGTTTTACACATAATTTAGCCCCAGGCCAAAAAAAAGAGTTCCGTTTCTGGTCTCCTGCCTCAAAAAATAAGGGTCGGTAGGTAGGGATTTTTTTATTATTATTATTATTATTATTTTGATGATGGGAGAATGATGTGTGCGTTCCATATATGTTTCTATTCAGATGAGTATCGTGTATTTTGGTACTTAATATATTACGCGCACTTTTTTACCCTAGAATTCAGCTAGGAAAATTCGGCGCTCGTTGTACACAGTAACAGTTTTCAGTTGGGATTAAATGTGTTTCGCGCACAAGGTAATTATGTATGCGTATCTGAAATTTACATTGATTAAGTTTTTTATGAAAGTAAATTTAGTTCAATATTAATTATATTAATAAATTATTTTTGACCAAAAAAAATGTAGGGTCGGCAGCAAAAGTAAAGGATCGGTCGGGAGACCAGAAACGGGACTATTTTATTTATTTATATTTTATTTTTTTTTTGGGGGGGGGGGGGGGGGCGGCACAGCAATTAGTATTTTTGTGTTTTTGCATTCTTTGAATTAATTTCAAAGGTATTGGATATGTTTAAACATATGTAGAGTAATGTGAAAAAAAAAAGTATACATCACGGCAATCGATATTTTGTAAAGTTCAAATGAAAAATATATATATATATATATTAGAAACAATTCTGGTTTTGCGAAGGATTTCAATAAATGCTGACTAGGATTTCCACTAGGATTTCCACTGAAAACGTATTTATTTCACATTAAATTTATAAATAAAAACATAAAAACTTTTTCTCTATGTTTAATAAGCTAAGAAATGCTTGAATAATAATGCTAAATTTTTAGATTATTTGTTTTACCGATTGATTGGTGAATTAAGAACTATGACCTGTAATTTTCTACATACTAAAACCTAATAAACATTAATTTGTACAACAAACATATTATGATGGGCGAATCGTTATACATATGGGGCGAGTCGTTATTAAACATGGGGCGAGTCGATATGGGGCGAGTCGTTAATGGGGCGAGTCGTTATTAAACATGGGGTGAGTTGACATGGGGCGAGTCGTTAATGGGGCGAGTCGTTACATATTCCATATGAACCATGTGTACATGATTAATGCTATACATCCATAACACATTATTTACAGTATTTACCAAAAACCAACTAAAATATGCTTATAACATTTGCAACAGTAATACCGGTATATCAGTATTTAAACTAACATTGTGTGCAGCCATCGCTTTAAAGTTTAAACATAATGTTTACCCTACAACCATTGCTGCACAGTTTCACTCTAGCAAGTAAAACAATTTAGTTTGTTTCATATACACAAAAATTAGGGAAGGTAGATAGGGAATTAATTAATTTTTATTTTTTGGTAAATGGTCGATTGGAATATTCTAAAACTGAATGAATATTCAAAACATGACTCTAATATCATAATACATTGTTTTGAACTGGATGCTATCAAAACAAAACACTTATTTTTCCAAAAAACATTTAATTATTGGACAAAAGTAAAATAAACACAAACATATCCCGCCCACTCTATAAAATGTTATACGGTCGGGGCTTTTTTAGGGTAGGTCGGGTAACCCGAAACAAACATATTTTTTACGCCTGAATTAGGCAAACGATACTGCAACAATCAAAGGCCGTTTATTTAACCAGAATACCCACTACATAACATTGAGTTCATGCCTTCTATTCCTTCCGCAATCTCGCTCTCGTCGAATCACACAGCTCACTTGTGCAGTTAGCTGAGGCCAGAGTTTTTTTTATCTCTTGGTTCTCGGACATTTTTGGAAAAGTGTCCGGTTGGAGGAGGGCAAAAAAATATTAATAAAAAAAGAAAAAAAAACTATACAGAATTGACTAGAATTTCACAAATGGAAATGGGCAGTGATAGTAAAATCTGTATGCATTATTACTTATAAAAATCATATTCATAATCACTGCATGATAAACATGACATTAGTACCAATAATAGTAACATTAAAAGGCAGTCTTTATCGTATAAAAAATAAACTATGCTAACACGTAAACACAGTACGTCAGATATCGCTGGGCGGTGGCCACATTATATGTACAATAGCATGTTTAATAAAGGGAAAACTTATGTTAGTGTGCATATATCTTATTAATAAATCAATATACACCAATGAAATTTGTTAATTTTAGTATTTATATAAAATTATAAATGTGTATTTAATACAATGATTATTAGATCTTAATTAGTTTTAACTTGGTATTTTCTTCTGACTAAGTGTTGCATGATGTATAAAATAACAGAGAGCAGATCATATGAATCATACAGCGATATACAGTCACAATGCATGTTAGATCTACAAAAAATGTAGTCATTTCTTCGGCGTTTTTTTTTTTTGCATTCCGTTTAACAGGTTGAAACACTTTCACAGGGTCATTTTTTGATATCGGGTACTTTCTACAATGTCTTTTTCTTTTTTTTTTCTTTTTTTGCTTTTCGGAAAAAAATCGGGTCGGCGGATCCGAAAACCAAGAAATAAAAAAACTCTCGCCTTATATTATCGGTGTGTGTTTGTGTGTGTACATGTCGATTCAGATAGTTTCAATGTACACGTGTTTTTGTTTACATATAACATTTGACTCTCTTTAGCTCCTGTTTTGACAGAAATCACATAACTGAACCAGATAAAGGACATGTCATAGAATTGTGAGGAAATGTGATTAAACACGAATGTGATTTCAGAATATTGAAGTTATTTACGAACATTGTGTTTGTGTACATCAGTTGGAATAAAACAAGTTGACAAAACTTCCTGAGTGCAGTAAAACATGGAAACAACAATAGACATTGAACGGGTAAGCTTTATATATATATGTTTATATTTAAATCCAGTACTTAGTTAGAGTTGTATGAACTCTATATATTTATAACTTGTGAACGTCCAAGTAATGTGAATGGTTTGTTGATTATAAACTTCACTGGTCTACATTCTTTAGAGACGTTTCTGTGATTTAAAATGAATTTCAATCTGAAATTTAAAATACGTTATCGTAGGAACACAGAACGAAGCAATAATCATCAAAGTATTAGAAAGAATATTTGTCCAGATATAAAATTATAGGTCTTAAAACACAATACTCAGTATTCTATACATAATTACATGAATCAGCGTACACCATCAGGGAAATATAAAACAGAGATATTTGTACTAGCTTCGCATATCGAGCGTTTCAACATTCAACAGTGTTGTTACAAGTTTCTTTAACGGTTATAATTAGATATGGGAAGATGAGTAATGCTTGTAACGTTAATTGTTGAAATCCGGTATAGACAGTAGCGATTTTCTCGTTTATCCAGTTAACCATCTAGTATATCTCAACAAAACATATTATGTATTGTACGATTTTATTGACCTGGCACTCATAAATATTCCGCGTATTTTCGTAAATATTCTTTAAGCTACTAAGCCAGATAGAAGACTCAGACATAAATATGTATTTATTAAATCCTTATTACGTAACGGTTGATAAATGTAGTGCAGTGGTAAGTTCGCAAAGTTTGTAAGCATGATGGTTTTGGTTCGATTCCCAGAACAGGCACTTTTAAAATTAATTTATTCATTTTTTAAATTTAATTTAATTTATTTAATTGATCATTTCGCTGACGTCATGACACGGAATCTCATCATCAACCACGATTCTGACACAGAAGAGAGCTGCATCGATACTGTGAGCGAAACAGAGTCTTTGGGCATGCATTTTTATTACGGATGTTAACGAATATCCGGATATCCGAATATCCGGTTACTATGTTTGTATCCGGTTACCAAGTTAGTTACCGAATATTCTTTAAAAAAAAAAAAAAGAAAATCCGATTTTTCTCGTTTTTAGAAGTGGTATTCTGAAATCGGTCTTGAGCGAACTACTTCTTTACTCTACAGGCTACGAGTCAGTAAATCGATAAATTACTGCGATTCGATCGCTGAGCAGTGAGGCTTCCAGTTATTGATGCTTCTTTCTATTAATAGATGACAAGAAATAGATCCGAATGAAAACACTAATAAACAATAATCCATTCAGTCCACATCTACAAGTGAATTCATGTTATGTCTATTCACATTGGTATGATAGCGTATCTGTGTGTGCTGTTTACTGGTTAACTGCCTATTACATCATATTGCGTATGTTAAAGGGACTTGTTCACAGATTGTCAAAATGACATTTTCCCAACTTTTTGTCACAGATTCAAAAAATAAAAGAACACTGTACACCAGGGAGCGAAATGACACTAATGGCGTAGACTCATTATGAAAATACAGTTTCGTTTATGAATAGTGATCATTTGAAATTGATAAAATTATAAAGCGTTACAAACGCCAAACGATTGAATAATTTGGAATGTTTCTGTTGTTTCCGTTAAATTTTGTAACAACACGTGGATCACTTATATCAAGTATTAAACGCAGGCTTCTTATAACAGTCCGGATGGCCGAGTGGTTACGGCGATAACCTTTTAATCCAAAGGGCACTGGTTCGAGCCCCGATAGGGACAAACTTTTTTCTTTTAATTTCTCTTTTTTAATTCTATTCTTGTTATTATAATGGAGCTCTAGAGTTCCGATGTTTAAATCTAACAATTTAAGGCATTTAATGACACACTTCAAAAAATGTCCCAATCTGTGAACAAGTCCCTTTAAATAACATTGTATTGACTCAGTACATATAGCGGAGCAATAATAACCACTCGATTGACGATTGCTATTGTTTTGACGTATTTATAAGAATTGTTGAAAAGCATTGTAATTCTGAAAAGAGAGTTGTGAATGTGTTTTACTAATTTATCTTATTTTGATTAAATTGGTATTTATTGAGCAAAGCGCTTGTGATAAAAAACATGAACATTGAAAATTATACGTTTCATCGACTATTTTTACTCGATGTTGAAACACTTGTATGCATATAACTCTGGTTGCTTTTTAAAAAGTTTGCACACAAAAAATATTTGCCTCCAACGAATAACAAAAAATAATGATGAGAATGTCGTAGATACATAGCATTGAATTAGACGCGCACGAAATAAGTTTTACTTTGCAAAAGACAGTGGTCTGGATTCACCTGTCTGTTTTTTTATTATTTCTTCAAAACAAATCTCTAAACTCATAACTGTACACTCTACTCAAAATATATTGGTATAAGCTGGTATTTGATCTAATTTTGAGTAGAGTGTACAGTTATGAGTTTCGAGATTTGTTTTGTATAAATAATAAAACAGACAGGTGACTTACTTCAATAAATGTTCCTTATGATATAAATACTCGCATAATTTATTTGCTTTTAGCGTCTCTTCTCGCCAACAGTCTTTCTACGCTGTCAGCGTTTTGATTTAGGCATACAATCGCCCTTGTTGTATGTATATTATTGATTAACTCAACACAGCTATAGACCTCTACAGGAGGTCGTCACCTCGTACTGCGGACGTGTCATAAACACACCCCTCGGCTGGTATACGATTATCATAAACCAACAGGTGGTGCTTTCACTCCACACTAACCTTGACAGGACTATTAAACAAACAAGATGTCACAATCGATTATACCCATTAGGGGCGTCCTTCTTGATAAGAGATGGTTCTCTACCAATTAACAATGCCAATTAATGTCAATTATCGATGTCCCAACCCACTAATTTATTGAAATCAAATGAATCCATTGTAAACCAATAATTTCTAATCGGCAAAACTTAAAAGACTGTCTTATCCAATCAGTTCGCATCTAATTATTACTCGTATTTCAGTTTGTTTTCTTACTTAATTCTTTTACAAACCAGTGAATCTATTGAAAATTCTTAGATTTTTTGGAGTCTCCAGATACCTATGTCTAAAGAGTTTAAGACTCCAACAAACTCTATGAATTTTCAATAGATTCATAGGTTTTAATAACTTGGTGAAGAACCCTGCATACACTACCCCTATGCAGGCCACTTATTAAGTTATTTATTCCTCTAGGCAACAAACAATAATTATAAACAATATAAATACTTTAAAAAATTAATACTTCCATGTAAAAGTGTATTTTTTAAGAATTTTTGGTGAACCACACCCAATTCTATAATAAATAACACATTATACATGTGCTGTGACCTTCAGACACATGCTTGTTTTTGATTGGTCAACAGTCACTAACGCCCAATTGAAATAGGTCAATCCGTCAATCCGTTTTTGGTAAATTTGTCTTATTTTTCGACTTTAAACTGTCATTTACTATCCGTTTTGAGCGTCAAGCTCAGTATGCAAATTATTCCCACGCTATCGCATTCCTCTTAAAGGCTGTCTATTCAGTTTTAACAGTTAATTCACGTGTTGCATAAATTGAGAAAAGACTTTTCTACAGCATATATTACCGTTTCGCTTAACTATTTACAAAGATTTATTTAAATACAGTATTTTTATGTACTTCTGGTATATTTTTGCGAATAGATTTTTATATAAAGAACCGCACCCACACTGCAAAGCTTTTTATCTGTCACACCCTTTAAAAGAAGGAATGTATTATAGTTTTAGTGAACGCAGAGTTTTAAATGTTAAGCAGTGTGCTCGGGCAATGGTTTTGAACCGAAGTCCCGAGGGTAAATAACCCCACTCGTCGTCGACTTTAAACTGCTATTTCCATCCTTTAGCATATTCCTAGTACCTTGAATCCTCCTAACTTAATTATTTTAGGTATTTACTACCTATACAAGGTGTTGGTTCACTAAAATATGCTATATTATAATAATTATTAAAGCCCAAACTTGGACACTTTGTAAAAAGTCACCGCGTGAGCGGTTTTCAATTCTCAATGACTTTACCACATAAAGTTAACATCCTATCATTCTCCAAATCCATTTATGTTTTAATATGCTATAGTATGACCCCTGTGGCATATGATAATTACAATTCGAAGTAAAAAAGTTATCTAATAACTTTTATTTTAACACCCAAAATCATTCAAGTTTTGATAAACGTTAACTCGATAGCAATACCTTGACTGTTGACTGTGACGTCATGCGCACACCCCCAATTTCGAATGGCCGGCCGATTTTCCCTTGTCTCTCTAAATAGGTCAATCCGTTTTTAACGTTTTTTGCACAGAAACTCAGCTGTTTTATTGCTACTTTGTATTCTTATATACTATTTGTTCAACACGTAATATCTAGTAATCATAATAAATAGTGAATATTTTACAAAGTAACATACGAAATAATGTCAACATATATCGTTGTGTCATAAATATAACACAGAGTACCATTTAAATGGTGGGTTATTAACACTATTGTGTATTATATATGCTGTGATTTTTATCCCCACATAGATTTTTAAAATTATGGCACCGTATCCACACTGCAATCTTATATACGTTGTGAATTCCCATAGTGGAATAGTTATAATAACTGTGATATACTATGTTAAGCAGTGTGCTCGGGCAATAGTTTATAACCGAAGTCCCGAGGGTAAACAACCTAACATCGTCGTGTATTGTGGAGACGGAAAAAATGTCTTCACGTGATTAACTTATTAGTTCATTCAACTTATATTTTGATATGAATAAACAGATGGTAGATTTTTTGCATATAAAATAAAAATGAAATAAATATATAGTAACAATGATCCATCCTTGTCTTTGTGTGAATGTGCATGTGATTAGCACATTGCGTGTATTTGCTCAAACATCGCAATTACCATACACCAGTGAGCCTTAACAATTACTTACCTTTGCGCAAACTACATGTTTAATTGGGGTACTAAAATTGAAAGGCATAACAACACATGACAACATTGCACGCTACACAAAACAAACAAAACGCACTAGCGGCTATGGGGGGGGGGGCGCACCCTAAAACTTCCGGACGATACATAAATGGGCATATATAAAACGGTCAAAACTAATTTTTGTATCGCTTCGCTCGCTCAATTTGGTAAAAGATCAAAATTG
The DNA here is from genome assembly GCA_027627225.1 of Congeria kusceri. NCBI lineage: Eukaryota > Metazoa > Mollusca > Bivalvia > Myida > Dreissenidae > Congeria > Congeria kusceri. The sequence continues at coordinate 49,406,671 of CM051031.1, read as the reverse complement.
GTGGTGATGATGATGATGAGAAAGATTTATCATATATCTTTGATACTGATCTGTAGCTGATTACTGCTTACCCACACACAACATAAAGGGATTAACTGCACGATCAAAAGTTTACGCACCCCTCCCTCTAGCCCGAATTCCTGGAACCGCCCCGGAAACTCACAATTTTACGAACAGAAATCGACGTAGTTTGTTACATGCACTTTTTTCAATAATTTAAAACTATTGTGTTTTCAAAATACAAGTATCGTAATTTAGTAAAATATCATTCGTCTAGGTGTGATGTTAATTTGGAACTTTAACATGCGCCAGATTCCGGCAGCCAATGCCGATCTATACGGTTATCCGAATATTACATACGAATATCTGGATACCAATTATGGTATCCGTTGACATCCCTAATGTAGATAAAATAATTAAAATAAGAAAAATAAAAAATGGTAAGAAAACAAAATAGAGAAAAATTGTCACGAGAGTAAGTAATGTTGAAGTAAAAGAAAGTAATAAAAAAGAAAGACTTTGGCTGGACTCGAACCACAGTCATTGTGATTCAAAGTTTAAAACACTATCCACCGCACTAATCTTCCTGACACTTGTTGATGTTTTTTTTGTTGTTATTATATGACTATATGACTATGAAATCTGTGCTTTACACGCTAGCTAAACGTTAAACCGATATAAATGAAACAGCCGAGCGCTACCGGAGATTAATGAGTGCCAGGTCAATAAAATCGTACGAGTAAGTTATGTTGATTTAGAAGATAATTACACACTACAGTATGATTTCTCGAGTGGGTTTGTTTGTACATTAAGCGATTAAGATTATGTGTTAAAACAACCGTGTTATAACTAACATTTGATTATATATATTTATATGTGATAACTGACACAAATATGCACAAATATGTATATAATTTATATAATTACATTATAAGTCAATTTTAAGTGAATTGTCGGAGAACCCTGCTACTCCGTACTAGCACCCCGCCACCATACACCCCGCAACCATACACCCCGCCACCATACACCACCGCCACCCTACAGCCCGTCACCTTGCACCACCGCTACCCCGCCACCATGCACCCTGCCACCATGCACCACCGCCACCCCGCCACCATGCACCACCGCCACCTCATTGAAAACAGAAACAACAAGGATATCAGTGAAACGGATGGATGCTCCCCAATTCGCTTTGCCAACTAATGGAATGCAATAAGACGGGCAGAGATTTTAAATTACAGTGAAACCTGTCCAAATCGAATTCCTGTCAAAACCGAACGGCTGCGTCGGCCCCGATTTTTTTCCTTCTTATTTTGAATGTCGGACACATGCCCTTCCGGACATATGCCCTCCCGATTATTTTTAGTCAGGCGGACATATGCCCTCCCGGACGTTTGCCACCCCGGACACATGCCCTCCGGTTAATACATCACCCGGACACTGGCCCTCCCGTAACTCGTCTTTCGCTTTAGACGTTCGACTGAGGTGCAGTGCACTAGATGCTTCACATCGGACTCTAAAACACTAAGGCCGCCCCTGGAGTTTTGTGTCTCCGATATCCCCAGTCTTTTGGGGACGATGGCCACATCGATAAATATTCATCGATACCTGATACATGTAAGAATGAATGTAAGACAACTAAATTAGGTCTACTTCATTTTGTACGATCCTCTTTATTTCAATAACTTTTATTATTATGCAACAACTTATATAATTCCCATCGTTGACTTGGTATCTTTCCTTGTATACATTAATTTAAATATAATAGGTAGACAAGTCTTAAGATGTGCTACTATTTTAGTAGCACATCTTAAGACATTCCCGTTTGCAGCCTATTATTCCATATATGCAGTTTGACTTTATTAGTAAGCAACCATCGATTAATTAATTTAGGACTTTTGGTCGGCACATTATTCATGTCACTACTTCTTAATTGTTATATATGTTCATGTGAGCAATATTTTAAAAGCGTATTTAAGGAATTGTAACATACATTAAACATAGCAGGAGGGCCAGTGTCCGGGTGGCATATTAACGGGAGGGCATGTGTCCGGGTGGCAAATGTCCGAGAGGGCATATGTCCGCCTGACTAAAAATAATCGGGAGGGCGTATGTCCGGGAGGGCATTTTATATATCAAAAAGCTTAATAAACCGAACCCTGTCCAAACCGAATACCGAACGATTTTTTTTCACAAATTTTATCTCATTCAACCGTAAAAAACCTGGAAAAAAACGAACAGTGTATCCTGTTAGGTGTCATTTCGCGATACCACGGAAGCGTGCACCCGATAATTGGTGACACAAATACACACACAGGGCATTGTAGGATCATATTTTTCACAAATAATATTTTTCACATGCCTGTGAAGAATAGGATCTCATTTGTCACATTTATAAGTGTGAATAATGTGATTGGCCAAAAAGGGGGTATGCGTACGGATCACATTTTTCACATATTTTATGGTGAAATTGTATAGTGACAAGCGATGAAATCATTATTTGGAGCATAATTATACAGTAATCATCATCATCGTCATCATCATCACCATCATCGTCACCATCGTCACTATCGTCACCATCGTCATAATCATCATCGTCATCATAATTATTTATGCAGCACCATTATTATCATTATACTTAACGTCATCATCAGTAATGTCATCACTATGCGCTAACTAAGCCCTATTTAGGAGCTACTTATGTGTGCATGCGCTTAATCTTTTGTGAATAATTTTGTACGGTCTAATGAGGAGATAGAAATGTAAATGCGTACGTTCATATGAACGTACACCTTTTTATTGGGATATTAACCAATGCACGCATCCGAAAGTACGTACAAAGACAGGTCCTATTTTGGATTATTAAAACCAACATAACCATGCATATATCCGCCCGAACTAGAACATACGTATACACGGACTGTACTATAATGATCTTATTAGAACCTCCGCACATGTAAGTACGTACGTTTGGACAGTACAGTAGCGTAGCGTACCGTACCTCCCGTATCATATCGTACGGTACCATATCGCTTCTTACCGTATCGTATCGTACCTAACCATAACGTACCTAACCGTACAGTACCGTACCGTACCGTACATTTCCATACCATAGCATGTCATGCCACGCTATACCATACCATACCAAGCCATACCATACTTAACCATCTGGTACCGTGCCGTACCATATCGTACCATACCATGCATACTGTACCATACCGTAAATCACCCCGTTTGTTTTTCGGGCACATACAGTGTGAAAAATAGGATTATGATTTATAAAATTTACTTTTTTGAAAATTTGAACACTTTTTTTCATGTGTGAAGAATATGATTTGAGTGCATATCAAAAACTGGACTCGATCACAAATTTCACAGAAAATGTGAAGAATGAGATTGCGATGTGTGAAGAATGAGATCCTCTTTCACATCTGTGAAAAATGAGATCCTATTTTTCACATGTGTGAGAAATGAGATTTGTGCAAACTATGGTCCTGCAGGGCATACTCGCCGTGGTGATAACGGGGCAGTGGTGTAATTAGCGTTCAGCAAGTTGGTGCATACAAGTCAATACAAGTCGTATTTATTCACTCAATTTCATGAAAAACATGAACAAATTGAAGTATCACAAAATTACTTACAATAAGAGGCTCTCTATAAATTTATAAGTTACTGAAGAATTAACGGTTTCTATGTTAGCAGTGCATGTAAGTCACAAGAAGAGTCATACATAGCGTACATATACAGTGATGTAGCTAGTATGACCATTTATGATAGCACACGTGTATACGTTTGTTATATTATTAATAGTAACAAATACTTATATTTTGTAATCTTACCAACATATAATACATAACCGGTATGTTTTAGCATTAAGTTTGTGTTGATATGAACATTACTCAAGTAGCTGTCATACCTTGAACGAAAAAGACATATTTATACATATATTAATACATATATGTATATATTTATTTAATGTTATATTAGAAGTGGCATTTTAAAATGTTCAACGATTATGCTAGCTTACTTAAGTTGATAATACTGCCAATATACACAATAATTCAGAAGTTATGTAGTGAAAGTATTAAACTATGTTTCACGTGATTTGAAGATAGTGTCCAGGAAGAACAACTATACTGGTCAGTTTTACTTAAACAAGTATAATGCAATGAAAAACAAAACTAGATACAGTATTACATAATGTATTTGGTTGATCAACTGTTTTAAAACGTCACATATTGAGACTTGTTGGTTTTAGTTAAAAAATTACACAGGTATTACACAGTTTTTTTTAACATGACTATGGTTGAAAGAAAAATGCAATATAAAACAGTTATAACCAGCGTATTTTATTATCCATCTTAGTTTGGGAGAATTATGCAGCTTTAAGTAATTTTAGTATGCAATGGAAAATATAGAACTAATACAGTTGTACATAAGTAATGATTGATAAACTGTAGTAGAGAATAATTAGTGTTTAGTGTTAGACAAATTCCAAGAACATAGCGTTTGTACACATATTTTTCTAGCATTTAATATAATAATATCACCTGTTATAGTCAAATTCCAAGAGTTTAGCGTTTGTACACATATTTTTCTAGCATTTAATATAATAATATCACCCGTTATAGTCAAGTGTTCGTTAAAATAGCTTTTATAAATTTACTAAGTTTTATAAGTTCCGTTGCATTTTTTCTTTGGAAGAATTCGTTTAGTTTTAATGTATTTGGATGCGTGTAGTAGTAACGTTTTAAATATACATGGCGCTCATTGACAAATTTGCGACATTCAAACAGGTAATGGAACTCATCACCAAGTTTATTTTCGCAAAAGTTACAATATCTTTCGTTGAGCGGGATGCCGTTCCAATTTCCTACTTCAATTGGTAGTCTGTGATTTCTTGTACGGAATTTAGATAATGCAAAAAAGATTTCGGTAGTTTTGTCATGTAGTTTTCAAGTCAAAAGCGGGTTTAATTACTTTATAAAACGAACTGCTGGGCGAGTTTTCGATTAAAGAATACCATTCGGTAAGGAAAACGTCTTCAAGTTTTTGTTTTATTGCGAGTTTATAGCCATTTATCATTTATTTCTTCCTGTATATCCCAGACATTCATCATACCGCATTTAATAAATATTTGTTTAAGTTTTGCAACCATTGGAATTTTTTGGCTAAAGTATTATCATTTGGAAGTTGGTTTTAGACATACTTAAAAATAATTGAGGATGACTTATTAATTAAGAGTTATCACCGTTGATGATTTTTGACCAAAATGTTATCATTTTCATTTCTATATGTAAAACAATCGGTTTTGTCCCAGATTCACCGTAAACCATATATTTAGGCGTAGATTTTGTAAACTTAAGAACATATCTGAGGTATTTTAATTGCACTCGTTCTATAATATCTACATTTCCTTTACCCCATATGTCGCTACCGTAGAGCAAAATAGGTTTGATAGTTTTGTTGAATAAATCTATTTGGAGATCAATCGGAAGATTAAGACGATTTGAGTTTCTTAATAAACTAAACATAGCCTTTGTTGCTTGTGAAGCAATATGTGATTTGTTTTTATAAAACGACCCTCTTCTACTGGAATATACACTTGGGTATTTGTACTCGTTAACTATTTCTAGATTTTTGCATGTTAAAATGAAAGTTATACTTCGGTTGCCTCCCTTTAGAAAAAAACAACAATTTTTGATTTATTGATATGTTTCCAAGTACTGAACAATTCTTCGTATAAATTTAAAGCGTTCTGTAATTCAGATTCTGTGTCTGCTAATATTACAGTATCGTCTGCGTATAGTAGAATAAAGATTTTAAGGCAGTTGAATAATTCCTTTTGGGCCTGGTCGTGCAGATGGATTACATGATAATTTTCGCTACCGGTGAAGAAATCGTTAAGATAATTGTGGAAAGTGAGAACAGCAGACGTGAGAGATTCTCCCCTTGCCTTACTCCCACGTAACTGGTGAAATAGTCGGACAATTCTGTGACTTTGGATCCACAATGGTTTGATTTTTTTATTAAACAGGATTTTATATTTGAGTACATATTTTAATAAGTTCGAAACATTTACCATTGATATTTGATTTGAATACTATTGTTTTCGATGTAACTAGTGAGACAATTATTAATAATACATGTAAAAAAATTTCCCAGGCAACTTAAAAGTGTGGTAGGCTGGTAATTTGTAGGATCGCCCTTGGCTCCCTCAATTTTTAAAGTTTGAAGTTTATTTATATTGCAATTGGTGTACCTGGAATGTACTCATTAAGTGTATGTTTATACTCTTTACTTAAGATTTGCCTTGTTGGTTTCGTCTTTATTTAATTTGTATAAATATATCGCTTTATGAAAGCACTTGCGCGCACGTTTACAATCAGGGCCAAACCATTTAGGAAATTCTGGTCGAGAGTATTTATTCGATACATGTTTAAACCCGAAGGTGTCCTCGGCAGGGTTTAGAAATAATTGCGAGATACGCGAGAGTATCATTTATGTTGGTTTGATTTACATCGATATTGCTTATAATCTGCTGTAACTTTAAATTTATTTCATTAATTGTATTTCTGCATAAATATTTATTGAATGCATGGCTTTTCTTTGGGTCCCAAAGTTTAATTTCTGGGACATTTTCTTTAGGTACTTCAACACATGGTTTATTTTTGGCATTTAAACTTTGTGTTATAGGATTATGTGTGTCCGAGCAAAGCGGGTTAAATTCCAATACGTTAAGGGTGTTGACATAATTAAACATACTAGAATCGCAGATAAAATAATCCAACGCGCTTGACCCTTTACTCGTGGTTTTCCTCGATGTATCGCCATTCACTCGAACGTTTAAAATATAGAGATTGTTATACTGTAGAAATTCAATAAACCGATATCCATAATTATTCGTACTTCGATCCAAACTTTGTCGATTACGATACACATTTTTAGCTTACCTGAGCACAACGTGCTCATGGTGAGCTTTTGTGATCGCCTTTTGTCCGTCGTTCGTCGTCCGTCGTGCGTCGTCAACATTTACCTCGTTAACACTCTAGAGGTCACATTTATTGGCCAATCTTCATGAAACTTGGTCAGAACATTTGTCGCAATGATATCTCGGCCGAGTTCGATTCTGGGTCATGTGGGGTCAAAAACTAGGTCACTAGGTCAAATTGAAGAAAACGCTTGTTAACACTCTAGAAGTCACATTTTTGCCCAATCTTCATGAAACTTGGTCAGACCATTTGTCTCAATAATATCTTGGCCGCGTTCGAATCTGAGTCACATAGGGTCAAGAACTAGGTCACTAGTTAAATTGAAGAAAAAGCTTGTGCGTCGTCAACATTTACATCGTTAACACTCTAGAGGCCACATTTATTGGCCAATCTTCATGAAACTTGGTCAAAACATTTGTCTCAATGATATCTCGGCCGAGTTCGAATCTGGGTCATGTGGGGTCAAACAATAGGTCACTAGGTCAAATTGAATATAAAGCTTGTGAACACTCTAGAAGTCACATTTTTTGCTCAATCAATATGAAACTTGCTCAGAACGTTTTAATGATATCTTGACCGAGTTTGAAAATGGCTCCGATCCGTTGGAAAACATGGCCGCCAGGGGGCGGGGCAGTTTTCCTAATATGGCTAAAGAAAAAGCTTGTGAACACTCTAAAAGTCACATTTTTGCCCAATCAACATGAAACTTGCTCAGAACCCTTGTTCTGGTGATATCTCGGCCGAGTTCCAAAATGGTTCCGGTCCGTTGACAAACATGGCCGCCCGAGGGTGGGGGCCGTTTCCTTATATTGCGATAGAAAAAGCTTTTAGAAGTCACATTTTTTGCCCAATCTTCATTTTTAGCTTACCTGAGCACAACGTGCTCATGGTGAGCTTTTGTGATCGCCTTTTGTCCGTCGTTCGTCGTCCGTCGTGCGTCGTCAACATTTACCTCGTTAACACTCTAGAGGTCACATTTATTGGCCAATCTTCATGAAACTTGGTCAGAACATTTGTCGCAATGATATCTCAGCCGAGTTCGATTCTGGGTCATGTGGGGTCAAAAACTAGGTCACTAGGTCAAATTGAAGAAAACGCTTGTTAACACTCTAGAAGTCACATTTTTGCCCAATCTTCATGAAACTTGGTCAGACCATTTGTCTCAATAATATCTTGGCCGCGTTCGAATCTGAGTCACATAGGGTCAAGAACTAGGTCACTAGTTAAATTGAAGAAAAAGCTTGTGCGTCGTCAACATTTACATCGTTAACACTCTAGAGGCCACATTTATTGGCCAATCTTCATGAAACTTGGTCAAAACATTTGTCTCAATGATATCTCGGCCGAGTTCGAATCTGGGTCATGTGGGGTCAAACAATAGGTCACTAGGTCAAATTGAATATAAAGCTTGTGAACACTCTAGAAGTCACATTTTTTGCTCAATCAATATGAAACTTGCTCAGAACGTTTTAATGATATCTTGACCGAGTTTGAAAATGGCTCCGATCCGTTGGAAAACATGGCCGCCAGGGGGCGGGGCAGTTTTCCTAATATGGCTAAAGAAAAAGCTTGTGAACACTCTAAAAGTCACATTTTTGCCCAATCAACATGAAACTTGCTCAGAACCCTTGTTCTGGTGATATCTCGGCCGAGTTCCAAAATGGTTCCGGTCCGTTGACAAACATGGCCGCCCGAGGGTGGGGGCCGTTTCCTTATATTGCGATAGAAAAAGCTTTTAGAAGTCACATTTTTTGCCCAATCTTCATTTTTAGCTTACCTGAGCACAACGTGCTCATGGTGAGCTTTTGTGATCGCCTTTTGTCCGTCGTTCGTCGTCCGTCGTGCGTCGTCAACATTTACCTCGTTAACACTCTAGAGGTCACATTTATTGGCCAATCTTCATGAAACTTGGTCAGAACATTTGTCGCAATGATATCTCGGCCGAGTTCGATTCTGGGTCATGTGGGGTCAAAAACTAGGTCACTAGGTCAAATTGAAGAAAACGCTTGTTAACACTCTAGAAGTCACATTTTTGCCCAATCTTCATGAAACTTGGTCAGACCATTTGTCTCAATAATATCTTGGCCGCGTTCGAATCTGAGTCACATAGGGTCAAGAACTAGGTCACTAGTTAAATTGAAGAAAAAGCTTGTGCGTCGTCAACATTTACATCGTTAACACTCTAGAGGCCACATTTATTGGCCAATCTTCATGAAACTTGGTCAAAACATTTGTCTCAATGATATCTCGGCCGAGTTCGAATCTGGGTCATGTGGGGTCAAACAATAGGTCACTAGGTCAAATTGAATATAAAGCTTGTGAACACTCTAGAAGTCACATTTTTTGCTCAATCAATATGAAACTTGCTCAGAACGTTTTAATGATATCTTGACCGAGTTTGAAAATGGCTCCGATCCGTTGGAAAACATGGCCGCCAGGGGGCGGGGCAGTTTTCCTAATATGGCTAAAGAAAAAGCTTGTGAACACTCTAAAAGTCACATTTTTGCCCAATCAACATGAAACTTGCTCAGAACCCTTGTTCTGGTGATATCTCGGCCGAGTTCCAAAATGGTTCCGGTCCGTTGACAAACATGGCCGCCCGAGGGTGGGGGCCGTTTCCTTATATTGCGATAGAAAAAGCTTTTAGAAGTCACATTTTTTGCCCAATCTTCATGAAACTTGGTGAGAACATTTGTGCCAATAATATCTCATCCGAATTCGAATCTGGGTCATGTGGGATCAAAAACTAGGTCACTAGGTCAAATTGAAGAAAAAGCTTGTTAACACTCTAGAAGTCACATTTTTGGCCCAATTTTCATGAAACATGGTCAGAACATTTTTCTTACTCGGCCGAGTTCGAATCTGGGTCATGTGGGGTCAAAAACTAGTTCACTAGGTCAAATTGAAGAAAAAGCTTGTTGACACTTTAGAAGTCACATTTTTTGCCTAATCTTCATGAAACTTGGTCAGAAAATTTGTTCTTAATGGTATCTCGGTAGAGTTTGAATCTGGGTCATGTGGGGTCAAAAACTAGGTCGCTATGTCAAATTGAAGAAAAAGATTGTTAAAACTCTAGAAGTCACTCGTCGTCGGTTTCAGCATCACATACGCACTTCCGGCCGCCATCTTGTCAGAAAAGAAAACATAAACAAAGAATATATACAGTACAGAGTCAAACAAGATTTGGAAAAGAGTAAGTACAGCAGATGTCTACAGCCACCATCAGCGTCCACGTCATACGTATAGTCCTTCCCTCGCCCGTCCCTCCTTTTTATGTTTTTTTGTAATATTCTAAATTTGCACCTTTTCGGACGTCATTTGGTATCCGAAATTTTTCTTAGGCAATTTTCCCTATTGTAATTATAACATTACCAAATGACTTTTTCTGCTTTATTATAGCATATGCAGAACGAATTGGGTTATTTACAGATGCAGTGCTACTGTTTTATAAGTTATAACTAGTTAAGTTGCTAAGTGGAAATTAATATAATTATTAATATTACTATCGTGAGGCCTACTTTACTTACAGTTATTGCCTATCAATTAATATTATCAAATCTGGAGTATTTGCACTATTCCCTCCATCTCTTCCTTCTTTCTTTAGTCTTGCCCCGGGCAAATACACGTATTAAGTATACTCATCATTTCATACGTTATATCTACCATGCCCGGGAACAACAAGACCGTTAAGGGGCGGAGCACGAACCTGTCCCCTTTACTAGGGGAGGCGCTTACTGGGCAAGACATACACCACCTGTCCCACAACACCATGCCATTTATTGCCTCCTCCAGTTAGTCAGAAGTGTAGGAAAACTGACCTCACCTTTCACTATCTTTCAGCTGGCCTCGTGTCTGACCAAGGAACTCCCTGGACTTATTGAGTGGACTGTGCCTCTGGCCTCTGGCTGTGTTCTTTTACAGCTAAAGTCCGCTCAGGCGCTCACCAGTATCCTTTCCAAAGGAATCTTCAAACTTGGTGCAGTCGCGGTCCGGGCCTTATCACCGTCAAACATGAGGACGGCTTCAGGTCTAATAGCAGGGATCCCGGAGAACCAGGACTTACTAGAACTTCAAGGATGCCTACATTTTCTCCCTGCAGCTATTGGTTCAATTACCAAATTAGAGCGGGTCGAGCCCTCTAGGCCACCCCCTCCTGGTTTTCCGCGGCTGATCAAAATCACTTTACTTACTTCTGGCCCTGTCCCTCACAAGGTGTACGTTGTGGGGACCAACATCTCCCTGGATGTTAGACCTTGCCTCGTACCCCCTGTCAGATGTTATCGCTGTCAGGGGTACGGACACACCACCAGCGGGGGTAAATGTCCTTACCCGTCTATTTGTTGCCGCTGTTCGGGAACCTGGTGCCTACGCCAATGCACCCGTAACATCCGCCATTGTGTGAATTGCGGTGGCCCGCACTTTGCTTCCTACCAACGTTGTCCGTCTTATAAGAGAGCCTTAAACATTGCCTCTTATTCCAGCTTTTATGGTGTTTCGTGGTCTGAGGCGGAGTGCAAGCTATTAGCACTTGATACTGTGGCCCACAAGGATGGTGTCCAACACACTCCATCACCAACCGACTCCAGATCCAGGTCTCCTCCCACACATGCAGCCCCCGGCCCTAGCATGACCGATACCGGGTGCGCATGTCCTTCAGTTGAGGGGCCAGTGGGTAAGGTTACCCCCCCTCAACCGGTAAGTAGCCTCCCACCTAAACAGGTTATTCCTCCCTTGGAGCCGGTTGCACACCACACACCTGTATTATCAACCCCCCCCCTGTTTAACCTATTCAGGGGGTCACGCCCAAAGAGCGACACCCTTCTGTGGGTCCCAGATTGTCTTCCCCGCTGCCGGATTGTAGTAGCACCACTTGTTCTGGTTCTACAATTTCCGATAACTCTTTATGCAGCGTTACCGGGAATGACTCTCTGGTGTCAGTGCACTCTAGTATTCTAGAGAATCATACAATCTCAGACGTCTGCGAGATAGAGGAGGAGCCCTTGGTTAGTGTGCCCCCTAACCGTCCCAGAATGGTCGACACCCAGACATCCCCTATGAGTTCTCCTGCCTTTAATAACAGTAAGCGCAGCTCGCTTTCAGGAGACTCATACATTAAAATTAAAGATCCACCAGCGACAGGTCTCCGTTATCGCCATATACATCTCAGCGAGCTGACGGATTTAATTGCTGAGATAATAAAGGACCGTGACAGGCCAACTGGGTGTCGGGTTACCGCCTATATCACTAGTAAAATAGATTCCCGATTCAAAAAGGGCAGGGAATCTATATCCAAAGTAACCCCTAAAATCACTATATCTGACACTGAAAGCCATTCTGGTACAAAGGATCCACCGATACCTCCTGACCCTGGGACCCCCCCCTCCGGACAGAGGCTTCCCCTCCAACACTTTGAAACCCCCTCTCAACCCACCTCCAAACCACCCTGAAAGAAATCCAGGCCATCCCGGCCGGCTCGGACCCCGGCGAAGCTTAAAGGGGCCTTCTCCGGCCATAAGCTGGCCATCAGATCCCCCCATGCCAAGCTTAACAATTTCAAGCGCAGACTGATTTCCAATCACTATGGACAGTGACCTAAATATTGTATCTTTAAATATTGGAGGTTTAACCTCCATCAAACATACTGAATTAAAACATTACTTAGACAAGAACCTCAACATCCATGTTCTCGCCTTTCAAGAAACTAAATTTCCCAGAAATGAATTCAAATCAATTCCTGGTTTTACTTGCGAATTTAAAAATCATACTAACCCAGACAATAATATAGCTGGCGGTCTTGCCATTTATGTTAAAAATTGTATTAACTATGAATTACTGGGGGTGAACAACCAATTAAAGATTGATGGTAGCACTGCTATTGAGGCACTAGCAATAAAATTGATCATAAATAAGAACCGGCCCCTTATATTGGTCAGTCTTTACTCAAGAGGATGTGATCTTGAGACTTTAAATGGCCTTTTAACAGACTTAAGGACCATTAAAGGACCCTATGATGTAATATTCATTGGGGACTTTAATGCACATCACCCCGCTTGGGGCTCCAACAACTCAGATGCAGCAGGTCGCGGGGTCATAGAATGGTTGGATGAGCATGACCTTGTCTTGCTCAATAACGGTTCGCCAACCAGACTTAACCCCTCCGGGTCAACAACATGTATTGACCTTACTGCAGCTAGTGCCGGGATAGCCAGTGCTTCTGCTTGGGACACTGTCTCAGATAACTTTGGATCTGATCATCTCCCACAATTGGTTACATTGTACAACTATCTTGTACAGGGAACTGACACCCCCAGCTCAGGGGAGCTTAAATTTGTTCTAAATAAAGCAAATTGGGATTAGATCCGGGACCTCTGTTCAGATCTTTCCCTAGCAGATGTTCACTCCCAGGACCCCAGTACCTTTTGTTCTAATTTAACAAATAAGATCCTGTCCATAGCAGAGTGCAGCATCCCCGTCTCCTCTGGTAAGGGAAAAGCCAGAAAGAATGTGCCCTGGTGGAGTGAGGCATGTTCTAAAGCGGTACAGGAAAGGAAAAAAGCATTAAAAATACTCAAAAAGAACCTCGCTGAGCACAATCTCAAAAACTATAGGTCCCTAGAAAACTCAGCAAAGCGGGTTATTTTGGAAGCTAAAACTCAAAATTGGAAAGAATTCTGTGAATCAGCAGTTGTTAATAAAAGTAATTCTAGGGATTTTTGGCAAAAGATTCACAGAATTAAAGGAAATCGCTCAAATCCTGTACCGCTACTAAAATATAAAGGCGAAATTGCCACGACCCCAAGGGAAAAGACTCAATTTTTGGTAACGCATTTCAAATCTGTCTCCAGTGATTCAAATCTCCCTCAAGAAACTTTGGACTATCAAAAGCGATTTGATTCGGAGAATAAAAACATTTTAAACGAGCCTGGGGATAATAACACGCTCTTAATTTACCTTTTACAATGATTGAATTAACTAATGCAATTAATGGTAGGAGTAACTCTGCCATGGGCCCAGATAGAATATCATATATGATGTTCAAGAATATGCCGGCCATAACTCTTAAAATCTGGATCGATCTATTCAATCAAGTATACATATCAGGGACGGTCCCCCCCGAATGGAAGCCGGCCACAGTGATTCCTATTCCAAAACCTGTTAAGGACAAAAGTGATCCAAAATCATATCGTCCAATAAGTCTCACCGAGAATTCAGGCAAATTATTGGAAATAATGGTAAAAAACAGATTAGAGCACTTATTGGAAACTAAAAATATTCTGCACCCCTTCCAGTCTGGCTTTCGGAAAGGGCGTTCAACTCTTGATCAGCTAGCAAGACTACAACACGATATCCTTTCTGCTAAAAATCAAGGCCAAACAGTATTAGCTATATTTTTGGACCTTCAGACGGCCTTCGATTTAACCTGGACTTTTGGCATCTTAAAAAAGCTAGCTGATTATGGAATCACTGGATACTTCTTCCATTACCTCAGAGCTTTCCTAGAGGGCAGGAAAATTCAGGTCAAGGTCGATGGGGAGTTATCAGAGGAAGCCATAACTGACCGCGGTACCCCCCAGGGGTCCGTAATATCCCCAACTCTGTTCTGCCTCATCATCAATGATCTTCCTGAAACCGTCAAAGACTCAGGAATGGTTATCTCCCAGTTTGCCGATGATTCCGGCACTTGGTTAAAGGGGTCTAACATGTCACGCCTTCAAAACAAGGCTCAAGCAGGTCTAGACTCCATATGGAAATGGTCAATAGAATGGGGATTTAAAATTTCACCAACCAAAACAGTAGGTATGTTATTTGGCGACCAAATTAAGCACTCTTTGGACTTATATTTAGGCGGCACCAAAATTGTTTTTGAAAAAGTGGTGAAATTTCTAGGTATGTACCTAGATAAACAGTTAAACTTTATTCACCACTTTAAATATTTGGCTTAACGGTGCGAAAGGGACTTAAATTTAATGAGAATGTTAAGAAGCACAGGTTTCGGTTCTGATAAAAATAGCCTCTTACTTCTCTCCAAGTCCCTTATATGTCCAAAGATAGATGTGCAACGCCAAACGCCCTTAAAATGGTAGGTGCCATTCAGAACAAGGCACTTAGCATAGCTCTGAGGGCGCTGAAATGTACCCCTAGTGACATGCTTGAGGAGGAGGTGGGCTTGCTGCCTCTGAGTCTGCGCCGAAAACAGCAGTCCATTAATTTCTGGGCCAGAGCCATGTCCCGGCGTGGTTCAAACCCCGTAAACCAGCTTGTCTGGACCGGCACCTTCATCAAGGGTAAAATACTTAAACGAAAACACATTGCGCTCCCCTTCGGGGCAATTATTAAGACCCTGTTGGAGGATGCCGGTCTCGACAAGACCCCTGTAGCAGACCTGAGACCATCCAAAATGCTCCCCTGGACCCTGGGACCTGTTGATGTTGACATAACTCTATCAAAGACCGTCACGAAATCTGACTTACCGCAGCTCGTTAAGTCAGAAACTCTTATTCATATTTATAACAGGTATGTTGAGCACCTAAAAATCTATACAGATGGCTCCAAATGCCCGAACTCTGGATTGGTAGCCAATTCATTTGTTATTCCTTCTAAAAACATTACAAAAACCCACCGACTCAGCAACCATCTCTCTATTTATTCGGCTGAACTTTTGGCAATTAAATATGCATTGTGCTGGATTTTGGTTAATAAACCTACTAAAACTGCTATTTTATCAGACTCATTGTCATCTCTTGAGTCTATCAAAAACAGAAATAGCAGATCTAGGCCTGATATTTTATATAACATTTTGGAACTTCATCAACAGTGCCTAGATAAATCTGTAAAAGGTCACTTTAGTATGGTGTCCAGCACACGTCGACATTAGTGGGAATGAACAGGCGGACAGGGGGGCAAAGGAGGGTCTCAGAAGGGGGACTGTTGATGCTGGGGAATCCCTGGCGCCGACCGAGATCTACTCACTGGCAAAGAAATTTGTCCTTGGTGAGTGGAATCTCAAGACCACCAATTTGTCTGCCTACCGACATACTTTTCTCAGACCCGCGAAAACCCTCAGGCCGCCTGACAAATACTGAGCAAGCATTGTGCTTGACAGAGCCATCACGCGCCTGAGGATGGGAACCACTCTTCTACCTGGTGGCGCGGGAAAGTATGTCCTTGGGCTAGACCCTGCATGTCCGCGGTGCTGGGAGCCCTTCACAGCAGCCCACCTACTGCTACAGTGCAACACATTTACAGGGCAGAGGGACCAGCTCAGGGCCGCATTGCACTCCCATGGACTAGTTTTAAACCTTACCAACTTGCTAGACCCCAAGGGAGCGGCTAGGGGCCCGGTCTTTTCTGCCCTGACAAAATTCCTTCTAGACTGTCAGATAACTGACAAGATCTAGGTCTTTGGAGGGGGGAGGAGCAGTCAACACCCAACCAACCTTCTATACAGTTCCTGTAATTGTTTTTATTAATTTTGTGATACATTGCAGTTCTGTATATACTTCTTATTGCATTGTCTCTCTATGAGTTTTCAATGCTAAACTTTTGTTTTAGCTTTTATTGGGAAACTATGGAGTTCCCTGCCCTTTCTAAACCAAGTCAATGGTATTGACCTGGTATTCCTTATTTTAAAAACATTTTCCAGACGAGAGTATTACGTTAGTACACCATTTACATTTCTCAGTATCTTAATAAACCCCTTCTTATTGCAGTTTTTAATAATCAGAAAGGGCGGGGCCGTCCATTTTCCTGGGTACAGTTGACTGCATTGCACCCCCTCCCTTCCCTTCTGACACCCCCCATTCCCCTCTCATCCTCAAAGAACCACGTCAGACTGGAGTGCACAGTGCAAGGGCCTGTGAACCTTGCAATTATTTGCATTCGGTCTTATCAAGACCAATACCACTTAATTGATATTGGAGCTTTTAATAGTATTATATTTGGCATACTGTGATAGGTACAGTGTCTTCTACTGTATTTTACTTATATAATTATATCCAATTTTATTATCTGGATATGACCCCTTGCAGGTTTTTTATCAGGGATTATTAAAATCCCGTATTATAGTCCATTTTTACCTAGTTGGTATCATTTCCTACTTGTATTATTCAACTTTTTAAGATTTTATGTCTTTTCTGTTCTTTTTTGCTTACTTTTAAATAATCTAGTCTTGCCGTGCACTCCCTCTGGTCCATGGGATGCAACTCCAATAACTACATCCTTTCCCATTCAATTATCTCCCCTTCTTTCCAACCCAACCCAGACCCCAACCCCCCCGCTGGCCTCCCAATCCTACACTTCTAATATACCATTTTATTCCTCCCTGGGTGGCTACTTGTCTTTTACCTAATTCATTACTGTGTATTACCTTAAAGGTACACAGTATCACATTCACCCATGTAAAGTATTTTTTAACCTGTAAATATTATAAATAATGTTCTTGTTTCTTTAATTCTTAACTGTATTGTAGGTCAATTTCTTAACATATTGTTTTAAAGTGGCCCTATCTAGGTGACTGTTTTGTAACTAGCAGCCTATATTGCTGCATTTTATGTATATAAATAAATGCAGTTTTTACAAATGTTTTAATACCACCCTGGGGGGTACTATCATTTTAAAATAAGACCCTGTCTGTTTTGTACCTTAAGAAAGTTGGGCAAAGTTGGAGCACCTCGCTATATTCCCTGTCTGCAAGCGTTCAACATAAGTAAACTGCATGTCGCATAAATGCTAATAAATTAAAATTACTTACACTCATAACATACTTGCCTAGGCAAGTCCTTTCTCATTTATATTATATTAAATCTTCACTACTTGGTGACTCTTGATTCATTTTACTTATTATAAAGAGTATTCTTACTCCACATTCAGTTAAAAAGGGTTAGAGAACCCTAAATACCAACCATTTATTGCGTTACATTGAAATACTCATTTTATTCAGAGTATTATTATTATGACAGCATTTCTAAGTAACTTAGTTATAAATTTTCTGCCTTTTCATATACCGGCAGCATTAAATTGTAGCAAAGACATGCAAATATCATATCTATTCTGTAAAACTATGTTGAACCACTTAGAGATCTGGTAAAACATTAAACTGTTCATTATTGTATTTTAAATAAACAACCGGTACTATTGTACCTGCATTGTTTCCAAACTTCTTTATAAGTATATGGTTATTAAATCATATATTTCTTCCAGATCTTTAAGTTAATAAGACTCCAACAATCCCATTACAGCATATGCTGGAAAATGGGTCTAGAAATATGATGACACATGTAAAATTATGTGTTTCCATCATTAAATCTTATTATGTTGGGCTATCTTCTCTCTTCTTTTCTATCTAAGTATTAAACTGCAAAGAAAACAATAAATAAACACAAATTACTCAACAAAGTTTCTTCATACTTTATTAAAGCATAAATAATTATGTGACATTCATAGAGAAATTAGTTCTCCCAAATTTTATAAACATTTTCATATTAAAATCTGCATATTTTCATCTAGCAGATCTATTATTTTCATTATTTCTTTGCAGTTGTTCATAATAGTGCATACTCGTCCAACCCTAACGTCATTTTATAAGCCTCACGCTGATTGGTCAGACGGATTAGCTACGAGAATTTTGATTTGTTCAATTACTATCCATTTTGAGCATGAAGCTCAGTATGCAAATTAGGTTCACACGCTATCGCATTCTTCTTAAAGGTTGTATATTCAGTTTTTAAAAGTTAATACACGTGTTGCATAAATTGAGAAAAGATATTTCTACAGCATATATTACCGTTTCGCTTAACTATTTACAAAGATTTATTTAAAAACAGTATTTTTATGTACTTCTGGTATGTTTTTGCGAATAGATTTTTATATAAAGCACCGCACCCACGCTGCAAAGATTTTATGTGTCACACCCTTTAAAAGAAGGGATGTATTATAGTTTTAGTCAACGCAGAGTTTTAAATGTTAAGCAGTGTGCTCGGGCAATGGTTTTTAACCGAAGTCCCGAGGGTAAATAACCCCACTCGTCGTCGTCTGTTTTATTGCTACTTTGTATTCTTATATACATACTTGTTCAACACGTAGAATTTAGTAATCATAATAAATAGTGAATATTCTACAAAGTAACATACAAAATAATGTCAACATATATCGTAGTGTCATAAATATAATACATAGTACCATTTAAATGGTGGGTTATTAAGACTTTTGTGTATTATATATACTGTGATTTTTATCCCCACATAGATTTTTAAAATTATGGCACCGTATCCACACTGCAATCTTTATATACGTTGTGAATTCCCATAGTGGAATAGTTATAATAACTATGATACTATGTTAAGCAGTGTGCTCGGGCAATGGTTTATAACCGAAGTCCCGAGGGTAAACAACCTAACATCGTCGTAGTTATCCTAATTATTTACGCGTGTACACGTGTTTCATAATCAATGATTAATACCACGTGTATGTGATTATCTGTGTAATTGTATTTTTAATCATTTTGTGTGATTCTGATCATTGGACGTGGATAACAGGGATATAGTCTTTTTAGTCCCCTACCGTCACGCCGTCCGTCCGCAAAATATTGTTCCTGAGATAACTCAAAAAGTACTGAAGATACTTCGATGAAACTTGGTATACATATAAAAGGCAATGTGAATATTATGCATGACCTTTTATTTTTCCCCCAGACGTCAAAGGTCACGTGAATGTTACTAAAAATAGAAATAAACTAAGACATACTGGATCCTGCGATTACTCAAAAAGTACTGGAGATATTTCGATAAAACTTGGTATACATATAAACATCAATGTGAGGATTATGCAGGACCTTTTATTTTTCACCAGCGGTCAAAGGTTACGTGACTGTTACAAAAAAACAGAAATAAAATAAATAATGTAATAATTCGAAATGGACATAAGATATGACCATGAAACTTGGTACAGAGATTGAACTATAGGTTTGCCCTCTGTCTGTGTGTCGTCCTATCTGTTCGTCCGTATGTCTGTCTGTCCGTCCTCAAAACCTGGATCCTGTGATAACTCTGAAAGTACTGAAGACACTTTGATGAAACTTTGTATACATAGCAACAGCAATGTGAGAATTATGCACGACGTTTTATTTTTCACCAGAGGTCAAAGGTCACGTGACTGTTAATAAAAATAGAAATAAACTGAATACTGTAATATTTTGAAAAGTGCATAAGATATGATCATGAAACTTCATGAAACTTAATACACAGATTGGGCTATGGGTTTGCCCTCAGTCTATGTGCGTCTGTCTGTCTGTTCGTCCGTTGGTCTCACTCAGTCTGTCTGTCCCGTCCCCAAAACCTGGATCCTGCGATAACTCAAAAAGTACTGAAGATACTTTGATGAAACTTTGTATACATAGAAAGAGCAAGGTGAGGATTGTACACGACCCTTGATTTTTCACCAGAGGTCAAAAGGTCACGTGACTGTTTCTTAAAATAGAAATAAACTTAATACTGTAATAATTCGAAAAGAACATAACATATGATCATGAAACTTGGTACACAGAATGGACTATATGATTGCCCTCTGTCAGTTAAGTAGTGCAATAACTCAAAAAGTAACTCGAATGTCTGGTCAATGTTAATAAAATAGAAAAATAGAACAACTTAATACTGCAGTGACAAAAGGGATTTGAATATGAAACTTTGTACATCTACAAATAAAGGGCGATTTGACGGTATTGCACAATGTTTAATTAGTAGGGGTTTTCACCGGTAGGGGGACTCCTGTATTGCTTGCAATACTATCAAAGCCTTGTTATTTTGTTATCAGGATGTATTTGACATGCTTTGCTAATCATTCACATTTAATTTGTTGCTTGTTAATCTTTTAATAAAGTAATCATGTTTAAGAACGTGCCTTTATTATTATCTTTTTAACAAACACTACGTTACCATTATATGCATAGGGTTTTGTGAAAATTTTTGTCATAAGTTACGCATTCTAAGGATACGAATATCCGGATTAATCCGGATATCCGAATACCGATTTAGGTTACGAATCCCATTCCATATACTTAGATAAATCATTTTAACAGCTAGGGCAATTTTTTATTAGACATACCCTTTCTATTTAAAAAAAAATACATCGTAATCAGGCATATCAAAGTGATCTGTGTCATCCGTTTTAGTTTCTTGAAATCCAATTATATCAAACAAATTAATGAGTTCTAAAAATTCTGGGCATTTTAACTTTGATCGGATGCCGCAGACATTAATTGATAATAAATTTAATTCACTTATTGTACTATTACGACAATAGTGAACTGAAAAACAGATTATTCGGACGTAGTGATTGGAATCAGTCCTAATCATATTCGTTGATTAATCAGAGCCAAAACTGACTGATTAATCAACTAATCATAACGAAATACGTGGATTGTTGTTGTTATGTAGAAATAATTTTTTTACCAACTTTGTCAATTTATTTTGTTAAACTGGACAAAAATGTTTTGAATTTGCAGATTTGCTGTTTGTTAAAAACAACAACAAAAATGGAATTTTAACTGCTGGACTTTATAAAACTAAACATTTATTAATATTTAAAAATAATATTATATCTCGAAAGGCTTTTAATAAATACAAAGATTATGTAGCGTAAAACAATGAAACCCCCTTCACATTGTAGTGATTTGTCGGTAATTCATGTAATTTAAAAGACGAAATGTCTCGAAAGTAAACTAGATCTAACTACAAGTTTTCTATATATATATATATAGAATTACTTGTTAAAACAAGTAGAATATATTTATACGATTTTAAAATCACACGCAAGAATTTACTTTTGCAATGTATATTACATAAATGATATATAATAATTTATAAATCATTAACTAATCCATACTAAAATGCATATAAAATTATGAAAATCCTTTAGTGGACACAATGACAACCTATCAAGGAATGTTTTAAAGCATTGTAAATTGCATTAGACGTACAATGTATTATATTTATTATATATTTTACAGTTTAGAAATACAAACACACTATTTTTTTAGTACATATTACAGTTTTGGCCAAAAGTACTACCAGTGACATGCACAAATTTCGTCGATTAATTTTTCCCATCGTCTTCGTCACGTCATGGCTCTGTTCGTCATGATTATTTTACTAAATGAGTAATCTGCCCATCACTATTCGGTCGTGTTTTATGTTGAAATGTACGTACTCTGTAAACATTTTACTGTTTCTGAATAATGTAGTTAATTTATACATATAGTAAATTATGGCACTGACCTCTTTAAGCCTAAGGCTTGCAATACAATCGAGCTAAAATAAAAATGTTTAAACTAATAAAAGCAGTCAACAATTGGTAAATTCTTTAAACAGATGTAAATAAGTTGTACGTTAAATACATTCATGAACTTGTTTCATTGATAATTTGATTGTCGTTTTATGTACAAATACATATATAATAGAACGTACATTTTTAAAGGAAAATGACATTTAAAAAAAACCTGGGTAAATCTAACACGTCTGAAAACCGAACGATTTGGCCCGGTCCCGACACCGTTTGGTTTAGACAGGTTCTATGGTAAATAAAAAACCACCAAAACTGCAGGACCAATATGCTGTAAAAACTGTATTTGAGCATGACACAAACATACCATACAAATATGCCGATGAAGAAAATTGTTAAACCAAAATCCAAACTCAAACCTGCAAAATAAAATCAAAGTGGTTGAACATCACTGTAATGCAGTCATTTAATCTTAGCTAAATTACTTCCCATAAAGTATCAACAGTTCCAGAAATGTAGACCGGACAAGAATAATACAGTAGTTTACTCGAAACAGCCCGGACAAGAACTGTGCACTATATACTAATTTCAGCAATCTTCAAAGGCAAATAACTCCAATAAAAGTCACTGGAGCGGAACGTCCTTCTGGGTACACACCCTTTTGCTTATGAAGCTTCCCATAAAGTTTTACTGAATTCTGGCCAGTAGTTGCTGAGACATAGTTTAGACAAGAATTGTGCATAACAAAATAAATTTCAGCGATCATCAAACTCCAACTCGGAAAAAAGTGGAACATACTGGTACAAGAATTGTACACTATATGCTAATTGCAAAAATCTTTACTATGCACTATATACTAATTTTATTAATCTTTACTATGCACTAATTTATTAAAACTTCAAAGTCCGATAACTCTGATAAAATTGTTGAAGCGGAATGTTCTGGTTCAGTGCACACCTCCTCTTGGTAATGAAGCTTACCATAAAGTTACCTTGAATTCTGGCCAGTAGTTGTGTATAAATAACCTGGACAAGAATTGTGCAAGTAGTTATATACTAATTTAAGAAATCTTCAATATCGCATAACTCTGGGTAAAAAGCCTTGAAACACCCTGGTTCAGTGCTCATCTCCTCTTGGTAATGAAGCTTCCCGTGAAGTTTCATTGAAGTCTGGCTAGTATAGTTGCTAAGAAATAGCCCAGGCAAGAAAACTGGACAGACAAAGCGGCGACTACGCACATGCTCCCCTAACATTTTCGGATGAACAACACAATCAAAGGAAGGTTTTCGAGTCTCTTCGAAAGCCCACGCCAATGTTTGGCCAAAACGTCTGGTGATTAAGCTGTAATATTATTATACCCCCACAAACGAAGTTTGGGGGGGGGGTATATAGGAGTGAGCTTGTCGGTCTGTTGGTTTTTGGTTTCCGGATGATAACTCAATAAAGGCTTGACATATTCAGATAATTTTGGTACACATGTGTAACATCATAGAATACAGGTCAAGTTCGATGTAGGTTACAAACCACTAAATTTTGACAGAGTTATGGCCCCTGTTCGACTTAAAATTCCCTAAAAACATGTTTTCCGGATGATAACTCAAGAAAGGCTTGACATATTCAAATAATGTTTGGTACACATGTGTAACTTCATAGAATACAGGTCAAGTTCGATGTTGGTTACAAATCACTAAATTTTGACAGAGTTATGGCTTAAAACATGATTTCCGGACGATAACTCAAGTATGGCTTGACTTATTCAAAGAATTCTTGGTATACATGTGTAGCATCATAAAATACGGATCAAGTTCGACTTTGGTTACAAACCACTAAATTTTGACAGAGTTATGACCCTTTATTTGACATAAATTTCCTAAAAACATGGTTTCCTGGCGATAACTCAACAATGGCTTGACATATTTATATAATTATTGGTGCACATGTGAAGCATCATAAAATACAGGTCCATTTCGACTTTGGTTACAAACCACTACATTTTGACACAGTTATGACCCCCCTTTTTGACTTAAATTCCCGAAAAACATGGTCAATAACTCATGAAACTACAGATCAAGTTCAACTTTGGTTACAAACCACTAAATGTTGACAGAGTTATGGCTCCTAGTTATGACTACGACTACACCTTCTTTTACTACCCAGTGGTTTTTGGTCGCAAAAGGCCAGTCAAGAACAAGAAATAGTATTCGTTGATATGTAGCTGTCTGATTTAGTCCACCCAGTAGTTACATGTTAGGGCGACACCTCACCACTAACAATTGCAATTTTCTCTAAACGTGCAATACCACATGTCAATAAAATGTGCAACACGTTTTAGCTACTTTGGCATTCTTCACTGTAACTAGTACGTACTATATATGTGTACCGATCTTCTTATCCTCATCGTTTAATAGTCAGTTTAACACAAGTTCCTGTACCACTCAATATATCTAGTTGATTTGTGACCTACTTACCGGGAATGCAGGATAATAGTTCGCAGACCAGTTAAGACCTTTTGAGTGAAGATGAAGATTTGTAAACCTGAAACTAAGATATATTTCATCATTTTTACACGAAAGACCAGACTCCATTGTTTCCCAGTTGTAAACCTAGTATGAACCGACATGGACGGCTTTAGAGGGGACGGGAGTGGCGTACGCGCCATCCAAAATTGTCCAACATTCGATTTAATTTGTAAACCTCAAATAACATAAACATCTGAATTTCGTTGGCAATTACATGTTCTTCGATTAAAATTGTAATTTTCAAATCTATTCTGTAGACCTGTTGTTAAACTGGTAGTTTTTTTTAACTTTAAAAACTTTAAACTTTAACCGGAAATATTCAGTAACTGCCAACAAACTACTGGTGGTCTTTCTTACATGCTAATTTTGTTGGCAGTTACTGAATATTTCCGCCCCCCTTAACTCAAAACCCTGTAACCGCGCCTGAAATATAAAATTAACAATAACATTGCATGTTACATAATGACTTTCTCTACTGGCTAATATTTACATTACAACTAATTTTGAAATTCGTAGTCATAGTACATGGAGGTATTCTCTCAGACATGAATTGCATTAATTAATAGTCAAAGCCAGAAGAAGGTTACGGTAAACATAACAGTGGTTGGCAGTATATTGACCTACAACCAGTGACTAATAATAGTCAGAAGGCAAACCACTAGGCCATGAAGGTATTTTTGGTGGCAGAAATACAGTTCCCTCGGTCTCGGACACAGTCGGTCTGGGTATGGGTTCTAACCGCTGCCCAGTCCCCATGATTACAAAAGATCTCGGTCTTAACATGAAATATTGACCAATATACATGGTGGTTACATTACATGAATATCAACTTTATATTTCTTTGGTTGTTATTATAAGTGAAGACAATGTTTGACATTGAAAGCAATGGTAGTCGTGGGGCCAAACTAAAATTCATGAATATAAATAAAACAGCATTATTGTGGATATTCCGACTGAGAATAAGTTGCGTTAATACATCTAGTAGTTTTTGTTAATTAATGACTTCATTTGTACACATAAATTGTTTTCTTTCTGCGGTTATTTTTTGGACATAAAGACTATTTTCATATTTTCGGAAAACAACAACTTCAATTTGACAGGTATGATCGGAAATCAAAACATTTGGCTGCTTATTGTTGTTTCCTAGAGCCAACCTAGACAGCATGCTTCCATCTTCCGTTTTCAGTCTTCTATTATTTATATGAAATGATGCCTGACTATGCGTACATAGTCCGCGCAACATTCATTACGTATCTATGGAATTATAAGTTTTGGACTACTCAATTACAAGGTCGATATAATAATTGTCAACCTGTACTTTTCCCGTGATGTTTATAGATAATTTCTCAACCCAAACTATTACGTGGCTGCAGCATATCGATCTAGATCCACCTATTCTCAGATTGAAGCCTAGTAGAACACGCAACTCTTAACTGCCACATGGTTTGGTTCATGTTTGGGTAATAAAGCCTGCATTTGAAGCGGACATCAACCAGTTTTATAGAAAAAATCAGTAGACATTCTAAGGTTGCGTCGGGCGAATTCCAAAATCTGATATAGACTATTTCAGAAAAATCATGCTTGCGTGCAAACACATTGAATCGACTGCTATTTAATAGCAAACTTAAGGCAACAGCAGCAACATGATACAACCATATCCCATAACAAAGTAATTAGCTCCGTCGCTATAACGGCGAGATACGGATTTGTATAGACACAAACTAGACGCTTTTCAATGTTGGCTTTATGCAATCATGTTATTTGCGATTATTTCGCTCTGTTGTTGATTCTAAAACCCCCGCAGCTGTTTGACATCAATGTAATCTCGATATAGCAGTTTTAAAGCAATGATAAAGCGCACATGTACACGATTCTCCTATTAAAGCAACAATCTATCAATGAACTTTAATCATGGTTTTGCTTCTTAAATCGTTCTTCATTCGAAAGAATAAAAGAATTAAAGAAAATGGAGAATCGATGCTGGTTAATTTCGTAATATTACAACAAATTAAGAAACAAATAATGGCGTCTAAAAAGATAAGTTTAGCAGTTCTTTTAAAAGCTATTTTACTTCGTGGATTTGTTCCCTTTGTGATATTCTGTCATTTTTACGTAAACAAGCATTGGATCTGTCTATACATTGGAAATGAAATACTCCCTGTCAGCTTTCCACAATCTTCCGATATTTTCCAACAGGTTTTGTGTCACATTGTTTCCTAATCAATCAGTTCCCCGACGCAAGGATTTATTACCTATCAAAGATCTCTGAAGGTCTATAACTTTATATCAATCACCGATAATCATTGAATATCCAAATGCGTTACTAGTAATTAAAGATTTTTTAACGGCAGGTGCATCCGTTTTTTGTGGTTCATTCATTTTTTAAGGTAAGCTGAAATCTCTTAGAATATAGCACCATCTGTGACCAACTACTAATCAATAGTAATCATTTTATTTCAGGAGCACCTTATTCATGCGGTTTCGGACGCCAAGGAGGCCCACTCTAAGCACACGCTGTCGATTACCAGGAACGTGTACACGCAGGACCAATACGACGCTAAGTATGCCAAATCCAACACCACGAAGTCCAACCTAGCCACGTTTGTCATGAAAAACGTTCAAACCTGCAGTCCTAGAAAAATAGGAAAAGCCGCGTTATCGTATTTTCCGTGCGTGGAATTCGTTCGCAATTACGACATTAAGGAAAGCATCGTCGGTGACTTGTTATCGGGCATTACGGTTAGCTTCATGCATTTACCGATGGCTCTGGGCTACGGTATACTTGCAACACTCCGCCCCGTTCATGGTCTATACTCCACCTTCTTTTCCGTGTTGGTTTATTTGATTTTCGGAACATCTCCACATGTTTCTTTTGGGACCAACGCTCTTATGGCGTTACTGACACAAACTGTTGTTGAGCGCGAGGCAAGTAGCTTTATTTACGCCAGAAACGCTGCTAATGGAACCGTGCCTACTGAAGATGAAATTATGGAAGTAAAAATCGGTGCGTCTATGGCCTGTGGCTTCATTGTAGGTGTGATTCTTTTGGGAATGGGTCTACTGAAACTTGGTTTTATCACGACGTATTTGTCCACATCTTTTGTAGGTGGATTTACCACCGCTGCCGCCGTCCACATAGCAACAAGCCAGTTGCCAAAAGTGACAGGTATACAAGTGACCGCTCACTCTGGGACAGGAAAGCTGATTTTCACGTACATAGATTTATTTAGTAAAATTGGTGACGCCAATGTGGCGGCAGTGATTATTGGTGTGATATGCATGGTAGTGCTTCTTTCTGTAAAGATTTGTATTAATGAACGCTTTAATAGCAAGATGAAGATGCCGGTGCCTATTGATCTTATCGTCGTGATAGTGGTGACTATCATATCACATTTCGCGAAGTTTAATGCCACTTTCAAGGTCAAAGTTGTTGGCGATATTCCAAGTGGATTCACTATGCCTGCGATACCACATTTTCACAACATTGACACGTTTATAATGGATGCCGTAATTATCGCAGTGCTATCCTTTGCCTTGAGCATATCGATGGCGAAGCATTGCGCCGTCATCCACGGCATACAAATAGACGACAACCAGGAACTAGTTGCGTACGGCGCAAGTAATTTGATTGCATCATTTTTTCATTCTTTTCCGGCTGCTGCTTCCCCGCCGCGGACCATGATTCTAAGTTCTCTTGGTGCCAAGACTACGCTACACGCGTTGCCAACGTGCGTTTTCTTCTTGCTGGTGATCTTGGTCATAGGCCAGTTTTTTGTGTCCTTGCCAATGACCGTTCTCGGTGCCATGATAATTGTTTCGATGAAGGACCTGTTGCTCCAGTTTCAGAACCTTCCGCGAATCTGGCGGGTTAACAAATATGACTTTTCCATATGGATTACAACAAACTTGGTCGGGGTACTTGTTGATCTTAAGTTCGGCATAATGGCCGGTATAGGGGTCTCGATATTCCTTGTGGTTGTTCGAGATCAGTGTACGAGAGCGAGTGTCGCAACTGTTGCTCTGACCGAGGACGTACTCGTCAACATAAAAGCTTTTGAAGGCACGGCGAATGTAAAGGTCTTTAGAATACCCACAAATTTGTATTTCGCTACCTCTGAGCGTATTAAGTCTGAGATTTTTAAACGCGTGCCTGAGCGTTACAAGAAAGCAAAAACAGCTGGACTTCAAACGGTATTAAATGTGGATATAAATACTGAATATAACGGTTCTCATCAAAATGGTGAAATAACAAGGGAAAATCGTGTGGATAGTATTGACAGTAGCGATAGCGAAGAATCGGCGGTGTTGGTTATTGATTGTGCGCAAGTTGGGTACATAGATATGGCTGGTCTTGGAGTTTTGTTACAAATAGTGACGGCATACAAAGCAACGGGAATGGCTGTGTTTTTGACAGGGTTGCATAAATCGGTCCTAGAGACATTGACGAACGGAGATTTCTTTCAATCTTTTTCCAGGTCTGACGTATTTTATGACGTCTTTGATGTGCTGGAAATGCTTCCAAAAACGTCGAAGTTGTAGGCCTTATCCTGCGCTTATTATGGTTAGCGGGCTTTATTTAGACTGGAAAGGCAAAGAACAGGAATAGGAAACAAACGTAACTCCAGGTTGTTGCAATCATGGAAACAGAAATCTCCACTTATGCTAAAAAATAATGACGTGAGATACTAACTCTAAAGAGTACAGCCAAAATGCATGGACAAGTGTCAATTTGCTGGATACTACTAACTGCACTACTAGTCAAAATTTTATTAATTAATTATTATTTTAACTAAGAACTACAGAAGGTGTTTTAATAACAATAATGGCACATTGCTCTGTGTGTTTAATGAAAATAACATAATCCAATGAGATAAGTATATGAATGTACTATATAAATATTGTAAAATTTGCTGTTCGTAGTTATTTTATATTAGTTATTTCAAATATCCGTGATCTTGTTTGCATCCCTGATAAAGGGTATTTGAACTAGCATTACTCTTCTCATTTAGTTATTCTTCTGGTCTTGTTAGTTGGGGCTCACATATTATGATATTTTGATTAAGAAAATTATATATATTGACCGAAAACGTCTTCTGTATAAACATCTACAGATAATTAAAATTCATCACGTGCGTGTAATTTATATCATTGCTGTTAACGTTTCTTATTTACAACAACGTTACTTAAGGTGACATGCAGACCCATTTGGCCGGGCGTAACTTATTCATTATTTTATACAGCTTGTATCATTTGTAACGGGTCGCGTAAATAAATAACACTAATACTGACATTTTTTCATACATTTTTAAAATTTTATTATTGTAAGTGAAAAAGTACCAAAACTACATACACTTATCTACGAATGCGGTTTTTATAAACTTTCTCAGACTTATTTTGTCAATATAAATGTTGTTTAGGATTTTATAACTTTAATGTGTTTGTTTAACTATTATAACGTGCGAGTCCACAAATGTGCTGTAATAGATGTTTAAGAACATAAAAGTCCAGTACATATATTGCATTTTGTAGCATTCTGTGGCATTTGCCATTTCATGTCATAAGTATACATGGCATACTAGGAATTTGCCTCATCATCTTTGAAGAAACCGCGCATAAGTTCATGGCTTATTATTATTTTCTTGCCTTGAGATTTATTGCCCCTGATAAAAAGTATAACTTTCAATAAACGAATCACGATTGTTACATTTTGTCTATACCGATTATTTAAATTCAAAGCCTCCATTATGCGAAAAGGTTGAAACAATTTTGACCAGTGCCAAAAGCATGAGCTTGTATTTCTAAAGCTCTGTTTTGAAACAAATGCGTAGGGGATTCGGTGCAAATAAAACCCCAACATTTAAACATTTGATTTAACATTACCCTACCCTTCGCGCTTGTCGGAGCGAGTTCGCCTGTCTCAACTCTGACCATGCATTTCAGTGCACTTGGATGAAACTAAACTTGTGAAACAATTTATATGGACATGCCCCCTTTACTTCGGTAGTAGATCAGCTCAGCCTTTCGGTTGTCTGTTTGTGTCAAAATCATTCCAATCAGTAATCTTTAACGATGCATACATGGGTGTTTATTCAAGGATACTATTTATAAATATAACAAATGCCCAAATATAAGAGCTGCAAACAATGAAAGCAACAGCACTAATCAACATAAATATTATATCAAGTAAAGCATAAGAAAGAACAAAGTATGCCTCCGCCGGGTCTGTCGACCCTGTCACCGCAAGCTCAAAAGTCGATAACGCTAACCACTCGTCATGTAAACTTCTGGTGTATTTGCATAATTACACAGTTACTTGTAAAAGCGTTCTAAACGATTTCTAATTGTAACCATTTCAATGGACTTTTTTGTTTATATAATGGGTCAACATACATGTATTTCTGTCTCAGGAGTGTTATTTCTCTTCTTTATTTATCACGTGCTTTTGTTTTTTGAAAACTAGAAATTGTCGATTTAGCAAACCTGTGAACAGGCCTCTTTAACTTGGCACACATACTGATTTATTCACCCTCAAAGGCAGGTGGTGCGGCGTTTCTGTCCATGGATTTGTATGGGCAGAACTTGTTTGGAACAAAAAATATTTACCTACAAACAAATTACAGTTTGACAGTACCAGTTTAATGGTAAATAACGTTAAGTTTATCTAGCGAGCCTACTTGTAATATCGAGTTATTCATATTTTCGTGCCAGCAGATAAACGTATACATGTATTAATTCAAATCTAATACCAAGTTTTGTATTTATCCCAACATAGCCTGCATTTGCTTGAAATTAAGCAAAATAAATAGCCTATGAGAACTTTATTATTCTTAGATGTGTTGTGAACTTGTTGATCATGGTGCTGTACAGTATTTGTGCCTAAGTATTGTTAATTGTTACATATTGGTTTGTGAAGTGAGAACCAAGTTTAAAATGTGTGCCTCAATATCTGTAGAGATTCCTTGTTAATATTTGCCTTTCACATAAATTATAATAGGAAATTTATTTTTGACTGATGATCACGTTGAATGCATTTTAACAATGTTTTTGGCCCACATGTCGTAGGACCTTTTCATAGATTACTGTATGAATAGTTTGTGGACCAAAATATGATATCAGACTTCTCAAATGAAACATTTAATGGATCTCGTTTTATTTCTAATTTGTTTACAACTAACGTTCTTGTGTAACTAAAGAAAAAAAATGCGCTTGGAATATTGACGAAAAAAACGAGCTGTAACATTCCAGTATGCTATGCTTTATGAATGAGTTCTTATATTATACTAGTATATAGTCCTAGATGAATATGTATTTCTCTTACCAAGAATTAATTTCCACACACCTGTAGGCATGCATAATCGCATGATGAAATAACCGAAATAATTGCATATATACATATACATTGTAACGTATTCAATTTTGTTTTATACTACACCAAAATACGAAACAACGTTTGGTAAAACATCGTTTATTAGGGATTTGCAATCGAACTAATTAGCTGATCCAACACTATGTTTTATAAGAAAGTATTAGCTGCAGTTATATCTTGAGCATTGTTGATTGTGTTCAATTAATTTAAATGCTTTGCATTACACACATGTGTCTGTTATTATAGATGTATTCTGTTAAAGTAAAATTCACAAAAAATGGTTGCTTCTGTGTTTAGCCTCCTCCATACACAAGACAATACTGGCTCTAGATGAATCTCTAACAAGCTCAGATTACTTAACAAATGACAATGTTTTCACAGCTGTGCGAAACGTTCGTATTTCTACGTATGTTTATCGATTAAGGCGTATGATAACCAGTTATATGCTGCTGCATTCTTGTGAGTTGTATTAAATGATGCATGTATACGTCTTTGTATATTGTATTCAAAACTGCGACGTTCAACTGACTGTAAAATAAGGTTTGTTCTGATCGAGAATTTTCAAGTCGATGTTTTGATTATCATCGTTGTGGTTTTAAAAACATTGCCCTGTCTGAAGTATATAGCAGTAAGTACAAATATATCAAAATGTGACCTTTAACTTAAATAAGTACACAGTAAAAAGTATATTTACAATCATTTACAAATGTACATCCTTTAAATTTGTTTTAACATTGTGTCGTTTAATCATTCCGAATGCTATAATGTTGAATTTGAAACAAGTAATAGAGCTGCATACTCCGAGCATGCATGAGGACATTCAATTATGTAATATATAAGTAAATTGTATTTTTCTTGTAAAAATATATAAAGGTATTATATTATCGACCTTATGCAAAATTTTGCATTTTGTTTCGATAGGTTCTGTCATTTATCTACCAAAAACAGAAACACATCACAAATGTTAAAGCGATCAGGGGGACGTGCTACATTACGACCTTATCTCTCTATATAGTGACATTGTCAATATCTATTTTATATACGCCTTAGTTCTGTTTTCGCATTTAGGAAATATATTTTTTTTAATCGTGTTTTTAATTGTTTTCTTGTTATAAATACGGAAAATCCGTAAGTTTAAAACTGCTTTATTTAATTTTAGTACATATTATAATAACAAAATGGACCTTTAAAGAAATGATACATGCATGTATCTGAACCTATTTTTTCTATGTTTAAATAATTTGATAAGGACCTGTTCACAGACTGGAAATTTGACAATTTTCATTTTTAGTCGTAGATCCAAAAAATAAACAAGAAATGTCTTTAAAAAAGACAATCGGCGTTGAAATTAATATTGAGATGTCATTTAAAAATTACAGACGGCCAAGATGATCGGTTACGTGACTTCTCAGACCCCAGATGTTTTGGTCCCCACCAATATTAGGAGACTCATTGGACCCCAGATTTTTCGGACTCTATAAGAAAACTTCTCGGACCCAAAAGTTAATTTGAGATAAATGTATTAATTAAAAAATTTAAATAAAATTATCATTAATATCTATGCCGTGAAAAAACCAATCATACAGCTCCATGTTTCCACCAGTGATATATGAATAACCAAAATCATTTAGGTTAACATAATTGTTATCTGAATTTGTCGATCCAATTTAACAAATTAACAATGTAAGAAAATAATTTCGGGAATGAATTAAAATTATTATGTATCAGACGAGACTATACAGTTATTTACAGTACCGGTAATATACCATTCATGTTAGTTATCTAATATAATAACGTTTTGAAATCAAATAAGCATTTATACTGTGTATCCCAATAAAAAGCAATAGTCCGGGAACATTCAGCGATTTTTGAAATGTAAAGACTTTATTTTTGATAACACAAACATAAAAATTCATTAGACTATGACGATTGTAAATTATATCAGTAGAAATATTATATATCAAGGGTTCCTGTGTATAATTAGTATTGCAAATTCTGTATTCATGCTACGCGAATAACAAATCGACGTATTCTGAATCTTCTTTCATAACATTTTATCTATAGAAAATGTAGCATCTTTTTACAGATTAAATAGCATCTACTGGAGAAGTTGATAGAAAGATGCATTTATAAATAATCGTTCATAAATCGTAACCACAATTTTAATTCAACGTAATTAGTTTATAAATATAAATTCCCCATTTATTAAAATTTTAAGGTTTATGATTTTCTGAAATCTTTATGATTCTTTATGATATTGATGCATGTATGAGTATATTAAAACAGCTATACCACAGTTGCTAGCTACGCGCGCTATTTTTAGAATGACACTACTGTTTCTGGAATGTGATGAACTCGCTAGAATCAATGGGCTACATGGAACGGCAACTCTGCGAATGAGATTTATGAATGGGAACATTGCACAATTGCTATTTATAGAGCGTACCGCTTATATAAATGTAGGCTAAACAAAATAATTATTTCGTTACGTGAATGAATATAGCATTCTGTTTATGGCATACAATGAGAAAATACGTTCATAATTAGCCTCAGTTCTAGAGTTTATGTCGAGTATATTGTTATAGCTTCATTTTAACCGCTTATGTAAACAATTATGTAAATGTTTAATCCCCAAAAGTGTGCAACAGTTATTGGTATACGTTAAACCATTGTTTGAAGTTTGCATTCCCTAAAATTAGAAAATTTGCCCATTCAATTTTCCCGCTGCATAATTATCGCACGAAATCTAGGTCAAAAATGATCTTAGACAGCTACGCCGAAAAAGATCGTGGGATCGAGCCCCGGCGAAGGCAAATCTTGTAATTTTTTTCTTATTTAATATTTATATTTTGTTAGTCCAGATTGTTTCGTTTTTGCAGTTCATTTTATAAAAATTTCAAAAATACGTTAAATCTGTGAGCAAGTCCCTTTAATGTGTTGCACCTACTTTATTCATTGCCGTCCTAACTATATGGGGAATTAAAACAGGTGGTGAATAAACTAGACACAGATCTATGCAGGTATCGTATGCATGTTTGTTCAAAGTCATTGATATAATTATCAATTATATAATATATCGATTATAGTATATCGATTATTAATTCCGTCGCATTTGCTGAAAAGTGTAAAACGCGGATATTCAAAGCGGCAAATATGTTTTCCAATCACTTTGAACGACGATTAATGAATGAAAAATTGCACATCATTACGATGGCATTACCATCGTTTAAATATTCCAAAGGTGCTTGCTTGATATTCACATAGGACATAACATAAGCCAAATATCTCTTGTTAGGAATATTAACGGCAATGTTGAAATAAATGGATTCTTTTGATATTTTAATACAATATAATAGAAGTGAGACATAAAACAATAGTCTTATTTATAATGTTAAAGCATTTGTACTAAAGATAACGAATTCAGTCATAAATCTATAAAGCAGCAAATTAACCTTTACCACGTGACTTCTACCAGTAAATTGGATACGCAAATCGCAACCGAAAACTCAAATCAAACCGATGATAGCGTATAAAGACTGTTGGCTGGAAAAGGAAAGAAACCTTAATTAATGGAAATAGAGTGTAAAAAATTCTAACAGAAAGGACACATTTGCTTGAATAAAATTGAATTTCTGCAATGACATTCTTACACAAGACAAATTGAACAACTCGATCATTGTTATACTCCCTACTTTCAACATTTTGGTAGATATATAGATTTGTATGCTAACTACTTACTGCAGATGCAATACAATGCATAACAGTAACGTGACGACTTATCAACGGGCAAAAACAGCTGATGGAGCATATACTTTTGGAGGTTTCGATTGTCAGTGCTTCATAGCCTGCACAATGAAAAGTATGTCACGCGATTCAATCTTTCGAAATCGCCCTTCTAAAGACCGTTAGATTCCTCCAACAATCCAAAAATTGGCATAGTATAGTATACTAGTGAACATCTTCCCGTTTATTTCCAGAATAAAATTAACAGGCATATTGCACAGCTGTTTTGTCAGCAACACTATTTCCCCTATATTAAGACTGCATTTTACCCATAAATGCCGATTAAGTAATATGTTGGTGGTGGTGTAGTACACATTGTGCGCTTTGGATAAGGATTGCCAATAAGCGAAGAAAACTGTTTCGACATTACATAACGAATATGTATTGCTCATTAACATTACATCTTGACCAAACGTTGTTCAAAACATTATATGCATACAACATACCGGTGCAAAAAAAGAAATTGCTCATGGCTAAGCATTACTGTATTACAGTTACTGGTATCAAACAAATAATCTGCAAATACACAATGATATAAATATTGCAACGTCGCGATAATAAGCATAATTTAATAATACGTTCATATATCATTCCAAGCTTAGTATCTTTCCGAGAAAAAATATAATTTCAATCTAAGAACATTAGCTGAAGCTCCATATTTCTGCTCCATATGAGCATTGGCGATGTATCAAACAAAGGATTGTCACGTGTTTGACATATAACTTTTGTTTGTATGGTATCATGACGGCAAACTTATCTAACTTAGACTAACCAATCTGTATAACTCTAGACAAATTCCAAATAATAGAAAGTTGATCGAGATATTTAAATAACAAAGGAAACGTCAGCTTTCCGTCACGTCATAAACAATTTTTTTAAACAAATGTCCATTTAATGAGTTCAAAAGCCTGGAAAAAAATATTTATAAAATATTATACTGCGGGTATCTCATCTTCAGTGCATAAGTTACAATGAGTTACAATAATACTTTGGTGTTCATTGAAACCAACAACTAGATTTTTTCAGGTGACACTTTGGCGATATAACGAAGCCGATTATTCACATGAACGATGGTAAAACGTCTAGAATATTGTGCGCATGCACACAATTATTAAAAAAAACGATAGTTAAGTTTAAGTAAATACAAAACCATATATTTCATTTTATATAAAAGTTTTAAGGCCTTGATTTAAAATGCTTTTTATGTTACCATGCAGTGATTAATTGAACTATATGTCTGATATAGATATGTCACAGATTAATTTAATCATTTAACCTGATTATCACCAATGAAGTGACAGAAACGGCAATATCAGTTTGACTGAGAAAAATCTGCATGTAATACTTAAGATAAAGAACCATTTTGGAAAAGCTTCCAATTGCAATCCTCGAAAAAACGTGATACATGCTCGACCCTCGGACTTAATGCCATTAAGCAGCGGGGTTATTAAATTAGCTTTGTAGATCCAAAATAATGTCCCCGTCTTGCATATATATGGGGTATTATACATAATTGTCTGTTGTTTTGCTGGCGAACAGTAGAAATCGTTCCACTATTCCCGTATTTGCAAGTTTCATAGTTTCTTTCGAAGTCCATTATGCGTACAGCATACCGATCTTGGAAATTATTTTGCAATGTTGAGCTTTACAACATCAAAATCGAATTAGCACTTCATTAGTAGCTGGATAAATGCATATGATGATGGCACTCTAATAGGGTAAGATGACTTATACATGTAAATTATGTGCATTTCCTATATGCGTAATGATTCGTTGTTCTTTGAATTAGTTTTGAAACTTGTATAACAAGAAACCATATCCCATTAAGTAAGATGAGATAAGCTTTATTTTAAGTCAGCAAGACAGACAACAATACAACATAAGCTCCCATGTATTTTTGACCGACTAAAGTACATGTAAAGTAACTGTACCTTTTGCCGTAAAAAAAATCAAACCGTAGAACTTACTAGTAGCACATTTGTTAGAAATTCGCGGTCAAAGTGGAAAATTCTAGAGTAAAATCATATTTAAATTAATGTCTTATATCTTTTAAGTAGAAAAATAAGATCTTTCATAACGTTTACGACAAATGTGATTGTTTAACCTGCAGTTGCTATATGCATATATATTTCATGAGAGTGGGGTTACTGTGCTCACCAGATGTGAAAAGGCGGTTACATTTTGAATTTCGACACTTATATGGCGATTGTCTGTACGAAACATTAAGTGGTTCAAGAAAGGTGTACACCAAAGCTACTCGACTTCTAATGTGTACGAAAACTGCCTATAAAACTTAATAAATTGCCAAAAAGGCAGAAATGACAAGCCTTTCAATTCGTAATCAGCCAAGCAATTGCGTATAAAGTCTACAATAACTTATTTATTGCCAACAACTGCTACTCGATTTATACCGAGGATAAATGAATAATTTTATATCATCTTGCGCATAATGATTATGTCAAATCTAGAAGATAAATACTTAAACCTTCCACAAATCCTGTGAAAATCAGCGGAAATCCGCCATTGTTGGTACTAGTTAGTTTTGTCGTCACTTACACTATACCAATTAGTAACGTACGATCTATCCCCAGCTGTTGTCTTTCAAGATAATGTCTGCACAATCTTAAGTGGACGCCGCCGCCGACGCCGCTAAAAGTAAACCGGCCCAATATGTTGCCTTCTCAGGCGACACAAAATCTATGTTTCTAATAACATTACTAAACCCAATCACCCTGTATCGTCATTTCGCAAACAACCCTTTAAAAAATGTCAGATTTTTTTAATGGCGTGCATAAGTGTAGTTTACAGTTATCAGAGGGAAGATTGAAGAAAATTGATTGAAAGCTTCGTCTTGCTATCAATAAGTGAACACCAAGTCCTTTGATGACTTATATAATCCCACAGTGCTCTGTAAACGTCCCCGTCGGAGATCGAAGTTAGTAGGCGTGGTTAAAACACCACCAGAGACCCGTCTTATCAATGGGCGTGTCACAAGTGCCAATAATGTTCAAATGATGTCACAGATTAATTTAATCATTTAACCTGATTATCACCAATTGAATTGTAAATTGGTAAACACAAAATAGCACGTCTTAATGCTTGCGATGCACTGATATTAAAGTATTCAACAACAGCATGCATGGTTGGAGTTCTCAACATTCTTATGTGACGATTGGTCATCACAGTCGGCAATTCTTCAGTGGTCCAACTTTAATTAATCGATACCAAATCGCCACATTTAGTAGCTCGCATATTGTAAACTTTTTTTGGCGTCAAACTCGGAAATGCCGTATCGCAATCAGTGGTTGCAAGAACGTCGTCATAATCAATAAGAACCATGCTGTCAAACATCCAGTTACCAACAGTACACAGCCACAATGAACGGTAACCATGCTGCCCAACATTCAGTTGCTGCCAATTCACACAGATAGTCCTTGGCATGTTCTTCTCTAAAAACAAACAATGTACAGTAAGTCGTAAGACCATGTGCCATAATAAGTCGTCACCATGTTGTCCAACAATCAGAAGTAAGCAGTGCAGCGGTGACTACGTTGACCAACATTCAGAAATATAGAAGTGGCACGTATGACAATCAGCAGTTCGCACGGTGTCCAGCATTCAGAAGTTGTGAAGAAAATGTCGAGATCGAGTTAACATCTGGGGTGATTCGCTGTTAGGTGAACAATAGAACCGGTAAGCATGACTTTTCGATTTTGTAGTAGTGTTCATTTAACTTAACATGATCGGATATCGATTGCCTATGCCGGTTGGAATTACGAAAGAAACTCGTTCTATGTTATAGTAACAAAAAAACACGAAGACACAAGATTTTTTAAAATGTCATACCAATATATAATTTACCATAAACTGACATATTTAACCAATAGCATTTCTAAATTACAACTTCCATTGAAATGATCGTAATATTCCCAATGAATTTCCAATGACCACCGACAGGGTTCAAAAGAAAGAACTGTATTCTTATTTTATTTTGGTGCCCTACTATAATTACTAAAAGCTTTGTACAGAGAAAGTGTACAAAATTTGACAAATAGTTAATAATATGCGTGGGTAGAATGTTATATATACAACTTGTGTGTTTGGCCCGATTTGGAGATACGCGTTTACTATATTTTTAATATATATTTATAATCCCATGTAACGTGTTTGTACTTTTCATTATATAGATATATATATATATATCCAAATCGGGCCAAAAAAACACAAGTTGTTCTCCTCTTTGGAAATATAAAATGGACTTTATGCAGGATAGGTTGTTCATTGTTCACCAAACCGCTACAAAACTCACTATGTGTTTATGACCATCAAATCTCAGATAAAACGACAAGTTTAAGAAATATGACAGTTAATCAGCTAGATTAATCATTAAAGACTGGAACAATACCAATTGGAGCTTTTTTCGGCCATCATTGTGCACTTTTTGCAATGAAAACATAATAGCTTTACTAGAGACGAATATTGGTTCTTCAAATCATATTAAAATATATAAACTTATACATTTTATTCTATTGAACCACGCATTTAAGTATATGTATATGTGTGTTATATAATACTAGTAGTTGGTCACTCAGAATCATATAAATGAATCGGATCACTTGTTCAAGTTAAAAGAAAGGGATTGATTTTTTTTTAAGAAAGAAAACTCGTGCTTGAATATTTTCAATTAATTGACGAATTCCAAATCTTAATCGACTAATTAATCATTGCTATAAAGTCGTTAATTAATCGACGAAAAGATTAATCGGCACAACACTAGCGCATCTGTGTTAATAATTTCACGGAACTTGCTGGTATGTTCAAATTTAAATACGTTTCATATTCAAAGTGAGTTTTAGGTTCTTTTAGGTTGTTAACATACCCTTTGTTTGTAAATTAGGCTGTCCGGCTAGCGCAGTGGTTGGTACACTCGCTTCTCTCCTAGGCGTCACGGGTTCGATTCCCACTCCCGGCGCATGTGAGTTTGGTTGATGGTCACCATACGGACAGGTGGGGTTTCCGCCGGGTACTCCGGGTTCCCCCCACAACACAAGACCACACCAAAATTAAAATATATTTCAGTAAAAACTAAATACAATATAGCTGGAAATTGCAGCTATGATTCAAAATTCGTTCCATTTCGTGCGTTTCGAGTAAGTTAATTATGTAGGAGTGCTGGGACAAACTCTGGGTCCTCACATAATGCAGCCTCAGGCGCGGAAGGACCTCATAAACTTCGAAATACACACACAATTTGTTTGTAAATTGCTTTTCCATTAATGTATAAAACGGTCTCTCAACTGATTGAGTTCCTTAAGAAATAATTGCATATTATATTTAGAGGTTATCTGCCCAATTCACCATATATTGCTGCGCTTCTCGCTGATATTTTAACACCAAGGATACATTTGTAAACAAACTCGTAGATGAATACGTTTAATTTCCTTAGATTTTATAACCTTCGTGCTTCTGAAGAATAATTAAGGATTGA
Source organism: Congeria kusceri (assembly GCA_027627225.1). Classification (NCBI taxonomy): domain Eukaryota; kingdom Metazoa; phylum Mollusca; class Bivalvia; order Myida; family Dreissenidae; genus Congeria; species Congeria kusceri. Next base: position 49,365,250 of record CM051031.1, on the reverse strand, counting down.
TGTTATAAAAGAATCAAACAATTGGCATTTTGTGTATGGACTAAAAGTAAAGTTTTTTTTAAATTAAATAGAAGTACATTCATTGCCTCGAATGCCTTTCCGCACAGTAATTGCACGTTTGCATGGAACGATCTTCGGAAGTTAAAGACGGTTCCCAAATAGTTGAAGTTTACGATTTCTAATGTCGCCTCGTCTTTAGTCCAAGCCTCACTCTATTGTAGGCTACCCCGACGTTTGAAAACCATGATCTTGATTTTTCCGACGTTAACTGTTAGACCCTATCTATCGCAGTATGACTTCAGATTGCCCAGATTTGCCTGCATCTCTTCTAATGCCCCAGCCAATTTAGCCATATCATCAGCATATATATAGTGATAACATAAAGGTTAGGTCTTTGAGAGAGATACCACTATTGGTATTAGTCTGTATATACATCTCTAGATCTTCTATAAACATAGACCATTAGATCGGTGAATATATGTCTCCTTGTTTTAACCCCACAGAAATCTTTTTTACCTCGGAATATTTACTGCAATTTCTGATTTTCGCTCTCACAAAGTAATACATGGACCGTATTGTTCTCAGAATTTTACATTCACGCCTAGATGGTGAATTTTTAACCACAATGAATGCCGATTCACACTGTTGAAGTATTTTTGCATATAAATATAGCTGCAATTTAGCTGTTCAACAAACGATCGATTGCTATGTTAGCTCGACTATTCGATGAATTGGTGACCTTTCCTACTCGCACCGGCCTCGGCGTCCGCGTCTGAATGGTTAAAGTTTTTATTCAAAAGTTTTGTAACTTCAAAACTACACAAGTTATCCATTTGAAATTTGGAATACGATTGTCATCAACTCCAGTATCAGGAGCAACATTGTCGATAACTCTGTTTTGTATTTTGACAGAGTTATGCTCCTTGTTCACATAGATTTTCAGGTTAGAATTTATATTCAAAAGTTTTGTAACTTCAAAATACATAAGTTATTCTCTTGAAACTTGGAATATACCATTATCATTAACTAGAGTATCAGGGGCAACGTTTCCCATAACTCTGTTTTGTATTTTGACAGCGTTATGCCCCTTTTTTACATAGATTTGCTGGTTAAAGATTATATTCAAAAGTTTTGTAACTGGAAAACAACATAAGTTATTCACTTGAAGCTTAAAACATACCTTTATCATCAAGTGCTACATGCCCTAAAAGTTAGTTTTGTATTGACAGACTTATGCCCCTTTTCACATAGATTTTCTGTTTGAAGTTATATGCAAAAGTTTTATAACGCAAAACTACATAAGTTATTCACTTGAAACTTAGAATGTACCTTTGTCATCAACTCTAACATCATCAACTTCCGCATAACCCAGTTTTGTCAGAGTTATGCCCATTTTTCACATACATTTTGTGGTTAAAGTTTTTATTCAAATGTCTTCTAAAACTTTATAGGATATTCACTTGGAATATATATCTACCTTTGTTGTCAACAACAATATCAGGTGCCACACTCCACATAGGCTCCATGTTTTGTATTTTTTGACAGAGCTATGCCTTTTTTCACGTAGGTTTTCAGTGTAAAGTTTTTCACTTTAAATTTGGAATGCATCTTTGTAATCAACTCCAGCAACAGGTGCCACAATCCACATGACATGGTTTTGTATTTTGACAGAGGTATGCCTATTTTTCACATATATTTGGGGGTGAGGTTTTTGTTTCAAAGTCTTATAATTTCTAAACTACATAAGGTATTATTTGGCACCTTAGAATAAATTGATGAAATAATTGTCATAACTCAGCTTCGTGTTTCAACAACTTTATGCTACTTCCACTTTCCAAAATATGTACAAACTGAAATACTTCGAATAGTCAAGTTCGCTGTCCTCTGACAAATTTTGTTAAACAAAATATGGCGACCGTAGTCGAGAAAACCCTTAAAATCCAAATATGGCATCGGAAAATGTATTACAACATATTTTATCTCAGCAAATCTGAGTGTTCAAGATAAGAACAGTTACTTCCTTCACTTCTATGAGATTTACTAAATTTATTTAGTGGTGTGTAGCCAGGAAGTAACACTAAAGTTAATTCCCCTTAATAATGGCGGTTACAACTGCAAGAACTCGGTAGGTTTAAAAAAATTTTTTAAAAGAACGATGAAAAATGACTGTAAGCATGCGAGTGTCGGCCATTTTATTATTATGTAAACAAACAAAAGCTTTAGCAGTTTATTTTTCGTAAAATATTAAAAAATGATTTCTTTCTAGGAGGAGCATACTTTCTTTGGTTTTGTATGTTTAACCTACATTAATATTGCTATTTGTTTGAAAAACATTGCATCGTCGAAAATACCCGACACGAGCTACAACAATAATCAATACGCTGATAAAAAGTGATTTAAAGACTGTTGGTGAGAAAAGGAAAGAAACCTAAATTAAGGGAAATAGATCGAACAAATTTCCTAACACTACCAGAAAAGTCCCATTTGTTTGAATGAAATTGAATTTCTGCAATGCCTTATTTGTACAATGCAAACACAAGTAGTTCGCACACAAACCTATATATCTACCAGGATATTGAAAGTAGATAGATGAGTAGTTTGATTAGTTTTGTGTAAAAATGGCATTGCAGAAATTCAATTCTATAGCCACTGGGAGCATTTAAATTTGGTAGGGCTGTGGATCGTTGGGTAAGTGATGATCCGATCCATGAGTGGGGGTTTCCGATTCACAGATCGAACCACGAATCAGCTGTTACAAATTGTGATACAGGAAAACACAGTCACTCGTGAGTCATGAAGACTAATAACTTTATCATATTAAACCAGTTACCGCCTTCTTATTGTCATTTTTTTAAATATAAGAGTATTTCCACACTGGGGATGTTAGTTTGCATATTGTTGTTCCGCCATAGGTCATGTACTAGGACCAGCGTTTTTTTCACCACTTTGGGAATGGTACCCCAGGGATCATCCTAGAGGGCGACATGGGCGAAATCGTCCCCCTATGGTATTTGACTTCGCCCTGTGATCTGATCAAAGCGAAATCAAAATCGCCGAAAATTTTCAATACTAATGCTTATTCCTCTAATCTTATGCCCACTACTGTCATGGTTTATCTGATTGTGGAGATAACGATGCTTCAATTATCCATAATCGATCTGTTGACAGCGTGGGAAAGTTTGTTACACATCCACCTGGCATTGTGTTAATCGATCAACCAATCGGATAAGGTTATTCCAATTGCGGTTCCCGACTGCTTACTTGCTTTCAAAGTAAATCTGTTATTAGCAAAGGCTGTCGGGAACCAAGAAAGCGAGTGCATACTGGGCGATATGATCAACCGGTTTACACTAGAATTTACAGTCATTCAGAGTTATTATTACCGTTTTACGTACTGTAAAAGAACTTATATTCAGGCTATGAATATTTGCTGTTCGCTTAGTTGCGATGTTTGACCTTAGAACTGACAATTAACTTAAAATTTAAACAAAAAGATACACTAATCAATTATTTTCCATTTCCGTAATTAACACAGTCGTAACAAACACCGCGTGTGAAAAGTAACAGATAATTCCCATGTTGTAGTAAATGACGCCATCCAAACAAAAGCATTGAACAACACGCGACACCATTACAACGTTATTTCATTCTCCTGTGGTTTCTTTGTTCTGACGCCGACTAACGGCGTGAAAATTATGTTGCATGATTTTCACGTGCAGCTTGCTGACAACCAAGTGGTGTACAATACCGGTACTTGTCAACCTGAGCGATGTATAACATGTAGCGTTATTAGGAGAAATAACAAGGCGTTAATAATTTACATTGTAACATTTACTCTTTATATCATGACATTATTTTAAAGGAAACCAGTGACTGCCTTATGAAGTGTAACTATCAATTGTCATAAACAAAACATGAGTGCTTGTTTTTTTTTAAATACTGCTTCTAATGCCAATAAAACTTATTAAGCTATTTTGTGTTTATCTTTCATTACTACAGGTTGTAGTCTTTGTAATTAATTAATTATACATAATTCAATTGATTGATTGGCTAAATAGCTGCTTTACGCGCCAGTGTCAGTTGTCGATAAACTTCTCCCTGAATTCGGCAAAAGGAGAAGTCACTTCTCCCTAAAATTTTGGGCTAGGATGATCCCTGGTACCCGTACCGGTCAAATTGGGAAAATTAGCGGTGTTTTCAGCCAAATTGGGAAGTTTCCACTTTCATTAAAAACTGTCGAAAAGGATGTAAAAACAGTAAGCTACAATAAATAAACCCTAAAACTATTTCTTCCATTTATTCTTTAACTTGAATTTAAGACAGACTGTGGTTTTATATGTCGTGCTTGTGGGTATCAACCTGCACAACTTGCCCCAGAGAAACAAGTTTGCTCATGGACTCGACATTGACAATGTCTGTGTCAATGGTTGTCAGAACATAAACAAAATTACTAGTATCTTCCACCGTTAATGACGGTTGTGGATCTATACTTTCTGCTTTGCCATAAAAGCCATAGCTAGAATTGATTTTTTTTTAGGTAGTATTTAGTGTTATGAATTGCCATGTCTCATCAATGACACTCGCGTTACAGTTCAGCTGGTTCCCATTCTCGCACGCAATGTATAATTGATAACAGTAACCAATCGATACAGCGCCACCAAACCTTTTAGCGGTTACTTCCCCTGGCCGTTAACAGTAACTGATTTGAGCTGTGCGCTGAGGTTTACGTTTGGGTAAAACAAAAGTAAAATTCAGGAACATAATCGATCTTTTTAGGGTCTTTTGGGATTTTTTTATTACATTTTGGAATTTTTTAACTTCAAATTGGTGAAAATGGTCAGAAAATCGGATTGGGAATGGTACCGTTTTCCGGTACCGACTTTATATAGAGCAAAAACGCTGTGTACTTACGCGTGTGTGTGACGCTAAGAAGGGTTTATTTTTTGTATTAATTTACTATTTCTATGAAAATCAGTATATGGTGATATAAAATTTAAGATCTCGATTAAACGCTCTCGGCAATGGCGAGTATTCGTACTTGATTCCCAGCCCGAAATCGTGAGTATCTGAGTACTCGGATACTCACAGCAGCCCTAACATTTGGGATATCAATTGTATCGTGTAGGTACCTATTCTCGAACCTCACCTATTTTCGAACCATTCGTTCATGCGCTATTTACACGTAAGCAAAGTGTGTATGACATCATTAGATCATGTGTACCGGCAGGACTTGCATTAAGGGAAGTTTGGGAGTAATTGTCTAAATGTAAACCCTTTTACTGAATACATTGGCATATGAACACTTGATGAAAAAGTACTGACGGTGACCTTAAAATAACGTTTTTTATTTTGTACTTAATTTCATTTCTGAAATGCTCATGACTTATGTAGCGCAGTACTGTCAAAACTTCCAAATATTATGAGCAAAACTTCCTAAATCACAGGCCAGGAAGTTCAAACTTCCAGTTTTCAAAAGTTAATGAAAGCCCAGGTGTACCGGTGCTATGGTAAACATTCTGTTCAATCGTTGCAAAATTATCCGAAATATGCATCAAAAACATGTATTTACTGTTATAATTTTGTTTTGTTAAACAATTTTATTAAAAACTAAATGACTTGATGCATTTCAATTAAATGTACATATTTCTTAAATTAAAAGTATTTTTTCTAAAAGAAAAACTCTTTTGAGCTCCCCTATCAGCTGCATCGGAAAGACACGTGATAATCATGTGATATACCATGTGTTCTTTATTCATATCTGTGGGTTCGAGAACAGGTCAGTTATTTTTAGGCCGCCATGACAGTTTAAATAGCAGGGTGGCGACATAATATGCTGTAAATTTTATAAAATAGACAGAATCTTGGTCAGTTATTAATGTATAAAAATGTGTATCAGAGATTATAATATTGATCTATAATGTTGTGTGCAATAATGCTTTTGCATTAGAGTCCACAGGCCAGGGTACATCCTTAGAAGTTCTAGAACTGGTGCTTCCATGATAAGTGCTTCGAAGCCTGCAAAGTAAAAATCAATCTCTCGATATCACCCTACTAAAGAACGTTGGCTTCTGCCAACAGTCTAAAAACAAAATATTGTCAAATTATGTACATCAAAATTACTTGCACCAGGATATCAAATTTAACATAATTATACTAATTATACACTGTTAATTACAATAATGTTTTAAAAACAAACATGAGAAATTTATCGGCGCGTTGGGCATAACTTCTTAGCGAATATTGGGTTACTTTTCATTTTTGCAATATTCGCCTGCAGCACATAACTGCCGGAGGACCATTTCTTTGGGGCGAAATTGCGGGGGCATCCCCATATCAAAGATGGCGGGGTATATTGGTTTGCTAATATCTGTCGGTCCCATGGTAGACTACTTTCGTTTCCGCTCTCTAACTTAAAACACTAAGTCAAACAGCTTTAATCCGATCTTCATCAATCTTCAAGAAAGTGTTTGGAGGCATAATGTCTTGTCCAAGTTCGATAATCAGCAAAATCGTACCAGTAATTGTGGAGTTATGGCCCTTGAATTATCTAAAATTGGCCTGTTTAGCTGTTTCTGCTCTTCTTTAAGTCCAACAATAAGTGGATTTACCGGTCTCGATTTTCTGCTTCAAATACCCCTAAATTATGAGTCAGGACCCTCCTATTTTTAAACTTGCTTCCCATTGGATGCGTGATTTTTCTGATGTGTTGATACAATTCAGTTTTAAAATTAATTATTTCATAGATAAAAAATTACCATTCCTCAGAAGAATTAGAATCGTTTATCAACGAGTTGAACAGTTTTCACCCAAGTATCAAATTTACACATACCATATCAAAGAACACCGTTTCATTCTTGGATGTTCAAGTTTCAAAAAATAAATCGCTTAGAATTGAAACTGATATTTTTGTGAAAAATACCAACAATTATCAGTATCTGGACTACACATCGTGCCATCCAAAACAATGCAAAGACGGAATACCATATAGCCAGGCCAAGTGCTATAGGAGAATAATATCTAATGATGAGAAGTTCAACTCCTCTCTTGACCAACTACGTGACTTCTTCTTAGAAAGAAACTTCCCGGAATCCGTTATAGACGTTGCCATTAATAAAGTATCACAGTCGTCACAGAATGAAGCTCTGAAGCCCTCTGTTACGGAGAAAAAAGTATATTGCGTTTTATGGGGGAATATAATCTGTCATTGCCCAATATAGTCAGTACTATCCACCGATATTGGGACCTCCTTAACATATCAAAGACTGAAGGTGTTAAATATGTACATGACAAATTTAAACCAATCGTGGCTTACAGACGTCCAAAAAATTTGCATGACTATTTAGTTAGTTCAGATTTTAAAATAAACACTGATAACGCTTATTCCACTAATAGCTGTAACAGAAAACGTTCACATTGTATACGCATATGTACTGGGTCGACGTTCACCAGTAACGTAACAGGAGAAACATTTGCATTACGGCACAATACAAACTGCCAGTCTAAAAATGTTATCTATTTAATATCATGTTAAAGGTGTAATATTCAATATGTTGGACAAACTATGCAACCTCTTTCAAGACGTATGAATTTTATATATCCAATTTTACTGATCCTGCATTCTCTACTCTTGTTGCTAGTCACTTTAATGAAGGCAACCGTAGTATGGCTGATTTTTCATTTATGCCTATTGATGTTGTAAATAGTAATGTTAATCGCTTATGCAAGGAAACATTCTGGATACATAAGTTAAAAACACAAGCTCCAGATGGCCTTAATTCCAAAATACTGTTTACGGCTTAAAGTGCATGTAAAATTAAATAATAATTATGTTTAGTACTATTGCGTTTTTTCCTATTTTTGATTTTTTATATTATATCGCTATAGGAAATATCTGTATTTTATATTCGTATAGTACTAAACTGTCTTGTATGTTGCAAATTCTTTATTAATTTAAACATGTATACTTATTTCTATACGTTTTTCCGCCAAATAACGTAACGTTATTGCATGACGTCACGTCGGTTGTTTAATTGTCATTTTATCCTGATGAAGGCGTAAGCTGAAACGTTGAAAGATAAATTGAATTGACTGATTTCACGTGTTGTTGACTTTTTCCACAATTATTTAATAGATGTAATTTATAAAATTATTAACGTTATTGTATAATGCCTTCATTCTATCTTACTGATACAAAACATTCAAAATGTTGATACAAATGCAGACAAAACAAATGAATGGGACCCCCACTTTTATTGAGAGGACCCCTAAATATCAACCACCCGAGTCCTGTGAACCCCTAAAATTTAACGTTGATGTAAAACCCTGACTTACAATTTTCATCCAATCTTCACCAAACTTCGTGAAAATGCTTGTGTGCATAATATCTCAACCAAATTTGATAATCGGCTGAGCAAAATCGCCCCAGGAATTGTGGACTTGTGGCCCTTGATTTATCTAAAATTGGCCTTTTTAGCTGTTTCCGCTCTCTAAGTCAAACAGTTTTGGTCCCATCTTCCCAATAGAAATGTTTGTACATGTATTAATAACCTAGCTGGTTATTACACAATTCCTGGGATTATTTGGCAAATAATCCCAGGAATTGTGTAGTTCAATCCTCTAAAATTGGCTTTTTAACCGTTTCCGCGGCGCTAGCTTTAGTCTAACAATAGTCATACGATCTGCTCCAAACTTCATGCAAATGTTTGTGGAAATAATATCTCAGCCAAGTTTGATAATCAGCCAATCGCCTCAGGAATTGTGGAGTTATGGCCCTTGAATTATCTACAATTGGCCTGTTTTTCTATTTTCGTTCTCAAAGTTTTCATCCGATTTTCACCAAAATTGAGGAAAATGTTTGAGTGTACAATACAGGGCTTCCATTAAGGGAAGTTTGGGAGTAATTTACTCCCAGTTTTTGTCATAGGACTTCCAAAATTGCAGCCATGGAAGTTGCAGAACTTCCAAAATTTCAGCCATGGAAGTTCTATCATGTAAGGATGAACAAGTTAGAAGAAAAGTAAAGTAATTTATCTAAATGTTAACCTCTTTCACTGTATAAATTGGTATATAAACACTTGATGAAAAAGAACTGGCCTTAAAAACACCTTGAATTTTATGCATTACTTAATTTCATTTCTGAAATACTCAAGACTTATGTAGCACAATACTGTCAAAACTTCCAAATATTATGAGCAAAACTTCCAAAATCAGAGGCCAGGAAGTTCAAACTTCCAGTTTTCAAAAGTTAATGAAAGCCAAATTGCATACCAAATTGCCCCAGGAACTGCAGATTATAATTGATTTATGGCCCTTGTTTACCCGGTAAACGAGAATTCGCCTTTTTAGCAGTTAACGCTCCCTATGTCCAACAGTTTTCATATGATCTTCACCAAACTTTATACTTTAAAGATTGCTAAAGCCTTTAAACTGATGGGGGCATAACTGTTTTACAAACAGGTCTTGTTTATTTTACAGTGATTTTGATTATTTTTAGCTCACCTGGTATATTGGTATAGGGGACCTCTCCTGCGTCATCTGTCATCCGTGTGCTGTCAACAATTGGGTTCGTATTCACGCTGGAGACTTCATGTTTTATCCAATCTTAAACAAACTCGCACAGTTTGTGTAAGACCATAAAATCTTGGATGGGATTGTTATTGGGTCACAGTAACACTAGAGTTATTGCCCCTTTTTCATGCAAAAAAGTGCAAAAATGCCCTTTGCCTTTCACAGTTTGTGTATGACCATCAGATAACAGCAGATGCCAAAAATGGACCAGATCGTGTTTCAAACACCAGAGTTTATTAAAAAAATATACAAAAATGGACATTATTCAGGATAGAGACTTCCTTTTTTCATCCAATCTTCACCAATCCTGCACAGTTTGTCTATTACCTTGAGATTACAGTTGAAGTCGAATATAAGCATGATCGGACCAGAAACACCTGAGTTATTGCACTTTGTTTGTGAACAAAATATACAAATATGGACATTATTCAGGATAGAGACGTCATTTTTTATCCAATCTTCATTCGATCTTGCACAGTTTGTCTATGACCATAAGATTACAGGTCAAGCTGAATATAAACAAAATCGGGCCAGAAACACTGGAGTTATTGCCCTTTGTTTGTGAAAAAAATAAATACAAAAATGGACATTATTCAGGATAGAGACTTCATATTTCATCCAATGTGCACCAATCTTGCAAAGTTTGTCTGTGGCCATAAAATTAAAGGTGAAGTCGAATATAATTAAAATCGGGCCAGTAACACCGGATTTGTTTGTGAAAAAAAATATACAGAAATGGACATTATTCAGGATAGACTTCATTTTCCATCCAATCTTCACCAATTGTGTACAGTTTGTCTATGAAGGTAACATTACAGATGAAATCGAATATTAGCATGTTCGGGCCAGAAACACCAGAGTTATTGCCCCTTGTGTGTGGAAAAAAACATCAACAAGTTATCAAATGATTGGCTTGCACCACGATTTTTTAATCAATGTTGACCAAACTTTCACAGTTTGCGTACGACCATAAAAATTGATTTATAAAATTTGATTTCCAGCAGTTGCAAACCTTGCGTGCAATAATTTGTACATGCAATATGGCTCCAGAGCTTGCATTAACATCATTTATCATCATTGGGCAGAAAATTAACAAGAATAAGCAAAACTTGACCTTATAGCACAGCCATCGCAATTATCGCATTGCAAGTAGTTCACCAAAACTGTCTGGGAAAAATACATCAAAATCTATACCTTAATTTTCAAATCTGTCACAACAATATGGTCTTTGTATGTATCAGTTCTCAGGTGAGCGCTTTGGGCCATCATTGCCCTCATGTTTTTATTACTCCTTTGACAACTAGACGTCACTGTGTCCAAAAGGGTGTCGATGCACGTTGTCACAAAACCATGTGCAATTGAACTACTATTCCCAGATGCACAAGTTTTAGAGTTACACGCGACACATTTCCAAAAATGTCAATTTTTGCTAAAAAGGGAAATTTCTTTGATGATTTCTGACAAATCTGATCCAAAATACTCAGCTGCACAAGTTCACATGTTTATGAATATGTAAACTTATAAAGTTTCATCACTCTAGCAGTTATACTTTTTGTGTTAAACACCAAACAAGTAAAAAGAAATGTCAAATTTTGCTTTTAAAAAAAGGGCCATAACTCTGCTGATCATGTTACATGCATCACAAGTCCAAAAATGTCATTTTTGCTAAGGAAGGGCCATAGCTAAAAAAACTGGACCGGAATACCCAGGTGCACATGCTCATGAAATGTTTATAAAATTTAATCACTGTAGCAGTTATACTTTTTTAGTTACGCGTGATACAAAAATCCGACAGACGGACGGGACAGACAGATGGACAAAGACAAATCTATAAAATGTGAGAGTAACTAACTCTAAGCAGGGATGTTAGTAGATCTTGAAAATCAGGAGTCAAATGACCCCTGGAGGCTTGAAATATAGAGGGGTCAAAATAAAAATTTCAGGGGTCAAATTTATTACTGAAATTATAGAAATTTTGTTTAAATATTTGTTAAATGCTCAGCAAATGGAAATTTGTTTAAATAAATAAAGGTTAAGAACATGAAACATTTGCAAACAATCACCATTAAGTATGACAAAAATAGTAATTTTTTCTAGTGCCTTTGAAGTTGGCAAAATGATGCAAGGCAGATTATTTGTTGATTGAGTCAAAATTATGTAAATTGCAATTTGCTTGTATCAATACGCAGGATTCTGCATCTATTGAGATCCCTGCCCAGACTTCCCTTAATGCAAGCAATGGTATGTAAAAGAGTAAACTAAATGTTTTGTATTTTTCAGGCCTGGTAGGCCACCAGAGTACGTGATCATAAGAGACATTTTTGACACAGATCTTAGAGATGAAGATTCTGAAGAAGAACTAGAGAGAGCTTTCGAGGAGGAGGCAGAACTTATTGCAATAGAACCTATAGCCCTCGGCAATGAAATTGCACGTTGGATTAGAGTTGGAAACATGCTTCACAAAGTCAGCGTTTTATCCGGACTTACGTCTCTAATCTTACCACTGTTCACGAAATCGTATACTATACCTGTGACTTGTAGCGTGTTGAGTGTCTTCTGCGCGAGCGTGTATGGCATTGCCTGGCAGAACGATCCATGTTGTAAATATCAAGTGACGGCTGATTTAGCGGAGATGGAACATTTAATGCAAAGTTTGAACAGTGCAAATCCAGTGGTTCTAGTAAGAAGGGATGATAGTAGACGAAAAAAGTTGCACAATGTGTTTGCGTTGATGTCAGCATTACTGTGTTCCTTTAGGTTATACAAAGAACTATGTTCAAGTTGATTTGCAATAATTTTAACTAAAATTAGAAATTTCTCAAAACTTCCAGCAAGTTATGCAAATTATGTCCACTGTATTTGTTCATTTGTTTATTTAAGAAAAAGACTATTTGCATTCATCTTATTGGTTGATGCAATGATGGTCAATTTTTATAGGAAAGAAAGTCACAAGTTGATTTACAATGCTTGAAGTATACTATGTTCAGTATGGCTTAATACAGGCTTTGCTTTCTTTATAATGACAAAAAGAATCTGTTATCTATGGTACTATGTACATGCATTTTTGCAAGTTATAGATGAAAGAAAACTATGAAAGTTCCATTTGGTAATAGTTTTGCAATTACACATTTGTTGATGCTAAATTATTAGTAGATGGTAATAAATGATGCCAAAAACATGTACCTGTCGATAATGACGCGTATTTAACAGACTCATTATGCTGACATTACAGGCAATGAACTACTGGTAAGAATTGTTTTGAATCAGACTCTGCCTTGCACACAGAAGTGAAGGCTTTGAAAAAGATAAAATATAAAGTTTTAATTTATACATTTCCAATAGTCCAATAGTTTTCGTCCGATCTTCACCAAACTTGCTAAGTTTGATAATCAGCCAAAATCGCGCCATGAATTGTGCAGTTATGGCCCTTGAATTATCTCAAATTGGCCATTTTAGTGGTTTCTCCTCTCTTAAGTCTAACAGTTTTCATCTAATCTTCAAACTTGATGAAAACTTTAGAGGTTATAATATCTTTGCTAAGTTCTATGATCAACCAAAACACCTCAGGAACTGCATAGTTATGGCCCTTGATTTATCAAAAATTTGCCTTTTGAGCAACTTCTGTTCCCTGTGTCAGACGGTTCTCATCCGATCATCACCAAACTTGATATTTTAAAGCTTTTAAGCTAGAGGGAATATTACTGTTTAACAAACAGCTCTTGTTAACCTGGCAATCGATAGGCGCTACACAGATGCCTGTCCTGTTATTCACCTGGCAATCAACAGGCGCATTTATGGTCGAAATAGTTGGGAACAAGACATACAACATTCAATTGTCGAAATGTTTACCATGCCCAATTGTAAAGACGTTCTTCCAATCTCTTCAATCGCCTAAGATTTAAACATCCAGCTGAATTCCATGTACGCTGTTTTGTTCTTAATATGTTATTATTTTTACAGAACAACAAAACAGTAGCAAGTGACAGCAAAAGTCCATTGTTTGCATGTTTTCTAAAAAAAAAAGAAAAAAAAAGGAAATAACTCTTTGGTCATACACAAACTGCAAATTGATTCAAAATTAAATGAAAAGTGAATTCTCCATGGAGGTTGAAAGCCAATTGTAGACGTGTTATGATTTTTTTTCACAAACAAACAGCAAATAACTCGTGTCTTTCTGGTAAGATCTGGCCCATATTCAACTTGGATAGAGACCTTATTGTCATACATAAACAGTGCAAGTTTGGCCAAGATTAGACAAAGATAAGTCTCTTTCATCCATTCTTGCATACTTTTTACTCACAAACAAGGAGCAGTAACTCTGGTGTTTGTATCTTAAAGCGATTTTTGAATTATTTTGAAATTGTATGGTCATGCACAAGATATGCAAGTTTGGTCAAGGTCCGATGTAAAATGAAGTATGTATGTTGCACAAAGTCCATTTTGCAGTTTTTCTCATGAAAAAGGGAAATAACTGGTATTCCTGGTCCGATCTGGCACATTATCAAACTTTGCAGATATTTTATGGTCACACACGAACTGTGCAAGTTTGGTCAAAATTGACTGAAAATCAAAGACTTGCATCCACAAGCCTAATTGTTTGACGAATTACAGATGGCGCAAGACAGTCCATCTATGCTGTTCATGCTCTGGTGAGCTAAAAAGTTGACAGTTAATTAAACATTTGTGGTGTATTAATTGGCGATTAGTTTCATTTGCTGCATTAATTGGTGATTAGTTTCATTTGCTGCATTAATTGGTGATTAGTTTCATTTGCTATTCAAGATTATGTTTGCTCCAAATAAAGCTGTTGAAAAAGGGAACAATTCACATATTGACAATCATGTCTATTCATTTCTTTACTACAAGAAATTACTATTAGAAATCAAAGAAATACCTGACTTTCTTAGAGAGTACCATTATTTTGACTAACATACGCGTATGAAACATGTTCAATCGCATTCAACAAAAAGGTTTTAAAGTTGTGCAAACAATTGTTTAGCTGTTAATTCATAGATGAAAATTATATTTACTGTTACATATACTGAGTTTTCCTAAAGTTGTAACAAGTAAGTGTAAATGATTGCTTTATATGTTGTGCAGACTCGTGTTTTACTTTCTAATGTCCTCTTAACTCTGTACTTGCACATGAAATGGCCACAATTCGTTACAAATATTTCAGGTGATTTCTTTTTTACAAATATTTAAGGTAATTTCTTTTTTTCACATATCAGACTGTTAGACAAGAGGGACACGATGACCCTATGTCGCTCACCTGAGTTTAAGGCATCATAATGGCTTATAACAAGAGGGCCAAATAGCCAAAAACCACTTACCTGAGTATAAAGATCTGGGCCTTGCAGTTTCAGGAGAATAATTTGATAGTCTATAATAATAAACCATGTGACCCACATTCTACCCCAGAGGCATAATTTGATCAATATTTGTAGTAAACAATGTTTCATGCCAAATATGAAACCTCTTGGCCTTGCGGTTTCAGACATTTTAATATCATTTTGCTATAAAAGTCTATGTATAAACCATGTAACCCTGAGAGTGTGGCTCTTTTTACCCCAGGGGCATAATTTGAACAATTTTTGTAGAGGAACACTATACAATTTTACATACCAAATTTGAAACCTCTGGGCCTCGCGGTTGCAGAGGAAAAGATTTTTAAAGTCAACTTACCGTATAAGTCTAAGAAACCACGTGACCCCCAGGGCGTGGCCAGCTTTGATCCCAGGGGCATAATTCGAACAAACTTTGTAGAGGGTCACTTTACAATGTTACGTACAAAATATGAAACCTCGAGACCTCCCGGTTTCAGATAATATTTTGCTATTTAAGTCTATGTAAACCATGTAACCCCGGGGCGTGGCCAGTTTTTACCCCAGGGCCATCATTTGAACAATCTTTGTAGACCAGAGCAACAGATAAGGATTCTGTCAGAATTGAGTATTACCCCATCATGTTTTAAATAATTGAGTACTGGCGAAAGTATTTGAGTACTGTAAATTATGTTACCCCATTAAAATTAAAATAATTGCGTATTAGACGAAGTTGATCTATAAATTTAGTACAACAACCACAACACGCAAATAGTGTGAGGTTTATTCAAATTTAATACAAACACAACCATTTCCTTTTGCCACAAGTTCACAATACTAAATCTGCATATTGTTCTCAACACATAGGTAATTGAACTCTGGATAAATTCTGAAAACATTTGAAACTTCGTTTGGTAAAGAATGCTAAGTTTTCAAGGTGAGGTCTGATTAGTTAACCCGATGTTGACAGAATATAAAAGATTGCTACATAACATTTACACTGATAAATGATAATATTCATGTCAATTTTTGCCCTGTGTTTTGTGGCATAAATGACGTCGGAAACAACCCATTATGCGATTGTCCCGGAATTCTATGTAACCTCGATGTTTTGATATTATTCAGAAGATCTAATGCCAATGTGAAACAAGATTCTGTGTTTGATAAACACACGTGCGCCCAGTTGTTGCTGGATAGCCCATTTCTTAGTCCAAATAATGTCATGGTCAAGGTAAAAAAAGAGGTTGGTTGATATGGGTGGATTGGGAACGGTCATAAGTAACAACTGTGTAAATATCCAAGTGTTGTAGTAAGTGGTGTTGGTGCTAAACGAAACGGTAAAATCTAGTTAACCAAGAAATGGCACTTTCGAATTATTACAAGTCCAAACTAGGTCAGGTCAAAGTGAGGTTGGGTGATATGGGTGAATAGGTTATGGTCATAAGTAACAACTGTGTATCGAAGTGTTGTAGTACGCGGTGTTGGTGCTTGACAAAACAGTAAAATCTGCTTAACCTTGTCACTGACGGAAGAACGGACGGAGGGACGTAGTAAGCGGTGTTGGTGCTTGACGAAACGTTAAAATCTACTAACATTGTCACGGAAGGACGAACAGGACAATCACTATATACCTCCTGCATCGAGATGCTGGGGGCATAAACATCATGTACAATCTTACTTAATATTTCAATGGTGTCTCGACTATTTTAAATAATTTTGCATATTACAATAAAAATATTATCTTCGAATTTAGGGTACATCAAAATCGGGTTGCACTAGAAACCTTGCTAACTAGAGCTTTGTCACAGGAGTGGTAGCGGGCCCCGAATGATAGCATGTTTGAAGATGAGGAACCGTTTTTCTATTTTTAGTAACAGTGACCTTGATCCCACCCACCCCCTATGCAATCCCAAGCGATGTCTTGATAAAAGGTATCTATGTATGAAGTTGAATTACAATAGCTCAATTCGTTATCGAGTAATTGAGCGGAAACCGTTTTTCTATTTTTTTTGTAACGGTGAGCTTGACAGTGACCCCATCCACCCCCTATGTAATCCCAAGCCAGGTCTCGATATAGGGTATCTATGGATTAAGTTTCAATTGGTTCTCAAGTTAGAGAGCTGAAACCAAAAGTTGGCTCCGCCGGAAAATGAAAAATAAACAAAGGGCAATAAATCCAGAATAATGAAGTGCAGAGTAACGGTTCTTGTGCACTGCACTTCTCCTCAATGAGATCTATCCACCTATTAAGTTTTAAGTTAATACCTCTTATAGTCTATGCTCCAGGCAAAAACGAACTTTGAAAATTAATAAAGGGCAATAACTCCAGAACCATGAAGTGCAGAGTAATGGTTCTTGTGCACTGCACTTCTCCTTAATGATATCTATCCACCCATGAAGTTTCAAATTAATAGCTGAAACGGTTTTGAAGTTATGAAAGAAAAACATGAAAATTGTGGACAGACGGACAGACAGGGTGATTACTATAGAGCACCCGCAAACAATTTACGGGGCCCTAATAATGTTATAAAAATATGCTCGGCAATGGAAGTCAACGATGATTGCGAGACAAAACAAGTCAGTAATCCTTGATTGTGTGCAATTTAAATTCGTTTTGCCTGCTAGCTCTGACTGTGCGACATTTTCCCCGGAATAATCACTGGCATGACCAAAGCTAGCCGAAATCACTCATACTGAACAATCTCGCCGTTCTTCATCAGCCAGATAATGAAGCTGAAAAAATCAATAGTACTACCGATATGCAATCCCAAGCATGGTCTAGATACAAAGTATTTATGTATGAAGTTTCATTCAAATATCTGCAAGAGATAAAGCGACAGGATTCTGTTTTTATACAATTTTATTCTCTTGGAAAATATTACGGTTAACAATCAACAGTCTTGAATAGTAACAACAACAACTACTACTACTACTCCAACTACTACTACAACAACAACAACTACTACTACTACTAATAATAATAATAATAACAAGAGATGTTTGTAAAACGTGTATGCCCCCGACTTGCAGCCAATTTGTGAATATGTGCAATTATAAAGAATTTTTTAAAATATTGTATGTGCACATTAACACATTGGGAGGAAATTAAAGTTGATGCTTTAGAAAGTAAATATAAAGCTAAAGAAAGACAGAGTATAATTATGGATTTATTTTTACAGTCTATTATATAAGGATACCTGTTTTCTGTTTGATTAAACATCAAATAGTCCAAAACATCTCTAGATATCCTGCAGAAACAAAATGGTCTACGGAGAAAACAGTTTTCATGTTACAAGCCCCTGTGACCTTGACCTTTGACCTCAAAATTGATAGGCGTCTTCTTTTCCACCCGAGTAACCAGCATACAAACTTCGATGATCGTAGGTCAAAGCGTATTCTACATTTCATGCGGAAACGAAATGGTCTATAGAGGAAACAGTTTTCATGTTACAAACCTTTGTCACCTTGACCTTTGACCTGTTGACCTCAAAATTGATAGGCGTCGTCCTTTCCTCCCAAGTAACCAGCATACCCACTTAAATGATCGTAGGTCAAAGCGTTCTCTAGATATCGTGCGGAAACGAATTTCATGTTACAAGCCCCTGTGACCTTGAGCTTTGACCTGTTGACCTCAAAACCAATAGGCGTCTTCCTTTCCTCCCGAGTAACCAGCATAACAACTTAAATGATCGTAGGTCAAAGCGATATCGTGCGGAAACCAAATGGTCTACGGACAGACCGACCGACCATCCGACCGACCGACGGCAGGTGCAAAGCATAATTATTGAACAGAAACCGTTTGTGTATTTTTAGTAACATTGACCTTGATCTCACCAACTCCATATGCAATCCCAAGCATGGTCTAGATACAAAGTATTTATGTATGAAGTTTCATTCAAATATCTTGATGCATTCTAAAGTTATTGAGCAGAAACCATTTTTCTATTTTTAGTAATGGAGACCTTGACCTCACCCACCCTATATCTATATATGCAATCCCAAGCGAGGTCTCGATATAAGGTATCTTTGTATGAAGTTTCATTAAAATATCTCAATGCTTGTCAAGTTATTGAGCGAAAAGCGTTTTTCTATTTTTACGGTGACCTTTACCTTGACCCCACCCAAAAGATATGCAATCCCAAGAGAGGTCTCAATATAAGATATCTATTTATGAAGTTTCATTAAAATATCTTGATGCGTTCTCAAGTTATTAAGCGGAAACAATTTTCGATTTTTAGTAACTGTACCCTTGACCTTGATCATACCCACCCCATATGTAATCTCAAGCAAGGCTTCGATATAAGGTATATATGTATGAAGTTTCATTAAAACATATCGATGCGTTCTCAAATTATTGAACAGAAACCGTTTTTTTCTATTTTTAGTTATGGTAACCTTGATCTCGACCCCACCCACCCCATATGCAATCACAAGCGAGGTCTCGATATATGGTATCTACGTATAAAGGTTCATTAAAATATCTTTATGGATCATAAACTTATTGAGCGGAAACCGTTTTTCTATGTTTAGTAACGGTGACCTTGACCCACCCACACCATATGCAATCCCAAGCGAGGTCTTAATATAAGGTATCTATGTATGAAGTTTTATTAAAATATCTCGATGCGTTCTCAAGTTATTGAGCGGACACCGTTTTTCTATTTTGGAATATGTTCTGACCACATTAGCTAAAGTACGTTGACAGTTATGATAAATAACATGTAGTTTTTAATCAAAGTGTCATTGTCAATCTGTGAATGTTGGTGATAATTTCAGGACAATGTGTCCCTATTTAAAAATTAGCCTTAATAAATATTTAAATACATTCTTCACAATCGCAGAATATTTGGATGTTTTCCACTAGCATAACAAATAGCAGTTTAAATGGTGATCATAAATCTTTTTATGTATGCAGTTTGCTTAATTATTGATCTATTGTGTCATTTTATTTCTTAGAAACGAAGTCAAAATTACTCGCCATTCAGACGCACGCTTTTGATAAATAGGAGAATAGACCGACGAATGGACAAACCGAGAATCAGGCCACCACTTTGTTTAATATTGAATAACAAATTTCAGGTGTTTGTGAGATGTTATTGATAATGATTGTGTGATCATAAATAAATTGTTTGAATTGATTTTTTTATATAGATAAATATGGTATTGATTTGAGCAGGATCTTATTATTTGGTAATTGTAATGATATTATTACTGAACAAAGAAAAATTAAGTATTTTCTCACAGCTTAAGGAGGAATAGGGTAAATAAAATTAATTGCACATAATAAAAGTGTCTACTTTTTATTGCTATTCAAGAAAAGAAAAAATAAACACAATGACATGCAGTCTAAAGTGATCAACTATTTTATTAAGAAACCCTACATATTAAAAGAAAAATACAGGTTGATAACAATAAAAAAACTTAATGCATCAAAAACATGGCATCTTTCTTTGTACTCAACATTCTCGAGGTTTTGGGGTTACTGAATCTGAAATTTAGTTAATAATATAATACACATTAAAATAAATAATACCACTATTTCATTGTTTACTTTAGGTATTATTTTTTATACAATAAAAATAATATATTACACATTAAAATAATTAATACCAATAATTAGAGAAATCTTAAATGTACAGATACTGTACATAACAACATTGGAGATCTGAAAGTTAAATAAAATATTCCAAAATGCATTAATAAATTTAATTACAGCAAGACGTAATCATTAAAGTTTAATGGTGGCCAACACTGAAAACATAAAATCTGCTACATGTATACACGTTTCGCCACAACCTTGCAGCCGCAGTGGCTAGCTTAGAATGTGCCCATCTTCTCTGCGATGATCCCGGGGTTTAGGGCTTTGTCAGGCTGGGAGTGGATCACCTTAAATAAAATAACAATATTACATGTACATTTTAAATATATACTTTTAGCATTTTGTATTATAATTTATAGACCTCATTGACCATGTCCCTTATTGTACTAAATCAAGCATGAAAGGAGTGACTCACTGACTGCCAGCAGGAGCATGTAATTCACATACAATTTACAAATGCTACATAAAGTAACATATCATTGTCAAAAAACACTGGTTTGAAATTTAAGTACCAACTACCAATACATTACAACACAGATATTTCATAGGCACACACTTACTGTTTCCCTATTAAATGGGGCTAATCACCTGTTTCTTGTCAATAACAACTAAACGCCAGATGTCCATACACATTCAACGTTATTCCCAGCATCAAAACGTGTATAGTTGTTCTGATCGCCGTGTATATACAAATCAGAATATGAACACACTTGTAGGATATCTATCGGTTATTTTTAGTCATTTTACGCTTCAGAAAACATGAGCATTTTTCTTGTGAGTCATATAACTATATGTAGATAGTCTGGGGAATACTTCCAATATGGCCGCCAACCGGTGTTTCGGTAAAATTATACCTCGTCGTGAAAACGGTCTATAGAGCCCCTTTTCAGACAAATTGGCGCACCATTGTCAAGACATCCACACTTTGGCACTTAGGACCCAACACTATCATTTTGAAAACAATTAGGACAGCACCCATGTGTAATGATCGTTATTAGCTGATAATACCACTGAACCATATAGTGCCTGAATAATCCCATTAAAAATTGAAATATTAAGCTTTAATTAATATAGAAACAAAGTTAAATCATTTAAAGTTATAAATTTTAATAGTTACATTATCAAAACTTTGTCATTTCAGTTATTTTAGCTTGTTTTGTCTTAATTTAAGTGTGGAATTATTGTTACGCGTATTAAAACGACTGTTTATTTTTCCTTTGTTTCTTTCATTAATTTCGGCATTATGCTGACGTTTTGCATTTAAAGAAGTTTTTTTAGGATCAAAATATTTAGGCATCATTTCTTAACTTTGATTAAACAATAATTGAAATTATGTCTTCTGCTATAAATTAACATGCATACTCTAAAATATCCCAATGAGTATAACTCTTATGCATAGTTTAAAAAAACAACAACAATACATTTAAATTTCCTTCTGGATTTCATTATCTAAAACAAGGCTTTGATAGTATTGCAAGCAATACAGGAGTCCCCTACCGGTGAAAACCCTACTAATTAAACATTGTGCAATACCGTCAAATCGCCCTTTGTCTGTACATGTAAAAAGTTTCATATTCAAATCGCATTTGTCACTGCAGTATTAAGTTGTGGTTTTTTCTATTTTAGTAAGATTGATCAGACATTCGAGTTACTTTTTGAGTTACTGCAGTACTAAACTGACAGAAGGCAATCATATAGTCCATTCTGTGTACCAAGTTTCATGATCATATGTTATGTTCTTTTTGAATTATTACTGTATTAAGTTTATTTCTATTTTAAGTAACAGTCAAATGACCTTTGGCCTCTGGTAAAAAATAAAGGGTCGTGTACAATCCTCACCTTGCTCTATCTATGTTTACAAAGTTTCATCAAAGTATCTTCAGTCCTGTTTGAGTTATCGCAGGATCCAGGTTTTGTGGACGGGACAGACGGACAGAGTGAGACCGACGGACGAAGAGACAGACAGACGCACACAGACGGAGGGCAAACCCATAGTCCAATTTGTGTACCAAGTTTCATGAAGCTTCATGATCATATCTTATGCACTTTTCAAAATATTACAGTATTAAATTTATTTCTATTTTTAGTTACAGTCACGTGACCTTTGACATCTGGTGAAAAATAAAAGGTCGTGCATAATTCTCACATTGCTGTTGCTATGTATATAAAGTTTCATCAAAGTGTCTTCAGTACTTTCCGAGTTATCACAGGATCCAGGTTTTGGGGCCAGACAGACATACGGACGAACAGACAGAACGACACACAGACAATTGGCAATCCTATAGTTCAATCTCTGTACCAAGTTTCATGGTCATATCTTATGTCCATTTCGAATTATTACAGTATTTATTTTATTTCTATTTTTAGTAACAGTCACGTGACCTTTGACCTCTGGTGAAAAAAAGGTCCTGCATCATCCTCACATTGCCACATTGCCGTTTATATGTATACCCAGTTTCATCGAAATAAGTTCAGTACTTTTTGAGTTATTGCAGGAACCAGGTTTTTTGGACGGACAGACAGACGGACGGACAACCATACGGACGAACAGATAGAGAGACACACAGACGGATGGCAAACCTATAGTTCAATATTTGTACCAAGTTTCATGGTCATATCTTATGTACTTTTCGAATTATAACAGCATTTAGTTTATTTCTATTTTTAGTAACAGTCACGTGACCTTTGACCTCTGGTGAAAAATAAAAGGTCCTGCATAATCCTCACATTGCCGTTTATAAGTACACAAAGTTTCATCGAAATATCTTCAGTACTTTTTGAGTTATCGCAGGATCCAGTTTGTTTTAGTTTATTTCTATTTTTAGTAACAGTCACGTGATCTTTGACTCTGGTGAAAAATAAAAGGTCGTGCTTAATAATCACATTGCCGTTTATATGAATATCAAGTGTCATCGAAGTATCTTCAGTACTTTTTGAATTATCACTGGAACAATATTTTGCGGACGGACTGACGGACGGCAAACCTATAGTCCCCTCCGGGGAAACACCGATAGGGGACTAATAAGCTAAACTGCAGATTATAAGGTCTATAATACGAATACCAAGATTGTTATCTGTTTATTACCCCCAATAAACGCCTCGGGGAACATACACTGCTAGAACGGTAGTGTGCCACAAACCAACTCGGTATCATTCGACAACGCTCGTTTATTTCCGTATTGAGTCACGGAAATGAATTTAAAACTATAGCTACCTCATTTAAGCCTAAATTCCCCCGCCTAAAATTTTTAATAATTACACAAAATTAACACCACTCGAACAAGCAAAGAATGAATTTTCCAAATCCGTTTGTACTTTTTTGACAAACAAGGGGAAGTTTATTTTTATGCGATAAAGTTGAAAATGCACCATATTTCCGACCGAGGTTCTATTGATTTCTATATGAAGTAGGGTGATGTTACAAAAGTGCAAATTCCTCCGCCTAAATTTTAAAATAATATAAAATAAATGGTACCATTTTAAAGAGCATAAAATTCTCTTTTCAAATCCGTTTGTACTTTTCGGAGAGTAAAAAAATACGGAAGTAACGACCAATAATAGTCAACGCTCTCTATCAAATCAATGTAAATTTTACGTGAGAATTATCGATTTTTGCGCCGCGCTGAGAAGCGAGATTGTTGCACATGGAACATAAATAAAGAATACGAAAGATGTTATTCTCGAATGGACAGTTGTGGCCTATGTTGAAAAGAACATCCACTTAGATTGCTTTGCATAACACGGGTGTCTAGTCATTTCGTAACAACAATTTCACAATCATTCGATAATTTCGGCTGTTTCGTACACATTGATCGGTCATTTCGTATCCATGTCAGTCAATCTCTGGACGCACCAAGTTTGCCGTTTTTTTGCGTATTGGGTATTTTAATTGAGTTTTGTTGCTCATCAAATATAAATTTAATTGCGTAAGAGGTTTCGCAAATAATACGAATAAATACGCGCCTTATCTGTTGCTCGAATGTAGAGGACCACTATACAATCTTATATACCAAATATAAAACTTCCTGGCCTTGCGGTTTCAGAGACGATTTTTAAAGTCATTTTGCTATTTAAGTCTATAAACCATGTGACCCCCGGGGCTTGGTCAATGTTGACCCCAGAGGCATCATTTGAACATTTTTTGTAAAGAACCACTACACAATGTTACCAACCAAATATGAAACCTCTGGGCCTTGCAGTTTCAGAGGAGACGAGTTATAAAAATGATTTTACTATTTAAGTCTATATAATCCATGTGACCCCTGGGGCGTGACAAGTTTTGATCCCAGGGGCATCATTTGAACAGTCTTTGTAGAGGAACACTATACAATGTTACATCCCAATATGAAACCTCTGGGCCTTGAGGCTTCAGAGATGATTTTCAAAGTCATTTTGCTATTAAAGTCCATATAAACCATGTGACCATGGGGTGGGGTCAGTTTTGACCCAGGGACATCATTTTAACAATCTTTGTAGATGACCACTATTCAATGTTACCAACCAAATACAAAACCTCTGGGCCTTGCGGTTTCAGAAGAGAAGATTTTTTAAGTCATTTTGCTATTAAAGTCTATATATAAACCATGTGACCCCTGGGGCGTGGCCAGTTTTGATTCCATGGGCATCATTTGAACAGTCTTTGTAGAGGACCTCTCTACAATGTTACATACCAAATATGAAACCTCTGGGCCTTGCGGTTTCAGAGGAAAAGATGTTTAAAGTCATATTGCTAGTTAAGTCTATATACATCATGTGACCCCAGGGCGTGGCCAGTTTTGACTCACTGGGCATGATTTGAACAAACTCTGAAGAGAACCACTATAGGATGTTACGTACCAAATAGGAAACCTCTGTGCCATGCGGTTTCAGAGGAGATTTTTAATGTCATTTTGCTATTTAAGTCTATATAAATCATGTGACCCCCGGGGCAGGGCCAGTTTTGACCCCAGGGGAAAAATTTGAACAATCTTTGAAGAGGACCACTATACAATGTTAAATATCAAATATAAAACCACTGGGCCTTGTGATTTCAGAGGAGATTTTTTCACTTTTTACATCTATTGTTTAGCTCTGGTGACCTACATATGCAGCGGACCAAAACAAACAACTTTGAAAGAGGGTCAATCAAGGATTATTCCTGTGAAGTTTCGTGACAATCTGCAAAGTGGTTTAGGAGGATATGTTGATTGAATGAAAATGTTGACGATGTCGTGCGACGGACAAAAGGCGATCACAAAAACTCACCATGAGCACGTTGTGCTCATGTGAGCTAAGAAGAAAGAAAATAAATGATCGGGAGACACCCTGCTGATGAATGTCACAGATGTCTGTTAAGTTGTTAGAGCTATATGTACATTTCTTAAGACTTCAAGTACCGGTTCCGCTCAAGGTAACATTCTAGTGGCTGTAAAACCGCAAGGCCCAGAGGTTACAAATTTGGCATAAAAATTGTATAGTGATCCTCTACAAATATTGTTCAAATTATGCCCCTGGAGTAGAAAATTGCCATGCCCTGTGGGTCACATGATTTATATAGACTACATGTATAAAAATCTTCTACTGAAACTGCAAGGCCCAGATCTTTATACTCAGGTAAGTGGTTTAGTGCCATTTGGCCCTCTTGTTATAAGCCATTATGATGCCTTAAACTCAGGTGAGCGACCTAGGGCCATCGTGGCCCTCTTGTTGTATATTTTTCCAAAAATAAAGGGCAATAACTCAGGTGTTTGAAACACGATCTGACCCATTTTTGGCTTCTACTGTGATCTGATAGTCATACACAAACTGTGAAAGTTTGGTTAAAAAATAAGGTGAGCTAACAATAAAATCAAAGGTCCACAACTATAAAACAAATCAAAGTGATGGATCATTACTGTAATATGGTTATTTCATCCTAGTTATTTAACTTTCCATTAAGTATCATTGAATTTCATACAGCAGTTCCAGAGAAATAGACATGACACAATTGAAATATTC
The DNA here is from genome assembly GCA_027627225.1 of Congeria kusceri. Lineage (NCBI taxonomy): Eukaryota > Metazoa > Mollusca > Bivalvia > Myida > Dreissenidae > Congeria > Congeria kusceri. The sequence continues at coordinate 49,338,784 of CM051031.1, read as the reverse complement.
AAAGTCCCATAACTCTGAGAAAATTTGTTGAAGTGGAACGTCCTGGTAATATGCACACCTCTTCATTGCAATGAAACTTCCAATAAAGTTTTACTGACATATGGACAGTAGTTGCCGACAAATAGCCCAGACAAGAATGCACTGTGAACTAATTCCAGAAATTGTCAATGTCCCATTACTTTGAAAAAACTCACTGCATTGTAACATCCTGTTTATATGCTCAACTCCACTTGGTAATGAAGCTTGCCATAAAGTTTCATTGAAGTCTGACCAGTAGTTGCTGAGAAATAGCCTGGATATGAATTTAGGCAATATATACTAATTTCAAAACTTTTCAGTCACATAACTCTGAGAACAAGGATATCACTGAACTGATGGATGCTCCCCAATGCGCTGAGCCAAGTAATGGAAATGTATTTAGAAGAGCAGAAAATAACTAAAAACCACTACAACTGCAGGACCAAATAATTATGCTCTAAAAATGTATTTGAGCTTGACATGATACAAACAAATTATCACTGAATTTCATACAGCATAATTTTTATGATAAAGTAGTTGCTGAGAAACAGCCCAGACAGGAATTTTGCACTATATACTAATTTCAGCGATCTGCACAGGCCTATAAAAGTCACTGAAGTGGAATGTCCTGCTATTGTGCACAACCTGTCTTGCTAATGAAGCTTCCCATACAGTTTCTTTGAATTCTGGCTAGTAGTTGCCGAGCAACAATCCAGACAAAAATTGTGCACTATACACTAATTTCAACAACCTTCAAAGTCCCATAACTCCAAGGAAAATCACTGAAAGGGAACGTCCTGTACTGTGCACACCTCCTTTGATAACTAAGCATCACATACAGTTTCATCGTATTCTGGCCAGCAGTTGCATAGAAATAGCCCGGGCAAGAATTGTGCACTATATTCTAATTTCAGAAAACTTCGAAGTCCAATAACTCTTAGAAAAATCATTAAAGAGCCAAACATCCTGGTTCACTGCACACCTCCTTTTAGTAATGAAGCTTCCCATAAAGTTTCATTAAATTCTGGCGAGTATTTGCGTTGAAATAGACCGTACAAGAATCATGCACTAAAATACTCATTTCAGATTCAAAGTCCCATAACTCTGAGAAAAATCACTGAAGCAGAACGTTCTGGTTCAGCACACACCTCTCTTAAGTAATGAAGCTTCCCATGAAGCTTTATGAAATATTGGCCAGTAGTTGCATAGAAATAGGTAGACCAGACAAGAATTGTGCAACATATGCTTATATCATAATGAAGCTCCACAATAAGTTCATTGAATTCTGGCCAGCAGTTGCTGAGAAATACTCCGGACAAGAAAACCGGACGGACGGACGAACAGACGGACAAAGCGGCGACTATATGCTCCCCCGAAAATCACTGAACCGGAACGTCCTGGTAATATGCACACCTCCTCTTGAAAATGAAGCTTCCCATAAAGTTTCGTTGAATTCCAGCCAGTAGTTGCTGAGAAAAAGCCCAAGCAAGAAAGTGGCACAGAAGGACGGATGGACAGAATGACTGATGGACCAAGTGGCGACTATATGCTCCTCCAAAATTTTTTGGGAGCATAATAAATAGGTTTCACCATAGTGGACCTGGCCAGATGAGCACAGAGTGGAACCAAAATTGAGCAGGGTGCTGCACTCTGCTGTATCTCTAAGTAAAATTCACAAACCTATGATACAAATCATAAACAAACCAACAAAATTAATGAGTGAAAGCTTTTAAGCATCAGAATATTTCGGAATAAAACACACTAAAGCAACATGTTTAGCTTATTAGTAATTAAAAAGTATTTGATGATCAAACATTTTATATAGGTAAAGAAAAACTTAATTCGTTAACGAAAATGTCCAAAGGTTAATCACTTTTTGGATGCACTTTTGCTTCTGCTTCAGCTTGTTTTTTAGCTCTTTGGGCCATTATCCAAAAGAAAAGACGAGGCGCTAGAACACGTAAAGTAATAGCAAGTCTTTGTGTTAGCGTGGCAGAGAATATTTCCGGCACGCCTGACACGACCGCTTGTACAATCTGTTGTGCAACATGCTCTGGTGGAAACCCTGATGCAGTCGTGGTGTCTGTCACTGAAACGGAAAAAAACTACATTTTTAGTGTTTGAAGCCGTATGGTCAGAACAAATACTTATTTCATAACCATAAGTCCCTGAGGCTGAACATACAGCATAACTGAACAAATACTTTAATGTACGTAAGACTTAACAGGTCATTATTCTATGACATTTATAATACACATAGCAATCACATCCATTAATTTAAAGTAGTGCATATACATACATAAAATAATAGTGATAGCTACATGTACATAGTGCATTTTTAAACAACAAATTTGGTAATATAACAAGAGGGCCAAGATAAGATGGCCCTGTGTCGCTCACCTGAGTTTTGCTAGAACTGCCACCATCATAGCACAAATAGTCTTGCCACCTCAATCATTAACAGTAATTGGCGTTGAATAACAACATGAATAAGTATGTGGCCTGACTTAAAAGTGATTTAAAGGAATTTGGTAGAGGGTCACCCAAAGAACATTTTTGTGAAAATTATTTTCAAATCCAGCCAGCGGTTTGAAAAAAGGAGATTTTCAGAGTTTTCACATATAAGGAAAACTGCCCACGGCCACGTTTTTTCATGAATCAAATGATTTAAAGGAATTTGGAAGAAAGTCACCCAAGGAACATTTCCGAGAAATTATTTTGAAATCCAGCCAGTGGTTTCAGACAAGAAGATTTTCAAAGTTTTCAATATAGCCAAATAAGGAAAACTGCCCTTGACCCTTGGTGGCCATGTTTTTTCACCAGGGTTTGACCTTAACTTTTGGGAAGTGGTGGTCCACAGGACCGGCTACCTTCAAAGCCTACTGGTCCGATACTGCATGAACTGGTCCCAAAAATCAAAATACGTCGAACTGCATTGTGCATAAATAGTTCAAACATATGATTTTCAGAACTGAATTGGAAAATATGTTGAGCACACACAAAAATCTATTATTCATTATAGATTTTTGTATTATACATTTTCGATCAAAATGTTGTATGAACATTGTTGCTTAAATAAAGATGAGATATCAACTTCTTAAAATTGACCTAAATTGGAGACCCATGCGTTTCCTGTGCTGAGCAATCAACACACAATTAGAGCAATTAAAAAAATACTTATGTATCGTTATATGATTGGGCTATCCGTTCCTTAACGTTTTGCAATCATTCCCACAATGAAGAAACCTAGACATGAATTTTGTTTACTTCAATTGATTTTTTAATAGAGATACAATTTAAACTGCCTGTTGTTAAAACAAAAATACTAATAAATTGTGTCAACAAGGGAATACATTGTTTAACTATTATTGAGTCAGGAGTAATTATTATGATATCCAGGTAAAAAGTATTTAGCCAAACTTCAGAATTTCGGTTTTTGGTCAAAGAAACATGGGAACAAATTTAATTGAGCCTGCTAGTGTTGCAACTTGCACGTTATAATTTGAATAGAAGCTATTATAAACTCATTATTTATACAATATATGTTATTTGATTAAATTTGTATTAAAATAATAAAAGGTTATTAAATGAATAAAGATAATTATTATAAATGGAAATTACTTCTCTAAAATGCTACTACCATGCCTGTCAGATATACTTTCTTCGTCAAAATGGTGTTTAGTTGATTTTACAATGTATAACACGCTGTTATAACATAATTATTTGAAAGTTGAAGAATCGGAAAAGATGCGATTTATACACGAGAGCTGTTAAATGCCAATAAACAATATAATCTCCTACGGTTCACTGTATTCTTAATCACAAATGATAATTCAAGAAATACACCATTGGAACAAGTCCAAAACCAACTGGTCACCTGACCGGTCGTCCTTCGAAGACAACCGGTCTGAGCAAAAAATCACAGGTCACGGACCAACGGACACGCATTAAGGTCGAACCCTGTTTTTCACGAATCAAAATGATTTGAAGGATATAAGTAGAGGGTCACCCAAGGAACATTTCTGTGAAAACTATGTTCAAATCCAGCCAGTAGTTTCAGGCACGGAAGATTTTTAAAGTTTACAATAAAGCCCTACAAGGAAAACTGCACCGCCCCCTGGCGGCCATGTTTTTTAACGAATCAAAATGATTTGAAGGAATTTGGTAAAGGGTCACCCAAGGAACATTTCTGTGAAATTGTTTTGAAATCCAGCCAGTGGTTTCAGACAAGAAGATTTTAGTTTTCAATATAGCCGAATAAGGAAATCTGCCCCGCCCCCTGGCAGCCATGTTTTTTCATGAATCAAAATGATTTGAAGGAATTTGATAACTTTTTTCAAATCCAGCTAGTGGTTTCTGACAAGAAGACTTTTGAAGTTTTCCAGTTAGTTAAGCTTTTGGTTGCCATGGCAACCTGAGTTTTTAATGTATTCTAATGAATTGAAGGAATTTGTTAAAGTACCATCCCAGGCCAAGTTTTGTTAAAATATGCCCAGTTTCAGAAAAGAAGTTGTTTGAAGTAAAATGCTGACGACGGATGACGGACACAGACTGATCACAATAGCTCACCCCTGAGCACTTAATGCTCAGGTGAGCTAAAAAGAATATGCACTGTCATGATGTTTTACAATTTTTACTTGTCTGACTGGAAAATACGAATGTTCCGCTTGTTGCATATTTCAGGAGCTGGTTGTAATCAGATTGAGTTTCAGATACTATTATCATATAAGTGTATTATATTATATATTCTACCACGGCACGCGGCTAGTGGTCCATTGATAAAGAAGGAAAATAACTGTGGGTTATTCTGCAACAAATTATGGACGGAGCTTAATGTTTTGAAAATAGTTCCCGAAATTCGAAGAAATTGTTCCGTAAAATGCATGTGCTTAAACGCGCGATAGCAAACTGTGACAAACAAATAATTTTTGCATCATGTAGCGCAATTAAACCACATTTGTACTACATATTTTATACTTAAGTTCACAAAAACGCTTAGTTTTGTTAATATGTTTTTAATTTGCACTTTTTGGCATGATATTTTCACTGTATCATATCGATAAGTGTGACGTCATTCGCTCAATGTTTATCAATAAAGCTGACATCATTTTGATTTGTTATGATTTATTGACGTCACAGAAATGCACGTGTGAATGCACTTCTCAGAAAATGGGCGGAGTATAGATAAAAATAGTTCTCATTCATAACCTTTAAAAATACTATTTTTATATAAGATCATGTTAGAATCGAAATAATTGACGGGTAACAGTTTGTCGTTCCGATGCTTGTTATCAAACCACTCGGGCTACCGCCCTCGTGGTTTAATTCCTACGCATCGGAACTCCAAACCGTTGGTTATTACCGCAATAACCAACAGTTACCCGTCAATTATTTCTTAAGTGTAAACGACAAAAAACAGAAAGGTCTATTCTTACCTCCATACTTAGACCCATCACCACACAAGGCATTTGTTGAAAGGCTCGTCTGGATGTAACCTGGGTTTACAACGCACACCTTCACTCCAGTGTTCCACAGTTCAGCGCGTAAACATTCGAAAAAGGCCTGCATAGCGTGCTTTGATGCAGCATCTAGAAGTCAAATGAACATGACAAGGCCATCCAGAATTATTCAGCAAATTAACTGACTTTTTCATAATCACTGCGTTTTTAAATTTTTACCCATTTAAATAATGACATTACATTTGAAAATACATGTATGAACAACTCAATAATTATAACTGTTTTCCCTTACCTGACAAAGGAATGAAGTAAGAATTTCACATTTGAAAACTAATATGTTCACATATAAACTTACACTTTAAATGGTTGCAAAAGTAATGATGTCAAAAACAAACATTTATAAACTGTAACTTTCTCGAAGAATAAGTATCAACATACTACTTGAAATTATACACTTAAAAATGTCATGAAGTTTGGGATAATATAGGCAATAAAACAACAATTAAAAGTAACTTTGTATGGTTCTGTTTCTCTTACCAATCACACATTATCAGTATAAACACCATTCAGAGCACGCTTTACAAGTAAAACTTACACGCAGACCTGTATGGAATGGATACTCTCCCCTGAATAGAGCTTACGGCTACAATGCAGGCATCCCGACTCTCTTTCAACACTGGTAACAATGCTAAAAAGCGCCAATAATAATTATTACCCATATCAATCAAAGAAGAATGACTTGTATTAATTGTTGAGGCTTTAAATATCATTTCACAGAAACAGGCTTTAAAGCCTATGATTGCACATTGATAATAAAATAAATACAAACATAATATTTTTCTTTGTACAAGTCAACAACACCGTCAAAACATGGTTTAAGAAATAATACTGTTACGTCATAGTTTGTTGTCAAATAACCTACGGCCGTAAGTTAAGATGCATAGAAATTAAATCACTAGTGATTTTACCACGCATCTAAGTTTCTGGTCGTGGGTTATTTGACAACAAACTACACATATGACCTAAAAGTATTATTTCGATTCTAACACGGCTTTTTACTAAATATTTATCCGCATATGTCCTGTAGATGTTACATAGTATTTGTTTATGAAGCTCCGCCCAGATTCATTAGCTACGGCTGTTCTGTTGGTTAGGTGTCCTCCCTCCATTTTCATAAATGAACTAGTTGTTCTAGAATGCACATCGATAGTCAAACAAATGGATGTGTAATACTATAAGGCATTAAGTAGATGAATTCATAAATGGAGTGAAATTTAAGGGAAACTGTTTACACTAAGCATCGTAAGGTAGAACAAAAACAGTGTGTAAAGTGAACAGTGTATAATTTCATCAATGCACATCAATAACAACAACAACGCGTAGTATTTCAACGCATGACTTTCATTGATAAACTGCAATTATCACACTGGAAGTAAATGTATTGGCACATTTGTCAAGGAAGTGTTTAATTGGTAGCAAGTGCTTCAAATGTATTAGCCCCGCCCATAATTGTTGCAGAATAACCTATACTTTATTTTCTACTTTGTTTATATGAAGGTTGGCGCAGGTTGTGTTAAAATATTTATTGGTACACAATAACTGATGACTACACACTACAACTTATACTTGAAATGCTAAAGGCATAATGTAAGTAAATATGTTTCATCACTGACTTTGTTTATATGATTGAGAAGTGTAAATTATTTCAAATTTGCCAAAAAGTTATGTTCACAAAAATCATATTATGGAAACAGGCATGATATCAATAATTATGGCACTCATGCTTATGATATTATAATTATTATTATAAATCTAAATAATCTATTTAAACTGAAATTAAAAAAGGGCTCCTTAGGAGATATTTTTTTCATTAATTGGCCGATTGATGAGATTCGACTGACAATGCTTTTGGCCATTTAGAAAACCAGTACTTAATTGTTTTACAGCAATGTCTTGTAAAAACGTTTGTATCATGTAAACATGTAATCAGTGTCGGAGACTGACCTGAGTAGGCGTGGTTATAAATCCAAAAGCGATTCGTCAACTTACCTTTGGTGAGTGCAATTTGTCCAAAGTAGTTCACAGTCATGACCCTCTGGTGCACTTCTAGACCTGTCCCCTCTATGGAGCCCCTGTAACTGACACCTGCATTGTTGACTAGGATGTCAACACCACCAAATATGCCCTTTGCTTCATGACCTTTGTTGCTGAGCGACTCAAGGTTAGAAAGGTCAACTTGCAGAATCCCGAGGTCACCTGAGGACTGGAGAAATCATGATAAAATATGTACACTATTAGAAGATTGCTAGTATTTAGAATGTTCCTTATGTAAATGTTTACTGATTTAAAATGTGTGCATGTATAAAGTTCAGCATACTATGCTAATACAATGGCAAAGAAAGAGCATTTTCTCTCCAGACCAGCTTGAATATCGAGGGCCATCAGCTTTGTTTACACTCTAAGAGCCTCATTTGCCAGTAAATCAAGGGCTCTCCCTGTCTAATCAAAACATGGATTTCTTTGGCTGATCAATTGCTTATAAGATTTGTAACTGGTCGCTCGTAATCTTATTTATCTAAGTCAGATACTAATGCCTTCATTGCAAAGTTCTATTTCTCCAAATGAAACCTAACATCAGATTATTGTCACCACATATAATGAAAAGTAAGAAAGTTCTAAAAACAAAGAAGAAACATGTTTCATTAAGGTCAGTACATGTACATGTATCACATATATAAAAACCCTTTTATTGTACATTTATTTTCTGCAGCTCTTCTTTCACTTTTTGAAGCTCTGAAAGATTCCGTCCAGCAAGGATAACCTTGCACCCAGCGCTGTAGAACACAGTTGAGCAGGCTAAAAATAACAACATTACAATCATATACCAGTAAAAATGACATCAGTAAGACAGTAACACTTGAGTTCAGAATAATAATCAAACAAAACGGCAATATTTCCAAACAAATACCGTATTTATTCTATCTTTTTGGCCACTCTATGTTTTCAACACCAAAATAATTATTGTTTGCGTCTTCATGTTTTTAGACACTTTCAGAAAAGGAGTTAAATTGTGATCCATGTTTTCAGACAAACACTTACCTGCATTTAACAGCAATTACCATTAAACGTTTTGCGGGGTGTGAAGAAGGTTTTCACAGACTTCTTCCCTATTGTTAATCAAGTTTATCTCGCGAAGCATTTGCTGCAGCATGCATGCCAATTAGCAAGATGGCTTCAATATACACTAATATGTCATAAATTAAAGACTTCAGCAATAAACGAAAACCACCATCGGAGATAACACTACTTACAAGTGTGTCCATTATTTTCAAAAATGTTTTAACAATATTGCAGATGCTATGTTTTCAGACAGATTTTGAACAGTTATTTTTTGTGACTCTAAGTATTTAGACACTGAAAAAAACAACAATTATTTTTAAATGTCCGAAAACATAGATTAAAATATGGTAAAGAGTCATGGTTCTTGATTTACATTTGCGTAACTTTTCAGTGTTGCCTATCTACATTTGCGGGCATTTTTCAAAAAAGGTTTTCTTTAAATCCCTTAAATTCCTGTAATATAAATTATTATATATATAAATGTCAAACAAAAATTCTGCATAGGGCAACAAGTCCATGAATTTTAAACAGCGACTTATATTTCTTGTACTCTGTCATTAGTATCACAACACTTAGGTTATTACTATTTAAGCCAATGAAGTTATTGTTTTAAAACACTGTAACACATTAACATAGTCGTCTTTTTTCTGCTAATCTGATTTGGAGAAAACATCGGTATATGCATTTGTTTTTCACCTACCTTTACCAAGGCCAGAGTTAGCACCAGTGATCAAAACTACTTTGCCCTTCGTAGGGATATATTTCCTTCTTCTCAGCAAGACAAATATGAGGTATAACAGCCCAGCTGTACCCCCACACCAGGCCAGAATAGCACTCGGTGACATTTCTCTTTAAAACAAAAAATACATAAATTATTAAAACAAGAGGGCCAAGATGGCCCTAGGTTGCTCACATGAGTTTAAGGCATCATAAAGGCTTAAAACAATTAAGAGGGCCAAATCACCCTTAAGCACTTAAATGAGTATCAAGATCTGGGCCTTGCAGTTTCACGACAAGATTTTTAAATTCTATATAAACTATGTGACCCCCAGGGTGTGGCCACTTTCTACACCTGGGGAATATTTGAACAATCTTTGTAGAGGACCTTGCGACTTTAGAGGAGAAGATTTTAAAAGCTGACTTTCCACATAAGTCTATACAAAATATGTGACCCCAAAGCATGGCTGCTTTTTACCCCAGAGGGATAATTTAAACAATCTTTGTAGAGGACCACTATACAATGTTTCACTTAAAATATGAAACCTCTGCGCCTTGTGGTTTCAGAGGACAAGATTTTTAAAGCCAACTTTCCATATATGTCAATTGAAACATTAAGACCCCCAGGGCGTGGCCAATTTTAACAATCTTTGTAGAGGACCACTATACAATGTTACATACCAAATATAAAACCACTGGGCCTTGCGGTTTCAGATAAGATTGTTAAAGTCATTTTGCTATTTAAGTCTATATAAACCACGTGACCCCCAGGGCATGGCAAGTTTTAACCTCAGGGGCATCATTTGAACAATCTTCATAGAGGATCACTATAGAATGTTACCTACCAAATATGAAACCACTGGGCCTAGTGGTTTCAAAGGAGATTTTTTAAGTCATTTTGCTATTTAAGTGGCCAGTTTTGACTCCAGGGGCATCATTTGAACAATCTTTGTATAGGACAACTATACAATGTTACATACCAAATATGAATTATTGGGCCTTGTGGTTTTTAATGTAATTTTGCTATTTAAGTCTCTAAAAACACTGTGACCCCCATTGCGTGGCCAGTTTTGAACCCAGGTGCATCATTTGAACCATCTTTGAAGAGTGCCAATATACATAGTTAAATTCCAAATATGAAACCACTGGGCCTTGTGGTTTTCGGAGATTTTAAAAGTCATTTTGCTATTTAAGTCTATATAAACATTGTGACCCACGGGGTGTGGCCAGTTTTGACCCAAGGGGCATCATTTGAACAATCTTTGTAGAGAACCACTATACAATATTACATACCAATATGAAACCTCTTGGCCTTGCTGTTTCAGAGGAGATTTTTAAAGTCATTTTGCTATTTCAGTCTATATAAACCATGTGAGCCTCGGGGTGTGGCCAATTTTAACCCTAGGGGCATAATTTGAACAATCTTTGTAGAGGACCACTATACAATGTTACACACCAAATATGAAACCTCTGGGCCTTGAGGTTTCAGAGAAGATTTTAAAAGCAATTTTGCAATTTAAGTCTATATAAACCATGTGAGCCCCGGGGTGTGGCCAATTTTGACCTCAGGGGCATTATTTGAACAATCTTTGCAGAGGATACAATGTTACATACCAGATCATGAAACCTCTGGGCCTTGAGGATTCAGAGAAGATTTTTAAAGTAATTTTGCTATTTAAGTCTTTATAAACCATGTGACCCCCGGGCAGTGCCCAGTCTTGACCCCAGGGGCATCATTTGAACAAGAGAACCCTGAGGGCCCTAGGACGCTCACCTGAGACCTTGTAACCCAATTGGAATTTGCATCCCCAAGGTGTGGCTTATTTTTATCCAAGGGGCAAAATTTGAACAATCTTGAACAAACCTCTGGGCCTTGCGGTTCCTGGTAGAAGATTTTTAAAGTCATTCTGCTATTTAAGTCTATATAAACCATGTGACCCCTTGGGGTGTGGCCAGATTTGACCCCAGGGGCATAATTTGAACAATCTTTGGACAGGACCACTATGCAATGTTACGAACTACATATAGGAAAGCTGTGGGCCTTGCCGTTTCAGAGCAGAGGATTTTTAAAGTCATTTTGCTATTTAAGTCTATAGAAACCCTTGTGACCCCCAGGGCGTGACCAGTTTTGACCCCTGGGGCATAATTTCAACAAAATTTGTAGAGGACCACATGAAACATCTAGGCCTTGCGGTTTCAGATGAGAAGAATTTTAAAGTCATTTTGCTATATACGTTTATTTAAACCATGTGACCCCTGTGGTGTGGTCAGTTTTGACCCATGGGGCATAATGTGAACAATCTTTGTAGAGGACCACTATAGGATGTTATATACCAAATACGAAACCTCAGGGCCTTGCCGTTTCATGAGAAGATTTTAAAAGACATTTTGCTATTTAAGTTTATATAAACCATGTGACCCCTAGGGGGTGGCCAGTTCTGACCCCAGGGGCATAATTTGAACAATCTTTATAGAGGACCACTATATGATGTTACATACCAAATAAGAAACCTCTGGGCCTTGCGGTTTCTGAGAAGACTTTTAAAGTCATTTTGCTATTAAAGTGTATGTAAATCATGTGACCCCCGGGGCGTAGCTAGTTTTGACCCTAGGGGCATAAGTTGAACACAATTTGTAGAGGACCACTATAGGATGTTACATACCAAATATGAAACCTCTGGGCCTTGCGATTTCAGAGAAGGAGATTTTTAAAGACATTTTGCTATTTTAGTCTATATAAACCATGTGACCCCTGGGGCGTGGCCAGTTTTGACCCCAGGGGCATAATTTAAACCATCTTTGTAGAGGACCACTATAGGATGTTACATACCAAATATGAAACCTCTGGGCCTTGCGGTTTCAGATTTTTTTAAGTTTACACTTTTTAAATCCATTTTTAGCTCTGGTGACATACATATGCAGCGGATCGTAACGATTTGAATAACTTTGAAAGAGGGTCACCCAATGATCTTTCCTGTGAAGTTTGGAAAAAATCTGCCAAGTGGTTTAGGAGGAGATGTCGTTTGAATGAAAAGTTGACGATGGACGCACGGACACACGCACCCACGGACGACGGACAACGGGCGACAATCTACAATCTTTGTAGAGGACCACTACACAATGTTACATACCAAATATAAAACCCTCTAGGCCTTGAAGTTTCAGAGGAGAAGATTTTTAAAGTCATTTTGCTATCAAGTCTATATAAACATTGTGACCCCCGGGGTGTGGCCAGTTTTGACCCCAGGGCAGGGGTTTACCTAAGAAAAATTTGACCTTCACTTGCCCAGGGGGCAAGTTACTTTGAACATCTACTTGCCCCCAGTGAGAAAAGGTTGCCCCATCTTTAAGTCAATGTTTTTGATACTTAAAGCATACAAATGTGTTATTAAATGTATTTCAGCAAACATGTATTAAACTTGACTTTTATTGTGAATAAAAGCTATCTACAGAAACAAATCTGAATTCAAAACTGTTATTTTCTTATGATCATATCTCATCATCTAACTATTAGATAATATGTAAAATCATGAACAAAATTAGTCACAGTTTAAAATAGTGAGACTATTTTCTTAAAAATTGGAAAACTTTTGACGACTTTGGATCGCTATGGTCCGCCATTTTGGAGAAATTGCCAAATAGAACCTGTTTCGAGCAGTTTGATTGGTTGATACCACACGTAAACGATCAATCAAAATCAGTTTTATGAATAGCTGTAAGCCATCAATATTAACACAAAGAAGATCAATAATCGCAATGGAAAAATATCGGAGATGTCTCTATCATACATGACTTGCCCTGCGGGCTATCTCTTTTGGAAAATCACTTGCTCGCTGCAATTTTAACCCGGCACGGGCAAGCGGGCGTCCGCTTAAGTAAACCCCTGCAGGGGCATAATTTGAACAATCTTTGTAGAGGACCACTATACAATGTTACATACCAAAAATAAAACCTATAGGCCTTGTGGTTTCAGAGAAGATTTTTAAAGTCATTTTGCTACTTAAGTCTATATAAACCATGTGAGCCACGGGGTGTGGCCAGTTTTGACCCCAGGGGCATCATTTGAACAATCTTTGTAGAGGACCACTACACAATGTTACATACCAAATATTAAACCTACAGGCCTTGAAGTTTCAGAGAAGAGATTTTAAAGTAATTTTGCTATTTAAGTCTATATAAACCACGTTGTGCTCAGGTGAGCTAAAAAGTTTTCAGTTTTTAGACTGTTGGCAGAAGCCAATGGTTTTTTGAGAGGGTAATTTTTGAAACAGGTATTGCGGAAAACCACTTCTTTTCTTTGTAGGCTATTTGTCAGTATATAGAAACCAGAAAGGGTCCTTCTTCATAACAGCAAAATTTCACACCTGTTTTCTTACATTTTAATTATTTAAGATAATGTAATTAATATGTTAGAGTATTATAATGTGTATATAATGTGATTTATTACAATTACAGTTTCTAAAATAGTCAATTTATTAAAAATGTAATTTGAAACGAATGACACCCCTATTTTTGCTATTTACTTGTATGTAACCGAAATATTTACCCGAGTGTCCTGGAATAAGACCACCAAATTAATGTGTTACATAGATTATTTTTGACTCATTGCAAAATTGTTTTGTCTTGTTACCGATTCTCAATCTGAATAATTTGACAACGAATTACTGCAACTTATTAATTTTAAACTGTAGGAAAATCGAGCGCTTGCATCGTTCACATATTTTTAAATAAACATGTTTATTTATAGATCTTTTTAATCGTATGACCTACTTTTGACTCAGTAGGCTATGAAGCACTAACAATATGTGCTCCTAACTACTATACGCTTCATCAGTTATTCTGGCCCATTGCAGAATGACTTGTTAACTGGCATGTATATAATTCAGTTTGCATATGAAATTAGCTCGAAAAAAGTATTTGTTCATTTTAACATACAAATTAGTTTTTATTCTGATGTCGTATACTACTGAAAAAGAAGCCACATTATAAAGTTTAAATTGGAAAATTGAACTTCATTCAAAGAAATGTTTGCTGTTTAGCAAAAATGCACTCATAATTCACATGCTTTTAGTTTCTTTTGCTGAAAACAGTATTTCAACGCTGTCATCATTTTAATTAAATATATTTTTAGCTCTGGTGACCTACATATGCAGCGGACCGGAACGATTTAAACAATTTTTAAAGAGGGTCACCCAAGGATCATTCCTGTGAAGTTTGGTAAAAGTCTGCCCAGCAGTTTAGGAGGAGATTGTTCTTTGAATGAAAATGTTGACACACGCCGCAAGACTGACAAAAGGTGATCCTTAAAGCTCACTATGAATACGTTGTGCTCAGGTGAGCTAAAAAACAAGAGCAGTCTCAGGAGGGCGCGCTAAACTATTCATGCTGCTTTGTCAGACTAAAAGGCCTTGGTCAGTGACCTTACATAATGACCCCGAAGACATGTGTGAAGTTTAAACTGAATATCTGTCGTTTTGGAGAACTAGTTGCAATGCGATAATTGCGATGGCTGTGCTATAAGGTCAAGTTTTGCTTTTTCTTTGATAATTTTCTGTCCAATGATGATAGATGATGTTAATGCAGGTTTTGAAGCCATCAATGTTGCATGTACAAATAACTGCATGCAAGGTTTGCAACTGTTGAAAATCAAACTTTATCAATCAATTTTTATGGCCATACGCAAACTATAAGTTTGGTCAACATTGGATATAAAATCGTGTGTGCAAGACAATCATTGATAACTGGTTGATGTTTCTTTCCACAGGGGCAATAACTCTGGTGTTTCTGGCCCGATCATGCTTATATTTGACTTCACCTGTAATCTTACGATCATAGACAAACGGTGCACAAGACTGAATGAACAAGAGCTGTCAGAGGACAGAGCGCTTGACTATTCGAAGTATTTCAGTTGGTACATATTTTGGAAAGTGCAAGGGGCATACATTTGTTGACATACAAAACTGAGTTAATGGCAATTATTTCATCAAATTATTCCAAGTATCAACCTTATGTAGTTAATAACTTATGTAGTTTTGAAATTATAAGAGTTTTGAATATAAACTTTAACCAGAAAATCTAAGTGAAAAAGGGGCATAACTCGGTCAAAATGCAAAACAGAGTTATAGGGAGGTTGGCCCTTACACTGGAGTTGATGACAAAGGTACGTTTCTATTTTAAAGTGAATAACTTATGTAGTTCTGAAGTTACAAACGTTTTGAATATAAACTTTAACCAGAAAATCTATGTGAAAAGGGGGCATAAGTCTGACAAAATACAAAAAAAGAGTTATATGGATTGTTGCCCCTGACTGTGGAGTTGATGACAAAGGTATATTCTAATTTTCAAGTGAATAACTTATGTTGTTCTGCAGTTACAAAACTTTTGAATATAAACTTTAACCAGAAAAGCTATGTGAAAAAGGGGCATAACTCTGTCAAAATCCAAAACAGTGTTACAGGGAATGTTGCCTCTGACACTGAAGTTGATGACAAAGGTATATTCCAAGTTTCAAGTGAATAACCTCCGCTTCTGTAGTTTTGAAGTTAAAAAACTTTTGAATATATACTTTAACCAGAATATCTATGTGAAAAAGGGGCATAACTCTGTCAAAATACAAATCAGAGTTATGGGAAATGTTGCCCTTGATACTGGAGTTGATGACAAAGATATATTCCAAGTTTCAAGTGAATAGCTTGTGTAGTTTTAAAGTTACAAGACTTTTGAATAAAAACTTTAACCAAATTCAAACGTGGACGCGGACGCCGACGCTGGAGAAAGTAGGAAAGCTCACCTATTCTTCGAACAGTCGAGCTAAAAATGAAGATTTTTCAAGTCATTTGGCTGTTTAAGTCTATATAAACCATGTGACCCCTGGGGTGTGCCCAGTTTTGACCCCAGGGGCATCATTTGAACAATCTTTGTAGAGGACCACTATGCAATGTTACATACCAAATATGAAACCTCTGGGCCTTGCGGTTTCAGAGGAGAAGATTTTTAAAGTCATTTTGCAATTTAAGTCTATATAAACCATATGACCCCCGGGGCGTGGCCAGTTTTACCCCAGGGGCCTCATTCTAACAATCTTTGTAGAGGACCACTATACAATGTTACATAACAAATATGAAACCTCTGGGCCTTCCGGTTGTAGCAATAACAATAATCATTAAAATGCTAAAGATCGCAAAGTTATTCCAATACGAAACTTATATATAACAAAAGGGCCCTGAGGGCCGTTAGACGCTCACCTGAGACCTTGTAACCCAATTGGAATTAGCATCCCCGAGGCGTGGCTTATTTTTATCCCAGGGGCATAATATGAACAATCTTGAATAAACCTGTGGGCCTTGTGGTTTCAGTTAAAGATTTTTAAAGTAACTCTGCTATTTAAGTCTATATAAACCATGTGACCCCTCGGGGTGCCACCAGATTTGACCCAAGGGGCATCCTTTGAACAATCTTTGGAGAGGACCACTATGCAATGTTACGTACCAAATATAGGAAAGCTGTGGGCCTTGCGGTTTCAGGAGAAGATTGTTAAAGTCATTTTGCTATTTAAGTCTATATAAAACATCTGACCCCCGGTACGTGACCAGATTTGACCCCAGGGGCATAATTTGAACAATATTTGTAGAGGACGATATGGATGTTACATATTAAATATGAAACCTCTAGGACTTGCGGTTTTTTAGAGGAGAAGATTTTTAAATACATTTTGCTATGAAAGTTAAGAAAAAAAACATGTGACCCCCAGGACGTGACCAGTTTTGACCCCAGGGGCATAATTTGAACATTCTTTGTAGAGGACCACAGTGACTATAGGATGTTACATACCAAATATGAAACCTCTGGGCCTTGCAGTTTCAGAGAAGATTTTTAGTCATTTTAAACCATGTGACCCCAGGGGCGTGGCCAGTTTTGACCCCAGGGCAATAATTTGAACAATCTTTGTAGAGGACCACTTGAGGATGTTACATACCAATTATGAAACCTCTGGGCCTTGCGATTTCAGAGGAGAAGATTTTTAAAGTCATTTTGCTATATATTCTATATAAACTATGTGACCCCGGGGCGTGGCCTGTTTTGACCCCAGGGACATAATTGGAACATTCTTTGTAAAGGACCATTAGAGAATGTTACATACCAGATATGAAATCTCTGGGCCTTGCAGTTTCAGAGGAGAAGATTTTTAAAGTCATATTGCTATATATTTTATATAAACCATGTAACCCCCGGGGCGTAGCCCATTTTGACCCCAGGGGAATAATTAGAACAACATTTGTAAAGGACAACTAAAGGATGTTACATACCAGATATGAAATCTCTGGGCCTTGCAGTTTCAGTGGAGAAGATTTTTAAAGTCATTTTGCTATATATTCTATAAAAACGATAAGAACCCCGGGGCATGGCCAGTTTTGACCCCAGGGGCATAATTTGAAAGCTCTTTGTAGAGGACCACTTGAGGGTGTTACATACCAAATATGAAACCTCTGGGCCTTGTGGTTTCAGAGGAGAAGATTTTTAAAGTCATTTTGCTATATATTCTATATAAACCATTTTACCCCCGGGGCGTGGCCCGTTTTGACCCCAAGAGCATAGTTTGAACAATCTCTGTAGAGGACCAGTATAGGATGTTACATACCAAATATGAAACCTCTGGGCCCTGCGGTTTCAAAGAAGATTTTTAAAGTTTACACTTTTTAAATATATTTTTAGCTCTGTGGACCTACATATGCAGCAGACCGTAACGATTTGAACAATTTTGAAAGAGGGCCACCTAATGATCTAAAGTTCTTTCACTACAAAGTTTTTATTGCCAGTTGACACGTCCATATTTAGCAAAGCATGGTCGGTACAAGCACGCTTTGGAACGTGACGTCGTTGGTACCAGCAGACATTTCGTGCTCTTTTCTAGCAAAACACGGGTTTTACATGGCATAACAAAACATTAGTTTTACGACTATTTTACCCAAAATTTCAAGGAAAGTAATTTAAAACAATGTCTTATTTAGGTAGTAAACTAACTGGCGATATTGTGAACAACGAAAATCATTGAGTAAACTACTTTTACTTACGGTTAGGATTATAAGTACTCTTTTTTCGTTATCAACTTTCGTTATACACTTACGAATGCGTGTATAAATATGTATTACGCCGATTGGTCGAACGTTCATGGAATTGGCATGCTGAAATAACTCGGCGTTTTAATTGGCTAATATCGGAGCTACACTGTGACTGATTGCAGTTGATTAGAGTGAAAGTGTGACAACTGCTGTTAATTGCTTGTTTATGACACATTGCCTAATCGCGTATGCATTGCCTTGGGGTCAAATTAAGGGATTAGTGGTGTGTCAAAAGTTAATCTAATATAGGTATGCACAGTCGTTATGATTTCCGGGACATACAAACTAATTCCGGGACCGGGGGAAGGGCACTGCATTTCCTGGACAATCACGGATGATCAGGGTCATATGGCATGTATGGGAATACCTAAATTTTATTCGAATAGTTTTCATTATTCGCATATTTGTTGCCATCCTAGTGAAAAGCAATGTCAAGTTTGGTGATGATTGCATGAAAACTGTTGGACAATATTAAATAAATAAAGAGCCACAATTCTGCAGTTCTTGGGAAGATTAGGTTGATGATCGAACTTGACCAAGATATGATGCCCACAAAGATTTTCACCAAGCTTATTGAAGATTGGATGAAAACTATTGGATTTAGGGAACGGAAATTGCTAAAACGGCCAATTTAGGTAATTAAATGGCCATAACTACACAATTCCTTGGGCGATTTGGCTGATTATCAAACTTGGCCGAGATCTAGTGCCCACAAACTCTTTCATGAAGTTTGCTGAAGATCGGATGAAAACTGTTGGACTTAAAAAACAGAACTGAAAGTGGTCTACCGACCGACCAACATTAGCAAAAAATATACCCGACCATCTTCGATGGGGGGCATAATTAGGGTTGAACTTGAAACTCTTGTATCTGCCTTACAATTCTATATCTGAAAAAATTAGTTCACGTTCAACGCTTATTATCACTGTAACCTTAAACAAATGATATGCTTGTTGAACTCTTGATAAGTCTGTTGAACTCTTGATACGTTTGTTGAACTCTTGATATGTTTAATGAACTCTCTGTTGTTACATGCTAATACAAGGATATCAGTGGACTGATGGATGCCCACAATTATGCGCATTGTCAAGTAATGAGAATGCAATGAGAAGTGCAGATATATTAAAATAACTAAAAATCCACTAGCACTGCAGGACTAAATATGACACCAAAACTGTATGTGAGCATGACGCAAAAATACCATAACAACCTGCAGATAAAACAAAATTGTAAAACTAAAATCTATGACACTATGCTTATCTGCTTGTGATAATCAAGCTTCCCATAAAGTTTCATTCTATTCCAGCTAGCAGTTGCTGAGAAATAACCTGGACAATATAAATTGTGCACTACATACTAATTTTAGCAATCTTTGAAGGCCCATAACTTCAAGACAAATTACTGAAGCAGAACATCCTGGTAATATGCGCACCTACTCTTGGTAATGAAGCTTCCCATAAAGTTTCATCGAAATCTGGAAAATAGTTGCTGAGAAATACCCCAGACAAGCATTGTGCATTAAATACTAATTTCAGCAATCTTTTAAGTCCCATAAAACTCAAAGAGAAATCCTTGAAGCAGAACATCCTGGTAATATGCAAACCTCCTCTTGGTAATGTAGCTTCCCATAAAGTTTCATTGAATTCCTGCCATTAGTTGCTGAGAAATAGCCCAGACAAGAGTTGTGCACTATATACTAATTTCAGCATTCTTCGATGTCCCTGAACTCCAAGAAAAATCATTGAAGCAGAACTTCCTGGTTATATGGTCATATCCTCTTGGTGATGAAGCTTCCTATAAAGTTTTGTTGAATGAAACAGAAATAACTAGATTTGTCACATGAGTGACGGATATACCCCCACAATATGGCCTTGTCACAAAACTATGGCATCCATTCGAAAGATATGGACAGAGAGAAAATGCTTTAATTTGTGAATGATCAACAGTGTATTTGGAAAAATTTAATTTCAATAGGAGCCATAACTCTGTCAACAGTTAGTGGTTTGTAACCAAAGTTGAACTTGATCTGTATTTTATGATGTTACACCTATGTACCAAAAATAATTTACATATGTGAAGCCTTTCATGAGTCCATGTTTTTCAGGAATTTAAGTCAAAAATGGGCCATAACTGTGTCAAAATTTAGTGGTTTGTAACCAAAGTCGAACTTGACCTGTATTTCATGAAGCTACACATAAGTACCAATAGTTATTTAAATATATCAAGCCATTGTTGAGTTATAGTCAGGGAAACCAAGTTTTTAGGGAATTTAGGTCAAATAAATGGCCACAACTCTGTCAAAATGTAGTGGTTTGTAACCAAAGTCAAACTTGACCCGTATTGTATGATGCTACACATGTATACCAAGATTTATTGGAATATGTCAAGTCATTCTTAATTAATTGGCTGGAAATCATGTTTTTAGGGAATTTTAAGTCGAAAAGAGGCCATAACTCTGTCAAAATTTAGTAGTTTGTAACTGACATCAAACTCGACCTATATTCTATTCTATGATGTTACACATGTGTACGAAAAGTTATTTGAATGTGTCAATCCTTTCTTGAGTTATCATCGGGAAACCATGTTTTTAGGAAATTTTAAGTCGAAAAGGGGCCATAACTCTGTAAAAATTTAGTAGTTTGTAACCAACATCGCACTTGACCTGTATTCTATGATGTAACACATGTGTACCAACAATTATTTGAATAGGTCAAGCCTCTCTTGAGTTATCATCCGGAAACCAAAAACCACCAGACCAGCAGACCGACAAGCTCACTCCTTGTGGGGGTATAAAAAGGACAGAGAGAGATGTGGAACAACAGTAGATGACACAATTGATTCAGATAACGATTGCAGTTTTGAAAGTGAAGTATTAAAGCAATTAAAGAAGGAGATAGAAGACATAAAAAAAGAGAGAAATATACATGATAAAAGAAATTGAAAATAGAAACAAATTGAAAAAAATAAGTTAGCAAGATACATAGAAAGCAAAGAAGAGAAGAATAAAGCAGCAACAAATAAAAAGACTGTTAAAGCAAAAACAAGAATTGGAAGAAAGTTTGTTTGAGAAACAGAGTACAATGAGTTCACTAGATGAAGAAAGCCATGTGGAAACATTAGAAAATGGACCAAAAGTGGCACACGAAACAAAGGTGCCCTTGGTGATTAAGCCAAATGTAAGTTTTCTGATCCCCAAACATTTAATGAATGGAGAGTTAAAATTGAAAGCATGATGAAATCCGGCATTTATCACCAAGACATCTTAAGACAATCAGTAAGAAATTCGATCAGTGGAAAGCCAAGAAAGGTACTAACAACATTAAAGCCTACAGCAACCCTCCATGAGATACTTGAAACAATGGAAACTAATTTTGGTGATATTAAAACAGTACAGAATGTAATGGAGAAATTTTATAATGCAAAACAAGAAAAAGGAGAAGATAGATCAACCTGGGGAATAAGAATAGAGACTCTGATTCAAAAGGCTATTGAACGCAAGGAGACTCAAAAAGTTAAAAAAGATACTATGTTGAGAACAAGATTCTGAAGGAATATCAGGAATGCTGAACTGCGAAATGCAAACATGGTTTATTATGAAACAGTTCCAACGTTTGAAGAGTTAAAAGTCAAAGTAAGAAGAGAAGAACAAGAAATAAATGTATGTAGAGGTTCTGAACAGCCTAAGGAAATGAACATACAATCTATTGATCAACAGATGAGAATCTTAAAAGACCTCACAAAGAAAATAAGTATAATGGAAAAGAAGCTAGATGATATGTCAAAAGAAAAACACTTACCTGTTGGAAATTATTCACGCGAGGAACGTCGAACATCTGAATACCTCAACCAACCCAACTATAGAAGAGACTTTAGATGTGTTTCAGAAACCTCAATAGAGGACGAGGTTTTAGAAGTAATCGAGGCCAATATCCAACTCGTGAGTACTATAGACAAGGTCCGACAGAGCAGCAATCCGGAACATTCAATACACATCCTTTAAACCAACAGAGGCTCTGATCGAAGGGGCTGATGAGAGCGACATGGGTGACATATGCCCCGACAGAGAACCAGATAAAGAAGATATACAAAACAGGATGGTTGGAAAGCCTAGTTTGACAGATATAAAAATCAATGGAATTCAAATTAAAGCTTCAATTGACACTTGTTCACAAGTCAGCACTATTACAGAAGAATTTTATAAGAATTTGGATCACAGACCTGAATTGAATTCAATGGATGATTTCCAACTAGATCTAAAAGGGGCGAACAGCATCAAAGTCTTATATACTGGATACATCGAAGCATTTATAGATACACCACTTATCTCTACTCCTATACTTACCATTCTATCAGTTGTTCCAGCGGCACAGTCCCATGGTGTAGCGCCAGTTCTTCTGGGAATGAATGTTATTCGTTGCATACATCAAAATAGTAGCAGTTATGTCTATTAATTCCTGTATCGTTCGAGTCACAGCCACCAAACACATAACACTACATCCAATGGAAACTAGAACGGTTACTGGATTTGTAAGAAAAAATAGAAATGCTGATGCAGCAATTATGGAGGCACTGGACGATGAACAGACCCACAGCGCTAATGTTTGTCTGCGTGTTGTGACTGTTAACAAGACAGGTCGAAATGCCAGAATTCCTGTACGAATATGCAATGTGACTGCTAGACCAATCAAAATCAAAGCAAGACAGAACTTATGTCAACTAAACAAAGTAAAAGTGTTGCGAGAAGCACCCATCCTAGAACCACTGAATGCAGCGATCAGGATTTTCAGCACCTGATAAGAAAATTAAAGTTGAAAATGACAATATTAAAGAACAATATGGCCTAGACTTAAAACAGAATGATTTGACCGATGAAGAGAAAAATTAAGTATACCAGTTGTTAAAAAAATATGATGCAATCTTTCCCAAGTATCCTCGTGATCTTGGACACACTTCTGAGGTTAAGCACTCTATAAAACTTTGGAATATTGAACCATTTAAAGAACCTTACAGAAGAATTCAACCAGCAGTGTTCAATGAAGTCAAAGAACATATTAAAGAAATAAAAGAAATGATCAACATGGGAGCGATTCGAGAATCAACTATACCAAGAATAGAAGATACTATGCATTTATTAGCAGGTTCCAAATACTTCTCTAAACTAGATCTTTAAGATGGCTACTGGCAGGTTGAACTTAAGGAGGAGGATAAAGGATAGACCAGCAACCTTCCAGCGATTAATGGAACGCTGTATGGGTGACTTAAATCTATGAGATTGTCTTATCTATTAAGACGACATTGTGATATTTTCCGGTGATATTTCCATTCATATACAGAGGTTAGATCAGGCTTTTTCTAGATTCGCTTCATTAAATCTAAAAATCAAGCCATCAAAATGTGAATTTTTTAAAACAAAAATTACCTACCTCGGTCATGTCGTATCTGCAGACGGTATCAGTGCAGACCCAGACAAAATGGAAGCTGTAAAGAATCGGCCAGTTCCTGTGATTGTGAAGGACGTCCGGAAATTTTTGGGGTTTGTTGGTTATTACCGACGCTTCATAAAGGTTTTTCAAAAATTGCCTGATCTTTGAACAACCTCCTGATTGGTCACACTGTCAAACACAGTAATACACGGAAATCGGGTACATCTTCAAAGAAAGTTCCATTTGTCTGGAATGATGAGCACCAATCGGCATTCGATGAGCTGAAAAGGCAACTGGTAAATCCACAGATTCTCGCATATGCTAACTATGAACTTCCCTTCATTCTTCATACAGATGCTTCTTCACAAGGGCTTGGCGCCGTCCTCTACCAACATCAAGATGGAAAGGAGAGAGTCATAGCATATGCCAGTCATTCCTTGAAGCCAGCTGAAAAGAAATACCTTGCACATAAATTGGAATTCCTTGCCTTGAAGTGGGCTATCTCAGAAAAGTTTCATGATTATTTATATGGAACAAAGTTTGAAGTGGTGACTGACAACAATCCGCTTACCTATGTTACCACAACTACTAAGACACCACAGGGCAGCGTTGGATGGGCGGCATTGGCCAATTATCAATTTACACCACGCTATCGTGCTGGACGTCAGAATGCCGATTCTAATGGACTCAGTCGAATGACTGTGGATACTGATACCATTACTGCATTAACTACATCTGTAATGGCTACAGTAGAAGAAGTGCCATAATGCTTAAGTACCTTGCATCCCAGTATAATTGCCGAGCTTGAACATCAGACAAATGTTCCAGACAATGTAATTCAAGCATATGCTATAAGTTCGAAATATTGGCGACAAGCACAACTTTCCGATTCAGTTACTGCCAAACTCATTGATCATATCCAGCAAGGCACCAAGCAGACAGCTCCGTGGGCCTCAAGCCAACTTTCAGCTGTTCAGAAAGACTGGAATAAATTGGAACTCAGAGACGGTATATCGTTTGGCCAAATATGGGAATCAGTTGTCTAAACAGCTTGTATTACCAGAGCAGTTGAGGGATGATGTTTTTCGGGCCTCCACTATGATCTAGGCCATCAGGGTAGGGGTCGCACTACGTCATTATTGAAGCAGCGATTCTACTGACCTGGTATGGATACTTTCATCAGTAACAAAGTAGCCAATTGCTCTAGAAGCATTCGACGCAAGCCACAATCAGAATCAGCTCCACTGGTCAGCATACAAACATCTGCGCCAATGGAAATGGTGTGTTTGGATTTTCGCAGTCTCAAAAAATCTAAAGGTAGTTTTGAGAATATTCTGGTGATCACTGACCATTTCAGCAGATATGCTCAAGCTTTCCCTACTACTAATCAGACAGCTCGCAACACGGCCCGTGTCCTTTTTAAAAAAATTCTTTGCATACTACGGATTTCCGGAAATGATAAATAGTGATAAAGGAGTCAATTTCATGTCCAGTCTCATTCAAGAGTTATGTCAGCTTTCGGGCATACAGCAATCCCGTACAACTCCTTATCATGCCATGGGCAACGGAATAGTTGAAATATTTAACCATACAGCAATCCCGTACAACTCCTTATCATGCCTATCATGCCATGGGCAACGGAATAGTTGAAAGATTTAACCATACAGCAATCCTGTACAACTCCTTATCATGCCATGGGCAACGGAATAGTTGAAAGATTTAACCAAACGTTAATACAAATGTTGTGTACACTCGAGGAAGACAAAAAGAGCAACTGGAAGGAGTATGTTAGTCCGAAGGTTCATGCATACAACTCTACTATCCACAATAGCACTGGGTACTCACCATATTATTTGATGTTCAGTCGCCATCCCAGGTCGGCAGTGGATGCCCTCTTAGGACTTCAGGCTGACGATATTGGTGCAAAGTACAAAAATGAATACTCACACAAACTCCGGGAGTGTTTAGTCACATTGTACCAAAAAGCCAAAGAGGTTGCAAACAGAACAGCTGAAATCAACAAGCGGCACTATGATATGAAGGCGCGAGCTGCTAAGATTAAACCTGGAGACCTGGTGTTGGTGCAAAATGTGGCATTGAAGGGAAAACAGAAGATTGCAGATCGTTGGGAAGATACGCCGTATGTAATAATAGGCCAACCTAATCCTGAGATACCGGTCTATGATGTCAGGAGAGACGATCCTAGAGCCAAACGCATATGTCGCCTACATCGCAATCTGTTGTTACCTTTTGGTGTGGAAGTAACCGCTAAATGGCGTTCACAGTCTAAAGAGGCAGAAACAGAGCGAGCCGATAGATATACCACGCTACGTCATTCCGCAACAGAGAGCTGAAAGTACAGTACATTCTGAAGATGAAGACTCGTGTATTGAGGAAGTACCAGTTTTACGCCGTTCCACGAAGTAACGAACTCCACCTAAATGGAAAACATCTGGTGATTTTGTGTAAATCTGACTACAGTGATCATTGTGCTGAATACATTATTGACAGTTTTGAATAAAATGTGTAGTGTTCTGAAATGAAATGGAATTGTGAGGTCATTAAGTGTGATTTTTTTAAATAATAACATATTATCATTAAAATTGATCACATATGTGTTTTATTTTTCACATATATTAAATGTAATAATTCTATAGTGTGACTGTTTTTTTACTATTGTTCGACCGTTTTTTATATACATTGATTGATGTTTAATATTGATACATATAAAGTTTATAAAGAAACATTATGTGCGTTTGTCCTTTATTATTCCTGTTTGTTTGTTTGCGGCACACTTGTATAGTGTTTTATTGAAATGTCGGAACGGTATTTAATTGTACAGGGGCTGTTATATGATTTACATATTTTTAACATACTTGTTTTTTATAACATGTCTCCGACATATTGAGTAAAAAAAAAATTAATATGTTGTTTGAAATGTCGGGACGCCATTTATAAACTGTGGTGATATTATCAAAGGGGGAAAAGTGCAATTGTATATCTTTAATAATTATGATGGTTAAATAAACCTTCAAAATACCAAGTCGTTATCTAGTTTAGTCTTATCTTAGTAGTATTTGATTAGTCATTATTGGTAGTATGTAACCATTGTTGTAAACTATTCTAACACCTGTTGAATGCTCGAGCACGTGACAATTAATCCTTTCCGCCACTTTCAAACGACAGCGTTATTCCAACACAGATGCCATTTTTGTGCTGCTTTTACACGCAGATATCAATAATAGATTTTGCAGGTAATTCATACTATAATTGCTATTATTATTATTATTATTAAATTGATCTTGTTTTCTGGTTCATTGCATTTCGATGTGTTTGCATTGTTTGCATTGTTATTTATGTTTATTATTTAAATGATATTATCTATCATATATTGTCATGTCATCTATAATATATCATCAGTATTTAATATTATTGCAGATTTATTCCTAATGACTTCAGTCTGCATGGGGAAATATACACATATCCAATACAAGTTTGTTACTTGTTTATAACCCACAATGGCTGAGTAGGCTGGTGACATTTATAACTGTTCAACGATGACGCATGCAACACGAGAATCAAATAAACTTCATCGAAGCTAAATTGGACCATTAAAGACATTTCAAATGCATTTTAAGTTGACCCCCCAAAACTTGTTTGTTTTGTCACAACCAAAATGGCAAACCATGACCTGACACAAAGGTTAAAAATAACGATGTGGAAAGAACTGTGAATGTTTTAAGATACCAGGAAAAGTGAAAAGCATATTGTAATATAATATTTTCATGAATGTATAACAAGAAACAAGATAACACACTTTCCACCATTCATGATATACCACGAAAACGGACGCAAGTCAAACCGGCCTCAAAAAAAGTCAAACCGGCCACAAAACAGTCAAACCAGCCTCACTCTGCGAGAAATACAGTTCAACCGGCCACGAAAAATGTCCGAACCTGCCACAAAAAAGTTAAACTGGCCACAACATTCAATAACAATACAAATTAAGGTTTGTACATAGTAAGGGGTAATCAGAAAATATTTTAAATATTTACAGGTAATTGATTTATATAAAAAAATTAGATAAGGATCTTTGTCCTTCGTTTGCTGAAGTGAAAATAACTCAGTTCATGAAAACATGACTACACGGACAAAATACATATTGTGAACATTTACAGTATACAATACACAACAATACATAGCTTAATTGTATGGTATGTGCATTTGTTAACAGCATTACAGTTAATTAATAATAAATATCCCGATAAGCCATTGGTGTAAGTATAAAAAATAACAAAACCAATGTTTCATTGAAATTACTATTATTCATATTTGCTCTTGGGCATTTGAGTACTTGGTGTTTAAAACAAAAAGACATGATGAGTTATTCAAATAGATTAGTAAAGCAAACATATATTTTACTAACATAATAATTAAACATAAGATTCAAATTACACATAAGATTGCCATTATCAGAAAACTCGCGATGTTATGACACCTTATTACCTTGATGTCTGGTGTACTGATATACGCCGGTCGTTATCTCTAGTGCACACTGACGCGGTGTTTTCACGGTCCCAAAGCAGTAGATGTGGAGCCACATGTACTAACACAATACTGTATCAATTGATATTGATCCTTTCAGTTATTGACTAATTTATTTACACATCAACAACATATATTTTTAACTACAACAACAACAACAATAATAATTTATTAGATTTAAGCATACAAATATGTTTTAGCCTGTTGTAAAATTTAACACATGGATAACAAAATATGTAAATAGGTTATGATCTTGTTAAAAATTATTCAAATACGTTTTTCTACTACCTCTGTATGTAGGATTATACCTAAAAACGAGTATTTTTTCTAAAAAAGGGATAGGAAATATTTTTCTAATTTCAATGACTCATGCAGACAGATCTGTTGATATATTAACACCTTTGCTTAAAATGAAATAATGTTTTTGTTTCACACCAATGTGTTAAAGACGCCTTCACACTTTGAAAAGGTGTGATATATAGCCTAAACTTATGAATTTTAGCTAACCTTTATATGTTCATTACTCGCTTACTGCATTGGAAAGTATCTCCTCTTCAGAAGATATCATCAAATAAACTACATATACTGGAATCTTTTGTCAAGCCAGTGACGCAGTAGATAAAACTCGACTCATGTGCCAGCTACCAGAAAAACAAGCAAGTCCAAATAATATACCGTATAATGCCTATTTATCGCCCCCGGGGGCGTTACATTTTTCAAAAGGGGGGCGTTTATTAAGGTGTCATTAGTTTCAGAACGTCAATTGTAAAACTTTAGAGCATGTATATATATTACGTAAACACTCTTAGTTAAATTTAAAATGACGTTTTAAGTCTTAAAACACCATAAAAAATCGTGTCTAGGGCATACTTTTTTACCTTAAAACTCTACTCTGATTATTTGGTTTCACGGTAATAGACATTTTCACCCATTTATTTTTTAATTTTCTGATCAAAAATTCTAGTTATTCGCTACTTTATATTGTGTTCCTAATAAGCTAATTCATAACATTTACCAACAAAGCAAGTGCGTTGTAACTACCTCGCAATAATAATTCCAATCTGAACAGACAATAAAATCCGTTAAAACCAAGAGCCATTATAAAATAAACACCTGATTGAACAAATACGAGTGACAGCTTGACGTAATGAGTTAGCCAGGCCTCCCAAACTGCAACTGTTAGCAACAGCCTTAGCAAAGGTGTCGGTTTAACTTCAAAGGGATTTGATGCGATTGACGAATTGCATCTGTTTCTAGATAAAAGCGTTTTACACAGTTTGCACGTGGGCAGTGTTAACAAGTATCAATCGATATCAGTGTACCTGACCAAAGCCAGCACTGTCGATAGCGCATTAATGAATTAGCATTCTACGCAAAATGCCAAGGGGTTTAACAGTTAGTGAATGTTTTTGTTGGATATATGGATAATATTGGATTACTGGATTAATAAAACTACCAATTTTCAGCAGGTAAGAAATTTATTTTGCTCAAGTCAAAATGGGGGGGGGGGGGTTTATTCGGGAGGGGGCGATAAATAGGCACAATACGTTATCATTATTCACCAAATTCAGCCGTTGATAGAGTGAAATGTTGTTGTTTTTAAAGTGTATATTGTGAACATGATTATGCTTTTTTAATACAATACACGTATGTCAATGTTGTATGTATTTGGTATGTATTTGATTATAATATACTAATTATATGTCACTGTATTTGGTATGTATTTGATATATATCCAATGTTGATAAAGAAAACAAATAAAAATATATTTACATACATTTATTGTCGTTATTTTATGATCTTGAACCTATTTCTACTATAAAATCAAACAGCACATCAGTATGTAGTAATAAAATATATGTATATTATTCACACTATCAGCAAATTAGTATAGAGAAATAAAAATGAGGCCGGTTTGACTGTTTTCCGAATGACTGTGTGGCCGGTTTGACGTTTTTGTGGCCCGTTTATCGTGAGGCCGGTTTAACATGTGGCCGGTTTGACTGTAATTCCACAAAAACTGGGTGTTATTAATATTTGTTATTAATAAGTACTCATATCAATGCATTTCAAATAAGATTGCATATTCATTCATAGATAAATGATTTAATATTATTTTATCTTACGACATTCTTGTATTACCGACAAACAGTAAAATTAAGTGACACTAAATCCCCATATCCGAATCAGTGTTTAACCGAAACTTGCGAAATGCATAATAGGAAACACTCTGACGGAGAATTTGATAAAAATTCTGAAACAAACTGGTTATGTAAATAACGGGATACATACACGTATTAAATTAATGATCTTCACATTACGTATTGTCACAACAGTAAAAGTACACACAGTGTCAGTCTTGGTTATCAAAGATCATGTCAACTGTCTCAAAAGTGAAAGTCAAACTCGACAGGAAGTACCTGTGTATGCAGTGCGCATGTTCAGCAAGAAGAAATGGTTTGAACAGAGCAGTTTTCGGATGAAAATAAAGTCATGGTTTTGAGTTCATAGCTCGCGATGACCTTAAGCGGTTGTCAACATTTACAAAAAGTAAAATCAGGAAAAGGTCTTGATTCATACAGAATCCTCCATGCATGCTTCATAAGTTGCAAAACAGCGGAGGCAAGGTGTCGCAAGGTAACAATCTTTGTCACTATGTTAGCCTGTGTTGTCAAACATTAAGATACCAAAGAACGGTCTTTTTCACAATTCATGAAGCCAGATGCTGTTTATTTTTCAATATAAGGTATTTACCCATTCTGTTGCATTGCATGGCGTTAACAGAAGCATTACATTCAGTAATAAATGGTTTGCCACACCTTTTTTTCCACACCTGTGGTTATTTAACTTTATATCCTGAAGTTCATTTACAATTGGTCAGGTGCAACGTTCAACGACATTTATAACAGTTATTATACACCTTACTATAAATAGTAACAAAATTCTACAGGAAAAAAATCAATAACCTGTAGCAGTGATTCATTTTGATGTGCATCCTCTGGGTTGTCATTAAGATTTGTTCAAGAAGGCTCAATTACAGTTTGAGGAGGCCAGAGCTTCAAACGTAGAGTGAGTGATCTAGGAGTTCTGGGTATGCCCCCCCCCCCCTGAACATTTTTGAAATTTAGATGCAAAATCCAGCATTTTAGTGAATTTGGACACATGATTAATGATAGTTTGACGTATTAAATTTACCCATTTTTACTTAATTAATTTTAATAGATAAGATTTTGTATAATTAATATAGAAAACACAAAACGAAGGAAACAATAATAAAGCTGTTAACTTGTGTGCAGTCTAGCAGTTTGTAGCTATTATGTTAAACGCTCGCCACATGGTCAGTGTGAAAAAGCATAATCAATACTACTGTACCTGAACAACACAAGCACTGTTGATAGAGCATTAATGAATTAGCATTCTTAGAGAAATATTAAGGGTGTCAAAAAATCTGAATGTTGTTTTGTTGCATTTGATAAATTGGAGATTTTAAATTTGAGGTTAAAGACTGACTTTCAGAACAAGGTACTCAATAATTTATTTTTATTTCTTTAAAAATTTGAGCCGGCCAATATCTCGTTTGAAACGGTCTTTTTGGCCGGCTGCCAGCTCTTAATGACAACCCTGCGTCCTGCGTCAGAGACGCAAGTATTTTCGTGAGGCTGAAAACAAATAAGAAATGTTAGTTAATGCTTTATCCACAGTGTGAATTGTTAAATTAAATAATTATATTGCTGTTATATTGCAGTTCGTTTCAAAAGACATTTAATTTATTTGATAGGGACTCATTGATTTGGTTTGGTGGTGTGGGACTCAATGTTTAAAATGTGTGAGTCCCAAGGACTCATAGTGTCAGATTTCGAAATGAATCACTGCCTTTAGCTATCGTGCCAATACAAGTAGTTCTGGTTATTTGCAAAATAACTCGCAAACATTCACATGCGCGTAATGACGCAATCTCTAATTTTTCTGATTAATAGTTCAATTTAATTTACGTTATTACAATATTAATAATTTTTCAAATTTAAAAGGTGTTATTTTTTTTTCTGAATTATTTAATGGCGTATCAATAAAAAAAACATAACATTTATATTTTAGAAGTAACTTATCACGACGACACATAATGACATGAGTGCGCACGCTTTTCCTTGGTCTTTACGGTGTTGAAAAATTTAGTAACAAAAGTTTTATTTATGTTTTGAAAGATAATAGCAGTGGTATATAATAAACAACTCATTTAATGGCAAAGCTGTGCCGGAAGTGGTTATTGACACTCTAAACCTGTATTGGCACTCTGGCTAAAGCCCTCGTTTTAGTACAGGTTTATCGTGCCAAAAACACTTACGGCACGGCTTTCCTGTTTAATAAGTTCTTAACATCTTTTATCGAAATGTCATAGTAATTTTTGTGTGATGATTACTGATATGTACACGTGCAGGTGAATGTCATGCTTGAAATGTCATTATAGTATTTCAGACACTGTTCGGAGTGTCACACGTTACACCAAGTTCATTTTTATTTTCAGGTCAGCGTCACTTGATGAGAATTATTATTTATCGGGGGTTTCTTTTTCAGGCCCGGCACAGTGTTTGCCACACATGTCGTGTGTACGAGTTGCGACTGCATGCTTGTATGTCATGCGTCTACTTCGGCTGTTACCAAGAGGAACACATTCATAGTCATGCGAGAGCCAATGAACACTGGATAGGTAATAGTGGTGAAACAATATAGTGGAAAAAATACTTGTCATTTTGAATTATTTTATCAGTGAAAATGTACATCATTTTCAAATGTTTCGAGATATTTTATTTCCTTAGTGTTCTTATGAATGCATTTTTTATGAAATAACAATGTTTTCTGAATATTGTTTTATCCAGTGTTGTCATTAAGAGCCGGCATCTGGCCAAATTGACTGTTTTAAACAAGATAATGGGCCAGCTCAATTTTCCAAATAAAAGAATAAAAAAATTTGTGTACCTTTTTCTGAAAGCCAGTCTTTAATCTAAACAACACTAACTAATCCATATTGAATGTAAATATTCATGTTACTATCCAATAAGTTTTCCCTCATAGCACAGTTTCCATTTTGATTCCAAAACACATATATTTCATCACCCCCATTTCAATCTCCAATCAATCAAATGCAACAAAACAATTCTAATTTTTTGACACCCTTGATTTTTCTCCTGAAAACACTTATTCATTCATGCTCTATCGACAGTGCATGTGTTGTTCAGGTGCAGTAGTATTGATTGATGGTATTTCACACCAACCATGTGCTGAGCCTGTTACACGCTTAATAGCTACAGTTGCTAGATATTGGCCCCAATTAGCAGTCACATCAAAGACTTTCAGAGTCAAACCGACACCCTTGCTATGGCTGTAGATTTGGCCCATCTAATTGACTCGTCACGCTGTCACTCTTATTTTTGACAGGTGTTACTATTAATGAATCATTTTTTTAACAGATTTTATTGTTCTTCAAATTGGACAAAATAATTGCAAGGTAATTTGAACGCAGTGTTTTATTGGTAAAAAACTTTATTAATTCATAATTAACAAAATATGATGAATATAATTTAAATTTTCAAATTCCAAAAAAAGTGTTGGGCTATTAATGTACATGTAGTTCAATCTGTAAAAATCATTTAAAATGTTTTATGAATTTAAAAAGTCAAGTCATACAAAATCACACAAAAGTTAACAGCTTTATTATTTTTTCTTACATTTTGTGTGTGTTATTTCTATAATTAATTAAACAAAATCTGAACTATAAAAATTAATTGAGTAAAAAAGGGGAAATTTCATCCATCAAACTATCATGAATCATGTGTCCAAATTGCTCAAATGCTAGGATTTTGCATCTAAATTTAAAAAAAATTCTTGGGGGAGCTTACCTGGACCTCCTAGATTACTCACCCTTTCCACCTCTTGCCTCCTCATCTGGTCGTTGATCCTTCTTGAAAAAATCTTAATGGCAACCCTGTTTATCTTTTAATTATTTATTAATATGTTTGCCTTGTGATTCACCACATGGAGTTTTAATCATAATTGATGTTTGGTTTGACCCAAACATCAAACTTAAAGAGTCGCTATGAGCCATTGACGCTGGCATTATGTTATTTTCTTTTCAGTCTAAGCTACGATTCGAAATTAGGGATTTTTTGTGGAATAGCAAATGTAGCATATGTTTGTGTTTTAGCTATTGACATGTCCTATGGCATGGTGAAATGCTTCGCCTGTGATGACTACGTGTATGACAAGGACATCGACAAAATTGCCAAGAATCTAAACTGCAGGTCTTCCATACCAGGTATGCAAACATAAAAAATTATCTAAACTCCTTGTTGCAGTTGCATTGTGGAAATGATGTTTTAGATGACCTGATAAGACAAGTACACAGATATAATCTTTTATCCAGACCTAATTTGAGCGGCACCGTGCCACGCCTCTTATTGATCCGCCACCTTGCCTTTTTTAGCTCACCTTAGCACAAAGTGCTCATGGTGAGCTTTTGTGATCGCCCGTTGGCCGTCGTGTGTGTGTGCGTCCGTCCGTCAGTTGTCAACTTTTTATTCAACCAACATCTCCTCAACCACTTGGCAAGTGTTCACCAAACTTCACAGGAATGATCATTGGGTGACCCTCTTTCAAAGTTGTTCAAATGGTTACGGTCCTCTGCATATGTAGTTCACCAGAGCTAAAAATAGATATTTAAAGTGTAACACAAGTGCGCACAAAATGCCCTTTTTCCATGTCAAACGCCATGCCTCTCTTGCCTTTTTAGATTAAACACTAACATAGTCAGGGGGTAGATCGTACAGTACTAAATGGTATAGTGTAAGCGGGGAAAAAAGTAACTGGTACCAACAATGGCGGATTTCCACTGATGTTTTACACAGGCTTTGTTGAAGGTTAGTGTAATTATCTTCTAGATGTGACTTAATCATTGTGTAGCTGTGCTGTTGGGAATAAAACTGTTATTGAAGACTTTATACGCAATTGCTTGGTTGTATACAAATTGGACGGCTTATTATTTTTGCCTTATTTGGCATTTTATAAAGTTTTATAAGCAGTTTTTAGCTCGACTTTTCGAAGAAAAGGCAAGCTATTCTACTCGCGTTGGCGTCGGCGTCCGAGCTAGGTTAAAGTTTTTTGGTAAGCTAGTTTCTCAGGAATGGCTGGAGGATTCAAACTTGAAACAATTATTCCCCACATTTAAATGAACCTATAGGCCAAGTTTGGTAACTCAAGTTTGAAATTTGTCAAAATTATGGGCCTTTTTACATATAAGCTATATGGACAGGTTAAAGTTTTTTGGTAAGCTGGTTTCTCAGGAATGGCTTGAGGGATTTTATTCAAACTTAGAACACATATTCCCTGTATTAAAATGAACTCATAGGCCAATTTTGATAACTCTAGTTAGAAATTTGTCAAAATTATGTGCCTTTTTACACTTAGAACTTTTACATATAAGCTATATGGACAGGTAAAAGTTTTCCGGTAAGCTAGTTTCTCTACTTTTCGTTTCTGCTCTCTAACTCGAGAATGGATTAAGCTATTGTAATGAAACTTCAAGGTCAATGTTACTAAAAATAGAAAAACGGTTTCCGCTCATTAACTTGAGAACATATTGAGATATTTTAATGAAACTTAATACATAGGTACCTTATATCAAGACCTCGCTTTATATTGCATATGGGGTTGGGGGGGTCAAGGTCACTGTTACTTAAAATAGAAAAACGATTTTTGCTGAATAACTTGAGAATGCTTTGAGATATTTTAATAAAACTTAATAGATACCTTATATCGAGACCACGCTTTGTATTACATATAGGGTGGGTGCGGTCAAGTCGAGGTCACCGTTACTAAAAATAAAAAATGCTCAATGGCTTGAGAACACATTGAGATATTTTAATGAAACTTCATACATAGATATACATCTTATATCTAGACCTTGCTTGGGATTGCATATGGGGTGGGTGGGGTCAAGGTCACCATTACTAAAAACAGACAAACAGTTTTAGCTCAATAGCTTGAGAAGAAATTGAGATTTTTACTGGAACTTAATAAATAGATACCTTATATTGAGACCTCGCTTGGGATTGCATATTCTGTTGGTGGGGGTCAAGGTCAAGATCACCATTACTAAAACTTTTATTGATGTGCTGACTTTTATGCATTTTTTTTTTTTTTAATTTGGTTGTGGAATTTTCATGTTTCTTGTTTTAGAAAAAAAGCATTTCAGTATTGGAGTAATTTGAATATTTGAATTAGTATATATACCATCATGATGATTTGTGTGCTGTAATTATGTATACAGTAATATTGAACATATGCAGTGTATTATAGATATTCAAAAAAGCTTCTGAGTGTAATAAACTAGGATGGCCCATGATGCCAGAAATCTGCTTTTTGAATCTCATTTTATATCAAAATTAATATCTATGTATTTACTATATAATGATTTAAACATGCTATTTACAGCAGCGCTTAACCAGTTTGCTGTCTGGCAGCCGAACCATCGTGAAGTGGAACTGCTGCGTAAAAATTGTAAGAGGCGGCGGGTGGAAGATTCTTCAACAATAGGTTTGAAATTACTGATATTTACCATTGCAGGGCTCACGCTGCCATTCGCCATGTTAGCCCTATGGCTTCAAATTTGAATATTTGGCTTAAGAAAATTCTATTTGGCTACAACATTCTCTTTATTAAAACCTACAATTTGTGAGAATTAGCATATTTTCAACAAAACATGGTAAATTTGGCTAATGAAAATGTTCAGCAGATGGAAGACCTGTCATTGTCCATAATTATTACCCCCATCTAAGATGGCAGGGTATATTGGTTTGCAAATGTTGGTAGTTCTGTCGCTTGGTCGGTAGATTACATTTTTTTCCAACAGTTTTATTCTGGGCCCGTATTCAGCAACCAATTCTTAGAAATAAGAATAAAGAATAGACTTAGACTCAAGAAAAAATCTGTGTGTTTGCAAATATGCTGTTACCAATGTCTTTAATTTCATTAACAAATTGTTCTGAATCAGAAATGCTATCCTTAGAGTTTCAGTCAGTATCAAGTAAGTTGGCTACTAAAATGTCTGAATTTCTTAAAATATCTTCAGTACTTTGAAAATGAGCCATTGTATGGGAAAACTATTTGAAAATATCAAGTATATTTGCAAAATAGAACATTTGGCCACTAAATTGTGTTTTCCACTTACCATCCAGGTCTGAGAGGTCTGATCAATCTCGGCAACACGTGTTTCATGAACACGATCGTGCAGGCGCTGATACACACTCCGGTGCTTCGAGAGTACTTCTTGGCGGACAGACACGTCTGCCAGCTGCCAAAGGAAGACAACGAGCAGTGCCTCGTCTGTGAGCTTTCCAGCATTTTTCAAGAGGTTTGATGATTCAGAAACAAAATTATGTGTACTTTTTTAATTTGTTTAAATAAGTATAGCGTTGTTACATTAAGTCAACATTTGACCAGTTTGAGAATTCAATAAAATAAAATTAGAAAGCTTAGACATGGAAAACGGTGACAAAAATGTAAAAAAGTTTATTGCTGGGAAATATCAGGGACTTGAAATAGAAATTTAAATAAGATCAGGGTAAAGTCTTGGGTTTATTGAATTAGCAGGGCTTTCTGAATAAAACAGTTTCAGTCTGTTGTCCGATGTCGGCAATTTAACATTTTTAAGCACGCAAAGTTTTTTATTTTAATTCTTGTATAATTATTTCTGTTAACATGTCAAAGTTATCTGCACATTGTCATCCATAATGTTAGTTCTTGTATGTATCCTCCTATTTACACATCAAGGTTATCTGCTCCTTTGCAGTTCTACTCTGGCATCAGTTCGACGTACATTCCGTACCGACTGCTACACCTGGTATGGACCAGTGCTCGGCATTTAGCAGGTTACGAGCAACAGGATGCACATGAGTTTCTCATAGCGGCACTGGACTTGTTGCATCGTCACTGTATAGGTGTGTTAAAAGACTTTTGATAGCTGTATATTGTATAAATAATAATTATACCCCCACAAACAAAGTTTAGGGGGGGTATATAGGAGTGAGCTTGTCGGTCTGTTGGTTTTTCGTTTCTGGATGATAACTCAAGAAAGGCTTGACATATTCAAATAATTTTTGGTACTCATGTGTAACATCATAGAATACAGGTCAAGTTCGATGTTGGTTACAAATCACTAAATTTTGACAGAGTTATGGCCCCTTTTCGACTGAAAATTCCCTAAAAACATGGTTTCCGGATGATAACTCAAGAAAGGTTCGACATATTCAAATAATTTTTGGTACACATGTGTAACATTATAGAATACTGGTCAAGTTTGATGTTGGTTACAAACCACTAAAGTTTGACAGAGTTATGGCCCCTTTTTGGCTTAAAATTCCCTTAAAACATGATTTCCAGACAATAACTCAAGAATGGCTTGACAAATTCAAATAATTCTTGGTATACATGTATATCATCATAAAATACGGGTCAAGTTCGACTTTGGTTACAAACCACCTAATTTTGACAGAGTTATTGCCCTTTATTTGACTTAAATTCCCTAAAAACATAGTTTCCTGACGATAACTCAACAATGGCTTGACATATTTAAATAATTATTGGTACACATGTGTAGCATCATAAAATACAGGTCAAGTTCGACTTTGGTTACAAACCACTAAATTTTGACACAGTTTATGGCCCCTTTTTGACTTAAATTCCCGAAAAACATGGGCAATAACTCATGAAAGGCTTCACATATTTAAATTATTTTTGGTACATAGGTGTATCATCATAAAATACAGATCAAGTTCAACTTTGGTTACAAACCACTAAATGTTGACAGAGTTATGGCTGCTATTGAAATTAAATTTTTCCAAATACACTGTTGACCATTCACAAATTAAAGCATTCTCTCTCTGTCCATTTCTTTCGAATGGATGCCATAGTTTTGTGACAAGGCCATATTGTGGGGGTATATCCGTCACTCATGTGACAATTCTAGTGCTTTTTATAATGAAAACATTGCCATTATATAGAGAATAATAGGTGTTGAATTGAAATAAATAGTTTATTTAGCTAGTCTTAGAAAATCTGAACCACAAGCCTTGGCAAGTGGGTCACATTGTTGTGGTGAGCAAATAAACTTTTACTCAACACTTACTAAGTGAGTCTTACTTGGTATCTATTTATCCCATCATTTTCTGACTTTAAATAAATGCATTAAAACATGCTAAATAACTCAAACCTTGAAATGATGTCACGAAAATCAACAAGATGATGTCATTAAGACTGTGTGTGTTTGCTTTGTCCCACAGTGTTGAAATAAAGCAAAGTACGGAGCTTTATATGATTCATGTGTGCATGATGATGGGATAAAAATGAACAGTTATTACTCTTTCAAATCTAAATACATTTATTACAATTTCTTAGCCATCACCATCAGTGATGGGGAGGGGGATATAGTGTGGGCCCTGTCTTGTGTATGTATGTACATATGTTTAACTTCTTGTCCAGACAATAACATTTCTATAGTTGGAGCTATTGAAATGAAACTTCACACACATAGACACATAGACATAAAAGAATACAATGATCAGAATCGTCATGCACAAGGTCCATAACTGTTTCCAGAGCAACAGATAAGGCGCACATTTGCGTAAATACGCAATTCTGAAACCTCTTTTACGCAATTAAATTTATATTTGATGAGTAACAAAACTCAATTAAATACCCAATACGCAAAAAACTGCAAACTAAGTGCGTAAAGAGATTGACTGACATGGATACGAAATGACCGATCAATGTGTACGAAACAGCTGAAAAAGATCGATTGGTTGTGAAATTGTTGTTATGAAATGACAGACACCGGTATTATGCAAAGCAGTCTGAGTGGATGTTCTTTTCAACATAAACCACAACTGTCCATTCGAGATTTACAACTTTCGTATTTTTTATTTTTGTTCAGTGATATCGGAATGTTTTGGTCATGCTCGTGATTATTCTGGGAAAAATGTCGTACAGTCAGAGTTAGGCAAAACGAATTTAAATTGTACAAAATCAAGGGTAACTGACTTGTTTTGCCTCGCAATCATCGTCATTGTCGACTTCCATTGTCAAGCATATTTTCATAACATTATTAGCAAGGTTTCTAGTGCAACCCGAATTTGATGTACCCTAAATTCGAAGATGATATTTTTATTGTAATATGCAAAATTATTAAAAATAGTCTAGAAACCATTGAAATATTCAGTAATATTTTACATGATTTTTTCACATTGGTATTAGATCTTCTGAATAATATCAAAACATCGAGGTTACATAGAATTCCGGGACAATCGCATAATGGGTTGTTTCCGACGTCATTTAGGCCACAAAAACACAGGGCAAAAATTATACGAATATTATCATTTATCAGTGTAAATGTTGTGTAGCAATCTTTTA
The DNA here is from genome assembly GCA_027627225.1 of Congeria kusceri. Lineage (NCBI taxonomy): Eukaryota > Metazoa > Mollusca > Bivalvia > Myida > Dreissenidae > Congeria > Congeria kusceri. The sequence goes on along the minus strand of CM051031.1, from coordinate 49,297,927 downwards.
TATTCTGTCAACATCGGGTTAACTAATCAGACCTCGCCTGAAAACTTAGCATTCTTTACCAAACGAAGTTTCAAATATTTTCAGAATTTATCCAGAGTTCAGTTACCTATGTGTTGAGAACAATATGCAGATTTAGTATTGTGAACTTGTGACCAAAGGAAATGGTTGTGTTTGTGGTAAATTTGAATAAACCTCACACTATTTGCGTGTTGTGGTTGTTGTACTAAATTTATAGATCAACTTCGTCTTATACGCAGTTATTTTTATTTTAATGGGGTAACATAATTTAAAGTATTCAAATACTTTTGCCAGCACTCAATTTTTTTAAATATGATGGGGTAATACTCAATTCTGACAGAATGCTTATCTGTTGCTCTGGGTTTCCGCTCAATAACTTGAGAACGCATTGAGATATTTAAATGAAACTTAATACATAGATACCTTATATTGAGACTTCGCTTTGGATTGCATATGGGGTGGGTGGCATCAAGGTCACTGTTACTAAAAATAGAAAAACAGTTTCCCCTCAATAACTTAAGAACGCGTTGTGATAATTTAATGAAAGTTAATACATAAATACCTTATATCGAGACCTCATTTGGGATTGCATATGAGGTGCTTGGGGTCAAGGTCACTGTTACTAAAAATAGAAGAACGGTTTACGCTCAATAACTTGAGAACGCATTGAGATATTTTAATGAAACTTAATACATAGATACCTTATATCGAGACATCGCTTGGGGTTGCATATGGGTTGGGTCAAGGTCACTGTTACTCCAAATAGACAAAATGTTTCCGCTCTTTAACTTGAGAAAACATTGAGATATTTTAATGAAACTTCATACATAGATACCTTATGTCGAGACCTTGCTTTGGATTGCATATTGGGTGGGTGGGGTCAAGGTCACTGTTACTAAAAATAGAAAAACTGTTTCTGCTCCATAGTTTTCTTGTTTGTAGTGATAAAGGCCCATACTAGTCGAGCTCATTATATTAATGAGTTATTCCCTAATCTGTGTCCTGTACTCACATAATTAGTTTTACAAATATAATTATATTGCTGGAAAAATGTCCAGTTTTACAAAATATATAAATTGCTGGAAAAAAGTCCAGTCTTACGAAAAATATATATTGCTGGAATACTGGAATCCAGTTTTAAAAAAGGTATAAATTTCTGAAAAAAGTCAAGGTTGATACCATTTAAAGATATCGTTCGCACATGTTGTTATTTCAATTTAATTACCAGTGTCTTGTGTTTTATAGCAGGACCTAACGACCGCAGTGGAAGCAGTCCACACAACTGCCAGTGCATCATTGACCAGATATTCACAGGCGGATTGCAGTCTGATGTTACGTGCCAAATGTGCAAGTGGGTTGCAGACAATGTTCTCTAGGAATAATGCTGAAATTAGAAGTTTCATATGAATTGTATTAAACACAAAATCACATGACTCTGTGAGCACTTGGCCACCAAATGAAAAGAAAATTGTTGCTAACAAAAGGTAGAGAGAGGGATTTAATGCAACTATTTGGAGCAGAAGTACAACTATCTCTAGTCTCAAAATTATTTGAATACTTGTATTTTCATTTCTTTTAAGTCTTTTTTCACTGACATTGTTAGAGTCACATGACCCTATAATGCAGTGGGCAATAAAATGGTTTGCATGTATACAAAAACAATATAAAATGTGTTTTGTGTTGCAGTAATGTGTCGACCACTATAGACCCGATATGGGATATATCTCTGGACCTTGGAACGCGTCTTTGCAATGGCTCAAATACAACAAATATCTCCGGTGAGTTGTCCACGTCATGAAGGAGGCCCTATTTATTAATGAGATTGACAAAGTTTTTTATCATAAGGCCACTAAACCAGTTTATGTAACTTTGATGTCAATAAAGGTATTGTAACAAAAATACTTTAAATTGATGTTTTTCTTATGTATATAGAGAATACTAGGTTAGTGTTGAATAAAGATTAGTTTATTTAGCGAGGCTTAGAAAACCTGAAGCCTTGGCGAGTGGTTCACGTTTTCGTGCCGAGCAAATAAACTTACTTTATTCAAAACTTACCCAGTATTCTATTAATCCCATCATTTTTAACCAAATTTTTCAAAGAAAAATGTCGGTTATTAGATTGGCGTATGTCATTGGGCGTACAAGCGCGTAGCACTTTTCGTTTCCGCTCTCTAACTCGAGAACGGATTGAGCTATTGTAATGAAACTTCATACATAGAAACGTTATAGCAAGACCTCGTTTGGGATTGCATATCGGGTTGGTTCAAGGTTAAGGTGGCTGTTACTAAAAATAGAAAAATAGTTTCCACTCAATAACTTGAGAATGCATTGAGATATTTTAATAAAACTTAATACATAGATACCTTATATCGAGACCTCGCTTGGGATTGCATATGGGGTGGGTGGTGTCAAGGTCACCATTACTTAAAATAGGCTAACAGTTTCCGCTCAATAGCTTGAGAAGACATTGAGATATGTTATTCAATCTTCATATGTAGATACCTTTATCTAGACCTTTGCTTTGGATTGCGTATGGGGTTGGTGGAGTCAAGGTCAAGTTCACCATTACTTTTATTTTTGTGCTTACTTCAATGCATTTTGTTAAAAAAATTTGGTTTTCGTGCAATTTCCAATTTCTTGTCTGTCTTTATTTTGAAAATAAACGAAAGAAAACACACTAAATATTATGAAAAACATAAAATTATGTCTCGAAAATCAACAAGATGACATTATACTGCGCATCTTTGCTTTATCACCAGTGTTGAAATAAAGCAAAGTATATTCCATGGGGTTTTATTTCGTCAATGCATCTATGATGATGGGATAAATAACTGTAGTGCAGTAGTGCATTGTAATAACTCAAATGTTTCCCCCACCCAACACACACCATACACACTCAACAACAAAAAATCGACTGAAGAGTGAATGTATATTGCAATAAAGAAGTTGTGGTTGATGAGTTTTTGAGCTTTTATTTTGCGTTTTCAATTAATCTAACAATACTTGAAATGTCATTTCACATGGTTATTTGAAATAAACAATGAGATGCTATCATGCTTTATGAAATGTATCTATAATAATTTGTAACACACTTTTCCTTTTATTTCAGGCTTTTCTAACAGCCCAAGCAATTACGATCCTACCTCACTCATTGACTGCTTGAAAAGGTGGGTTGAGCTGTTGCAGTCTGGGTGCTGCAGGCATATTTCCACTGTCATGTGCTTAGTTTGTACCTTAAACCCCTGTCACTCCAGGGCCGCGTTCTCACAGCGATAACACGGTGTCCAAGAAAAATGCAGAACGCCGAGGTGCACGCAATACGATCAAAAGCATCGCCGCAGCAATGCAGTGGCATCGCCGGTAGTTGCATTGGGATTGCAAAGAACGCAGAGCGACGGCGCGCACTTTGAGCATTAAAAAACAAACGCTGTCGTTCGGCGTTCTGATAAGAGCTCAGTGGGGTCTCCGTAAGGTCGCCATAGCAGCGCAGTAAGGTCTCGTACAACGCCACTGGAGCTCCGCGGGCACGCTCAGAGGTCGCAGTGCAAACGCTGTGAAAGTCGGTGGCGCTTGCAGGGAGATTGTACATCTTTCTCTGAGATGTCACTGCGTCTATGCCGCGCTTATACGGCGCTTATATGGAATGTTATTTATTTGAATGCGCTCTTACAACTACTGTACGGAGCTGTCACGGCGATCATTGCGCTCCCAAGGCGCTTCTACCGCGTCCTTTGGCATTTGCATGACAAAAACAAACAAAAACGTCTTCAACAAGCCGTCGGCGCAGTGTGAGCGCCATGAAAGCGCATTGCACGCAGTGGAAGCGCCGTGATAGCACAGACAGTGGCCAACAAAAACTCCGTAGGAACACGATAGAATGCCATGGGAGCTCCGTAGCAATGCCTTGGCCGCTGTGAGGACGCTGTGACATCTCCATCTTCACGAAAAATATCCGATTTTTCTTGCGATCTCACGGCGCTCTGGACAATTAAACAACGCCGTGCCAACGCGGTATAATGTGACAGGGGTATTAAGAAAAATTTGTAAAGAAAAGAATTTCAATTAAACTCTATTACCGGTAGTTTGGATTGGTGAAATACTTGGGCAATTTTCATCTGAAGTTAATGGGGCCATATCCACAAAGCTCCTAACGAAAGTCATATTTAAGTGAAAAATTAGATTAACATTTTCCAGCTAAGATTTGACAAGTTTGTATGGAGACTGGTACATATTAAGACTAGTTTTCATGTTTGACACTGTTTTTTTTTCTGGAATCTGCCTCATTTTAGCATCAAAACAAAAGATAGAGAGCCTTGTCCATGTATAACATGCAATATATTACAGGTTTACAAAGCCAGAGCATCTAGGCAGTCTGGCAAAAATCAAGTGTAGCAGTTGCGGTTGTTACCAGGAGTCAACCAAACAGCTGACGATGAAGAAGCTCCCCATTGTGGCCTGCTTTCACCTCAAGGTCTGTGTTTCGTGGTGGAAAGGATCTGCCCAGGCCATGAAATATTGGCTTAATTAATTTATCTCTAATAGTTGATTAAATTTAAATTAAGATTTTCATGAAATGAAATGGGATTTTTTGCTTCCTGTTTGTCAGCATTTACAACTTTTGAATGAAATCAGCAATCTCTGTTGTGTCTGGTAATGGAAACCTTGAAACATAAAAGGTGAATACCTAAAAAAATGAGGTACATTTTGAAGAAATGAGTTAAAACTGGTGAAAAACAAGTTTGTCTGCGCTTGTTCTCTGTAACCCCTGGTTGGATTTTGACAAAATTTCACAGGATTAATCAGGACCAAGTCTAGTTGTGAATATCGTCGACGTGATGGTTGGCAAATTTTGGGCGGAGTTATGGTTCTTTAAGTTTTTCACATTAAAGACCTGGTCTGCGTTTGTTATCCGTACCCCCTGGTCGGATTTTGACGAAAATTAACAGGATTGATCAGTAGCAATTTAATTGTGCATTTCGACAGCATGTCATGGTTGGAGGATCTGGGATGGAGTTATGGCCCTTTGAAGTTTTTCACCTAAGAGACCTTGTCTGCGCTTGTTCTCTGTAATCCCTGGCCATATTTGGATGAAACTTCACAGGATTGATCAGTACCAAGTCCAGTTGTGCATATCCTTGGCATGTCGTGGTTGGCAGATTTTGGGCAGAGTTATGGCCCTTGTAAGTTTTTCACATCACCATCCATCCTCGTTGTCAGCAATCTATTTAAACAACTTCTCTGAAACCGCTTGGTGGATTTTAACCAAACTTTAAGAAATTCCTTCAATTCATTTGAATATCTGGAAAACTTCAAAAATCTTCTTGTCAGAAACCGCTGGCTTGATTTCAAAATAATTTCACAGACATGTTCCTTGGGTGACCCTCTACTTAATTTCTTCGAATTATTTTGACTCGTTAAAAAACATGGCCTCTAGGGGGCGGGGCAGTTTTCCTTATATGGCTATATATTGAAAACTTTAAAAATCTTCTTGCCGGAAACCACAGGCTGGATTTCAAAATAATTTCACAGAAATGTTCCTTGGGTGACCTTCTACCAAATTTATTCAAATTATTTTGAATCGTTAAAAAATAGAGCTGCTAGGGGGCAGCTAAATTGAAAAGTTTAAAAATCTGCTTGTCCAAAACCATTGGCTGGATTTCAAAATAATTTCACAGAAATGTTCGTTGGGTGACCCGCTATCAAATTTCTTCACATTATTTTGATTTGTTAAAAAATATGGCCGCCAGGGGGCGGGGCAGTTTTCCTTATATGGATGTATGGAAACTTTAAAACTCTTCTTGCCCGAAACCACTGGCTGGATTTTAAAATAATTTCACAGAAAAGTTGTTGGGTGACCCTCAACCAAATTTCTTCAAATTATTTTGATTCGTTAAACAACATGGCTGCCAGGGGGCGGGGCAGTTTTCCTTATATGATTAGATTGAAAACTTTTTAATTCGTCTTGTCCGAAACTACTGGCTGGATTTTAAAATAATTTAACTGAAATGTTCCTTGAGTGAGCCTCGACCATATTTCTTCAAATCGTTTTGAATTGTTAAAAAACATGGCCGCCAGGAGATGGGGCAGTTTTCCTTACATGGCTATATTGAAAACTTTTTTAAAATCTTCTTGTCCGAAACCACTCACTGGATTTCAAAAAAATTTCACAGAAATGTTCTTTGGGTGACCCCCGACCAGATTTCTTTAAATTATTTTGATTCATTAAAAAAAATGGCCACCAGGGGGCGGGGCCGTTTTTCTAATATGGTTATATTGAAAACGTAAAAAATCTTGTCCTAAACCACTGGCTGGATTTCAGAATAATTTAACAGAAATGTTCGTTGGGTGACCCTCTATCACATTTCTTTAAATTATTTTGATCCATTAAAAAACATGCCTACCAGGGGTGGGGCAGTTTTCCTTATATGCCTATATTGAAAACTTAAAAAATCTTGTCCGAGACCACCGGCTGGATTTTAAAATTATTTCACGGAAATGTCCTTTGGATGACCCTCTTCCAATTTGTCTTCATATTAGTTTCATTTGTCAAAAAACCTGTCCGCCAAGGGGCAGGGCAGTTTTCGTCCTATTCTTATCGAACACTTTAAAAATCTTCTTGTCTGAAACGAATTGCTGAATCTTAAAACAATTTCACAGAAAAGTTTCTTGGGTGAAACTACCAAATTCCTTCAAATCATTTTGATTCTTTAAATAACATTGCTGCTAAAGGGCATGGCAGTTTTCCTTATATGACTACATGTATATAGTTAAACTTTGAAAATCCCTCTGTCTGAAATCACTAGCTTGATTTCAAAATAATTTCACAGAAATGTTCCTTGGCTGACCATCTACCAGATTTCTTAAAATATTTTTGTGTGTTGAAAACATGGCTGCAGAGGGGGAGGAAAGTTTTCCTTTAATGGCTTCTTGACAGAAACCACGTGCTTGATTTCAAAATAAGTTTACAGAAATGTTCCTTGGATGACCATCTACCAAATTCCTTCAAATTATGTTGATATGCTAAAAAGAATCACGGCTGTTAGTGGTCCTTTGTTGATAACTGTTGTCAACTTTACTTTAAACATGTTATAACACGCCATTAAATTTTTACAAGCCAATATGTTTCATTAAACTCAGATGAATGCCCCAGGGTCAATTTGGCCCTCTTGTTTTCTATAACCACTGACTGAAATTTGACGAAACTTCACAAGATTGATCAGTACCGTATGCAGTTTTGCATATCGTCAGCATGTTGTGGTCTGGGGATTTTGGGTGGAGTTATGACCCTTTGAAGTTTTTCACCTAACAGAATTTGTCTGTGCTTGTTTTCTGTAACCACTGGCTGGAATTCAAAAAAACTTCAAAAGATTGGTCAGTACCAAGTGTGGTTGTGCATATCGTCGGCATGTCGTGGTAGGTGGATTGGGGCAGAGTTATGGCGGTGCGTGGGGGGAGATATGTGTTTTTTTTCAAAAACAAGCTCTAGTTCCTTAATTTTTTTGTATGCATATCCACAAACTGTGGTATGACTGTGCAAATGCTGACACAGGAAATCTTTGACAGCAATATAATTTTAATGTAAAATTCTATAATTTTAGGTTCAGCTAATATGATCTTTTACAGTCTCTTTATGATCAATGACAAATAATGGAAGTAAAAAGAACAAACTTTTATACACATATGCACAAAGGCCATTTGCATGGTTCAGTAACATGAAAATGATTTTTAGCTCGACTTTTTACCGAATAGTTCAAGCTATACTACTCGCCCATTAGTCTGCGTCGGCGCAATGCTCTGGATAAGGTTTGCGTGCAACATGTCTCTGTAACTACTACAGAGATTCAATTGAAACTTCATACGTGTTCAGGGTTATTATGTGAGGTCGCTGACCAAGACCCATAACTCTGACCTGCAATGTAGCAGAATTATGCCCCTTTTTGTACTTAGAAAATGAGGTTAAAGTTTGCGTGCAACAACTCCATATCTCTATGTCTGCTACAGATATTCAACTGATACTTCACACATGCCTTCAGGGTCATTATATAAGGTCATTGGCCAAGACCCATAACTGTGACCAGCGTTTTAGCAGAATTATGCCCCTTTTCTACTTAAAAAAGTAAGGTTAAGGTTTGCGTGCAAGAGAAAATTCAGGTTAATGTTTGCGTGCAACAAGTACATATCTCTGTAACTACTACAGATAATCAGTTGAAACTTCGCACATGTGTTTGGGGTTATTATGTGAGGTCACTGACCAAGACCCATAACTCTGACCTGCAATTTAGCAGAATTATGCCCCTTTTTGCACTTCAGGTTAAAGTTTGCGTGCAACAACTCCAGATCTCTATTATTCGAGAATGGATTGAGCCATTGTAATGAAGCTTCATACATAGATACCTTATAGCGAGGCCTCACTTGGGATTGCATTTGGGGTGTGTGAGGTCAAAGGTTAAGGTAACTGTTACTAAAAATATGAAAACGGTTTTCGCTCAATAACTTGAGAATGCATTGAAATATTTCAATGAAACTTAATTCATAGATACCTTATATCGAGACCTCGCTTGGGATTGCATATGGGTGGGGTCATGGTCATGGGCACTGTTACTAAAAATAGAAAAAGTTTTCCGCCCATTAACTTGAGAACGCATTGAGATATTTTAATGAAACTTCATACATAGATACCTTATATCGAGACCTTGCGTTGGATTGCATATGGGTGGGGTCAAGGTCACTGTTACTAAAAATAGAAAAACGGTTTCTACTCAATATTTTTCTTGTTTTAGTGATAAAGGCCCATAACTCGGACGAAGCGGTTGAATAGTCGAGCGCGCTGTCCTGAGACAGCTCTTGTTAGCTTGAGTATTCACTGAATAGTATTCTACACACCCGTTCATCGGCCTTGTCGGCATCTGCGTAATGCTCTGGTTAAGGTTTGCGTGCAACAAGTTCATATCTCCATTTCTAATACTGTTATTCAATTTAGACTTCACACATGTCTTCTGGGTCACTGACCAAGGCCCGTAACTCTGACAAAGAGGTATGAGTAGTCGAGCGTGCCGTCCTGTGACAGCTTTTGTTAAGTTACATGTATAATTGTCCAATATATTTTAATTCATGTCTTTGAAACAAAAATAAATATGCCACAAATTTTGTTTGCCAGCATGTCATGTATTCCAAATTTATTTATTTATTGCACAATATCGCCCCAGGAAAGGTGGAGTTATGTCCCTTGAAATATCTAAAATTGGCTTTTTTAGCCATTTTAATTCAAGTCCAACAGTTTTCATCCGATAACCACCAAACTACATGAAAATGTTTATAATAATAATAATATCTAGGCCAAGTTTAAAACCAGTCAAATCACACCAGGAATTGTGGAGTAATTGCCCTTGAATTATCTGAAATTGGCTTTTTTAGCAATTTCCACTCTCAAAAGTTCTACATTTTTCATATGATATTCACCAAACTTCATGAAAATGTTTTTGGGCATAATATCTAGGATATTATTTGATAATTAGCCAAATCGCCCCAGGAATTGTGAAGTTATGGCCTTTGAATTATCTAAAATGGGCCATTTAGCCGTTTCTGCTCTCTTAGTCCTACAGTTTTCATCCGATCTTCACCAAACTTCATGAAAATGTTTGTGAGCATAACAATGAGGTCAAGTTTGATAATCAGCCAAACCGACCCAGGAATTGTGCAGTTATTGCCTCAACGGAAATTGGCCTTTTTAGTGGTTTCTGCTCTCAAATCCAACAATGTTCATCCAATCTTCACCAAACTTCATTAACATGTGTGTGGGCATAATGTCTTGGCTAAGTTTGATAATCAGCCAAATAGTTCCAGGAATTGTGGAGTTATGGCCCTTGATGTATCTTAAATTGGCCTTTTTAGCTGTTTACGTTCTAAAGTCCAACAGTTCATAGCCGATCTTCACCAAACTTGGTGAAAATCTTTGTGGGCATATTATCTTGATTAAGTTTTATTATCAACCATATTGTCCCAGTAACTCTGGAGTTATGGCCCTTGATTATCTAATATTTGCTTTTTAGCTATTTTAACTTAGACGGGGCATTACTGTTTTAGAATCAGCCCTTGTTTTGATTCCACTCCATAACTTCTAAATGCTAAAGGATTTTAATAGAGTGAATAGGCATATAGTTCTGTTTGCCAGTGGATCTTGCTCTCAAAATTACCATGAAGTGCCTTCGTCCTTTCAGAGATTTGAACATTCTACGGGTTATCACAAGAAGATCTCGACCTATGTGTCGTTTCCAGAGGAGCTTGACATGACGCCATTTATGTCCTCGTCCAAGACACAAAATGGCGATATTAATGGTTGTACCAAAGGGCTTTCCTGTAAAAACAAGTGCGTATGTCATTGTTCAGCTGGACCGAGGATTTTGCTTTGAATTATCAGGATTAGGAAAACAACACTTAAAATAGTTATTGTTTACTGTAAATACATAAATCATTTGATCTAAAACAATTTGTAGTGTTTTTTCAAGAAGCTGATTATACATGTATTTTCTCTAAAAGTAAACTAGTTTTGTTGTCTTCAATTTCTTCATATTTGTAAATGTATATATTGAAAATACATAACATTTATGTAAAGTATTGACTGTTGCAAATCTTGCAATTTGCTATAAAGAGTGGTACAAAAGTTCCATACCCCAGCAAGTACTTTGAAAATAGTGCTGTACTATGCTCTCGTTTATTGCATTGAATACAATATTGTGTTCTGTTTGCAGGTACTCATTGTTTGCAGTTGTTAATCACAGCGGAACTATAGAGTGTGGACACTACACGTGTTATATACGACAGCACAAGAACCAGTGGTTCAAGTGTGATGATCACCTTATAACGCGGGCACTACCTCAAGAGGTGCTCAACAGCGAAGGGTGGGTCAAACAATGTCATTTAGTTTTACTATGATTTGATTATGATTGAATTTTCAAACCATTTACTTATTAATTCACCCATCGAAGACGGCAGGGTCAATCTCATTAAAATTATCTCCAGTCTGACGCTACTATATTATCTGCTGACTGGATCTGATGACATCGCATTAGGGGTCACGTTCAGATGACCTTTTCCGGAGCCAATCACATTGTTGCTTTCAAAATGTTGAGGTATAACTTATATATAAAAAACACAAAAACTATGCACGAAAGTAATGTGAATTTCGGGTGTCTAGTTGCCTAAGGTACCACTATATCCATTGTTATCCACACGAAAATTAAATGTAAATGATTTATTCCTGAGGATCAGTTGTAAAGGCATCACTTTTTTAGCTCACCTGAGCACAACGTGCTCATGGTGAGCTTTTAGGATCGCCCTTTGTCCATCGTGCGTTGTGTGTCGTGCGTCGTCAATATTTACCTAGAGGCGACATTTATTGGCCAATCTTGGCCCACTATTATCTCTAAACTTGCTCAGAACCTTTGTTCTTATGATATCTCAGCCGAGTTCGAAAATGGTTACAGTCCGTTGAAAAACATTGCCCCCAGTGAAGGGGTAAGTTTTCCTTATATGGCAATAGGAAAAGCTTGTAAACACTCTAGAAGTCACATTTTTTTGCCCAATCAACATGAAACTTGCTCAGAACTTTTGTTCTGATGATATCTCGGCCGAGTTCAAAAATTGTTCCGGTCCGGTGAAAAACATCGCCGCCAGGTGGGGCTGTTTTCCTTATATTGCTGTAGGAAAAGCTTGTTAACACTCTAGAAGTCACATTTTTTGCTTAATCTTCATGAAACTTGGTCAGAATATTTGTCCCAATGATGTCTCGGCCGTGTTTGAATCTGGGTCATGTGGGTCAAAAACTAGGTCATTAGGTTAAATTGAAGACAAAGCTTGTTTACACTCTCGAAATCACATTTTTTGCCCAATCTTCATGAAACTTGGTCAGAACATTTGTCCCAATGATATCTCGACCGAGTTCGAATTTGGGTCATGTGGGGTCAAAAACTAGGTCACTAAGTCAAATTGAAGAAAAAGCTTCAATTTCAATATGTACTTCAAAATTTTGAATGTCTGTTGTCACTTAAGTTTTTCAAACCATGATGATTAGACCACCTTTCCATCAGTCCGTATCAGTATATCCATATCCGTATAAAAATCTAACACATGGAAAATTGTTCGACTAATGAAACTCAGGTGAGCGACCCAGGGCCATTTGGCCCTGTTGTTTAAAACATAGGTCAAACTTTAATGTGCAAGAAGTAATATCATTGGGCGCAGCAGGGCTGAGATTTGTATTGTTCGGAAGGTCATTTGAATGTGACCTGTTATCATAACAACGTTAGGATTTGATTTTAATGAGATTGAAAATGGGGTATATTGGTTTGCTTATGTCGGTCTGTCGGTAGATCACTTTCGTTTCCGCTCTTTAAGTTAAACAGTTTTCATCTGATCTTCATTATGTTTGCGGGCATAATATCTAGGGCAATTTCTATATTCGGCCAAATAGCCTCATGAATTGTGGAGTTATGGCCCTTGAATTATCTAAAATTGGGCTTTTTTGCCCTTTTTGTTCTCTAAGTCCAACAGTTCATAGCTGATCTTCACCAAACTTGGTGAAAAGCTTTGTGGGCATATTATCTCTGTTAAGTTCGATAATCATATTGTCAACCATGGAGTTATGGCTGTTGATTATCTAAAATTAGCCTTTTTTAGCAATTTTAACCTCGAGGGGGCATAACTGTTTTTTGACAAACAGCTCTTGTTCATTACTGAGCTTTCAGTGGCTAAAAATGGTCATTAGCCAATTTTACCATACATTGAAATTCTACTGATTTTGAGTATTATATACAGTTGTTTTTCATGAAATTTTTATGAAAAAGTTTAAGCCAATCAACATTTTATTTAGCCAAGATGGTCTTACCATGTATTTGTAGCCATTGGTTAATTTAGTGATTTGGCAGAGTGAACCCTGCATAATAAGCAACTTGTTGACTGGCGACCTGGTTAGCTTGGCAGGGAGAGCACTGGTCCTGTAAGCGTGTGGCTTCTAAGATAGACTCCCAGACTAGTGGCATGATTTTTATGCCCTCGATCGGAGATATTGGTTTGCTAGCCTCACCAAACATCATGAACATTTTTGTGGGCATAATATCTTGGCCAAGTTCGATAATCAGCCAAGTCGCCCCAGGAATTATTATGGCCTTTGAATGATCTAAAATTGGCATATTTGGCTGTTTCCGCTCTCAAAGTCCAACAGTTTTTATCCAATCTTCACTAAACTTGATGAAAATGTTTGTGGAACTATTTCTGCCAAGTTCGATAATCAGCCAAATTGCCCCAGGAATTGTTGAGTTATGGCCCTTGAATGATCTTAATTGACATTTTTAGACATTTTTGCTCTCAAAGTTCAACACTTTTCATCCAATCTTCACCATACTTCAGGAAAATCTTTGTGGCCATATTATCTCAGCCAAGTTCGATAATTAGCTAAATCGCCCTAGGAAATAGAGTTATGGCCATTGATTTATCTAAAATTGGCCTTTTTAGCAGTATACACTCTATGCCCAACAATTTTCACCCATTCCTCACAGAACTTGATATTTTTAAGATTTCATTTAACCCAGAGGGATCATAACTGTTTTTCAAACAGCTCTTGTTACCTTTAGAATCCATAATACAACTCTCCTCATGTGGCTTCAAACATATCTAGGCGATTTTATCCATTTATACACCGACCGGTCGAAGGACGGAGACCGTATTGGTTGTGCTACTTTTTCAAACAATTTTTCAAGTAAAATGAGACTTCCAGACAAAGCATCTATATTTTCTGCTGAAGCCACAGCCATTGACTTAGCTCTTTCTTACATTTCAAATCACGCTTTTAATAAGTTCGTTAGATTCTCCTATTCACTTTCTGTGCTATTATCTGTCAAAAATCGCAAATTAGATAATATTCTGATTAAAAAACTATTTTTTAAATTACATGATATTTTACAAACCAAAACAGTCACCTTTTGTTGGATACCAAGCCATATTGGGATACGTGGAAATGAGAAAGCTGATAGGGTAGCAAAACAATCTCTAAGTCTCCAGATTGTCAATGTTCAATTACCCAATAGTGATTTTAAACCAGCAATTAATAAACTAATAAAATCAGAATGGCAAGCAATTTGGAACGAGGCAACCTTTAACAAATTACACGAGATTAAGCCTAGTCTTCATTCAGCAATACCTTTTACTCTTTCTGACCGATATGATAAAATTGTTTTAACTCGCTGAAGAATAGGACATACCAGGTTAACACATTCGTACCTTTTAAAAGAGAAGAAGCACCTCATTGTATACCGTGCGACGAACATTTTATTGTGAAACATATGCTTATTAATTGCACAGACCTCGGTGATATTCGCGAAAGATATTTCCAAGTAAATTCATTAAAAGAACGTTTCCAAACAGTGCCATCTTATACATTAATCCGGTACTTGAAAGAGATAAACACATATAACAAAATTTAGTTCATATTTCCTAATCTATATAGAAATCAACATACGTAAACGGCACAATATGACCATAATGTGTTGAGTTGCCATAAAACCCAAATAAACAAACAAACAAACATATTTAGGCTCAATTTTAGTCTCATTTTAAACAATATTTATAAAGACAATCTTAGTCTTAAATTGGCTAAAATTCAAGGTTAATGCACAGAAGCCATTTTCATTGGTTATATTTTAAGAGTAAGTCTGAGTTCAAGTTTAAGAACTTTATTAGCTATGAAGCATTTATTTACATGTATATTACCAGAAAATTGCTTTATTGCACCATGGTTTGCTGTGTAGAAATACATTTTCATGTATCTACAATACAAACTATTTCATTTTGACTGTGGGAGATCTCATTATGATGCCAATGGGTATTGAATTCAGTCTTGAATTGTATTACTGGGAGGAGTTGCTCTGCAGCCAATCATTTTGATTCATGAAAAAACATGGTCGCCAGGGGACGGGGCAGTTTTCCTTATACCGTAATCGTTCAAATATAATATGCACTCGTGTATAATACGCACCCCTGACTTTGGTAATATGGCTATATTGAAAACTTTGAAAATCTTCTAGTCTAAAACCACTCCTGGATTTCAAACTAATTTCACATAAATGTTTCTTTGGTGATCCACTACCAAATTCCTTGTGAAGTGGATGCTATCAAAACAAAACACTTATTTAACAAAAAAAATTTAATAATTTAAAAAAAAATAAAACAACAAAATATCTGACAAACTTAATAAAATGTTCTGTGGTCTGGGCATTTTTTAGGGTAGGTCAGGTAAATGTTTATAAATGTAGCCTATAAGACCTCGGTTTAAATTGCTAAAGCTGTTTTTGATGTTGCTTATTTTTGAAGATGATTATAAATATTAAAATGATGAAGGCTATGATGCTTATGATACTGTGATGTTGGTGTTTTTGATGATGATGATGGTGATGATAATGATGATGACGATCATGATGATGATGATGCCCATACAATTCAGTTATAATAGTTAATCTGAAATAATTATACCCCCACAAAAGAGTGGGGGTATATAAGAGTGAGCTTGGTGGGTTTTCATGGTTTCATGGTTTCCGGACGATAACTCAAGAAAGGCTTGACATATTCAAATAATTTTTGGTACACATGTGTTACATCATAAAATACAGGTCAAGCTTGACTTTGGTTACTAACCACTAAATGTTGACAGAGTTATGGCCCTTTTCTACTTAAATTCCCTAATATTACGATTTCCGGACAATAACTCATGAAATGCTCGACATATTCAAATAATTTTGGTACACATGTTTAATAGCATAAAATACAGGTCAAGTTCGACCTTGGTTACAAATCACTTAATGTTGACAGAGTTATGGCCCCTTTTCAAGTGAAATTCCCTAAAAACACGATTTTTGAACAATAACTCATAAAAGGATTCACATATTTAAATTAATTTAGGTACATAGGTGTAACATCATACAATACAGGTCAAGTTTGATTTTGGTTACAAACCACTTTATATTTGCAGTTATGGCCCCTTTTTTACATAAATTCCCTAAAAACACGGTTTCTGGACAATAACTCTTGAAAGGCTTCACATACTTAAATTATTTTAGGAACATAGGTGTAACATTATACATACAGGTCAAGTTCGACTTTGGTTACAAACCACTTAATGTTGACAGAGTTATGGCCCGTATAGAAATTTTTGCAAATATACTGTTTCCATATGATAACTCATGAAAGGTTGGACAGATTTAAAGGAATTTTACTACGCAGGTGTAACATCATAAAACACAAGTCGAGTTCAACACTGGTTATAAACCACCAAATATTTACCAAGTTATGGCCCCTTTTTTGTCTTAATATCCATAAAAACACGGTTCCCAGACAATATCTCATGAAAGGCTCCACATATTTAAATTATTTTAGGTACATAGGTGTAACATCATAAAATACAGTTCAAGTTCAACTTGGGTTACAGACCATAAAATGTTGACAGTTATTGCTCCAAATACACAATTAAACATGCTCAATTAAAGCATTTTGTTTGGGTCAATTTCTTTCAGATGGGATGCCATAGTTTTGTAACAAGGCCATATTGTGGGGGTATATTCGTCACTCATGTGACTATTCTAGTTTTAAACTATTTGATACATATTAAGTTGTTTGTTATATTAACTTTGTCCACATCAAAAATTAATGGGCCACTAGCTTTATTTGTCATTAAAGTTTTATCCAATTTGGATAGTTGCAAGGTGTTCGTTGTCCATATTTCAGATACCTGTTGTTTTACCACAAGCAGATTCTGGAGTATGAATGAACTATGATGGTGTTGAGGAGGGACAGACTCACCACAGTATTATAAGCCTGCGAACATATTCACAATACGTCCCAAGTTTGTATTTTTCCAAGTAGTTTTCCCGGTTTTCGCATAAGGGTTCAGTGTTAAAAATTATTTGTAAATGACTGTTGACAGTAATGAGAACAATAATAATAGTAATGATAATAATAATAATTTAAATAATAAAATGAACAATAACAATAAGAACATTAATAACAATGTATATATTTATAGTTTGGAAATCATTTCTAACAAAATACTGTTTTGTATAGATAACTTTTATGACACTCTTACATTCAATTTGTTCATCCTAAGTTTTGCCAAAACTTACCCAAAAACTTGAGATTATAAACTAAACAGTCTTTGTGCCCGCATCTGCTACTGGCCAGTGGCAAGGACTCATAAATTGTCATTTTGTTACCGTCTACTTGATGTTTTGCAAACAGCGGTACAAATAAACAAGAAAAAAGCTTTTGATGAGTATCGGACAATGCAGATAACAGGGCCAGTATTCCGGATGAATTTTCCTGATGCCATGGATTCTTATCAGCAATGTCTGTGGTCCAATAGTCTTTTACAGAGCTGAATGATTTTTCTTTAAGACCTCATGATTTGTTTAACAAAGTCAATTGTACAAATCACTTTCACAGAGAATATTAATTTATGCATGTACTTTGATTTGTATGATAACACATTTGGTTATAATGTAGTTGGATTTTAAAGTTATTGCTGTGGCATTTCGAGTATTGTTTATTTGATTAATGGAGTCCGAGTTATTTATAAAATCTTATTGTGCTGTGAACTATGGAGGGAGTGGTCTAAGATTTGTTAGTGTGCTATAATTGTTTTGCAAATTGTTTTCTTTCGATGAAATTGTGTTCATGTAAAAAGTAATGTGATAACTTAGAATGCTATAGAACTTATATTAGAAATGTATACATGACGTGTATGAGTGTATGAATTTTTGTAGTTATTTCTTTGCCGTATTGACACTGTCACAACTTTTATATGTACACAGAGTATGTTTTCATAGTGAAAATATAATTCTTGGCTATTATTCAGTTAATTCATTTGTATAATTATTATAAGTTGCTTCTGCTCAAGTAAACCCATGGTGTAAATTGGTATAAATTATTTGCAGATTTATCTCAATTTACACACTTATGCCCTGGTAAATTCATGTTTGGTTTTAATTGTATTTTGAAGTATCTCTGTTTACACAGTTCTGTTCCAGTAAATTCAAGTTTCATATTTTTTGGCAGAATTGCCTTTTTTAAATACTTTTGCCCTAGTAAATTCATGACTGGTATAATGTGTTTGCAGAACTATCTCACTTCTGCCTAGGTTATTTTTCTGCCTAGGTTATTTTTCCTGAAGTATTTCTGCCCCAATGAATTTGAATAGTGACAGTCATACTTGTAAGACTAGTGTTAGAATGTGTATGAATACTTTTGATATTGTTTGTTCGTTTATACCTTACTCCTGTGATATCAGTTATTTATAGATTTTTCTACTTGCCCAGCTATGTTCATACATTGCATATCACCTGTTATTGCCAATTAGTGTTTTTCTTGCACCTTAGTCTTTGCAGATTGTGCTGGCAAATTCATTTACACACAGTTTTGACAATTTGTAAACTGTGACTAAATATTTTTGGAAATTTCAGTCCTTAGTCCTTTTGTGATTCTTTCTCATGTTAGCTGATCCCTTCCCCGTAGAATGCTAGTTTTTGCATACAAATAGTGCTTAAAATTGCCGGATCTGTTTAAAATTGCAGAGTTATTGTGAACCCTTTGAGAGAAGTAGTGTAGTTGTTTCCCGTGAAGGGTTTCTGTAATCATGGCCCTTGGTGATAATTCAATAACCAGCATGTGTTAACATGTTAAATGTTATGCTCATTTTAAAAATGATTTGTTAATATATATGAGGCACGCCGTGGAAAAACTGGGCTTAATGCATGTGCCTAAAGTGTCGTCCTGGATTAGCTGTGCAGTCCGCACAGGCGAATACAGGACGGCACTTTCTGCCTACAGTGAATTTATTTTTAGAAGAGACTTCCTTTAAACAGAAAATGCCATAAAAGCGGAAAGTGCCACTTTACGCACATGAATTAAGCCTGGTTTTCCCACGACGTGCCTCATATCTAGTGTTAGATATTGATTATGATGGCCATATTCACGACAGCTGTAACTGAAAACCCGTTTAACATAATATTAAATGTGTGTTGCTCCACGTTAAAGTTAATTATGATTTTTATGCCCCCACAAAGTGGGAGGCATTAAGCATTGCACTTGTCCGTCCTTACGTACGTACGTGACATACATCCCGGAAATTTTGTGGACTCAACTCCTCTTTAACAGCTGGGCGGATTTTGCTCAAACTTTCACAGCTGAACAACCTTAATATGTAGATGATAATTAAGGAAGGAATTTTGGCCTGTACCATTTTTGGCAGAATTATGGCCGTTTGACATTTTTTCCACTATATATACTTCATGACCTTTTGTGGACTCAACTCCCCTTTAACGGCTGGGCAGATTTTGCTCAAACTTTCACAGCTGAAAAACTTTGTAGGTGATCGTAAAGGAAGGAACTTTGGCTGTGACCCATTTTGGCAGAATTGAGGCCCTTTGACATTTATTCCACTATATATACTTCATGAAATTTTGTGGACTCAACTCCTCTTGAACAGCTGGGCAGATTTTGCTCACACTTTCACTTAAAATTAATGTGTTGGTGATCGTAAAGGAAGGAATTTTAGCTGCGACCAACGTTGGCAGAATTATGGCCCTTTGTCTTTTTTATACGCCCGTTTGAAAAACGGCAGTATTATGTATTATGGGAACCCCCAAGCGGGTGGGCTAGCGGACGGGTGGGCGGGCGGACGGGTATGGGAGATCTTTGTCCGTAGGATAACTTTGTCTAGTCTGGATGGTTTTTCAAATAACTTAGCAGAAGTCATAAGCATGATGAGACGGAGTGTGTCGCGCAAGATCCCTAGGTCCAAGGTCAAGGTCACAATTCAAGGTCAAATATAAAAAAACAAATCGTACCACATTGTCCGGAGCATATCTTTGTCAAGCATGGATGGATTTTCAGATAACTTGGCAGAAGTGACAAGCATAGTGAGACGGAGTTTTTCGCGCAAGAAACATGTCTCTAGGTCCAAGGTCAAGGTCCCAATTCATGGTCAAAGGTCAAATTTAAGAAATCAATCCTAAACACTTTGTCCGGAGCATATCTTTGTCAAGCATGGATGGATTTCCAAATAACCTGGTAGTAGTGACAAGCATGGTGAGTCGGAGTGTCGCGTGCAAGAACCACGTCCCTAGGTCCAAGGTCAAGGTCACAAATCAAGCTCAAAGGTCAAATATTGAAATCAATCCTTAACACTTAATCCAGAGCATATCTTTGTCCAGCATGAATGGATTTTCAAATAACTTGGCAGAAGTGACAAGCATGGTGAGGTGTAGTGTCGCGCGCAAAAACGAGGTCCCTAGGTCAAGGTCACAATTCAAGGTCCAAGGCGTAGTGGCAGCGTCAACTATTCGTTTCCGCTCTCTAACTCGAGAACGAATTCGGCTATTGTAATGAAACTTCATAAATACATACCTTATTGCAAGACCTTGCTTTGAATTGGGTCGGGGTTGGGGTCAAGGTCAATGTCACTGTTACTAAAAATAGAAAAACGGTTTCTGCTCAAAAACTTGAGAGCGCATTGAGATATTTAAAATAAACTTAATACATAGATACCTTGTATTGAGACCTCGCTTGGGATTTCATATGGGGTGGGTAGGGTCAAGGGCCCCATTTTACTAAGCTATGTACGCAATTATTAGACTTACGCACATATTTTTAATTCATATAATCTTATTAGTTACAGATATATTCAAACTAATAGTTTCTTGAAATGTTATTATGTCCTGAATTATTAGACAACATGAGTTTCTTTTAACAGATATAAATAAAGTGAAGAACCTACACTAAATTTAAATTGTATGCCTACGTCTGATATTTGCGTAAGTAGCTTAGTAAAACAGGGCCAAGGTCAAGGTCACTGTTACTAAAAATAGAAAAACGGTTTCCGCTCAATAACTTGAGAACGCATTGAGATATTTAAAATAAACTTAATGCATAGGTACCTTATATCGAGACTTCGCTTGGGATTGCATATGAGGTGGGTGGGGGTCAAGGTCAAGGTCACTGTTACTAAAAAATAGAAAAACAGTTTCTGCTCAATAACTTGAGCATGCATTGAGATATTTTAATGAAACTTAATACATAGATGTTGAGACCTTGCTTGAGATTGCGTATAGGGTTGGTGGGGACAAGGTCACTGTTACTAAAAATAGAAAAATGGCTTCCCCTCAAAAACTTGACAATGAATTGAGATATTTCAATGAAACTTCATACATATATACCTTATATCAAGACCTCGCTTGGGATTACGTATGGGGTGGGTGGGGTCAAGGTCACCATTTTCAAAAATAGAAAAACGGTTTCCGCTCAATAACTTGAGAACACATTAAGATATTGTAATGAAACTTCATACATAGGGTGGGTTGGGTCAAGGTCACTGTTACTAAAAATAAAAAAAAGGTTTCCTCTCAATAGCTTGAGAACACATTGAGATATTTTAATACATAGATATCTTATATCTAGACCTCGCTTATGATTACATATGGGGTGGGTGGGCTCAAGGTCACCATTACTATAAATAGACAAACACGTTTCCGCTCAATAGCTTGAGAACACATTTGGAAATTTCTATGAAACTTTATCTTTAGATACCTAATATCTAGACCTCACTTGGGATTGCATGGGGTGGGTGCAGTCCAGGTCAATTACCATTTCTAAAAATTGTATTTTTGTGATGACTTTAATGCATTACATTCGAAAAATTTGGTTTTCAGGGAATTTCTACGTTTTTTGTTTATTTTGGCATCTTAATTATAGACATAAGAATACATAGGAATAGTTTTGATACCTCAACTTACCACACAGTGAGAGGCTTTGGAGATGAATTAGGTGCACAAATACCATAACTCTACCTTATTAGTTTTTCAATGTTGTCTCTTTAGTGTGTGATTTTTTTAACCCTCAAAAAGCTTCTTTGGCGGGCGTAGCTTTGTGACAATGGCACTCTTGTTTCCACTTAGGAATTTAAGTGACAATAAATTTGTGAAGGCAAACATTAGTGTTTGCGACACGCCCTTTGTCTGTTTCCAAACATGCATCGTGGGGGCATCCGTGTCTGTGACACATCTAGTTATTTAAATTAATTAGTATTTGAATATACAATTTAGATATTGCGACCTCACAACGTAAATAGAATAGCATGAACTACTGACCACTGTGCCTGGTATTCACATTTTACTGAGGATATCAGCTAAATATGTATGTCAAAGACTTACATGGCGTTATGGTCTTTCTGTAAGATTGTTTGTTGCAAAGAATTTGGCTGGAAATGGTTCATATAATTGATTTAAAGATTTAAACAGAATTGGCAGGGTTTTTTAGCTCGACTTTTCGAAGAAAAAAAGTTGAGCTATTATCATTGCCCTGTCATCTTCGTTAGTTAAGTTTTTATGCTTCCCGAAAATTTTGGGGGGAGCATATAGTCGCCGCCTTGTCCATTCGTCCTTCAGTCCGTCCCACTTTCTTGCATATGATTGCATATGGGGTGGGTGGGGTCAAGGTCACCATTACTAACAATAGACAAACAGTTTCCGCTCAATAGTTTGAGAAGACATTGAGATGTTTTAATGAAACTTCATATGAGGCGTGGTGTGGGAGAATCGGGCTTAATGCATGTGCGTAAAGTGTGGTGCTAATCTGTGCAGTTCACACAGGCTAATCCAGGACGGCACTTTCTGCCTACAGTGGATTTATTTTTAGAAGAGACTTCCTTGAAACAGTAAATACTATAAAAACGGAAAGTGTCGTCCTGGATTAGCCTGTGCGGACTGCACATGCATTTAGCCGGGTTTTCCCACGACACGCCTCATATGTAGATACTTTATATCTAAACCTGGCTTGGGATTGCTTATGAGGTTGGTGGGGTCAAGGTCACCATTGCTAAAAAAATTATTTTTGTGCTGACTAATGCATTTTGTTCGAAAAATTTTGTTTTTGTGGAATTTCCATGTTTCTTGTTTTTATGTTATTTTTACAATTTTACTGAATGTTCCTATTGTATTTTTGTGGTATGCTCACAAACAGTTTTGATGTCAGATTTGGTCTTGCAATTCTAATGATTTTTCGTTATTTTACTATCTCTGCCCATCTCATTGCATTTATAAATACTTGAAAGCACATTGGGGAGCATCCATCAGTTTTACTGATATCCTTGTTTGGTTAAGTTTTTTGTCAGAGTCCATTTCTCAGAAACTGTCAAAGGTATCCATTTGAAACTTCCAATACTTGTTCACTATCAAAAGGGTACTCCATTACAAAAAGGCAGGTAACCCTGTGATTTGTATTTCCAGAGTTATCTGCCCTTGTTTGGACTTAAAATTTATATTTTGACAATTTTTTGGGTAAATATAAAATTTCTCAATAACCATCTCTTGTTTGCAGAACTGTGTCAGCACTATAAACAAGTACCTTGTACCTTGAGTTTCAATTTAATGTCTTTGATAGTTATTGAGAAATTTTATATTTACCCAAAAAATTGTCAAAATATAAATTTTAAGTCCAAACAAGGGCAGATAACTCTGGAAATACAAATCACATGGTTACCTGCCTTTTTGTAATGGAGTAAAAGGGCAATTACTCAAGCAAAATCCTTGAAAGAGTTTTTCAAGGATTTTGCTTGAGTAATTGCCCTTTTTCAACTTATAAATTTCGCTTGAGGGTCAAATTTCTCAATATCTATAGGAGATATTGACTTGAAACTGTTCTGCAGACAAGAGGAGGTAACTATATCAAGGATTTTGGTGGAGTTATTGCCCTTTTTTCAACTTAGATTTTTTTGCTTTAGGTCACATTTCTCAATCTATAAGAGATATTGACTTGAACTTCAAAATACTTATGACAGTGATAAACTTGTTCTATATTCAAAAGCCTAGAGTACTATCAAATATGAGAACGTGGAGCGTCCAGCACCCGTAGGTGGTGCTCTTGTTTTTGTGTAGATCTTATAAGTGCTTTTGTGTCACACCTAGATGTTAAAATGAATTATAACAACCAGAGATCATATTATTTTTGGTTTTGCCTGTCTGAGTCCGATTGGATTCTAAAAAGACCCATTAAAATGACAAGCAATCGGTCTGACCAGTTTTCTTAAATTTCTCCAGTCACTATAAAAATCGTGATAATGCCCCGATTTCAATGCACAATACCCACATTTTATGGCCCCAATAAAATCCTGTCCAGCTACTAAAGAGACTGAGCATAGCAACTGCACGTAATCCTCGTGGTAAGCATGCATTTCCTGAATAATTTTACTGCGTTCATAATGATACAAAATGATATGAAACTTAACTGAAAATTAAAACAAATCTTAGTATAAATAGCTTTCAATAAAATTAAAGTGTATTTGCTAGTTGGTTTAATTGAGGTTCATGATGTCAGGTTGTTAATTTTAAAAAGTACCAAGTGACCATATTCCATTACATTATATTAAACTACAATATATTTTAAGTTTAGTAAAGCAAAACTCATATAACAGATACAGAAATTGAAAGTTTAATGAAGTTTAAAGTGTGGAAACTTAGTTTATAAAAAAAATAATTAAAATACATATTTCCGGACTTGCTATGTTTTCAGATACACATAATTCGGATACAGAATGGTCGTTCTTATTGTATTGCATTATCTTAAAACTTTTGTGATGTTACAAACTCATAGTATACATGGAAATGAAAATTTATTGGAGTTTTAGGTGTGAAAACGTCCAGATAATAGTTATACTTTCTAATTCACATTTTCGAACATGCAGCATTTTCGGATACACATAATTCGGTTACAAGATGAGCGTGATCGGCGAACCTCAGGACCGATTGACTTTCCAGAAAAATATGAGCCCTGATAACAACCCATAATGTATATCTTTATCAATTTATTTCATAGAAACACCTGCCTTTGAAATATTCACTGTGTATTGACTGCAATGTATTCAATCATTGTTTTTATTGTGTCTCTGAAATATGTATTGTCCGACTACTGCCAAATGTAACTGTTCTCTATTAGCGCCAATTTTTCATGAACTTCTTGCTAGAGTCACTCAGATTTGCGGTTGATACGCTGTTATCATATAGAGGCGGATTGCACTGAATGTTTTCCTATTAAAATATGTCGATTCAGTTGAGTGTGTTGTTTCTTTGGCTTACAAAGGATCTTTTACGTGGTTAAATAGCTCTCCCTTCGAACAGATGCACTGATACCACTAGATGCATATGTATATATTTTTAAGTACCTATGTTACATAAAATTGTATTAATATAAACTACGGGTAGTTAAGCATATTCAATGTACACTGTAGCAGTAAGACTTTTCTAATTGCCGAAAATATCCATTAATGATAGAGTACAATGAGAGGAAGTGCAGAGCACAAGGACCATTACTCTTCAATATTTGCAGAGTTATCGCCCATTGTTTAATTTTCTTGTGCGGAACATAACTCCACTATTATTGAAGAGATTCAAATGAAACTGCATGTAATGATAGAGGACAATGAGAGGAAGTGCAGAGCACAAAGACCACAACTCATTCCCAATTAGTTACAGAGTTATTGCCCTTTGTTTTATTTCCTGATTTGAAGCATTAATTTTTTTGTGTGGAGCATACCTCCATTAGTATTGAAGGGATTCAAATGAAACTTCATATAATGATAGAAGACAATGAGAGGAAGTGCAGAGCACAAGGACCATAAGTATTTCTTCAATATTTATGGAGTTATTGCCCTTTATTTTTTGTGTGTGCAGAGCATAACTCCATTAGTATTGAAGGGATTTTAATGAAACTTCATACAATGATAGAGGACAATGAGAGGATTTGCAGAGCACAAGGACCACAACTCTTTCTCCAATATGTACAGAGTTATTGCCTTTTGTTTTATTTTCTTGTTCGAAGCACAGCTCCATTAGTATTGAAGGGATTCAATTGAAACTTCATATAATGATAGAGGACAATGAGAGGAAGTGCAGAGCACAAGGACCACAACTCTTTCTTCAATATTTATGGACATATTGCCCTTTGTTTTATTTTCTTGTGCGAAGCATTATTTTTCTTGTGCGGAGCATACTAGCATTAGTATTGAAGGGATTCAAATGAACCTTCATATAATGATAGAGGACAATGGGAGTAACTGCATAATATAAGGACCATAACTATTTCTTCAATATTACTGAGTTATTGCCCTTTTTTTAATTTTCTTGTGTGGAGCATAACTCCATTAGTATTGAAGGGATTCAAATGAACCTTCATATAATGATAGAGGACAATGGGAGGAAGTGCATAGTACATGGGACATAACTCTTTCTTCCATATTTATGGAGTTTTTACCCTTTGTTTATTTTTGGGGCAGAGCATAACTCCACGAGTATTGAAGGGATTTTTAATAAAACCACATATATTGATAGAGGACGTTTAGAGGAAGTGCAGAATACAAGGACCATAACTCATTCTTCAATATTTACGGAGTTATTGCCCTTTCTTTTTGTGTGTGCAGATAATTACTACCTTAGTATTGAAGGAATTTAAAATAACACTACATATATTGATAGAGGACATTGAGAGGAAGAGCAGAGTGCAAGGACCATAACTCTTTCTTCAATATTTATGGAGTTATTGCCCTTCATTTAATT
Source organism: Congeria kusceri (assembly GCA_027627225.1). NCBI lineage: Eukaryota > Metazoa > Mollusca > Bivalvia > Myida > Dreissenidae > Congeria > Congeria kusceri. Next base: position 49,271,267 of record CM051031.1, on the reverse strand, counting down.
TTCTGGTGCAGTGCATAACTCCATTAGCATTGAAATGCTTTAAAATAAAACCACATATATTTTTAGAGGATGTTGAGAGGAAGTGCAGTTTACAAGGACCATAACTCTTTTTATAGGAAGTGTCATTTTTGCCAACATGTAACAGAAATTGTGTTGCCTTCTTCTGAAAAGCATATGCTTCGGGCGCATACGTCACATCCTGTGACAAGCCTTGTTTCACATAAAACTGTGTATTTGGTGGTGTTAGAGTATGTTTTTTATTTTCTGTCAATATTTATGGTATTTTTGCATTATCCATAACACTTTCAGTAAATCTGATTGTGTCTTTGATCGTTTTTATTATATTTAAAAAACTGTGTTCATGCATGCATAGACACAGTTCTAGGTATTTGTGAAAATTTTGTAAATGCTCACAAATATACTGTTTTGTAGTAAAATCAATTTTACTGTTTCAATTATCTATGCAGGTGTATATTACACTAATAACTCAGCAAATTTTTAAAATTGCAAATGTTTAACTCCATATTAAACATTGGTACAAAGAATAATTTATTCTATGTTTGATGTCTTATTCTAACTTCACATAATAGGGTGTTACAGGAATGATCCTGGGTGGACCTCTTTCAAAGTTGTTCAGATCTTTCCAGTCTGCTGCATATGTAGGTCACAAGAGCTAAAAAAGATTTTAAATGTGAAAACTTTAAAAATCTTCTCGTATGAAACTGCAAGGCTCAGAGCTGTCATATTGGATATGTGACGTCCTCTAGTGGTCCTGTACAAAGTTTGTTCAAATTATGCCCCATGGGTCAAAACGGGCCACGCCCCAGGGGTCACATGGTTTATATAGAATATATAGCAAAATGACTTTAAAAATCTTCTTCTTAGAAACCACAAAGCCCAGAGATTTCGTATTTGGTATGTATCACTCTATAGTGGTCATCTGCAAAGATTGTCCAAATTATGCCCCTGGGGTCAAAGCGGGCAACGTTTATATGGAATATATAGCAAAACGACTTTTAAAATCTTCACCTCTGAAACCGCAAGGCCCAGAGGTTTCATATTTGATATGTGACATCCTGTAGTGGTCCTCTACAAAAAATGTTGAAATTGTGCCCCTGGGGTCAAACGGGCCAAGCCCTGGGGGTGGCATGGTTTATATGGAATATATTGCAAAATGACATCAAAAATCTTCTCTGAAACTGCAAGGCCCAGAGGTTTCATATTTGGTATGTAACATTGTCCTCTACTAAGATTGATGCCCCTGGGGTCAAAACTGGCCACGCCCCGGGGGTCATATGGTTTACATAGACTAATAGCAAATGTCTTTAAACATCTTTTCCTTTGAAACCGCAAGGCCCAGAGGTTTCATATTTGGAATGTAACATTGTATAGTGGTCCTCTACAAAGATTGTTCAAATGATGCCCCTCGGGTCAAAACTGGCCACACCCTGGGAGTCACATGGTTTATATAGACTTAAATAGCAAAATGACTTTAAAAATCTTGTCTGAAACAGCAAGGCCTAGAGGTTTCATATTTCGTATGTAACGTTGTATAGTGGTCCTATAGATTATGGTTTATATAGACTTGTATAGAAAAATGACTTTAAAAATCTTCTCTGTAACGGCAAGGCCTAGAGGTTTCATATTTGGTATGTACCATTGTATAGTGGTCCTCTACAAAGATTGTTCAAATGATGCCCCTGGGGTCAAAACTGGCCATGCCCCAGGGTGACATGGTTTATATAGACTTAAATAGCAAAATGACTTCAAGGCTTAGAGGTTTCATATCTGATATGTGACATCCTCTAGTGGTCCTCTACAAAGATTGTTCAGATGATACCCATGGGGTCAAAAACTTGCTACGCCGCGGGGGGTCACATGGTTTGCAAAATGACACACCCTGGAGTCACACTGTTTCTATTGACTGATATGGAAAGTGGGCTTTAAAAATCTCCTCCTCTGAAACCGCAAGTCCCAGAGGTTTCATAAAAAATATTGTTCAAATTATGTCCCTGTTGTAGCAGGTGGTTTATTTAGACTATAAAATTCTTCTCAAATTACAAGGCCCAGATCTTTATATTCAGGTAAGTGGTTTAGTGCCATTTGGCCTACTTGTTATAAGCCATTATGACGACTTAAACTCTGGTGAGCGACCTAGGGCCATCTTGGCCCTCTTGTAAGTCGTTTCTGTACTCTAAGTCCAACAGTTTTTATTCGATCTTTACTTGCTTTGTGAAAGTCTGTGTGGTCTTAATATCTCGGTTAAGTTCGATAATCAACCAAATCGTCTAAGTAAATGTGGAGTTGTGGCCCTTAAAGTATCCAAAAATGATGAAAATGTTTGAGGTTATGATTTCTGAGCCAAGTTCGATGATCGACCAAATTGACCCAGGAACTGCAGATTTATGGCCCTTTATTTATCTTAAATTGGCCTTTTTAGCAGTTTCCTCTTCCTATGTCCAAACAGTTTTCATCCGATCTTCACCAAATTTGACATATCATATTTCAAGATCGCTCTTAACCTAGAGGTGGCATAACTGTCTTACAAACAGATCTTGTTCATTTCAATTTATTTTGAGAATGGTCATATTCAGCTAACTGAATCGCAGAGGCAAAGGCTCGTGACAACTAGTACGACGTACTCTTTTGCAAAGTGTACATATCCCCACATGCCTTGGGCATATGATTGCCGCCTTTATAACTCTGCATTCTCTTGTGTTTGTGTTTTCACATGCGTCGCCCTTGATTGCCGCCTTTATAACTCGGCATTCTCTTGTGTTTGTGTTTTCACATGCGTCGCCCTTGCTTGAACATTAGGTAATAAGTTACATGTGATCATAAGAATGCTACAAAATCCATATGCATGTAGAGGTTAATAAAACGGCTGCATCAGCACTAGAGAAACTAACAATTCATCAGCATAGTTATAAGTCAAGGGACCAATGACCTACATAACTTGGTACATGACAAAACAGAAACACAGACACGTACTTGTACACAACCTGCTTTTATGAGTTAACTCAAAATCATAAAGCTGAATAATCGTTTATTTAAAAAAAAACACTGAAATGCAGTTCACTGTTTGCATTATGAATCGCCATGACTAAAAGGACATTTAGGTTTGCACACAATATTAACACCAATGCATAGAAAGTTTGCTTCAAATTGGTTTAACACATTGACTACCACAAATTAATAAAACACAAAACAAGAAAGTACACAATATTTGTAAAAGACTTGATAAGAAGTACAACCATTTAATGACTAACCGTTTGTATGTAGCATTGATACAGGATTTCTAAGGTCCAGTCATGACAACGTGTCATTGTTTCCATCTAGTAACGGCATATGTTGCATTCGTATATGCTCTTCGAACAGTTTAACCATGTTTTCCTGTTCTACGGTCTCCACGGAACCCGGTCGCAGTTCACGGAGTTTCCCGATCGCCTCCGCGGCGGAAATGCAGTATTTCTTGACCATGAAGCAGGCCAGAACCGTCCCCGTGCGACCAAGGCCTTGAGCGCAGTGGACACCGACAGCCTGAATTGATAACAAAAGGTTGCCATTTTCAAATTTCATCATAAGCATGATCAGTTTTCCGTATGCGTTTAACCAATCCCTTCCAGAATTGCCGAGCTTTCCATGACATAATCGCAGTGCACGTCTGACGTTAGATAACCTTTGTACAATCTTGTGTCATGCCAAGAATCTTTGAATGGAGTATGAATCATAAAATCTGTGTAATGCGATATAAAATAAACTAATTGTCGGTAACAAACTGACATTCATTTCTTATAAATTATTTATAGCTCATAAAGTACTCATGGGTGTGCTTGTTGTGGTCTGTAACTTTCCACCGTTAGACGTCAACAATTAAGTTCCAACATCTCTAAAACTGTTCGGTAGCTTTTAACCAAACTTTGCAGGAATGTTCCTGTGATGGTATTTTATCGAAATACTTTTATTCAAGATAACATATGGAAAACTGATAGCCAAGTTAAACAAAAACGTAACAAACCGAAACGTCATGACTAAATAAAAAATCTTCCTGTCAGAAACCACATCACCAGATTTTAACATAATTTATCATTGGGTTATTAATATTGCATATATGGGATGTGTCTGCGAACAGTTTACAGTCAGGTGAGCGATACATGGCCTCTTTTACACTTTTAAACTGATAATCAGTGAATGTTCTGGACTACTTTCCAGGCATGGCCAACAATTTAGAAGAATCGACAAATCTGGATAGAGACTGGTGTTTTGTTAATTTTGTTGAAACCGTTACCTGGTCCATTTTGTTGTACATTTCGATGATTGCCAAACATTCCGCGATCTGATTCAGTGTCGGTGGAGTGAAGTCTGCCACCTTCAGTGCTTGCACATGCATGTCTGAAGACGTTAAAATCAATGCACGTATAGATGTGACTTCGTGTATGTAAAATATTTAATAGGACTATTAATTGCTGTTTATTTTAAACCATGAACGCACATGTTACTAGAATTTATAATTCGATATTTCTTAAGCTGAACATACTAAATGAATAATACACTTAAAGTTGTCGCTAATTTCGAGTAGAAGCACAAATACTAACGACCTGTGTTGCATGTGAATACATTAATTTTGTATGTGAATGGCAGTTGACAATTCGGAAGAGTACATCATTTTCATATAACATGTATTTTAATAACATGGCATTTACCTATATATTATGATCCGTTACCAATCATTTAAGCCAAAATAATAAACTAGCATTCCATGTTTCCCGTTGGGCGTCATACATTTGTTATCTGCCCCAAGAAGGTTATGTGTTTGCCGGCGTTGTTTTTTCTGTTTGTTATTTAAAGCTGCTACGTCACAGATTGGGAAATGACAAAAAAAAATGGTTTCAAATCTAGAAAAACAAGATATTATTAAATAGAACTGACTGAAATAACATTGTTGACACATTGACAAAAGTTCCAAACACCCTGGTTTAATCGTTACAATTCATTCTTTCAACCCGATTTCAAAAGAGTCTCGAGACGCTTTTCAACTATTTATAACTCGTAGGTTGTTGTTGCTTCCGGAGTCCCGTTTTTTACAAAACATATGGCCCGAAATTACAAGTAACGCTCCGTGCAAATGACTTTAGCGGAGCGGTTAGAGCATTCGCCTGTCACGCCGAGGACCCGGGTTCAATCCCCCGAAAGTGCTAAGAATTTTTCATTTCAATGCTGTTAAAAGTAATCTTTGTGTGCACGATATTTTTCAAATATTTTTCAGGAAATAAAGAACTATATTAAGAAACGTAAATTAATTAAATTATATAAAATACTATATTATCTCTCGTTTTAATAAGCTATTGAAATCGCATCTGGCATTTTCATAAACGGCACGAAATTACAATTACTCAGTAGCACACACCGAATAGTCCTAGTCTGTTTTCAGAAGGGCGTTTCCAAAAGAGTCTTTTTGCCTGCTATTATTTGTATTGTTAATTACACTATAAAGTGATGCTTCATTGACTGTATTTGATGAATATCGTATTGTTTACATCACAAACAACTTTTATGGCCTCATTTATATATGTATAATCATCTGTGAAGTAGCAGCTTTAACAACTTTACCACAATGAACAAAAATAACGAACGGACCTGCATAAAATGTTCTTGTAAGATTGGACATGGGTCAACAAACAAATGATTACATGTTGGTAGTGATCACCGTCTGGATCCAGGATTTTTTTAAAAGAATTCTTTGTTATTGTTGGCTACTTTGGCGCATGTCTGCGCTCTCCAAGTGCTTTCAAATTGGGTTTTTTTTTCAGCGTAGCTGTCGAACCCAACTTTTGACTTTTCTCAACATCCAATCAAATGTTTCCCGTGAAAATCCCGCTAATAGTCCCGTATGAATAAATCCTAACATTAAAACAAAATCCCTTTACACTGGTCATAAAAGAGTGGGTGCAACATCCCAAAAATATGGCGGACAGATTCGTAGCAAGTTTTAAAAAACTGATGGCAAATTCAATAATGGTATACCGGTTACACAGTTCGCACAAAATGACAGCTTTCATAATTATAGATAAGCAACGCTTTTAAAATATTGTTCAGGTAATTAACATGTTATATAGCAATAAATAAAGCAGCCTCCCGCTAAATACATTTTAAACGTGCATATTCAATTGTTGTATAGTTCTCCCATTTTCCCATACAATCTTTTCAAGTGACTGCCGTTACGTAACCTCCAGGTGCATGTGCCTTCATACACGTAAATGATTTTAAAAAGAAAATATTAAAATGTACAAGTTTAGATTTACATATCAATCAAATATTGTTGAAAACAACAGAAAATTGCCAATGTTTGCGCAAAATCAGATACTTTCTTACAATTTATCACGACGGATAACTGCTATTAGCCTTTTATGGTGGCATTGAACTGCCATACGATAAACACTTAAGGTTCGCGAAAACATTCCTGTCGCGAACAGATTCGTGTTACCACGTATTTATCATGATATTTATCTGGATATTAAGATAGCGTTTGCGAATTTTTTTTTTCTGCAAGATATGTTATTATTATACTAAATGGCCTTTAAGTGCCCAACACCGACATTCGATACATTTTCTTGGGGTTGCTAGGTCTTCCGAATTATCTTACTAACATGAATATTATCATGATAATTATCTTACAACGCGAATCTTAACTAGATAATATTCGTGTCACCTCTTAATTTGTGCTCGAGATCTTTCGCATTATCTTACTAACACAAACAGTATCATGATTATTATCTGACAACGCAAATCTTAATTAGACAATATTCGTGTTACCACTTAATTCGGCGCAATGTCTTCTTTATCTTACTAACACGAATATTATCATGATAATTATCTGACAACGCGAATCTTAACTAGATAATATTCGTGTTGCCAGTTATCTAACACGAATATTACCATGATAATTATCTTACAGCACAAATTTTATCTAGTAAATATTCGCGATTCCACTTAATTATGAAATATAATGTTTAGTTACAACGACAGGCAAAACGAACGCAAACAATTGAGATCAAAACGCTGACAGCGTAGAAAGACTGTTGGCGACAAAAGAAACTAAAACCATGTAAATTATGAGTGCATTTTTTGCTAAAAAGTAAACATTTGTGGGAATGAAGTTCAATTTTCCATTCTTAAACGTTGCTAATATGGCTTCTTATTAAATATTATACATCATAATAAAATTCTTTCGTAAGTAACGAACATATATTTATTCAAGCTATTATCTAACGCAAACAGAATTATATACATACCAAACAAGTCAATCTGCAACGAGCCATGCAGAATGACCGATGTTCAAAGCGTGATAGTTAGGACCATCGATTGTTAGTGATTCTTAGCCAACTGAGTCAAAAGTAGGTCATACGATGCGTGCTCTCGATTTACCATACTACAGTTTAAATTTAATACATTGCAGTAATTTGTTGTCAAAATATTCAGAATAAGAATCGGAAACAAGAAATAACACGAGTCAAAAATTACCGATGTAGCGCATTAATTTAGTGGCTTTATTCCAGGACACCCAGGTGAATATTTGGGTTACATACCAGTAAATAGCGAAAATAGGGGTGTCATTAGTTTGACGTAAAAAATTTAATAATTTGACTGTTTTAGAAACTGTAATTGTAATAAATCACATTATATATACATTATGACACACATGATATATATATAATCTTAAATATTTAAAAGGTAAGAAAACAGGCGTGCATTTTTGCTGTTTTGAAGAAGGACCCTTTTTTTTTCAGGTTTCGATTTATTGACTCGTAGCCTGCAAAGAAAATAAGTAGTTTTCCGCGATACCTGTTTTGGAAATTGCCCTCTCAAAAGACCGTTGGCTTCCGCCAACAGTCTAAAAACTACGTTTTTATGTATTACATACCGTTAGTCCGCCATATTGTATTGTCCATGAGTAATCGGACATGGATTGGTTGACGTCAGACTAATTATCAAATATTGTAATTGTCATACCGGTAAATAGAAAATGGAAAGCGCATGACGTTAGTATCAAGGATTTATTCTCGACTGTGATCAGTCAGGCCAATCTCTCTGAGAACTGCCAGTCTGCTATAATAGGCAAGAAGCTTGACAAACTTGTCGTTGTTGAGATATTCTTTACAACGCAACGAGATGTTTATGTTGACGTAGATTCAGCGTAGATATTTCTACATGCATTACCGTCTATGCATCTTGTTCCGTGTTGCTGAATATGGTGTTTTAATTTTATTATATAATCCGTTATTAACTGGAGAGAGTGCATATTTATATTTAATGTTTTAAAATCAACAACTAAGAAACGTAAAATATCTAACGCGTCTTAGAAGCGTTAGCTTAAGTATGATTTAGTATTTGAGAATTATGTGCCTTTCGGATTTAGTCAGACATGCGATAGAATAAATGAATTATATTTGAAGAAAAACTATACCATGTTGCACGGTTTTAAATATTTATGTCTAAGTTCAATTTTCTACAGAGTTCCGAACATCTTTTTAAAAGAAACTTCTTGTTTCATCGTGTTTAGATCTGAGCGAAGTAACAGTCAAAAAATAGAACAGTTGTGGAGAGAACTCGGGAATTAAAATGTGTTTATTAAATGTGCAGGGCCTTGTTGGGAAAAGCTAAACAAATTATTGTCAGATGAAATGAACCCTCTTTTTGTTGAGAATATTGCTATTGACTGAAACATGGTGGAATTCTTTGTATAACTATGACGTTGATGGTTTTCATTATTATATGCTAAGTAGAAGTACACATCTTAAAGGGACTAAACGGGCTAGCGGTGGGGTAATGATTTTTCAAGGGACTAAACGGGCTAGCGGTGGGGTAATGATTTATGTAGCTGATCATTTTTAAAAAAACACGTCGAATTTGTGAAAAACAATGACGATTGTATTATATGGTTAAAATTAAAGGGAGATTTGTTCAATGATGACTTCGATATACTATTATGTTTGGCATATAATGTACCACACGGAAGTAGTAGAAAAATGTTTAATAATCACAATATATTTGATTTAATCGTAACTGATATGCTGTATTTTGAAAACATTTTTTGAATAAGCAATGCAAATTTATTATTTGTGGGGATTTTAACTCTAGAATCGGTTTAAAACATGATTATGTAAATAATGATGACCTGATACGTTTTGATCTGTTACCTGATGATTATATTCCTGATGTCATATTACCGATAGTAAGCCTGGACAGAATTGTGAACGAAAATGGAAATTGTTTATTGGAATTTTGTAAAATGACGGGTTTAAAAGCAGCAAATGGGAGATTAGGATTAGATAGACAGATAGGTAACTATACATGTGTCACAAGTAGGGGATGTAGTGTAATCGATTTAGTTATGTGTACGGCGTCTCGTTTTGAGTGAATAAACCGGTTTGAAGTGTTAGAACCTAATATTTTATCTGATCATGTGTTGTACAATTTTGTATGCGTAGCAAAAGAAACACAACGGTTTTAAATAGTGATGATGTCCAGTCACAAAATATTACCAATGATTTCATTCGTGTGCCGTTTGTTTTTAAATGGGACTCCAACAAAAAAGATGCATATTTACAATCACTTGCAGAGAATGACACTAAAGAAATGTTACAAAATATTTGTACTGATAGATGTAGTGCCGATTGCGAATTAGATATAGACTATGGGTTAAAAAGTTTCTGTGATGTGGTTGAGAGTGTATGTTCGCCTTTATTTAAAAAGAATTGTAGAATAAACCATGATATTAAAGGTAATAAACGTGATTCTAAAAATTGGTTCAACGAAGAGTGTAAACAAACAAAGTCTGATTTCTATAAATATTTAAGTAACTATAGGCACGATAAGTCCGAGGAAAATAGAAATTCGATGATAGCGGCTAGAAGTAAATATAAATCATTGATAAGAAAAAGAAATACGATTATGATAGAGAACAGACAAAAAAATTAGAGCAACATAGATACTTAAATGCTAAAGCATATTGGAATTTGTTAAATAATTCAGTGAGGCAGCACAAATCTAAGGTCATAAAGGCAAACGATTTTCTATTGTATTTTTAATCAGTCAATGATCCAGATTCACACTTTTTTCAGCCTGACGAGGATGTCCTATACTATAACGAACGGTATTTGGATGGTGAATTATATGTAATGTTTGAGGAACTAAATATAGAAATTTCTTTTCCAGAAATTACTAAAGCGTGCAGCTCATTAAGAAGCGGTAAATCTGCAGGCCCGGCTATTATCATAAACGAATTTCTTAAACATGGTATTAATAATGAAAACTTCCTAAAAGCATTACATGCACTTTTTAATAAAGTGTTTACCATCGGATATTTTCCACATTCTTGGGGGGGGGGGGGGAGGGGGGAGTTATATTGTTCCACTACACACAAAAGGGTAATTTAGATGACACAGGAAATTATAGAGGAATAACACTTTTAAGTACTATTGGGAAATTGTTCAGTAAAATAATTAACAGTAGATTAAATTCCTGGGGTGAAAAGTACAACGTATATATTGAAGCGCAGGCGGGATTTAGAAAAAAATATGAGTACTGTTGATAACATATATGTATTACATGGCCTTATCACTCATGTCCTTAACCAGAATAAGAAATTTTATACGGCATTTATCGATTTTACAAAGGCTTTTGATTTTGTTGTGAGAGAAAATATTTGGTACAAGCTAATTAAATTAGGGGTAAGAGGAAAGATCTTGGATAATTAATTCGATGTATAATAATGTTAAATCGAAAATAAAATTAAACAACGAAGTAAGTAATGACTATTTTACGTGTATGTTGGGAGTTAGACAGGGCGAATCCTTGTCGCCTTTTTATTTTCTATGTATTTAAATGACATTGAAGAGCATTTTATGTTGAATAACTATGAAGGCGTCGAAATGGGAATGCTTAAATTGTTTTTGTTATTATAAGCTGACGATATTGTTATTTTTGCAGAGTCGGAGACTGGACTTCAAAATGGTTTAAATTTACTTCAAGATTATTACAATACATGGAAACTGTCAGTCAATGTAAATAAAACAAAAATAATGATATTTAAAAAAGGTGGGCAAAATAAACGAACTCTAACGTTTTTATATCAGGGAAAGGAAGTTGAAATTGTAAACAAATTTACATACCTCGGGATAGTTTTTACCACAGGCGGATCTTTTTCAGCAACATATGAAGCACTAGCAGGTCAGGCCCTTAAGGCAATTTATAAGCTTAAAGCAAATCTAATCCAGTTTCCGGACATTTCAGTTAGTCACTGTTTAGTTTTATTTGACAAACTTATTGAACCTATTCTAAATTATGGAAGTGATGTATGGGGCTTACCTAACAGTAAATGCATAGAAAGAATACACTTGCGTTTTTGAAAACTTTGATAGGAGTAAGACAACAGACACAAAATAATTTTATATACGGGGAGCTCGCGAAAACCGCTTATTTACTATCGATATGTTAAAGTTATAAACTATTGGATAAAAATTCTATAGTGCAATGATGTTAAATATGTCAAAGTTGTATATAAGATGTTATTAAATGATTTTGAAATGTACCCAGAAAAAGTGTCTTGGGTAAAAATGTTAAAAAATGTATTAGACAGTCTAGGTTTTAGCGAAGTATGGTACGTTGAGGGTGTTGGTGATGTTAATGTCTTTATGTCAAATGTTAAACAAAGAATTTCAGATATTTATAAACAAAATTGGTCTGCGGAACTTTAAATACAACTAGAGGTACACATTATAGTTTATTCGGAAATTTCGAATTACAGTCATATTTCAAATATGTAAACTTACCAAAGTTCAGAATTGCCTTAACACGTTTGAGAGTTTCAGCCCATAGACAAGAAGTTGAGTCAGGCAGATGGCATAAGCCGAACAAAATACAATACAATGAAAGAAAATGTAAACACTGTAATGTACTAGAGGACGAATTCCATTTTTTTATTAGAATGTCCAGTATTTATAGATTTTCGTAAACAATATATAGATAAAATATTTCTAGCAAAATGCCAATATAATCAAATATATTGAACTAATGAGATCGACAAACGAATCGACTGTTAGAAGGCTTGCAACTTATGTTTTTAAGGCCTTTCAATTAAGAACACAATTATATTACGATTGAAGTGTCTCTCCAAAACAATTATAAATATCATGTAAAGATTTACGTATTAATTGTATTGCCAAAACGAATTTTTATACTATGTGTAAGTATTTGCAGAAAAGTTATGTATGACATTTAATATGCATAGAAAATATTGCCCTGTTAATTTATACACGTTTTATTGACATTATAAATATATGTTTATGTGAACCTGTATGCTATTGACCGATGCATTGTATTTATTTGATAGATGTGTATCAATGTATATCCATGGGTATAATGCCTAAAGTATTAGAAATAAACTATCAAAAAACTATCATATAACAAATATGTTGTGTGTGTATGCGTGTGTGTTTTCAGATATGTTAGATGCATTAATACTGCTTTGTGTGCATGGTTTACACGGTAATTACCTAGATGTGTTAATATATATATATATATATATGATAATTGTACTATACCTGGGAAATTTGAAACATCTGGGATTCTAGTTTCTGTCAGAGTTAGTATACGGGTGATGTTCCTCTCGACAAGAAACCGTAGCATGTCGTCATTTTCCGGAAAGCCGAATCCCGCTATCATGCCATCCACGAGCCACGAGAAGTTCTTCTGAGGTTTAGACGACTCGTGCTTGATTGCGGATGAAACCGCGTTCTGCGCACGTGTTACATATGAAAAAAAATCCTGTTTCTGTCAAGATCCATGGATTGAAAACCTTAAAAGCATAATTTCAAGTGGAGCCAATCAAATTCAGAGGTGTAGTGTTAAAGTCAGTTTTAGTGGTAAATTCTCAATATACGAGATACATTTGGGAATCCTTGTAGTTATCAATTTGTTTCGCATTTCATGTACAAAAATCATAATGCAGTGTTTATTAGTTTTCTATTTTGCCTTTCTGTGCTCTACAATAGATTGAGCACTGGCAAAATAATATTTTAAAGGCTTTACTATTTACCATGTGTCATTAAATAGACCCTACAAAAAAATACGCACTGTTGGTATATTTGCGATTTTGTCAAAGCTTACCGATTTGTAAAGCCGTTCGAAGGAATTGTGCTTGAATTGAACAAATCAATGCCTTGTCACGTATTTCAAGTTTCTCAATGAAATTTTTTAAAGCCCATTTCATCATACAAGCTATCCTTATGTCTTTAAACAGAAATATTAAAATAATTATTAAAAAAACTCATTTGTCAATTTGCATAATTATCTGGACCAAACTAAACCTTGAATTTGTAATAACCTGAATATTTTCCGAAAAAAATGTATAATAGAAATAAATAAAATAGCGGACCATTAATTAGATGTGTCTCAGTGTCCTCACTCAACTTGAACCTGAAGTTAATAAAACATATCGGACGGATCGAACACAAGTTGCGTCGAGCATCCCAATAAGCGAACAGCAATTAGCAAACAATCCTTTGAGGGCGATTGTTCAGCAAATCTCATTTCCCGAAACGACTTATACCAGTCGAGTGTATCCTTTATTAATAATAATTCTTAACCGGAAAGTCTCGGGTACAAAATATTTCCGCGTGTCCAACAATTAATTTAAAGGACTCTGGCATATGCACAACAATACGGCATTGCTGATTTTTATTTATGATAAGACGGTTTTGCAGCTCCTATCAAATAATTTGTCATGTAGACATGAATTGAATATGCAAATCATTTATTGAAGAATATACGCTGACGAAAATCTAAAGACATGCATATTTAAGATATACGTTAGATACGCGCATGACAAAAACAGTTACATGTAATAGTGGCATATAACTGCCATACGATAACCACTTAAGGTTCGCAAAAACATTCGTGTTACCATTTATTTAATATAATATTTATCTGGATATTAACATAGCGTAAGCTAATTTTTTTTCCTGCAAGATATTGCATTATTGTACTAAATAGCCTTTAAGTGCCCAGAACTGACATCAGATACATTTTCTTTTGGTTGCGAGGTCTTCCGAATTATCTTACTAACACGAATATTATCATAATAATTATCGTACAACGCGAATCTTAACTAGTTAATATTCGCTATACCACTGTGCGCGAGGTCTTCTGCATTATCTTACTAACACAAATATTATCACGATAATTATTTGACAACGCGAATCTTAAATAGATAATATTCGTGTTACCACTTAATTCGGTGTGAGTTCTTTATTATCTTACTAACACAATTATTATCATGATAATTATCTGATAAAGCGAATCTTCACTAGATAATATTCGTGTTACCACTTAATTTGTTCGCGAGGTCTTCCGCATTATCTTACTAACACGAATATTATCATGATAATTATCTGACAACGCGAATCTCAACTAGTTAATATTCGTGATACCACTTAATTTGTGCCCGAGGTCTTCCACATTATATTACTATCACGAATATTATCATGATAATTATCTGACAACGCGAATCTTAACTAGATAACATTCGTATTGCCACTTAATTCGGCGCGAGGTCTTCCGCATTATCTTACTTACACTAAATTATCATGAAAATTATCTGACAACGCGAATCTTAACTAGATAATATTCGTGTTACTTCTTAATTTGTGCGCGAGGTCTTCCGCAGTATCTTACTAAAACGAATATTATCATGATAATTAACTGGCAACGTGAATCTTAACTAGATAATATTCGTGTTACCACTTAATTCGGCGCAAGGTCTTCATTATCTTAGTAACACGAATATTATCATGATAATTATCGGACAACGCGAATCTTAACTAGATACTATTTGTGATACCACTTTATTTTCATGTAACGCAAATCTATTCGCAAACCAATTTGTGTTGCCAGTTATCTAACACGAATATTATCATGATACTTATCTTACAACGCAATTCTCAACTAGTTAATATTCGTAATACCACATAATTTTCATGTATCGCAAATCTTTTCGCAAAACAATTCGTGTTGCCAGTTATCTAACACGAATATATTATCATGTCAGACAATTATCTTACAACGCAAATTTTAAATATTTAATTTTCGTGATACCACATAGTTTGCATTAACTAAAATTCTGATGTCAGTTCTGGGCAGTTTCGGATCAGTTTTTCGTTAAGCAAATAAATATCTTACGTTGAAAAAAAACACGCTTTTTAAATATAATAGAAATAATATAAATACCACGAAACTTATGTGTTCGCGAACCTTAAGTGGTTATTGTATGGCAGTTCTATGCCACCACAAGATGCGTTGTAATTCTAACATCATAAATATTAACGCGCAAAAATAATTATTAGTTCCAACTCATTACGTACATGTCGCTCTAGTAAATATATTAGTTTAAGAAGGCCTGGTGTATTTAAATTAAAGCAGGTTATTGTTTTGAGCTTATCTCATATATTCACAAATATATGTTATTTTAGAGTAATTGAATAATTAGTGCTAGTATACGTTATGGTGTATCTTTAAACCGTTTTAAACGTCCTATGCTTTGCACGAACCGTTCCAAGGATGTGATCCTAAATATAAGCAGCTTGTTTATGCTAATTTTCTTAATGTTTTCTTTTCTGTACATGTGATATTCTTTGTTATGTATACATAATGTTAAACATTTAGTATTATCTGTTGTAGGTCCTTTACTCGTATTAAGCTTTTTGCTTTACGTACATGTATGTAACCATAAACATTAAGTACATTTTAAATGTAAGTTGGTTTTCGGCTACTGGGGCATCCATTTTCAATACGTTTTGTTAAATATGTAAGTAAACGTTGTTCATGAAGTGTAGCGAGGTTGTTGTTCTGGTCCATTGGATGTTGTTTCACTAATTTAACATTTCCGCAAAATATTAAACAGGTTTATGAAATAAACATTCAGTCAGCCTTAGACCAGATTCAACACGGAATTGTATTGATGATGGAAGAGGCACAAATCTGACAACCATTTAGCTGTTGTTTGTATACCCTTATTATGTTGTACTTTAATAAGTACATATCAGGAGGTACAAAAAAAATTAAACACAAAATAACAATGCACAGAGAAAAGTCGAAAATTCACATTTAAACAATTTGGCATATCTTTTTCTTTCATATTTTTTAATAATTAACGAATTTATGATCCGATCATTTGATAGATAAATAAATGATGAGTTATGTTAATAAAAGGAAATTGTGAATAATTTTATATTATGAAAAACATACCTTTATTCGATTATCCATTGAATGAACAGTAAAGTCAATATTTGAAATACTTAAACGATCTTCGTAAGGTTACTGTGTTTTTTATTGTTTATATGAATTTAACTTTATTTTCAAGCACCACTTACTTTAAATTTGTATTTATCACTAAGGTAAGCCACAATAAGATATGTGTTAAATGACACACGACGAATGCCACATCTGTACCAATGAATAAAATATTAACTTGTTACTAGATCTAGATTCATTACAAGCTTTTTGATCATCTCCACATATTTTGCTTGAACGGTTAGATGGTTTGGATCTACATTTACGATAAAGGTTACCTCTGTAACAAACACTATTTACCCGTCTATATTTATGTCACGAGTGTACGCATTGGTGCATGCCGTCAAAGCGACCTCTTCGTTCTGTATGATTTCATATACATATAACACATCCATTAAAATCTGCCAACCAGAAAACAACCAGATTTCACCAGCTTCTGTTTTGAAAAAGGTACAATCATGTAGTCGTTAAATCTCGTTGCTATGGTTCACCTATATCATACAAATTATATAAATATTTGAAGTATAGTTTGGATAGTTTGACTCATGTTTGGTATATTTTAAGTTTGTTAAGTGTTTTTTTTGTGTTGTATACTATGGTTGCATAGAACTGCCTTACGATAACTATTGTGCGACTTTATTGACCTGGCACTCATGAATATTCCGTTTAATTTCGTAAATCTATTATAAGCTACTAACTCAGATAGGAGAAGTAGACGCAAATATGTATCGATTAAATCTTTATTCCGTTACATTTAATACTGTAGTGCAGTGGTAAGCACGCAAAGTTTGTAAGCGTGATGTTTTAGTATCAAATCCCAGAACAGGCACTTTTAATTTATTTAAGTTATTTATTTTATTTAATTCATGTAACGGATCATTTTGCTGACGTCATGACACGGAATCTCATCATCAACCTCGGATCTGACACAGAAGAGATATGCACCGATACTGTGAGCGAGAGTCGTTGTGAATGCATTTTTATGTAGATAAAGTGAATTAACTAATTACAATAAAAACAAATGAAAAGGGGTAAAAATGCTATAATAAAGAAAACTGTCATGAGAATAAGTGATGTTAAAGCAAAAGAAAATATTAAAAAAGAAAGATTTTGGCTGGATTCGAACAACAGACATTGTGATTCAAGGTCTAAAACACTATCCACCGCGCCATTCTACCTAACACTTGTTGATGGGTTTTTTTGTTATATGACTATGAAATCCGTGCTTTACACGCTAGATAAACGTTATTGAGTCCACCATGTACTATAACTGTGCTGCACAGAACATAACACACGAGCGTGTACTACTTCTAGAGTACAAAACGTTAGAAATCGAGGCCCGTCAGAGGGAATGCTTCATTCTTATTGCGGGACTTTATGAAGGTCACCACGAAGAGTGTCTCCAAACAGTAAATGAATTTTTAAAACGAACATTGAACATTGACAGGGGTGAGATTCTAGTCCTGCGCGCCAATCGAATCGGACGGCGCACCCACGGTAATAATTCAAATCAATACGATGAAACGAGGAAACATTTTAATAATATTTGTGTAAAAACTTGTGAAACAAATATTATATTTAACACTCCATGTAAGTCCATTGTTGATAATGTTATGCAGTCCCCACTTCATACCGATGTTCCCTTAAACGTCACCCAAAGTTGTAGTCTGGTAACTATCAACGCTCAGCCCCTGCCAACACATACATCCGCCCAAAACACCACATATTTGTGTAATACATGTTTAAATTTCCCATCTACGTCAAAAACACGTCACTGCCGTCACACACAATCGTTAATGAATACACCAGCGAGCCAGATTCGTCACCCGCTCTCAGATCCATCCGATATCGATATGCGCCACGAGCGCCACCCCATCACTGGTAACTCAAATTTATATTCAAACGACTGCCACAATAATATATGCACTTCCTCCAAACTGGCAGGGACACTGTCTAAGGACGAACACTCTGAACCACCCGCTCCACGCACGATAGACTATCACCGTGACGCCTCTGCATGCAATCCACTGGGCCTGAAAATACAACAAATAGTCGCATATCTCAACCAAATACATGTCCGACGTCAGAATATATTAAAATGGGAACACTAAATGTATGTGGCCTAAAGAACAGGTGCATTTACCCAGATTTCTGTGAATACTTTTGACATATTTTGCTGTACAGAATGCAAAATAGATGAGCATGATATCATTAATATTGATGGGTATTTGTTTATATCCCAACCGCGAAAAATGAAATTCCATAGAAAATCGGGGGGACTTGGCATTTTTGTGCAGGAAACAATATCCAAATTTGTTGAAACTATAAATACTGACTCAGATTACATTTTATGGACAAAATTTAAGAAGGGTAGCATCACAAAAGAACACGATGTATTACTTGGAGTAGTTTACATTCCACCGGAATCTTCTAGATTCTTTAATGTAGATGAGCTTACAAACTTCGAAACAGAGGTCACCAATCTGACCAACAAGTATAGCCATGTCATCATAACGGGTGACACTAACGGCCATACTGCCACATTACCTGACTACATTGAGCTAGATGAATTTATGTCTGAATATTTTGGCTACGATGCTGACATGATTAAACAATTCAATCAAACGAATAAATTAAATGAGCTTAACTTTAGTATAAAGAGGAACACATGCGACCCAAAAACAAATACAATAGTTAAGTCCATACTTAATATTTGTAGAAACAACAATTTATACATCCTAAACGGAAGGTTCAGTAATGATAGTAGCATAGGTCGCTCAACCTTCAAAGAAAATTCTGTTATAGACTACACACTTTGCTCACCAAATACACTCAAATACCTACACAGCTTTGAAACTGTAGAACCTGATCCGCTGTTCTCTGACGGTCACTCATTGCTGTCCTTGAGCATTAAGCCTGTAAAAGTAATAAATAGCACTAAAGGCATTATTCATAAACAAACACCTCGCCGGCTATGGAAATCCGATAAACAATCAGAATTTGTCCAAAACCTAGAAAACCAGGACTTCACGGAAATTTATTCACTACTAAAAAACAGTTCATCTACCACCACCAACAGAAATAATATAAGCACCAACGAAAACGTTATCATTAACAACACAAATAATAATAATAATCATCATCATAATGAAAATACCAGCATGAGCAACAATATCAATGCGATCCTTGCACAAATAGCACAGTTATTCCAAACAACAGCCGCGCACACATTTACACAAAAACCATCGAGAGTAGTCAAAGCCCAACAACACACAAAAAGTTCAATAAAATTTAAACCGTGGTACGGGCCTCAATGTCATAATAAAAGATTAACCTACGAAAGAATGCGATAAATTTACTATCAAAACAAAACCGCGGCCAATAAAAACGCACTGAATCGTGCAAGCAAGGAATACAAACGGATCGTGCGTTTCCACAACAAACAATATAAACACCGCACTCAAACCCAATTACGAGCCATGCGTAACAAAGAACCGAAACAGTATTGGAACTACCTCAAATCACTAACAATTCCAAATTATGAAATAAAACCAAGCATAGAACAATTTTATACATATTTCAAAAAAATAAATACAGCAGAAGATCTAAACTCATTAGACGACAACTCACTAAATGGCATAATACCTAACACTATCGGCAATAACATTGAACCTATCCTCAATTCTCCCATCACAGCTGAAGAAATTGAAAAAATGATTAACAAGTGCAAAAACGGCAAAACATGTAGCCAATCCGATAATATTTACAACGAATATATTAAAGCCTCTAAACCTGTTACGCTACATATTTATACCTAATTATTTAAAACGATATTCGACAGTGGGAAAATACCAGATTCCTGGTCCAAAGGATACATTTTTCCCATATATAAAGGCAAAGGCCCACGTGATCTTCCTGAAAACTACAGACCAATTACAATTTTATCTTGTCTAGGTAAATTATTCAATCCTATTATAAATGAGAGATTAACCAAATATAGCGAACACAATTCAATAATAAAACAAAACCAAGCTGGTTTCCGTAAAAACTTTTCAACCACCGATAATATATTCTGTTTGAATTTTCTTACTAAGCATTTTAACATCTAAAGCGTAAATTATTCGTCGGTTATGTTGATTTTACAAAATGTTTTGATCTTATCCCTAGAGCGGAATTATTCCATAAACTAATTAATAATCCAATAATGAATATTCCGCATTCTTCGCTTGCAATCAGGGTGTCCGACAGGGAAATAACCTCTGCCCTCTTTTGTTTTCCTATTGCCTCAATGACCTTTTAGAATACCTACAAAATAGCCACAACCAAGGAATTAAAATTCAGTATCAAGATGGTGAAACACTACGCCTACTTGCCCTAATTGCCCTACTTTTTGCAGACGGCACACTTTTACTAGCCGATTCTCCACAAAACTTCCAAAAGTGTCTAAATGATTTCAATACATACTGTAAACAATGGAAATATACAGTAAACGTAGAGAAAACTAAGATAATAATATTCGGCACCAATAAAAGGTCTTGGCGAAAATATTCATTTAAGCTCGACGGCAAAGAATTAGAAATAGTAGAGTGCTATAAATATCTTGGTACATATTTTAGCCAGAATGGAAACTTCTTAAAATCGAGAACCCACATTGAAGAACAAGCTAACAAAGCATTGCATCTACTTTATAAATGCATTAATAACCTCTATCTTCCACTAGACCTGCAACTATCCCTATTTGACGGTACAATCTTACCAATTCTAACCTGTTCCTCCGAAGTAATTGGCTACGAAAACACAAACATTCTAGAACAAGTACACATCTCCTTTTTAAAGAAAATAACACATTCACGGAAATCAACACCCAACTCATTTCTTTACGCTGAGCTAGGCAGATATCCCCTACAAATATTAATTAAAACTAACATGATCAAATATTGGTCTAAAATTGTCAGTGGCGACCATTCAAAATATACATACATTCTATACCGATATACGTTAAATAGCCCACACCCTTTCAAATGGTTAGACTACATTAAACGCATATTTAACGAACAGGATATACATATATCTTCAATTCCCAGAACCAAATAAACATCAACAATACACACATTGCTATCAAACAAACCTTAATGGACCAATATCTCCAAGAATGGGAGGCAAAACTGAACACATCCAACAAAGGTAAACACTGTGAGAGACTAAGATTGGCAGAAACCACATGCCATGTGAGGAGATATGAGTGGGCTTCTTGTGTTGGTTTTCTTTGTCTGCTAAGACAATAATTTATAATTAAAATGATAAAAATGACAGTTCGACCGAGCTATACCCTCTGTTAGTGTCTCTGTTGTTGTTAAAATAAACAACAGACAGGCCATTCCAAGGTGAGCATGGATGCTCCAAATATGGCAACAGTTATAATTAGATCAGACGTTTAGGGGCCATTCTTGAAATTCGATTGGTCAGGCCTAATAATTATGCATATTAATTATTTGAATTTTCTCTTGTAAGTCGCCCAACTCTTCAGTGTACCCGAAACCTTAAAATCAGTAGGTTGGTCACTCATGTGCTAGTTTAGACTCTGAAACTAGTGGGTCTGGCACAACTGTTTGTCACTCGTTTGGGGACTACAGATAGGAATATGCAGTAAGTAATATATTTTCTTCGGTATCTCATAATTGTCAGTTTTTTATGAGAGAAATAATTGTTCTTTATTGATAGTATTTCCTAATATTTTCTTAGTACATTTTTTGATACTCAGTTAAGTTTACATTTTTTGGTAAAGGGCAGGAAAACCACACATAATTTTATATGTAACTTGATTGCTTTGATATACGTGATCGGTATGAATGTATATGTATTCATAAGATATTGTTTGTATATCGACATTTATGACCTTTGTTAAATCATGTATTTCTTAATATAATGCACGCGTTTGATTGATTGAATGATATGCTATGTTTAGGTAACATTGTTACTTTCAGATAACCGTCTTTATAGTCGTCTAATGACAACATCTTGATAATCATCTTGAATTCAACATCATTTAACAACCAATAACTTCGTCTTTAACACCTGCTGACGACATTCCATTAATAAAGCGAAGAATACTATTAAGACGCGTGTGTTGCCTTGTGTCTTAACCCCCCAAAGATGACCGTGACACTGAAAGCCAAGTAAAAAAGGGCATAGTTAACTGCCGAGTGCAGCCACAAACACTATCTCTTATTCAAGAACACTATTAAAATCGAAAAATATATCACATCACTACCAAGTAGCCTTGCTTTAAATATAATAAAATTCCGGACTTGCAACCATAAATTGCCAATAGAAGTCCAAAGATGGTCCAACATCCCACACAATCTAAGATATTGCCCGTTTTGTCTCCAGTCAGGATTAAGAGAATTGGGTGACGAATTCCACTACATCCTTGTTTGTAAACAATTTACAGAACCATGGCGTAAATTCAATCCGAGATATTATTTCACCAGACCAAATATTCTCAAATACATCGAACTGATGAAATTCGAAAACACATTCACCGCTAAACGCACTAGTTTGTTTATTCGCACAATTCTGGACGCATTTACCAACCAACATTAATACCATTTACCATTAACAAGCAAAAACATAGTTACCTATTATCTAATTACCTAATAAATCCTAATCATTAATCCACATTCGACTGAACACGTGTAGCGACGACGAGTGGGGTTATTTACCCTCGGGACTTCGGTTAAAAACCATTGCCCGAGCACACTGCTTTAAAAACCATTGCCCGAGCACACTGCTTAACATTTAAAACTCTGCGTTCACTAAAACTATAATACAACCCTTCTTTAAAGGGTGTGACACATACAATCTTTGCAGTGTGGGTGCGGTGCTTTATATAAAAATCTATTCGCAAAAATATGCTTAACTGTTAAAACTGAATAGACAACCAGAAGTACATAAAAATACTGTAGTTAGATAAATCTTTGTAAATAGGGAAAGAAACGGTAATAAATGCTATAGTAAGAACTTTTCTCAATATAATGCACTACGTGAACTTTAAGAGGAATGTTGTAGCGTGGGAAACTAATTTGCATACTGAGCTTGACGCTCAAAACGGATAGTAAATGAACAAATCAAAATTCTCGTATCTAATCCGTCTAACCAATCAGCGTGAGGCTTATATAATAACGTTAGGGTTGGACGAGTATGCATTATTATGAACAACTGCAAGGAACTATTGAAAATAATAGATCTGCTAGATGGAAATATGCAGATTTTAAGATTAAAATGTTTGTAAAATTGGGGAGAACTAATTCTCTATGAAAGTGGCATAGTTATTTATGCTTTAATAAAGTATGAAGACATTTTGTTGAGTAATTTGTGTTTATTTATTGTTTTCTTTGCAGTTTAATACTTGGATAGAAAAGAAGAGAGAAGATAGCCCAACATAATAAGATTTAATGATGGAAAACATATAATTTTACATGTGTCATCATTTTTCTAGACCCATTTCCAGCATATGCTGCAATGGGGTTGTTGGAGTCTTATTAACTTAAGGATCTGGAAGAAATATATGATTTAATAACCATATATTTATAAAGAAGTTTGGAAACAATGCAGGTACAGTAGTACGGGTTGTTTATTTAAGATAAAATAGTGAATAGTTTAATGTTTTACCAGATCTCTAAGTGGTTCAACATAGTTTTAGAGAATAGTTATGGTATTAGCATGTCTATGCTACACTTTAATGCTGCCGGTATATGAAAAGGCAGAAAATTACTAATAAATTACTTAGCAATGCTGTCATAATAATAGTTATACCCTGAATAAAATGGGTATTTCAATGTAATGCAATATATAGATGATATTTAGGGTTCTAGCCCTTTTTATCTAAATGTGGAAAAAGAATACTCTTGATAATTAGTAAAATGAGTCAAGAGTCACCAAGTACTGAAGATTTAATATTATATAAATGAGAAGGGACTTGCCTAGGCAAGTATGTTAAAAGTGTGAGTAATTTTAATTAATTAGCATTTATGCGACGTGCGGTTTACTTATGTTGAACACTTGCAGACAGGGAATATAGCGAGTTGCTCCAACTTAAGACCCTGTCTGTTTTGTAACTTAAGAAAGTTGGGCTATTTTAAAATAATAGTACCCCCCCAGGGTGGCATTAAACATGTAAAAACTACATTCATTTATATACATAAAATGCAGCAATATAAGCTGCTAGTTACAAAACGGTCACCTAGATAGGGCCACTTTAAAACAATATGTTAAGAAAATGAACTATATACAGTTAAGAATTAAAGGAACAAGAACATTATTTATAATATTTACAGGTTAAAAAAATATTTTACATGGATTAATATGATACTGCGTACCTTTAATGTAATACACAGTAATGAATTGGGTAGAAAACAAGTAGCCACCCAGGGAGGATTAAAATGATATATTAGAAGTGTAGGGTTGGGGGGCCAGCGGGGGGTTGGGGTCTGCGTTGGGTTGAAAAGAATGGGAGATAATTGGAAGAGTAAAGATGTAGTTATTGGAATTTAAGTCCCTTGGACCAGAGGGAGTGCACGGCAAGACTAGATTTTTAAAAGTAAGCAAAAAAATACAGAAAGGACATAAAATCTTAAGAAGTTGAATAATACAAGTAGGAAATAGTACCAACTAGGTAAAAGTGAACTATAATACAGGATTATAATAATCCCTGATAAAAAACTTGCATAGGGTCATATCTAGATAATAAAATTGGATATAATTGATAAAATACAGTAGAAGACACTGTACCTATCACAGTAATACTAATAAAAACTCCAATACCTATTAGTGGTATTGGTCTTGATAAGGCCGAATGCAAATAATTGCAAGGAACACAGGTCCTTGCACCGTGCACTCCAGTCCGGCGTGGTTCTTTGAGGATGGGGGGGGAATGGGGGTGTCAGAGGGGGTGGGAGGGGGTGCAATGCAGTCAACTGTATCCAGGAGAATGGACGGCCCCGCCCTTTCTAGTTATTAAAAACTGCAATAAAAAGGGGTTTATTAAGAAACTGAAAAATGTAAATGGTGGACTAACGTCATACTCTCTTCTGGAAAATGTTTTTAAAATAAAGAGTACCAGGTCAATACCATTGACCTGGTTTAGAAAGGGCAGGGCATTCCATAGTTTCCCAATGAAGGTAAAACCAAACTTAAGCATTGAAAACTCATGGAGAAACAATGCAGTAAGAAGTATACACAGAACTGTAATATATCACAGAATTGATAAAAACAATTACAAGAACTGTATAGAAATTGGTTGGGTGTTGACTGCTCCTCCCCCCCCAAAGACCTAGATCTTATCAGTTATCTCACAGTCTGTAAGAAATGTGGACAGGGCAGAGAAGACCGGGCCCCTAGCCGCTCCCTTGGGGTCTAGCACGTTGGTAAGGTTTAAAACTAGTCCATGGGAGTGCAATGCAGCCCTGAGCCGGTCCCTCTGCCCTGTATATGTGTTGCACTGCAGCAGTAGGTGGGCTGCTGTGAAGGGCTCCCGGCACCGCGGACATGCAGGGTCTAGCCCAAGGACATACTTTCCCGCGCCACCAGGTAGAAGAGTGGTTCCCATCCTCAGGCGCGTGATGGCTCTGTCAAGCACAATGCTTGCTGAGTATTTGTCAGGCGGCCTGAGGGTTTTCGCGGGTCTGAGAAAAGTATGTCGGTAGGCAGACAAATTGGTGGTCTTGAGATTCCACTCACCAAGGACAAATTTCTTTGCCAGTGAGTAGATCTCGGTCGGCGCCAGGGATTCCCCAGCATCAACAGCCCCCCTCCTGAGACCCTCCTTTGCCCCCCTGTCTGCCTGTTCATTCCCACTGATGTCGACATGTGCTGGACACCATACTAAAGTGACCTTTAAAGATTTATCTAGGCACTGTTGATGAAGTTCCAGAATATTAGATAAAATATCAGGCCTAGATCTGCTATTTCTATTTTTGATAGACTCAAGGGATGACAATGAGTCTGATAAAATAGCAGTTTTAGTAGGTTTATTAACCAAAATCCAGCACAATGCATATTTAATTGCCAAAAGTTCAGCCGAATAAATAGACAGGTGGTTGCTGAGTCGGTGAGTTTTCGTAATGTTTTTGGAAGGGATAACAAATGAATTGGCTACCAATCCAGAGTTAGGGCATTTGGAGCCATCTGTATAGATTTTAAGGTGCTCAGCATACCTATTATCAATATAAATAAGAGTTTCTGACTTAACGAGCTGCGGTAGGTCAGATTTCGTGAGGGTCTTTGATAGAGTTATGTCTACATCAACAGGGTCCAGGGGGGCGTTTTGGATGGTCTCAGGTCTGCTACAGGGGTCCTGTCGAGACCGGCATCCTCCAACAGGGCCTTAATACTTGCCCCGAAGGGGAGCGCAACGTGCTTACGTTTAAGTATTTTACCCTTGATGAAGGTGCCGGTCCCGACAAGCTGATTTACGGGGTTTGAACCACGCCGGGACATGGCTCTGTAGCTGCAGGTATTCCATTAATAAAGTAAACGTCAGGTCAACTGGGGGTCATCGATTTATAAATAGCGTAAGCACCGGCCACACACCACTAAATCTTTAATTATTAAACTATATTTTTTAAGTGACGGCGACTACTTGACCGCATGTATAAGTTACCCCTACTCATATTTTTCTGTCTGTTTTACTGTACACGTTCTGAACAAACTTTTATTTTGAGAGTTTGTAAAATCGCGGTTGTTTTCTACCATGCACATTTTAGAATTCGTTCAAATAATACCTTAAACAATGTACTATTCTTTTTACAACGGGTGTCATTATGCAGAATTGTAGAATATATCTTGTTTATGTTTGCTAATGTTTTTATCTAATTAACATTAAGATAAATACAACTAAACTAACATAAATGCAACTATGTCAGCCAATAACCGCAAATATGAAATAGTCATTTACACAACGTGTTTCTAAAATATTGATTTCATTGTTAAACTTAATTATTACAATGTTAAAGCAGCTTATACTTTTTTCTCTTCTAACTAGACAAGAAAATCTATTTTTGTCTAAAACAAACGTTTTTAAGTAACATTATGTGTTTAAATTACTATAATCACAATTGTATATTCCACCACTGCCCCCGGAAAGAACTATAATCGAATTAAACTTGATTTAGTTACCAATAACTTTATAATTAATATTTGCTCTACTAACACATATTTGTGTATTTGCTATTTTGTACAGTCTCACGACCAACAGCTATTGTGTTGCATATATTATGTCTGTTATTTTCATGTAACGCGACAGAAATAAAGATATTGTGTGTGTGTGTGTTAAACCGATATAAATTAAACAGCCGAGCGCTACCGGAGATTAATGAGTCAATAAAATCGCACAAACTTTCGTGTTAACTACTTAGCGTTCGCGAAAATATTTGTGTTACCATTTATTTATTACGATATTTATCTAGATATTAAGTTAGCGTTTGCGAATATATTTCTGAAAGATATTTTATTATTATACTAAATGGCCTAAAAGTGCCCAGAACTGATATAAGATACATTTTCTTGGGGTTGCGGTCTTCCGCAGTATCTTACTAACGCGAATTTTATCACTATTTGACAGCGCAAATGTTAGCACGTTAATATTCCTGAAACCACTTAATTATCACAAATGTAATCGCAAACCAATTCGTGTTATCTAACGCGCAAATGGTCACGATAATTATCTGACAACACAAATATTAACACTTTAATATTCCTGTTACTACTCAAAATGTGCCCGAGGTCTTCTGCAGTATCTTTCTAACGCGAATTTTATCATGATAATTATCTGGCAACGCAACTCTGAACACTTTAATATTCCTGTTACCACTTAAATTGTGCCCGAGGTCTTCCGCAGTATCTTACTAACGCGAATTTTATCATGATAGTTATCTGGCAACGCAAATCTTAACACTTAAATATTCCTGTTACCACTTAAATTGTGCCCGAGGTCTTCCGAAATATCTTACTAACACGAATTTTATCGTGATAATTATCTGACAACGAAAATCTTAAGACGTTAATATTCCTGATACCACTTAAGTATCACAAATGTATTCGCAAACCAATTCGTGTTATCTAACACGAAAATTATCCCGATAATTATCTGACAACACAAATCTTAACACGTTAATATTTCTGTTACCACTTAAAATGTGCCCGAGGTCTTCCGCAGTATATCTTGCTAACGCGAAAATTATCATGATAATTATCTGGCAACGCAAATCTTAACAAGTTAATATTCCTGATACCACATAAGATTTTATTAACTGAAATTCTGATGTCAGTTTTGGGCACTTTCAGGTCTGTTTTTCCTTGAGCAGATAAATATCTTACGAAGAAAAAATTCGCAAACGCTATCAAGATATAAGATAAATAACACGAAACTTAAGTGGTAACACGAACATTTCGCGAACCTAAAGTAGTTATCGTAAGGCAGTTCTATGCCACCATAGTATACACTACATATCGTTTTATCCAAAAACATTAAGGACAACGAATTATTAATTAACCAAATATGCACACACCTTATGTTATATGCGCCCATAGAATTTGCAACCATAAAACGACAAACTTATATAATATTTATGTCATACACACCATTAAAGTATAGTTGCTTTATTTATGTATAAACAATCTATAATCAATAACACATTTATTAGCACATGCAGTAAAAAATAATAACGTATTAAGCACACATACAAGAAAATTCTGAACAGAAAATATTTTACAACACACAAAACATTATCTGCTGTCATCGAAATACGCGAGACCTACAACGGTTATGGTTCCTGTCTATTTAAAAGTTTTAAGAATCTAGAGATATAGAACCAGTTCATACGGAACGGCGGCTCATTAAGGTCTTCAGTAGTGATGTTCACAAAATACTGGCCGTCCAACCCATTCGACTCGCAGACATGCGCCATCGTCCTTAGGCCGTTATCGTTAAGATACACAGTCACCTCGTCCACGGAAAAATGGAAAAAAGCTTCGTTTTTGTATTCTGAATCCTTCGGTTTCGCTAGTGCTATTGCTTGCCAGTTTATGTAGAGATCATCATCAGTGGCTATGTTTCCCTCATCTGTCTCAATCGCGTCCTTGCTTTCTTTCGGAAAGCGGCTGAAACTAGTTTTAGCAAACGTCTGGTGTTGTTCTGCTAGGAATTGCGTCGCTCCCGGTGGAACATCGTAATTGCCATCATTCTCGTCGATATGATTACCACTTTGTGGTGCCCAACCGTTAATTATTTTCACAAACCTTTTGACTTGTATAGGTTTAAGCGAATAAGGCGCTTTTCGTAAATCGTCTGTTGTTAAATTTTGAAAATGCTTGCCATCCAATTCGAATTCTTGGCACACCTTGGCTAGTGTTGCAAACCCGAATGTGTTGAGGTAAAACGCCACTTCGTAAGCGTTGTATCGAAAGAATTCCGTTTTATCCACAGGGGAGATATTATTTTCGTTACAAAACTCTCCACGCACAATTTTCAGTTCCTTGACATGTTTGGGTACCTGATAAAAGTCATCATCATCGTCATTGTCCGTGCTAGTGACTGGTCTCAGATCTGATGGTGGCACGTCGTATATATCATCCGATGCATCAGGAAATTCGGAGAATTTGTCTTCGTGTGTCTGAAGGCTATGACATGCAGTGGTTTGACTTCTGGATATGTGCGGCGTTTTGATTGAACCATTTGATTTCTTTGCGCTTTTTGTGACAGGTAAAACACTGCGGACTTGTCCAGGAGGAACATCGTACGTTTGCTC
The DNA here is from genome assembly GCA_027627225.1 of Congeria kusceri. Classification (NCBI taxonomy): domain Eukaryota; kingdom Metazoa; phylum Mollusca; class Bivalvia; order Myida; family Dreissenidae; genus Congeria; species Congeria kusceri. The sequence goes on along the minus strand of CM051031.1, from coordinate 49,241,115 downwards.
CGGATGTGATGCAACAGTTTGTCTCTTACTTGGAACCGGGCGTGGACTTCCCTTGTTAGTTGGCGATGGCTGTTTTGGTGAGCTGTTTATCGGAAGAGCGTCTGTTAATGTATTTGGAATGTTCTGATAATCAAAATGCGAATGGACGTTATCGTCAGAATTATCTTGAGGATCTTTCAGAAGACGTGTGTAATCCCCTTCTTCGCAAGGCTTTTGATTCGTCTTTGCATATCCCACGTCCATTCGCAGATACTGATTGGAAGGGCAGGGCTGAGGGGCGTTCAGATTTTTCTTTTGATTGGACATGCCCACTTTGAGACTCTGGTACTTTATTTGTTTTTCAGCACAGCTGTTGAGCGCACCCGATTTCGCTTGTACACTATGTCTTGTTTTCATCGGAGGTTTAATTTTTATGTTTGTCTCTCTCACAAATGACTCGTCTTCGTCGAAATTAAAGAGTATCGATGATTTTTCAACAATAGACGCAGACACTGAATCAGTTATTTTGTCTCCTTTCGCTTCAAACCCGTCTTCCTCTGGAATGTAACTCAAGAATGATTCTTGCTTCGGTAAACTACTGCTGGTGGTCCTTGTAAAGTTTTTATTGACGTTTCCGGAAAGTCTAGCTCGGAAGCCAGGCCGAGTTGTCTCTATCACTGTTTTTGAGTCTGGCCGTTTTCGTTTCTTCTCCGATGTTTCGTCGAATATTCTATAGAATTCATCGTGGACTTTGTCAAAGCCTGCTCTAGAGCGCTCAGCCACATATCGCAAATAATCCGGAAAATTCTGAATCGGTCTCTGCAATAATGCATATGCAAGGATGTACATAGACACATAAAGCTAGTTGTATCATTTGTGTTGGATAAGGAATCATGTGAAAAATACCACGGTGGATATTGAAGTCAAGATTCACGCTTTTATAGCTGACTGAGTTACCTTTTTCACCTTTACTTAGTTAAATATAAATATACCATCCGTAAGTTGCATTGATATATACACAAACTATTTACTCCTTTAACGAAAAAGAATAATAATAATTTTGGATTGATAGTTTTATTATAAACATTGGTTTGAAGCCAAAAAAGCCATACTGATTGATCAGCTTTTTGAGCGGATAACTTTTACTACGCCTCATGGTAAAGTCCATCTTTCTATTTTAAGATCTAGACCACCAGTTTTAAATTTCTGCAAGAGAACGCAATTAAAATAAAACTTACATCTTTACGCCTGAGATCTTTACTGACGTTGTCGGGACGCCCGTTATTTGAAGCTGGAAAAATATTGAAATACTAAAACTACATGTATATACCAATTGATTGACGATCGTTGCGTTTTCATTCGCTATGCATGCAAAAATGAAAGAGCAGTTTACAATCTAACTGTACTTTATTTTGTAAATGGTTGTCAATTCAAATATTTCTTTCTTGTTATCAAAATCTTATTACTGAACGATAATTACACTATACCTCTGCATATGTTTACAATAAAGAAAAGAACTAGTAATTTTTAACCGTCATACAAAGAACATCAATTTTGAAATTCTAGTTAATTCATTATTTGAACGGACAAAAATTCGTAGATTAAATAAATCAATATATATTTATATAAAAATGCATATATGCCAAAAAATACTAATGGCTGTAAATAAAGTTATTCTAAATAAAATAAGAAAATTAGACTTACTCATGATAATGCTTTCTGCTTTCGGATATCCTAGATGTAAATACTGCTGCGACTTATATACCGGTACTTGTGGTTATCAAATTTAGCGTGATGGTGAGTTTCCGTCGAACAATTGGCTTCGGAAGTGGTAGATGAGGATGAATTAATCAGCTCGCATTCGCATCGAAGATCAATGACTGAGGTTTGGTCATTCTATAAATAGCGAACGCGTTACTGACACTGTCCCAATAAGGGGTTCCGCTGTCTAATAGCATTGAAATAGCTGTAGCGTCACAAATACAGATCAAAAACATGACTGTGTCATAGAGACATACATATATTCTAAGACATAGCACTGTCAAAAAGCATTCTAAAAGTAGCTGTAGCTCACAGACCACTTTTCTACGACGGATCACTGTCAAACGTCAGTCTATAAATAGCTTTAGCGTCACAGACATAAACCTCTATATGTAATTGGATTACTAGCAAATAACATTCTAAAATAAGCTGTAGCCTCACCGACATCGACCACTATTCTAAGACGTATATCACTGTCTTATTTCATTCTATAAATAGCTTAAAATTTAGCGTCACAGACACAGACCTATATCCTTAATCAAAACGCTGAGCGTATCTAGAGACTGTTGGCGAGAAAATGAGAGAATTCAAAATCGAGAGAAATATGGTGCAAACAAATCTTACAGAAAGGACACATTTGTTTGAATGAAATTGAATTTCTGCAAACCTTCTCACACCAGTCAAATCGAACTACTCATTGTTATACTCCTTACTTTCAATCTTGGTATATATATATAGGTTTGTATGCAAACTAATTAATGCAAACGCAATAATATGCAAAACAGTAAACGTGTCGACTAATCCTGAACGGGCCGAAATAGCCGATGGAGTGTATACATTTGGGGGTATCAATTGTTAGTGCTTTGTAGTCTGCAAAGTAAAAAGTAGGTCACGCGATTCAATCTCTCGAAATCGCCCTACTAAAGACAGTTGGCTATTGACTATTTTCTTACATACGAATATACGAGAACCAGTCATAAAGTTCCCGTTTAAATGTTGATACGAAAATACCAAACGAATAATGCACTGAAGTCAACGTTATCATGCTACGTGGTGTAAATGTATTTATGAATTTTTGCAGTTTGTTACTTTTTTGCAAAGCAAATACACTTTTATCATTTTTTGCAAATATCCCTTACGTCCACATGAAACGAATTTGAGAAAGTACATAATCACATGACCCGTGTTTACACAATCGGGTTTGGCCACTGAGGATTAAACAAACTCCTCAAAATTATATTCCCTCTTGTGCTATATAGATCTATTGCTGATATAGAGATTGTGTTATTGTAATGATAATATCTTTTGATATTTAAGTGTTTTCTTCCGATGAGCAACGTCTGTTTCGTCGCGTGTTACTGTAACTAAATATGTTCTGGTCATGCATATTCTCCAACAGGTTGGTGACGGTGTCTGCGTCATTATTTAAAAATACCGCGTGTGCTCTGAGCATTTGCTGATCAGTATTAATCGACGAAAGCTTCCTCCCACGTTGTCCTTTTACTTTAAAATAGAAAAAAAAATGTAAACACTTGAAATTCGTAGTTCGATCGGCGTGATATAGAAACCAATGTACTTTTACAAGCAATAATTTAAGTAATGATTGAATAAGGATGTGTGTATGCGTGTGTGTGTGTGTGCGTGCGTGCGCGTGCGTTTGTGTGTATTATTATTATTATTAGTCGTAGTAGTAGTGGCAGCGGCTGCAGCGGTAGCGGTAGTAGTAACTGAATGTGGAATGTGAATGTTCTATAACAAGTGTCTGTGACACTGAACAAGCCTTCTCGTCGCAGAACGTAAAACTATACAATAGTGTTATCATAATATTCGTGTACTCTAAAAAGACTCGGTACTAGCAGTGCACTGTGGTCTCAATACTTTTGTCTTTCCTTTGTATATTTATTATTTTGCTTTCATGTGTAACCGATTTTATCTTTCAAAAAAAGTGTAAAGTTTCAACATAGATTGTTTACACCTATTATAATTGTACACATTATTTTTCTTTTGTATTTTGTAATATTTATATCATATTTCTAGGATACTTATATTACAAATGCTACTAACACATAATTTTAGTAGAGGATGCTCCCCGATGCCTCTTTAACCTCTAATTGTGGCATTGACCGTTAACCTATATATGGACCTGATTCATACGGAGAAAAGTTGTCTTCTTGAGGCAAACATATAGTTATTTAAACATTCATACATTCATGGCCAAGTTATAAGTCCAGACAAACAAAAGCCAATCTCGATTTGTGACCTTTAAATATGAAATTGACATTTGACCTACATGCCTGGTTCATGCGCTTGACATACCGTCTCATTTAGGCAAACATTTGTGCCAAGTAAATGGAAAATCCCATGGCTAAGTTATAGGCCAGACAAGCAAAAAAGCTAAGTGTGACCTTGACATTTTATTCACTGACCTGTTTCATGTGCCCTTCACGCCGTCCCATTAAGGTTAACATTTGTGCTAAGTAGTTGTTGCCAAACTGAACCGCAGTTGAATTAGAATTCGGACGGACGGACAAACCGGGGACTAAAAATTAAAATGTTGCGTTGTCGCCGTCTTGTACACAGTGATATTAATTGTGTAATATAGTGCTCTTTGAGGTTGGGTTCAGTTGTTGATACTAATTTCTATAGTGTCAGTAGTAAGAACACAACTAGAGTTCAGTTCATAATTATTCTTTATCAGAGTAATATAATATTCAGGATCAATCAAGATCAATATGGATCAAACTGGATCAAGCCCTGAAAATACACAATAACACACAGTCTTACAGAAACTCATGTAGTTATCACATTAAAATACCTGAAAGAGTTATGCTGTTTACATATATAATGATACGAGAATGTATCTAGTGGCCCGCTTAAATAACTCTTTACACATATAAGAACAATTCACTAGATAAACATACAAGAATCCCTTACAAAACAATAGAACATCACAGTTATATAAAACATACAATAGTTACACTTTTCCTCTCACACACATACACATTACAACACATACCAACATACCAAATGTGGTTTGGACTTTTACAGTCAATGATTCTGTTTTCCTCTGCCTCGCGCCAACACTCTGACTCGTGAACGTTAAAGAATCTTCAGAAATAATAGTAACGTTGCGTGTAAAAATATTCAGCTCTATGACAAGATGGCTGCTCACACCTGATTGCCCAGGACACAATGAATATAGATTTAAAAAGAGTGGGAAACAGTCACCTGACTAAACAGGTTTTAAAATCGGTCAACTGTGACAACTGGTCAGTCTGGTCAAAGGGAGATAATTAACTACTCTGTCCGAGTTATTGGAAAAGTCTACCTGGCAGGGTTGGCATAAAACCCGGGTTTTATAGTATTGACCGGCCCGGGCGGGTAATACTGGGAAAAACCAGGTTTTACAGGGTTTTACTGGGCAATACTGGGGAAAAAGATATTGCACAATTATGTTTATATTGCATACTAATAATGAGTTTAAATCTGCAGCGCATACCGCTCGACCATTCTTCTTTTGCTTTTAGGTGTCTGTTTATGTTTATATGAATACTATACTATACTTGAAATGAATGGCAAAATAATCTGACAGTAAAAATAGCCATTACATTGATACCCGTATAAAATGGACTGTGCCGATCTTTGGTGTCTCAGAGGTCGCTGTCAGACTATACACCCTCATAAACAAACACAAACATTGATTGAATTGGCAGATGCAATTACTCAAAAAACAAACTGGACCCCTTGAAAAAAGATAATAGACCAACAGGTTTAATGTATATCTCAACGAGGGGCCACTGGAAAAAAGGCCCATGTCAATTCTAAGGGGCCTTTTGCAAACGCTTATCCAGAGAGGGTCTCCTAAGTTGTATAGATAACAACAAAGAACAGTTTAATGCATGAAATAAAGAAGGATTGATAAATGTAGACATATTTCATTATCAAGCGGAATCATTTCAGAAACAACATAGAAACTATTTTATGATGAGCGACAAATGAACGAATGAACCAGTGGATATGTGCTGCCACAAGAAAATACTGTAAATATGCACATATTGGATCTGCAAAATCAAAAATAAGTCATTTTCTTTATAATATAATTTGACATAGAATTTAGATTTATAAAAACAATTAAAACTGCATATTGACTGAAGAAAAACTAGTATTGCCCAGTATTTCCCAGTATTGCCCACTATCAGGGTATTGACCGGGGTGGGAAAACCGGTAAAACCCGCCGGGAAAACCCGGGGGCGGGTGATTCATGCCAACCCTGCTACCTGGTTACAATTGTACTGGCGGAATCAGGATTCCGTAGCAGTCAGTCCAGACGGACAGCATTTATACGTGGCCACTCACTGGCCAGTTCTTTTCATACGACTAACTCACTCACTGAGTGACAAATTTGTCCATTATTATAATACATGTTTCTGCATTTACGATTGTAGTCTACATTTTATTATATCACTACCGTTTACCAGCGAAGTTATTAAGACACATTAACATCATTGACATTTACCTCTTTATATAAATATAAAATGGACAGAAACTGCTTGTCGTTAAGAAATAGGGAATGATCCTGAGAGAAATAGCAATTTCCACCCTCCGTTTTGCTCCCCCACCGGAGCAACTGCTGCCCTTTTGGGCTGGTAAAAAGAATGTGGCATATTTTATGAAATATACCAGCTCTATATTTATGCAGTTATTCAATGACAAACGAAGAGGCCATATTCAAAAACCTTAATTAGAAGCATTATAATGATAACTCCCTAATATTGATATGCCCTGCAAATGAAATAACTTTGTTGCTATTAATTTTATCAAATCATAAAAATGAACAATTTACTTACCTTCATTCTTTTACGTACTTGTTTACACTGGGCGTTTATTTCAATAGTCATGCTTTAAATTTGCATGTGATCTTATTAATATCACAGAAAACATACAAACCAGTGACATAGCTGATGAATTAATCCATTTTTAACTTTTAAGTGTAAATTCCAACTTTGTTGTTGTTGTTGTGGTGAATTGGCCGTTTGTGCTGACCGTTTCGACCGGTCACCGTTTGGTACGCGTTTGACGCAGCGGAAGTAGTTCAGCAGTTCCGGTTTCCACATTGTACTTGAAAGAGATCGTCTCTACCTTCGGGTGTTAGATCGGCGTACATCACTTCTGTCGAGCTAGCCTCCAGTCTTGGTCAACGTCTATACGACATTTTTACGGCATATATACGACATATATGCGCATTTTTATGTTCGCACATTCTGCTAACCGTAACGGCAGACTTTTTCAAGTCCGCCATCTTGAATTTTTATTAAGGTAATTTTGTAACTCTAATTTTGAGTATATATTGCTTCATGTCATATTAATTTTGTATTTCTAGGTTACAAACAAGTAGTTTGTAATTGATTTCAACCAATGTTGCCGTTGTTCATGGCCAACTGGGTGAGTTTGGTGTTGTGTTCACCGCGTACAGCGGTGTAGTGAACCGTGCGGCGATCGAGTGATAAGCTAAATTTAGCTTGCCTTGTGTAATCTGAAACAATTTTACAGTAGGTTTAGCTGAGAAGAGAGTGGGGGCAGTTGTTGCAGCGGCTTGCGTACAGTTGCTTGTGGTGATCAACGGTTGTTGCCGCGTCTTGCGTGCAGTTGAGTGAGGTGGTCGACGGCTGTTGCCGTGACTTGCTGGCGGTGGCGTGTGGTGGTCTGATGTGAGTGTTTATGTCGTTTTCATATAAACAAAATCTTGAAAATTTTCTCTAGTCCATACTTTTGAATTACTTTAATAACTTTTTTCAATATTGGATATTTGAGGCTTAACCATTTTTCATTTGCAATTAATATTTAACTATAACTTCTGTGTGCTATTCATGTGACCTGATTTGTGCCACTAGCATAGCAAAGCTTTATTTTCAATTAGTGCAATTTGTGTATAGACCTGATTGTACCAACGTCGGTACATGACCGGGATGTCGCTCTTAGGCTCTACATGTTAAACTTGTCTGACCATGCAGTTAAGTTAAAAAGGGGCTGTGGGTAGGCAAAGCTGAGGAGGTTAAGTGAGTGCGACCGGTGCCAGAGGAGCTTGCTACTGAACCGGTTGCCAACGGCCCTGTAAGTGGTGTAAGGGTGGTGGTACCAGAACACCTGAGCGACCTAATGGAGAGGTCAAGCGTGAACTTGAGTGAGGAGGAGCAGGGGAAGCTCGCAGTTTTGCTGAGCGAGTTTCAGGATGTGTTCGCTCAGAGTGAGTTTGACCTAGATAAATTCACGGCAGTGGAGCACTGTATTGGCACGGGGCCCGCTAATCCCATAAGGCAAAAGATGCGGAGGACCCCTGTGGCGTTTGTGAAGGAGGAGGAGAGTCACCTTAAGAAAATGTTGGATGCTGGGGTGATCCAGCCCTCCAGTTCGGAGTGGTGCACCGCACCTGTGTTGGTACGGAAACGAGATGGGTCAGTTAGGTGGTGTGTGGACTATCGGGGTTTAAATTCGGTCACAGTGAAAGATGTGTATCCTCTGCCCCTAATTGAGGATTGTATAGACATGTTGGCAGGGCAGAAATGGTTTTCAAAGCTTGATGCCAACTCCGTGTACTGGAAGATTAAAATTAGGGACTCGGACCGAAAGAAAACCGCATTCACGACCAAGTACGGGCTGTTCGAGTTTGTTCGGATGGCCTTTGGTCAATGCCCCGGCTACGTTCTCTAGGGTAGTAAACCTAGTGTTACATGGTCTGAACTGGAACAGCGTTCTAGCGTTCCTTGATGATATTATGGCCATGAGCGCAACATTTGCCAAACACCTAGATACCCTAAGGGTTTTTTTCTTAGATTAAGACAGTACCAGCTGAAGTTGAAACCCAAGAAGTGCGAACTGTTTCAACATTAGGTCGAGTTTCTCGGCCGTACGGTTGGTCCTGGGGGGTTAGGACTGTCACCAAATGACACGCGGGTGGTGGTCGACTGGCCGGTGCCAAAGAGCTGTAAAGATCTTGAGCGCTTCCTAGGGCTGGTGAACTACCATCGTATGTTTGTCAAGAATTACGCTGAGAGGTCAAGGGCTCTTTACGAAGTAGTCCAAGACTTTGAGTGGGGTGATGAACAGGAAACTGCTTTCCTGGACATGAAGGCTTCATTGGTGGAGGCCCCTGTTCTGGGACTCCCCAATCGCAGTGACCCGTCCGTACTTGATACGGACGCCTCTGAAAAGGCTATTGGGGGGGGGGGGGGCTTAGTCAAATACAGCAGGGGACCCCCAGGGTTATTTGCTATGGGTCGTACGCACTTACAAAGGAGCAGCGCCGGTACTGCACTACCCGTAAGGAGCTACTGCCGTTGTAAGGTTTACGCGCCAGTTCCGCCATTACTTGCTTGGGAGACGTTTCTGGTACGTCCTGACCATAGCAGTCTAACATGGCTGTTGACCTTCAAGGAGCCCCAAGGGCAGATAGCCCTGTGGATTGAGGAGTTGAGCCAGTATGATATGGAGATCGTACACCGGGCTGGTAATAAACATGCGAACGCTGATGCGTTGTCACGGTTAGTCGTGGACGTAGAAGACCATTACCAGCATGGGGTGCGTCTCGATTGTCTACCCTGCAGGGGTTGCTCAAAATGTACCCGGGCGGAAGAGAAGTGGGGCGGATTCATAGCCGACGTAGATAACGTTGTGCCTCTGGCACTGAGGCCGTCGGTTACGGTGCAGGTGGTGACATCTGGTGGAGGGTCATCGATCACTGGCCCAGACAATGCAGGGCCAGTCCAAGATCGGACGGCTCATGTCACAGAGCAGAGGCTAATGAAGATGAATTTCGATTTATTCGGAAATGGCTGATACATGGCACAGAGCCGCCGGAAGGCGAGCTGTTCCTTGCAAACACAGCCTCGAAATTTTACTGGTAAACCGCCCATGTTTTCAGCTGGAGGCTGGTCTGCTTTGGAGAACAGATCCGAAGACAGAAAACAAACAGCTGCTAGTGCCCAGGGAAATGCGCCAGGAGGTCATGGTCCTGAACCATGATATACCCATGGCGGGGCATCAGGGAGAGAAGCGCACAATTGCGCGAGTTAAGGCCAAGTATTTCTGGCACCGGATGTCTAGGAATATAGTCAAGTATGTTTCTAGCTGTCCGCAGTGCTCTGTGAACAAAAAGCCAACTCGTAGGCCCAAGGGGGAGTTGATTTCCTTTCACTCGGGAATACCGATGGAAAGGATTCACATTGATTTCTTGGGGCCAATGCCAGTGACCCAACAGGGGAATCGGTATGTGAGGATGGTGGTGGATCAGTTCACCAAATGGGTTGAGCGTATTCCGCTACCCTCGCAGACGGCGGAAGTGACCGCAGACGCTATAGTCAGCCAGGTGTTTTGTAGGCTGGGGGTCCCAATGGAGATCATGACCGATCGGGGAACAAACTTTGAGAGCCTCCTGTTCACAGAGCTATGCAGGTTGTTCCATCTCCATAAGACCAGGACTACGGCTTATCGCCCAAGTACCAATGGCCAAGTGGAAAGGTACAATCGCACGCTCATGGACGCGGTCCGATGCTATGTCGGATCGAGGCAGAACACATGGGATAGGGACCTGCCGCAAATAGACATGTGTCACGGAGAACGGACATCGAAGTTGGAGAAAGGTAAACAATGAAAAACGGGGGATTGTTTCAAACGTTTTTGTGCAAATTAAAAAAGGCCAAGCAAAACACAAAAATAGTTGCCATTTTTTTAATTTTCAAGTGTGTTTACATTTAACCTGATTCTTCGGAGCTAGATATGCCAATCTCCCTAAGAATTTTTGGCATTTTGGTTTTCATGAAACGGTTGTACACAAATTGATTCTCCCGTATCAATTCCGCCAAGGGCCTCCTCCGTCTCCTCGGTCGCTCCTGTGGTACTGCTACGTCCTCGTCAGATGAAGTTGAGATCAGGCTGGCCGCAACGTCATCTCTAAGGGCACCTGGCGCTTCAACAGCATTGGCCTGTGGACGTACTGCACGGTCAGGCTGTTCTATTGGTTGTATGTTTATCGCAGGTTGCTGTTGTCTGTTGTCATCGGCGGGACGATCTACATGTCGTGTCTCCACTGCACGCACTTGCCTAACGAGGTTCCTGGATATAAATATTTATCAGTTTGCAATAGTTAATTTACTTAATTTTATGTTTTTTATTCAGATATACTTTTATGTTGCAAAAAAACTTGACAGACGTTGATTTAATTGAAAATGTTAACAACTTGTGTTCTAACAAATAAAAGCATCAATATCATGCATTTATTGAGTCAGATATTTTTTTTGTAGTATTCTTCTTTGATTATCACACGATACCTTATGTCCACATTAGCGATAGTTTCCGGCGCCTTTGCCATCAATGCACTCAGCTTAGCGGACAGCCTGTCTCGCAACTGTCGAATAATGCTATGTGCATACAGTTGCTTCGTTGGTTCATTCAAATGATTTAAGTTTTCTTTGATATCGTCAATAACGTCGCTCCACTTTGTTGGGTGGGCAATGTACGCCCTCAGCATACACACGATCTCCTCGTCGCTTACGCGCACGGTCCTGGTTTTTCGTTGAAGTATTGTTGCTGCAGCAAAAAACAAACACTCATTATAAAATGCACATAAGTACACGGGTTTATATGTCACGTGGCTTAAGTGTACGAAACAGAGAAACATAATTACTATAGACTTAGCCTTAATGTAAATTATCCTCGTGCAAGATTGTGGACGTATCTATAGAAAAGTCGATAAACGGTACACGGTTTGATTTTGATTATCTAAACTAAAACATATTATATTTAATTAATTTGTATTTTATTTCATGTAAAATTGAAAAGATTACCTGGAAGTGCTTCCATCTCTAAATCGTTTATTCGGGTGAGAAAGAATTAGACAACAAATACACTTTTATTTTAGCGTACCATGTACAAATCGCAAATGCGCGAGATTTTCGTGCCTGTTTTCAGAAGCACTACAGTATACACATTTGATTTCGCGTTGATGTTTTTTTATAAAAATGTATATACGCTAATGCTTCAGATATGGACCCTCGAGCAAGACGTGCCTTACTCCAGTGTGTTGTGATACTTGCTCAGCCACCTCCTGATGTACGTCTGTATCAGTACATGATCCTTAATAAAGTCGGTCTGTCGCCACCGGATCCATTACTGGATATTCGAAATAGATTGTTTTCAGACGATAATGTGAATTATCAAGGAAGAGATGTATTCGAAATGTTTGCTAACCAAAGATATTGCTTCTTTCAAATCACAGGGGAAACACCAGAAACATTCTTAAATTTTATACACCCAGTTCAAATGCAACACAGTGTTAACAATCTTTCAAAAATAGATTTTTGATGGTGTTTATATGGCTTCGGTCCTATCCGTGTTACAGTGTTCTTTCTGCTATGTTTAACATTAGTGTGTCAACTATCAAACGCGAAGTTAGGCAGTTGTTATCTGTCTTAGACGATGTTTTACATGGATATTTACAATGGCCATCTCCCCAGGAATGGCTGGGTATACGCGGCGCATGGAGGCGGATTCCAATGGCCGTAGGAGCGATTGACGGGACCAGTCACGAGATTTATCGGCCCGCACGCAACCAGGAGCAGTTTTACTCCGGACACAGACATTTCCATTGTTTGCACACCCAGATAGATATCGACAATATAGGAATAATTAGGCATGTTGTAACAGGATTACTTGGACACCTAAATGACGCACAACAGTACCGACTGATGGCACAAATAGGTGCGGAGCTGCCCTTTCCACAGGATTGTATTTTGTTAGCAGACAAAATATACAGAAATGGGCATCCACTAATGACACCCTATACAGGTGCTCAACTGAGGAGAAAAGGCGGGAATGACCGCCGTAATGCCGTACGTCTGAACAATTACATTTCTAGACATAGGATTAGTGTAGAACACTCAATTGCTGAATTAAAAACCTACAGATGTGTGAGTTCTGTGTGGCGACATCCCAGGCAGATGCTGTCTCTGACAGTTCGAATTTGTGCTAAACTGGTTTGCCGGCGAAAGCAATTGGAGCTTATTCTTTAAAAGTCTCGTCGCAAACCGTTACGAGTGTACAGTAGTTCAACCTGTTATAAATTGCGTTTCATGATTATTTCGTGTATTGTATACACTTGTACAATGTTGAGATTTCCCCTGTATAATCCTCGCTTTCCGCTCTCGGTGTTCGTTCTCCGTTCTCCGTGACACATCTCTATTAGCCGCGGCGATGCGTTCGTCTGTTTGTAGAAGTACTGGTTTCACCGCGAACCGATTGATGCTGGGGAGGGAGGTGTACACTCCTGCGGAACTGGTGCACCCTGCACCACCTCGGGAAGAACAGACTGCCGGCGAGTATGTTCAGGGACTGGAGCAGAGTTTTGCTGCAGCCCATGAAACTGCTCGTAAGTGTCTTGGGGCATATCAAGCCCATATGAAGCGAGATCATGATGTACGACTGTACCAGACCGCATATAAGGTCGGGGACGTCGTGTATGTGCTCAATGTGGCGGGGAAGAAAGGCAAAGCCAAGAAACTGCTGCCTCAGTGGGCGGGGCCAGGGGTAGTAGTAAAGAAGTACTCCACCTTCTTATACCAAGTCCGTTTAAGGGGTAAGAAGGTCAATGTGAACCATGACCGATTAAAGGGTTGCAATCTTGATAACCCCCCAGCATGGGTGGTTCGGGAGAGGGAAAACTGTGGGCCGGCGGACGCGGGTCCGAGCCTACAGGAATATTGTTTGTGCAGGGGGATTGATGATGGGTCCTTCATGATTGCATGCGACTCATGTGAGGAATGGTTTCATGGGAGGTGTGTAGGAGTCACAGAGGAAGGTGAGGAAATTGACATATATAAATGTCCTGGGTGTGAGGCGGGTTAGATGTAGAAATGGAAGTATATATAAAGGTCCTGGGTGCGAGGCAGGTTAGAAAGGGAAGAAAGAGGATGATTATTATTAGGCCATGATTACTGTTTTTCAGGATGGCCGGTATAAGTTTCCGGGTCGATGGCCGGGACATTTTCCACGAGGTGGAAGCGGCCACTGAGAAAGGGACGCTCTGGTTGACTGGGCGTGACTTAGTGATCGACCTGGGTACGATGCGGCCATTAGATCATGGCTGGATTGAGCGGGCGGTAGAGGCCAGGTAAGTTTGGCCAAGAAGAAAGGTAAGTTTCAGTTTGTCTCGGAGGTGAGGAAATATGGTCACCAGATCCTTGGTGACGAATTCTTGCACCAAGTGCTGGGTTGCCCGAAGAAGCGGAGGGTTTCCGGGGGGTCGCTATCAGCAAGGCCCCGGGCGAAAGTGGAAGTGTCGAGGCCGGGACCTAGTTGGGTCCGGGCCTTGACGGTAGATGATTTTCCGGCTCTGCCGGTGAAACAGGAGGTTAAGGTGGTGGGGAGGTCATCGTCATCTCCGACTCTGAGGAGATGAGGTGGAAGCTCCAGGTGAGGGGGTGTCTGGCATTGGCCAGATGGCGCCTGGCCTGGGCCAGATGGAGGGGGTCGGTAATGTAGGGTCCGCAGAGGAGGTAGTGACCGAGGTTGGTCGGTCAGAGTTGGAGGTAAGTGTAGGAGTGGGGGGATCACCGGAGGCGGGTCCCACTGTGGTAGGGGACCGAAGTGAGAGACGGTCCAGGGGGAGGGAGAGGGAGGAGGTAGTGGTGTGGGAGGAGGGGAGGAGACCAGGATAGGTCCAGGTCTCAGTTGGACGAGGCGTGTCCGGTAGGGAGGAGGCGTGGGCGGGATCAAGATTGTCCTGTGGGGTGCCAGTTTCGGACTCGGTGTGTGCTCAAGCACGTGGAAACCCGGCACCTGCCCCCGGTTTTCCGTAGGGACGCATGGGGGAGGCCGGAAATGGATGGTCTCCGGTTCTCAGGGGTCATGTGCCTTGTTAAGAACCTGGGTCTTAATACCCTGGACGAGGCTGATCTTTGTTCACCGGGTACAGCTCTCCATTCCGGTGGACTGTGTCCTATACGAGAAGGACCAGGGTCGGTTGGAGAGTTTGCCGGCATTTTCACTGGCACATTCCCGGTGTCTTTAACGTGGCGCTTGTGAACTCCCGGGCACTCCTGTTCCACTGGAGGGTGATGGCCGCATTATTGCGACTGGCCGAGTCGGACTTGAGGTCGAAATTTTTCGACCAGGAGTTTGCTTGGCGTGGGATGGCTCAGGTGGCTGAGTCGGCCCAGGTGGCTGAGTCGGCTCAGGTGGCTGATATGACATGGAGGGGTTGATTGGGGATTTAAACTTTTGAACTTATTCTGGCAGCGTAAAGCATATTTGAGCATTGTGTGCCCTTGGAAAATTGCTAGACAACCTCAACAGCTTGCCCCCGTCCGGCGCCGGGGGTGACCATCTCCCTGGCGCCGATTTGTTTTATGGTTAAATACGTGTTTTATACCTAAATAAGTCGTTTTAAAAATTTTTTTTTTTTTTTTTTTTGGACTACCCTGGCGCTGGTCCGGCGCCGGTCAAGGCGCATTTTTGTGCCCTGAACGCCTAAAGTTGAACTCACGTGTAAGCACGCACATTTCGAGGTACATCTATGTTTAATGCATCAAAATGTAGGAAAATGTGTGCACTTTTGAAAGAAAATAAATTTAATACCACTTCAGACATGTATGGTGTGTCGGATATTGGCGCGGCTTACCATAGCGAAGCCGGCGCCAATTTTTACGTTTTTTTTAATTTTTTACCCCGGCGCTGGTCGTCTCTGCCGAAAATCTGTATATATACCGCCCAATGTTATATACCGTTGTAAAGGTAATTCATTTACCTACATTTTTTCAAAATTTCAGAGAAATCTAGTGACTTTTGGGGAAAATATAGCAAAAAGAGTTGACCACCCCCCCCCCCGGACGGGTGAAAAAAAGTACAGTCCATACACATTGTCGACTCATTAACAGCACAATTGCCGTCTTTTTTCAAGATTTTTAATACGGCAGTGTGCGTATATGTATCCTCTAATGATTTAAATTGATTTTAGTGACTTAACATTAGGTATAAGCACAGCGCGGGTCTGCGCGGGTGGCCATCAACCAGAATTTTACTGTTTGTCCATTTTTTAGCTGGACACGGGTCATACCTGCCGAAAGCCTTTCATTATACCCCCCAATGTTATATACCATTTTGAAGGGAATTTAATTACCTACATTGCTGCCAAGTTTCATAAAGATTGAATTAAATTTCACAATTTTATATTAAAACAAAGTTGCCCCCCCCCCCCTAAAAAGTAAAAAAAAAATTCAGTCCCTACACCTTGTCGACTCATTAACTGCACAATTTCCGGATTTTTTTCAAAGTTTTGATACGACCGTGTGCGTATATCTATCCTCTAATGATTTAAATTGATTTTGATGACTTAACAGTAAGTATAAGCACAACGCGGGTCTGCGCGGGTGACCAAAAACCAGAATTTTACTTTTTTTTCATTTTTTAGCTGGGCACGGGTCGTACCTACCAAAAGCCTTTCATTATACCCCCCAATGTTATATACCATTTTGAAGGGAATTTAATTTGCTGCCAAGTTTCGTAAAGATTGAATTTCACAATTTTATATTTAAAAAATTTGCCCCCCACCCCCAAAAAAGTATTAAAAAAATACAGTCCCTACACCTTGTCGACTCATTAACTGCACAATTTCCGTTTTTTTTTCAAAGTTTTGATACGACCGTGTGCGTATATCTATCCTCTAATGATTTAAATTGATTTTGATGACTTAACAGTAAGTATAAGCACAACGCGGGTCTGCGCGGGTGACCAAAAACCAGAATTTTACTTTGTTTTCATTTTTTAGCTGGGCACGGGGCGTACCTACCAAAATTCTTTCATTATACCCCCCAATGTTATATCATTTTGAAGGGAATTTAATTACCTACATTGCTGCCAAGTTTCGTAAAGATTGAATTAAATTTCACAATTTTATATTTAAAAAATTTGCCCCCCCCCCCGCCATAAAAAGTAAAAAACAAATACAGTCCCTACACCTTGTCGACTCATTAACTGCAAAATTTCCGTTTTTTTTTTCAAAGTTTTGATACGACCGTGTGCGAATATCTATCCTCTAATGATTTAAATTGATTTTGATGACTTAACAGTAAGTATAAGCACAACGCGGGTCTGCGCGGGTGACCATAAACCAGAATTTTACTGTTTTTTCATTTTTTAGCTGGGCACGGGTCGTACCTACCAAAAGCTTTTCATTATACCCCCCCAATGTTATATACCATTTTGAAGATAATTCAATTACCTACATTGCTGCCAAGTTTCATAAAGATTGAATTAAATTCCAATATGCCGTTTTAGTTCAGAGGCGAACCCAAGCCTCCGTTGCTCTGGGCAAGGCCCGAGAGCTCATGTTTCGCAGCCTCAAAGACCGCTTCCGGGCAACATATGTACCACACACCCGTTCGCTGCCAAGCATCTTGGGCAGGCAGAAGGCACCCGCGGGACCCTAAACACTTGCTGCGGGTGCCTGTCGAGGCGGTTTGCCTCTGATGAATCACTCGCCGAATAAATTTTCGGCGGCCGCGAGGGCCGCCCTGATGTCCCAGAGAAAAGACACCAGCCAGCATGACACCAGTGTCGCCAGAGAGAGTGCGGGCATGTCTACGCTGGATACGTTCTCTCACGCATCCGTCAATCCCTTTCGGTTTCGACGGCCAAAGGCCGCCCTGATGTCCCTGCCGACAGACACCAGCCAGCGAGACACTATGGTCGCCCGGGGGAAAGAGCGGGCATGCCTACGCTGGATACGTTCAATCCCGCTTATCCGTCAATCCACTGTTTAGGCCTGGACTGCGATCCCCGACAACAGATCGCTAACCCTGGCTATATAGATGTCCGGGCGACATCAGCCGTGTTGAAATATACGGCTAGCGGCCACCAAGGCGCCCATGTACCACCACACACCCGTTCGGTTTCGACGGCCAAAGGCCGCCCTGATGTCCCTGCCGACAGACACCAGGCAGCGAGACACTATGGTCGCCCGGGGGAAAGAGCGGGCATGCCTACGCTGGATACGTTCAATCCCGCTTATCCGTCAATCCACTGTTTAGGCCTGGGCTGCGATCCCCGACAACAGATCGCTAACCCTGGCTATATAGATGTCCGGGCGACATCAGCCGTGTTGAAATATACGGCTAGCGGCCACCAAGGCGCGCATGTACCACCACACACCCGTTCGCTGCCAACGACTTTATGCAGGCAGTAGGCACCCGCTGGACACTGACCGGACTCGTTACGCACGTGTGATCCCGCGGCCTGGGATCCTTGCTGCGGGTGCCTGTCCAGACGCTAAACCTCCCGTGTACCACTCGCCGATTTGATTGCTCTGGGATAGGCCCGAGAGCGCACTAACCCTACCCCTAAATCTAACGCTAAACCTAACCCTAAGCCTAAACCGCGGTGTATATACCTACTCTACCATTGGCGGCCTCGAGGGCTGCCCTGATGTCCCCGAGTAAAGACACCAGCCAGCGGGACACTAGGGTCGCCCGGGGGAAAGTTCGGGCATGTCCATGCTGGATACGTTCTCTCCCGCATATCATCCGTCAATCCCTTTCGGTTTCGGCGGCCTAAGCCGCCGCGGTGTCCCCGCCGAAGAACACCCTGCGACACTGGAACCGAGCCCGGGAGAGTAGGCATGTCGCAGAAATTTTTCTCTCCCATATATATAGGAATGCTCTCGTCTCCAGCGGGACCGGTGGAATATAATTGTACCCGATCATCGTGTTCGGCTCCGAGCTCAAAAGCGAGGACAGCGCACCGCGGCCGCGGCCACGGCCGAAATTTCGCCCGGATCAGCTCCCCGAGAGGCAGGCTTCGGCCGCGCGGTCCAGCCAGTTCGCCACGGCCTTCGGGACTGTCCCCGCGAGAACGCCTCGCCGAGCACCCCGCAAGGCAGGCCTGGCCCGCACTATCCACGGAGCTCCACAAGACAGGGCCCGCGCATACACAGCGAGCTCCCCGAGACGACGCGCGGCAGCCTGCCCAGCCCGCTCTCGAGCCCTGTCGCCGAGTTCCCCTAAACCAGTCCCGCGCTTACCCAGCGAGACCGACTCGCTAGCCTACTGGCGCGCCCTATCCACCGAGCACCCCGAGACGACCAGCGGCCGTTTGCATAACCCGCTCACGGCCCGTCGTCGAGCTCCCCGCTAGGCAGGCCAGGGCCGCGCTATCCATCGAGATCCCCTAGACGACGGCCGGCTGCCTGCCTGCGAGCCTTCGGGACTGTCCCCGCGAGACAGCCTCGCTCGACTACTGGCCCGCGCTATCCAACGAGCACCCCGAGACAACCAGCGGCTGCCTGCCTAACCCGCTCTTGGGCCCTGTCTTCAAGCTCCCCGCCATGCAGGCCTGGCCTGCGCTGTCCACCGAGCTCCCCTATACGACGGCCGGCTGCCTGCCTGCGAGCCTTCGGCTGTCCCCGCGAGACAGCCTCGCTCGCCTACTGGCCCGCGCTATCCACCGAGCACCCCGAGACAACCAGCGGCTGCCTGCCTAACCCGCTCTTGGGCCCTGTCTTCAAGCTCCCCGCAATGCAGGCCTGGCCTGCGCTGTCCACCGAGCTCCCCTATACGACGGCCGGCTGCCTGCCTGCGAGCCTTCGGCTGTCCCCGCGAGACAGCCTCGCTCGCCTACTGGCCCGCGCTATCCACCGAGCAGCCCGAGACAACCAGCGGCTGCCTGCCTAACCCGCTCTTGGGCCCTGTCTTCAAGCTCCCCGCTATGCAGGCCTGGCCTGCGCTGTCCACCGAGCTCACCTATACGACGGCCGGCTGCCTGCTTGCGAGCCTTCGGGACAGTCCCCGCGGGACAGCCTCGCTCGCCTACTGGCCCGCGCTATCCACCGAGCACCCCGAGACAACCAGCGGCTGCCTGCCTAACCCGCTCTTCGGCCCTGTCGTCAAGTTCCCGCTATGCAGGCCTGGCCCGCGCTGTCCACCGAGCTCCCCTATACGACGGCCGGCTGCCTGCCTGTGAGCCTTCGGGACTGTCCCCGCGGGACAGCCTCGCTCGCCTACTGGCCCGCGCTATCCACCGAGCACCCCGAGACAACCAGCGGCTGCATGCCTAACCCGCTCTTGGGCCCTGTCTTCAAGCTCCCCGCTATGCAGGCCTGGCCTGCGCTGTCCACCGAGCTCCCCTATACGACGGCCGGCTGCCTGCTTGCGAGCCTTCGGGACTTTCCCCGCGAGACCACCTAGCTCGCATTTTATTGTCCCTTATATATAGGAATGATTATCTCTTCAGCGGGACTGACACCCCCCAAATTTCTATCAGATTTTTTTAAATAGCTTTTATTTGCAGTTAGGGTAATAATTGCGTTATATTTAAGTTATATGAACAAAATATGAACAAAATAGAAAACCCGCGCCCGGGGGTCAAGCCCCCTGTAAGGCGCACGTGTCTGCCTATGGCGATTTCCTAGCAGTAACAATTAGCCGTTTTTGCGACGCATCTCGCTAGCGGGACTGGCCGGCTTGCCCCAAGCGGCGATACGCGACCAGTAATAGACCTCGGCCGGATAGAGCGAATGAGCAGGCGGTACGGGGCCGGGTTAGGGTTAGGGGACTGGCCGGCTTGCCCCTAACCATAACCCTAACCCTTCAGACCTAGGCCGGCTGTCGTGAATGACCGGGCAGTACGGGGCCGGGGTAGGGTTAGGGTTAGTGTTAGGGTTAGGGGACTGGCCGGCATGCCCCTAACCCTAACCCTTCAGACCTAGGCCGGCTGTCGTGAATGACCGGGCGGTACGGGGCCGGGGTAGGTTAGGGTTAGGGTTAGGCGCTCGTTTTGGTCGTGGCGAATTCCTACCAGTAACACTTAACCGTCTTTGCGACGCATCTCGCTTGCGGGACTGGCCGGCAGGCCCCCAGCGTTGATACGCTACCAGTAACAGACCTCGGCCTGCTAGCGCGAATGACCGGGGAGTACGGGGCCGGGTCCCGCCCGGCGCTCGTTTTGTTCGTGGCGATTTCCTACCAGTAACACTTAGCCCTCATTGCGTCGCATCTCGCTAGCGGGACTGGACGGCATGCCCCCAGCGGCGGTACGCTACCAGTAACAGACCTATGCCGGCTAGCGCGAATGACCGGGCGGTACGGGGCCGGGTCCCGCCCGGCGTTCGTTTTGATGGTGGCGATTTCCTACCAGTAACACTTAGCCGTCTTTGCGACGCATCTCGCTAGCGGGACTGGCTGGCTGGCCCTCAGCGGCGATACGCTACCAGTAAGAGACCTCGGCCGACTAGCGCGATTGACCGGGCGGTATGGAGCCATGTCCCGCCCGGCGGCGACTATTCTCCCGAGTTCGGGTTTTAGTTTTTCATAATATAACTTACATCTAACGTTTATTAGTAACAAATACTAGAAATAAAAGCTATTCGCGAATGAAAAATAATATATACAAAAAAAACTAAAACCGGCGCCGGAGAGTCAAGCTCCAGGCCAAGGCGCAAAAGTGTGCCTTGTGCGTAAGCTTGACTCTCTGGCGCGGGTTTTAGTTTTCGGTAATATAACTTAAAATTAACCTTTATTAGTAACACCAACTAGAAATAAATGCTATGCGTGAATAAAGGGAATAAAAAAAGCCCTCAGGTCCGTGTGTTTGTAGCGAAAATAGTACAAGTCCGAAAATCGTGAAAAATTGTCTATGTCCAAAAACATCGAAAAATAAACTAAGTCCAAAATAGTTGCGAAAATAATCAAAGTTTAACACGAACGTCGTGTTAGACGCCCGTATAGGATAAAATAAAACATATCTTTGCGTCGCATCTCGCTAGCGGAACTAGCCGGCTCTAATCCAGCGGCGGTACGCTGCCAGTAATAGAACTAGGCCGGCTAGCCCGAATGACCGGGCGATACGGGGCCGGGTCCCGCCCGGCGTTTGTTTTAGTGCTAGCGATTTCCTACCATTAACACTTAGCCGTCTTTGCGATGCATCTCGCTAGCGGGACTGGAAGGCGGGTCCCCAGCGGCGATACGCTACCAGTAAGAGACCTCGGCCGACTAGCGCGATTGACCGGGCGGTATGGAGCCATGTCCCGCCCGGCGGCGAATTATCTCCCGAGCGCGGGTTTTAGTTTTTCATAATATAACTTACATCTAACGTTTATTAGTAACAAATACTAGAAATAAAAGCTATTCGCGAATGAAAAATAATATATACAAAAAAAACTAAAACCGGCGCCGGAGAGTCAAGCTCCCGGCCAAGACGCAAAAGTGTGCCTTGTGCGTAAGCTTGACTCTCTGGCGCCGGTTTTAGTTTTCGGTAATATAACTTACAATTAACCTTTATTAGTAACACCAACTAGAAATAAATGCTATGCGTGAATAAAGGGAATAAAAAAAAGCCCTCAGGTCCGTGTGTTTGTAGCGAAAATAGTACAAGTCCAAAAATCGTGAAAAATTGTCTATGTCCAAAAACATCGAGAAATAAACTAAGTCCAAAATAGTTGCGAAAATAATCAAAGTTTAACACGAATGGCCCGCGCTGTCCACCGAGCTCCCCTATACGACGGCCGGCTGCCTGCCTGTGAGCCTTCGGGACTGTCCCCGCGGGACAGCCTCGCTCGCCTACTGGCCCGCGCTATCCACCGAGCACCCCGAGACAACCAGCGGCTGCATGCCTAACCCGCTCTTGGGCCCTGTCTTCAAGCTCCCCGCTATGCAGGCCTGGCCTGCGCTGTCCACCGAGCTCCCCTATACGACGGCCGGCTGCCTGCTTGCGAGCCTTCGGGACTTTCCCCGCGAGACCACCTAGCTCGCATTTTATTGTCCCTTATATATAGGAATGATTATCTCTTCAGCGGGACTGACACCCCCCAAATTTCTATCAGATTTTTTTAAATAGCTTTTATTTGCAGTTAGGGTAATAATTGCGTTATATTTAAGTTATATGAACAAAATATGAACAAAATAGAAAACCCGCGCCCGGGGGTCAAGCCCCCTGTAAGGCGCACGTGTCTGCCTATGGCGATTTCCTAGCAGTAACAATTAGCCGTTTTTGCGACGCATCTCGCTAGCGGGACTGGCCGGCTTGCCCCAAGCGGCGATACGCGACCAGTAATAGACCTCGGCCGGATAGAGCGAATGAGCAGGCGGTACGGGGCCGGGTTAGGGTTAGGGGACTGGCCGGCTTGCCCCTAACCATAACCCTAACCCTTCAGACCTAGGCCGGCTGTCGTGAATGACCGGGCAGTACGGGGCCGGGGTAGGGTTAGGGTTAGTGTTAGGGTTAGGGGACTGGCCGGCATGCCCCTAACCCTAACCCTTCAGACCTAGGCCGGCTGTCGTGAATGACCGGGCGGTACGGGGCCGGGGTAGGTTAGGGTTAGGCGCTCGTTTTGGTCGTGGCGAATTCCTACCAGTAACACTTAACCGTCTTTGCGACGCATCTCGCTTGCGGGACTGGCCGGCAGGCCCCCAGCGTTGATACGCTACCAGTAACAGACCTCGGCCTGCTAGCGCGAATGACCGGGGAGTACGGGGCCGGGTCCCGCCCGGCGCTCGTTTTGTTCGTGGCGATTTCCTACCAGTAACACTTAGCCCTCATTGCGTCGCATCTCGCTAGCGGGACTGGACGGCATGCCCCCAGCGGCGGTACGCTACCAGTAACAGACCTATGCCGGCTAGCGCGAATGACCGGGCGGTACGGGGCCGGGTCCCGCCCGGCGTTCGTTTTGATGGTGGCGATTTCCTACCAGTAACACTTAGCCGTCTTTGCGACGCATCTCGCTAGCGGGACTGGCTGGCTGGCCCTCAGCGGCGATACGCTACCAGTAAGAGACCTCGGCCGACTAGCGCGATTGACCGGGCGGTATGGAGCCATGTCCCGCCCGGCGGCGACTATTCTCCCGAGTTCGGGTTTTAGTTTTTCATAATATAACTTACATCTAACGTTTATTAGTAACAAATACTAGAAATAAAAGCTATTCGCGAATGAAAAATAATATATACAAAAAAAACTAAAACCGGCGCCGGAGAGTCAAGCTCCAGGCCAAGGCGCAAAAGTGTGCCTTGTGCGTAAGCTTGACTCTCTGGCGCCGGTTTTAGTTTTCGGTAATATAACTTAAAATTAACCTTTATTAGTAACACCAACTAGAAATAAATGCTATGCGTGAATAAAGGGAATAAAAAAAGCCCTCAGGTCCGTGTGTTTGTAGCGAAAATAGTACAAGTCCGAAAATCGTGAAAAATTGTCTATGTCCAAAAACATCGAAAAATAAACTAAGTCCAAAATAGTTGCGAAAATAATCAAAGTTTAACACGAACGTCGTGTTAGACGCCCGTATAGGATAAAATAAAACATATCTTTGCGTCGCATCTCGCTAGCGGAACTAGCCGGCTCTAATCCAGCGGCGGTACGCTGCCAGTAATAGAACTAGGCCGGCTAGCCCGAATGACCGGGCGATACGGGGCCGGGTCCCGCCCGGCGTTTGTTTTAGTGCTAGCGATTTCCTACCATTAACACTTAGCCGTCTTTGCGATGCATCTCGCTAGCGGGACTGGAAGGCGGGTCCCCAGCGGCGATACGCTACCAGTAAGAGACCTCGGCCGACTAGCGCGATTGACCGGGCGGTATGGAGCCATGTCCCGCCCGGCGGCGAATTATCTCCCGAGCGCGGGTTTTAGTTTTTCATAATATAACTTACATCTAACGTTTATTAGTAACAAATACTAGAAATAAAAGCTATTCGCGAATGAAAAATAATATATACAAAAAAAACTAAAACCGGCGCCGGAGAGTCAAGCTCCCGGCCAAGACGCAAAAGTGTGCCTTGTGCGTAAGCTTGACTCTCTGGCGCCGGTTTTAGTTTTCGGTAATATAACTTACAATTAACCTTTATTAGTAACACCAACTAGAAATAAATGCTATGCGTGAATAAAGGGAATAAAAAAAAGCCCTCAGGTCCGTGTGTTTGTAGCGAAAATAGTACAAGTCCAAAAATCGTGAAAAATTGTCTATGTCCAAAAACATCGAGAAATAAACTAAGTCCAAAATAGTTGCGAAAATAATCAAAGTTTAACACGAACGTCGTGTTAGACGCCCGTATAGGATAAAATAAAACATATCTTTGCGTCGCATCTCGCTAGCGGAACTAGCCGGCTCTAATCCAGCGGCGGTAAGCTGCCAGTAATAGAACTAGGCCGGCTAGCCCGAATGACCGGGCGATACGGGGCCGGGTCCCGCCCGGCGTTTGTTTTAGTGGTGGCGATTTCCTACCATTAACACTTAGCCGTCTTTGCGATGCATCTCGCTAGCGGGACTGGAAGGCGGGTCCCCAGCGGCGATACGCTACCAGTAAGAGACCTCGGCCGACTAGCGCGATTGACCGGGCGGTATGGAGCCATGTCCCGCCCGGCGGCGAATTATCTCCCGAGCGCGGGTTTTAGTTTTTCATAATATAACTTACATCTAACGTTTATTAGTAACAAATACTAGAAATAAAAGCTATTCGCGAATGAAAAATAATATATACAAAAAAAACTAAAACCGGCGCCGGAGAGTCAAGCTCCCGGCCAAGGCGCAAAAGTGTGCCTTGTACCTCCGGGCGCATTTTTGCGCCTTGAGCTTGACTCCGGGCGCATTTTTGCGCCCTAGATTGACCTCCAGGGAACACTTTTGTGCCTCAGGGAGAAGGATTTTTGGTTTATTGGCTCATTCGACGGGAAATGTCCCGAAACGAAAAAAAACCCTCACTTGACGGGTTTTTGGACAGCGGAAAACACTATTTTGGCTGTCGGAAGGCCGAATTCTAGGGCGCATTTATGTGCCCTGGGAACACTTTTGTGCCTCAGGGAGAACGATTTTTTTTTTATTGGCTCATTCGACGGGAAATGTCCCGAAACGAAAAAAACACCTCACTTGACGGGTTTTTGGACAGCGGAAAACTATTTTGGCTGTCGGAACGAATTCTAGGGCGCATTTATGTGCCCTGGGAACACTTTTGCGCCTCAGGGAGAAGGATTTTTTTTTTATTGGCTCATTCGACGGGAAATGTCCCGAAACGAAAAAAAAACCTCACTTGACGGGTTTTTGGACAGCGGAAAACTATTTTGGCTGTCGTTCGTGTTAGACTTTGATTATTTTCGAAACTATTTCGGACTTAGTTTATTTTTCGATGTTTTTGGACACAGACAATTTTTCACGATTTTCGGACTTGTACTATTTTCGCAACAAACACACGGGCCTGAGGGCTTTTTTTATTCCCTTTATTCACGCATAGCATTTATTTCTAGTTGGTGTTACTAATAAAGGTTAATTTTAAGTTATATGACCGAAAACTAAAACCGGCGCCAGAGAGTCAAGCTTATTGTGTTTAATACATCTGATGGGAAGTCAAGCCTCGCATTGCCTGAATTGTCTGGGCCAGATTTTTGGCCTGGGGGTGATGTTCTTGATAGGACTATTTGGGCGGGTAAGGGGGGGGGGGGTTTAAAACGGGGGAATGTGGTGAATTGGCCGTTTGTGCTGACCGTTTCGACTGTCACCGTTTGGTACGGGTTTGACGCAGCGGTAGTAGTTCAGCAGTTCCGGTTTCCACATTGTACTTGAAAGAGGTCGTCTCTACCTTCGGGTGTTAGATCGGTGTACATCACTTCTGTCGAGCTAGCCTCCAGTCTTGGTCAACGTCTATACGACATTGAAGGTACGTACTTCTTATTAAGTACAACATTGTTGTCGTTGATTCTGTGCATCGATTTCATGTGATTCATATTGTTTTTACTAAGAGTACACACGATTTTAAGCTAGTATAATACTGAGTAACAGTACCTTTTCATTTTTGCTGCATGGCAGATTAATAATCCTTGAATTAATACGTAAATTTTGTATTTTATTGTCACAACGCTCGCAATTTTCGGTCAGTAGAAGCCATTTTGCAGCAGTGCATTGTGGTCGATTTAAAACTATTTCGGCAGCTGCTTTATGAACCATGAAACAGGTTATTAATAGATATGGTGTAATCGCGGTTTCGTGTACATTTAAAACTGTATATCTTGTAGTCTCATTTGTTTCTTTTATCAAAGTTTATACTTAAAATCCAATATGGCTGCGTATTTTTGCAGATTTCTGTTCAGAGCGTTCGTGACCACTTTTTTGGTCGATTGTTCTTTAGAGATTTTTCTATTTCTAGCTCTGGTGGCTATATTGTGCAGTGAGGCAGAACCATATGCACAGGTTTGGTCGAGGACTATCTAAGGAACATTTCTAGAAAGTTTCCTCAAGACTGACCAAGATCTTTTGAAAATATGACACATACAAAACTGCAGAGCAAAATTCTATTTTTAGCTCGAGTGACCATTTCGTGCAGCTGACAGAAAAAATTTGAAGTTTGGAAGAGGACCACCAAACATACATTTGTGTAAAATAATTTGAAAATATAGACGAATATGGCATTTAGAAATTTTTCTATTTTAAGATCTGGCAGTCATTTTGTGCATTGGAGCGGAACCATCTGCACAGGTTCGGTAGGAACATTTGTGTAGTTTCATCTACTTTGACCAAGAACTTTAAAAAATATGACAAGAATACAAATCTTTGACGCAACTGTTAATGACACCCAATCGACTGCGCACCCACCCAGTTTTTGCGATTTATAAGCCGATATTTTTCATTGAAAAATCCAGCTCAAAACACAATTTTAATATTTGTGTTATATATGTTTTCTAACACATCGTTTCACAATATACAAAAACATAAACATTAACAGCCAGTAACAGTTATTCATTAGATCTGAAATCAATCTTATACATTCATGTACATGAGTAAATAAAAAAGGTTCATACATAAATCACACCATTCAAACGTTTATTAAATCAATCTACGATATAGTATATGTATACAAGTAACTATATTAGTCGCACAAATCTGTTTTGCGAATTTGAATAGGTTTTATATTGGTTGAAAAATAATTCCTTATTTAAGTTGTTTTACAAGTGAAACACTATATTTTATAGGCCATTTTCAGACAATAAATAATAGTTATGAGATAAAGGAAACTAGAGTTTTGTCACAGGAGTGGCAGCGGGCCCCGATTGATAGCATGTTTGAAGGTGAGGAACCGTTTTTCTATTTTTAGTAATGGTGACCTTGACCTTGATCCCACCCACCCCCTATGCAATCCCAAGCGATGTCTTGATAAAAGGTACCTATGAGGTTGAAATACAATAGCTCAATTCGTTCTCGAGTAATTGAGCGGAAACCGTTTTTCTATTTTTTGTAACGGCGACCTTGACAGTGACCCCATCCACCCCCTATGTGATCCCAAGCCAGGTCTCAATATAAGGTATCTATGGATGAAGTTTTATTAAAATATTTCAATTCGTTCTCAAGTTAGAGAGCTGAAACCAAAAGTTGACTCCGCCTGAAAATGAAAAATTAACAAAGGGCAATAACTCCAGAATTATGAAGTGCAGAGTAACGGTTCTTGTGCACTGCACTTCTCCTCAATTAGATCTATCCACCTATGAAGTTTCAAGTTAATACCTCTTATAGTCTAAGAGTTATGCTCCAGGCACGAAAAATTAACAAAGGGCAATAACTCCAGAATTATGAAGTGCAGAGTAACGGTTCTTGTGCACTGCACTTCTCCTCAATGAGATCTATCCACCTATGAAGTTTCAAGTTAATATCTCTTATAGTCTTAAGAGTTATGCTCCAGGCAAAAACGAAGTATGAAAAATTAACAAAGGGCAATAACTCCAGAACCATGAAGTGCAGAGTAATGGTTTTTGTGCATTGCACTTCTCCTTAATGAGATCTATCCACCCATGAAGTTTCAAATTAATAGCTGAAACGGTTTTGAAGTTATGAAAGAAAAACATGAAAAATGTGGACGGACGGACAGACAGACAGGGTGATTACTATAGGGCACCCGCACAAAATTTGCGGGGCCCTAATAAAATGTTGATGTGGATTTCAAAACATGTTATGCTAGAACACAATATTTGCCATTTTATAGTTCTTATAAGAAGCATCAAACAGATCATTTGAGAAATCTGTTTGATGCATTTATGTTCATAAAACAACATCGCTTACTATCAACACTGACTTATATGTCCACAACAATCTCAATAACAATACTAACAGATACTTGAAAAAAGAACTGCTTAATGAAAAGCAATTAATAAAGCTTACAGTGTATAACCACGCCTACTTAGGTCAAACTCAGACAAACACCGTTGACAGTATACAAATGTTTTTACAAGACATCTCTGTCAAACAACTGAGTCCTAGCTTTCTGAATGGCTAAACACATTGTCAATCAAATCTCGTCGTAAGGTCATATAAACTAATTGCACAATTGTTTGCATTAAATGTGTTTTAGACTTTATAACTGACACTCACTATAATTATATGTCAGACACTTGCATTGTTTCTTATGTATGAAATAAATAAATAATCACAGAAAAAGTTAAAAGCGTTGTTCCCTACAAAATCTACAAATAATAGATACACATTCCCTATTAAAGGCTTCCTGTATACTGACAGAATGTCTAACTGAGGTAAGTACTAATGAACACCATTAGAATCCTTGGCTTCGACAGGATCGTTAGTACTGTAGCAGGCGTCCAGAAACAATCCAGCGATCTGTGAGACCATCGAACGGTCTGGAATCGACTGCGACATCCCGTAGATCGCACCCTGAATAACATAAGATAAGCTTGTTTAATACAACCTGTTAACAAGAGGTATTTTTTATACAGGTATGCCCCCTCTAGGTTAAAAGCAATCTTTTAAATATTAAGTTTGGTAAAGATCAGATGAAAACTGTTGGAGAGCGGAAACTGCTGAAAGGCCAATTTTAGATAAATCAAGGGCACTCTGCAGTTCCTGGCGATTTGGTTGATTATCAAACATGACAGAGATATTATGCCCACAAAGATTTTCGTCAAGTTTGGTAAAGATCAGATACAATCTATTGGACTTAGAGAGCAGAAACAGCTAAAAAGGCCAGATATTTCAAGGGCCATAACTCAACAATTACCGGGGTTATTTGGCTGATTATCGACCTTGGATGAAAACTGTTGAACTCAGAGAGCGTTAACAAAATTGGTCTACCAACTGGCGGACTGATTGACCGACATTATCAAACCAATATATCCTGCATAATTAGCAACCAATTAATAAGCAGAATGATGACTAATAATGAGCTGATAATAACCTTTACAGTTTTTTGCCACAATTATCTGAAAATTCTCTGTTAACAAATGTTAAAGGATAAATGCCCATTCATCAGATTTAAAAAGCACTTGACAAGCATCAGCACATGCTTGTTTGCGTCAACTAGCTTTACAGTCAAAACATAGATAGGATAGGTACAAATGGCTATGTTACATGTTATCGTGGATCAGGTTTAATATTCACAGTGTAAAAAGAGTGCAGGGACACAAAAACTAACAATGCCGCCACATTTGGCATTTGGGTCCTTCATAATCTCACTGACACACGTCCTCGCTTCCTTCAGGAAGGCGTCTGCTGCCCCGGGTTTCGTGTGGTTCAACGTCACACACAGGTGGATTCTGGGAAAAAACACCAATAAACGAGAGACAAAAAAAATGTTTATATGTCTTAGATAGTTTTATGGTTTGTGAAACAAAATGTATGAAGACAGATACAGTGAAATGTAGCACTTAAAGGGACCTATTCACAGATAGGCAAATATAAAAAACTAGACTGATGCCCCCACAATCCGCTGGTCGTCACAAAACTCTGCTGATGTCGAAAAAATGCACCAAAATATGTTTATAAAGTTCCATCACTCTAGCAATAATACTTTTTGAGTTACACGCGACTCAAGCCCAAAAATGTCATTTTTTTGCGGAAAAAATGGGCCATAACTCCACTGATATCTGAAAAAACTGCACCAAAATACCCAGGTGCACAAGTTATAAAGTTTCATCACTCTAGCAATAATACTTTTTTAGTTACGCGCGACACAAGTCCAAAAATATCATTTTTTGCTAAAAAAGGGCCAGGAAAAACTGATGCAGGAAAAAACTGCACCAAAATACCGAGGTGCGCAAGTCCCAATGCGGATGAATATGCTTATAAAGTTTCATCACTCTAGCAGTTATACTTTTTGAGTTTTGCGACACAAAAATCTGACGGACGGACGGACAAGGGCAAATCTATATGCCCCCCCTCTAAAGTGGGGGCTTAAAAACTTTCACCATAGAATCCAAAAAGAAAAGAAAAATATATATTACTAGGCAAAATAGCATACCTGACACAGAAACATACTGAACAAGTATATCAGTGAACTGATGGATGCTGCCCAATGCACTTTCCCAAATAATGAGAATGCAATCAGAAGAGCAGAGTGCAGAAAATTTTGCTATATATATTAACTTTAGCAATCATCAAAGCCCCATAACTGTAAGAAAAAGCGGAGCATCTTGATACAGTGTGAACACCTCCTGTTGGTAATGAAGCTTCATCGAATATTGGCTAGTAGTTGCTGAGAAACAGTCCAAATAAAAATTGTGCACTATACACTTATTTCAGCAACCTTGAAAGTCCCATAACTCCAAGGAAAATCACTGAAAGGGAACATCCTGTACTGTGCACACCTCATTTTGATAATGAAGCATCACATACAGTTTCATTGCAATCGGGCCAGTAGTTTCGAAGAAGCCGGGCCAGGATAGCTTAATTGGTAGTGAGCTGGAATGTCAATCCTGGGATCGTGAGTTTGAACCCCAGCCTGGCCACATAACTTGTGTGGGGATTGGTCATAAAATAATTTCTACAGCCATTCTCCTCCTACCTCTGATCAAAGTAGGGCAATTGTCAGTTACTGGCATAGGTATGTACACTTAGTACTTGTAAACCGCTTAGATCGGCTAACCATGCCCAGGAAAAGTGTGAATAGGTTAACTTACCGCCGTGATACAACTGAAATACTGTTAAAAACGGCGAAAACAAACACCCAATAAGTTTTGAAGAAATAGCCTGGACACGAATTGTGCACTATATTCTAATTTTAGAAATCTATGAAGTCCCACAACTCTTAGAAAAATCAATGAAGTGAAACGTCCTGGTTCAGTGCACACCTCCTTTTGGTATTAAAGCTTCCCATAAAGATTAATTGAAATCTAGCCAATAGTTGTGTAGAAATAGATTGGACAAAAATTTTGCACTAAATACTTATTTCAAAAATCTTCGAAGTCCCATAACTCTAAGAAAAACCATTGAAGCAGAATGTCCTGGTTCAGTGCACATCTCTGTGTAATAAAGCTTCCTATAAAGTTTCATTTAATTCTGGCCAGTAGTAGGGTTTGAATAGACCAGACAAGAAATGTGCACTAAATGCTTATTTCAGAAATCTTCTAAGTCCCATAACTCTGAGAAAAATCTTTGAAGCGGAAGCCCTGGTTCAGTGCACACCTCCTCTTGGTACTGAAGCTTCAAATAAAGTTTCATTGAATTCAGACCAGTAGCTGCATAGAATTAGACTGGACAAGAATTGTGCACTAAATGCTTATTTCAGAAATCTTCTAAGTCCCATAACTGTGAGAAAAATCATTGAAGCGGAACGTCCTGGTTCAGTGCACACCTCCTCTTGGTAATGAAGCTTCCCATGAAGTTTCACTGAATTCTGGTCAGCAGTTGCTGAGAAATACTCCAGATAAGAAAATGGGATGGACAGACGAATGGACGGACAGATAAAGCAGAGACTATATGCTGCCCTGAAAATTTTTCAGGGAGCATAAAAATACAGTGTCATTTATTGCTGATCTATAAATCCAAATGGATATTAATATATCGGAATTGAAAACTGTTTGATGTTAAATTATTGTTAACTTCTAGCAAAGCCAATCCTTTAAAAATAAAAAATAAATAGTGATTAAAACTTTTTTTCCAATGTTATATTCTCAAAGCAACATGATATTACACAATCAAACTATTGCAGAAACCATATATTTTAAAACTTACCCGGATGGGAACTGTAAGGCACTAAGACAGTACCCCTTGTCGTTCAAAGCGTCAGAAAGACGGAAGATGTTGAAGTCGTGCGATGCTACAGCAACAACGGACACTTGTGGTTTCCCCAGTATATACAGACCCTTGATCTTAGCAAGCCTGAAATTCATGCAGATACTGAACAGTTTTCTGCAAAAAGATCTTATACCAGTAAGCATAGGCAACTGTTACAGTTGGAAACTAATTCTGAGTTACTTCAACTTTAACAGGCCCCACAAGTACAATAGATCTAAATCTCAAACGTAGTCTTAACAACCAAAATGGTTGATACTTAACAGTTTCAAATTCCATTGGCAAATATTTCAAGTTGAGACTCAGGCTGAGATAAAGATCTTTCATAGTCATGGGGCCAAGTCTTCATACTCTTTAGCAATGTATCGGGTGGTCTTGATGATTTTCCGGGTGGACTCGACATAGCCCTCCTCTCCGAAGTGCATCATGGCGGCCCAGCATGAGGCAATGATTGCCCCAGCTCTGCTGCCTGCAAATAGACAAAGTGATTATATGTACAAACAAGGAAAATGACATGCTGCTTGTGTTGCTATGTAAAGAACATGGATGTGATTTCAGAAACAGAAGAGGGGAGGAAAATACCCCAACACCTTAAAGGGTTCACCAAAATTCATCCTTTCCAAACAGACATTTCAAATTTAAGCACTATTTGTACATATAATTTGCCATTGAGAAAGTGTAAATGAGCTGACAGGAGGGAGAATCACATCACTGAAAGACAGTGTCACAGGTATAGGAAGTGTGGCTAATCCATGCAATCACATCACTGAAAGACTTTGTCACTGGTATAGGAAGTGTGGCTAATCCATGCAATCACATCACTGCAGGACAGTGTCACAGGTATAGGAAGTGTGGCTAATCCATGCAATCACATCACTGAAAGACAGTGTCACAGGTATAAGAAGTGTGGCTAATCCATGCAATAACATCAATGAAAGACAGTGTCACTGGTATAGGAAGTGTGGCTATCACATCACTGAAAGACAGTGTCACAGGTATAAGAAGTGTGGCTAATCCATGCAATAACATCAATGAAAGACAGTGTCACTGGTATAGGAAGTGTGGCTAATCCATGCAATCAAATCACTGAAAGACAGTTTCACTGGTATAGAAGTGTGGCTAATCCATGCAATCACATCACTGCAGGACAGTGTCACAGGTATAGGAAGTGTGGCTAAACCATGCAATCACATCACTGAAAGACAGTGTCACAGGAATATGAGGTGTGGCTAATCCATGCAATCACATCACTGAAAGACAGTGTCACAGGAATATGAAGTGTGGCTAATCCATTCAATTACATCACTGAAAGACTGTCACAGGTATAGGAAGTGTGGCTTATCCATGCCAACCAAGCCATGTAATCCATTTTTTAAACAAGCGGGCCACGCTGGCCCTAGGTCGCTCACCTGAGTTAAAGGCATCATAATGGCTTATAACAAGAGGGCCAAAGGGCACTAAACCACTTACCGGAGTATAAAGATTTGGGCCTTGCAGTTTCAGGAGAAAAGAACTAGGGTCGATAAGGGTCGATTTTGGCCCATAAAATTGACGATTTTTTTATTTCATTTACAATCAATACCAATCATGCCTGTAGTTAGATCATGATGTGCGCTTTACGTTGACATAAATATCGAATCACGCGGAACGTTCAAACAGCGTGTGTTTCTTCGAAAACAACGATTTTTGTCAATTTTATCACTTTTGTTGTCAAATTTAACTATCAGTGCATGTGAGTACCACAACCATTTTTCAAAGAGACATGTAATTTAAATCAGTCTTTTTGTTCTGTCATTATCTTTTTGGTACTCGCATGCGCTGTTGGTTAAAAATAAACTTTTGTAAATTTAGACATTCTGGGAAATTGGCTTTTAAGTGAAATTCTTAATTGATTAGTAAGCAACTTGTCATTCGTGGCTCAATGATGTCGCTGCACTTGCAGTTTACCGACTTTTGTTAATGCACTTAAGGTAGAAAGATCCTAATGACTTCGGAAATACTCGGGAAATATCGGTTAACTTCGGCCCGTTCGCCACTAACCGTAAATCTAATCGATCTGATCCGAAACAGAAATTATTTTCGCGAAATAAACATTACTTTTTGAATGTTGAGTCATTTTCAATTAAATGTGTGAAATAAATGCTTATTTGTGTTCAAAGATGAAACTAAAAATGTAGTCTGAAGAAAAACAAGGTACTCTGGCATGGGAAATACCTTCAATTGACATCATTGTTGGGAATTTCTGTTTACATTGAATCATGACATTTTCGCGATATGTCTGGTGTATTTCATAACACTGAAGTTAAAACAGTTATAAATAAACGTCCAAGGCGTATTAGTATTATTTAACATAATTATTCGTATATACAAACATATCTGCGTTAAGGAGATACGTGCTCCTTGCTGTGAAATGACATTCATTCACACCAGAAACTTGGAAAAATAGTCAATCGAGATGGGTGGACAGCGGGACGTCGGGTGATAAAGTTTGTCGTTCTGTTGGATAATTTAAAATACTGTTCATTGTGTAAACTTGGACCTGTTCCACTTAGGAATTTTGACGAGTTCTACCGCTGTAAAAAACATGAAAATTATGTATCGGCGAAATGATGAGAATGGTCTAAGAGACACCGTTTTATCCAAAAACAGTGACATTTTACCAATAGTCACAACTCCAAGAAGAGTCTTGATGACGGTATCACACAGATTTGCCCGTTTTTTAAAGCTTTTGTTAACCCAATGTAATGAAAATGTAAATTGAATTTTTTTAAACACACATAAAAAAATGTTTATTTTTCTGAATTTGGTAACCAAGGTCATGTGAACCTCAGCTAGTTACATTTGTATTTAAAATGTTTACACAAAACACTATTCTTTTAACATTAATGCAAAAATAATTCATTTAATATCGATACTGCTATTAGATTATAATTAGAAGAGAAAAAAAAAATTAACATAAAAGGAAAATATTTGCTTTTTTACTTGTCTTATTTTTCATAATTTTCTTTTTTTTTATAACATAGGGTTGCTTCACTCCAAATGTTATACCTTGAGATTTTTGAGGTGAACCTATGTCAATTTATACCTTTTTCCTCTCATATAAGGTTATATTATATTTTGGTATTACTGATTTTGACATACTATGAAATGAAAGTTTTAAAAAATACAAAAATTGGTGTTAGGCATATTTTTACTGTAATGAAATCTGTTGTTTTTTACCATATGCTTAGTCAAATTTAATGTCATAAGTATTGTTGGTCAACTTTAGTACTTAGTTTGTTATACTTTTTCATAAGATACATCTTTAATGTATAAATTAAAGCTATTCCGGAATAAATAAAATAAATAAAATACATTTTGACAATATGTCAGTCATTTTTGTAAGTGAACCCCATCAAAATTTTAGGTTGAAGAGGAAAAATGAGGGGTGATAACAAAAATCGCATTTTTGTCAAAATGTGTGGTTAGATTTTGTTTATATTTAGCAGTTAAGTCTCATAATAGATTTAATGATCAAAGATATTAAGAAAGTCAAGGTCTGAAAAAAGTCCCATTAAGGGCTTTCTACCTTAACACCAGTCATCCAACAGAACACGGCTGTTAACACGCATTCAACAGTGTCGTTCAGTTGTTGTTATTACTAAATCAAACAATTAAGAACATTGCTAGCAGATAAATCTACCATTTTTAGCATTATCGGCTTATATTTTAAGGTAAATACTTCCCTACATGCATTAGATCTAATAGCAAATAAAAAATCTTACCTGATTTGATATATCAATAATGATCAACTTATGATTGGAACATAATCATAACACACTATACTAGTTTGGCACTCTTTCCAATGATGTGATTTTCCTAGCTCCAAATACGGTATTTATCAGCACTGCCACATTCTATTTTTCACGATGTTGCTCGAAATACAACGTATTTAAACCAGGACACATTTGTACATACCGTACAGTAGGCATTATACTCCATAATTTTCTTCTTTAGATTTATAATACTCTCTTGCTTACACTTCCGTCGAAAACATTTTTTTCATGATTTCTAACACATTGAATGTTTGTATTTTGAACTACGTCAGAAGTTATTTTCCCAAAATTGTGACGATTCTATTACGTCACATAGCTAACCTATGATTTCTGTACATACAGTATCGGACAGGGCCAACACAATATGCCCCCACCTCATTGATGGTGGGGGGCCTAAAAATAGATCTATATAAACTGTATGATGTTAAGATTAAGATTTATATTTAAAAGACTTTTTTTTAGATTAAACCTACCCAATCAGAAGTCTCAGAAGTTGATATTGTACGAATAAAAAATGCACTTGCTTTCTGAATATTTGGTCTGGAAATCCAACAGTATCTTCCACTATTCTAAAAATTTTCTAAATTTTATTTAGATCCCGATCGATATCAAAATCAATCCAAATACATCGCTTTCATTTTAAACATAACTGTCTAGTGCTGCTCGAAATGTAGGTTACATTCTAAAGTAAGTTTTTTAGCCCACATTTGTGTTCAAATATCAGACTTTGCGAAACCTCTAAATCAGCTGTCACCATAATTAGTATCATTCGTAAAGACCACGTTATATACATGATAAATAAACTGTTAATTAATTAATTTAATGATGTAGGCTATACAGCTAATTGTAAAGTCATAAGTCCTTTATTTAATAAACAAAAGTTAACCTAGCATACTGGTAATATATATAACTTAGGTGTGACGTCTATGTCTGGCTGTCTGACATGTTTCGCGTTGTCTGATTTATCCGTGTCCGTGACCGCATTCACGATGAATCGTGCAGTGAACGGACGGAAAAAGAACAAGCGACATGCTAGTTTTCTGCCTCCGAAAGTATAATTATACTTCAATAATGCTATTCTGATTTGTTGATTTTTTTTATTTACACAGCCGCAAACAATGCCACCGCCGACTCCGCCAAAAGTAACACCTATACGTTGCAATTTTCAGGCGACACAAAAATAAAGAAAACCAAACAATTCACTAGGAAGGATGGTCTCGATATGTGGCAAATGGTGTTTAAAATCGGCTACGAAGCAACAAATAACAAACTTATATTGTCAGCTCATACGCAACAATACGAGTATCTTTCATAATATTTTATTTAAAAAACATGTTCATCTGTCTGTCCGTTAGTTCGTTTCGATGAACAAAAGCACAGTGTAAAGCACATTTGCAGACAATTGATGAGCATGAGTGTGTACGTGTAAGTTACTTAAAACATTCATTTCAAAAAGAGAAACTTCGGTAAATGATTAATGCAAATAATTTTCGATGTGTGTGCGTTTGAATGTAGTCAGCTACTGATTTTACAAGTTGAAAGATATTCAAGATATATATAGCATTGAATGTCAAATACGTATTAAGTGGTCAGGCACATCAAACAAGGGCAATTTTCCGCCAAAACAGGTGCATGACATACAGATGAACCAACATGTCTTTTGAACATAATATGCCACAACAAGTGCATTTGATGATGGCGATGATTATGATGATGATGATATGCAAAGATTTATTATATATCTTTGATATGGATCTGTAGCTGATCACTGCAGACCCATAGACATCATGGGTTATAACTGCACAATCAAAAGTTTACGCCCCCTAACCCGAAATCCTGGATCGCCCCTGCGCCCGAGCCATTTATTCATATAGATAGTAGTGTAAATATACAAAGAGTTACTGTACCAGTGAGTTGTCGTTTCGTTTATGTGTTTTACATTTTTCGGGAAAAAGATTAATCGAGAGCATGGTCAAGTTTCAATGCGCAATAATGCTCTATATGTTGACTTAGACGCTTACAGATTTTAAGCACGTGGTGCATGTCATAAACATACAGAAAGCGTTGTTCCGTCCCGCATATAATGGACGCTTCCACAAATGTCTATCATAATCAATATATTCTTCAATTTTATCCAATCATTGCAATTGGATATCACATGTTTAGCAATTAAACTATTTCACACAGGAGAGCACGTGGTAATGTTTGTTATATTCAAATAAACTTGTGTTTATGTTTGTGATATTAATGAATGGAAACTATTCCTCTACAATATTTGGGAAGGAATTTAAACTATTCGTGGATAGTTATATATGCGGGTCGTGTTACTCTAATACCATGAATGCGGTAATGAAACTTACTGACAAGCTTTCATGAAGTTTAGCATCATTGCAGCATATTTTCTTCGATTGTTCATTGAACAGTATAAAGGGTGATTATGACAATCCGTGAGCCGCTCTGCGTTTAGGAGAATTCCCTGACAGAATAGGCATATCGTTCTTAAACGAAAAAGGTACATTTTCTGCATATCATAAAATGTTTAATTTTCACACACACAACTATTCACGTTTTTCACCATTCAATTCAGATATTTTTACAAAAGTAAGGATGTCTCAGTTCTCTGCGCTACAAATTTAATATATTTAAAATAGTTTTGTTTTGAAATGAATAAGTATAGTTTTCATATACTGATAGTAAATATATACCAATATATACTAAAATGTGCTATTATCTTTGCTAATTCGTACTGAATACAGTGTAGATGTAAATTATACAATACGAAGGTCCGGTCGTGTCCATTACCGCACAAGAAGTAGAATTTAAGAAGAACAATGTCTCCTTTAAAAATTAATACCGGACTAATTCAGTTTGAAACACTTAATAAACTTAATAAACGTTTTATCGCAAAGCCGACCCACTCGCTACGCCCACTTCTAAGTCTGATACTGCGTAATGTGTTGCTCGTTTCTTGAATGTGACGTACGCATGTTAAAATTTCCGTACGTAAGAGTTCAACTAACATTTTATTAAATATTATATCCTTGCCTGCTTTAAAATGATCCGAGTTATAAAAAACACAACAATTTAATTTTATTTCTAAAATGCGGGATTGTCGGAAAAGGCTGAATTTTCCGTTTAATATGGCAAATCACTGACTTGCAACATGCAACAACACAAAATCGTTATTTTTACATTTTTACATGCAATATATTTTTATAATCTGTATCTTTAAACATTAGTTGAATTTGTTGGACGCGTGTTTGTAAGCATCAACGGCATGCCAAAAAATACACCACGTCAACTCCAAAAGTAACGTCAAATTACGTCAGAACGTTTATACAGTAGTTGTGTTTGACGTTGTAGCGTAAACATATGCATGGTTGTAATATTTTAAAAATATTACATCTTAAACATTGAAAAAATGGCCTATTCAGTGATACAAATTTCGTTAATTTTCAAAATCGGCCCTTAACGCACCTACTCCTTTGTATAGTCAATATAAACCATGTGACCCACAGGGGTATAATTTGAACAATATTTGTAGAGATACCACTAAACAATATTACATACCCAATATGAAACCACTGGGCCTTGCGGTTTCAGAGGAGAAGATTTTTACAGATGTTTGCTATTTAAATCCATATACACTATGTGACCCACATGGCGTGGCCAT
This sequence comes from Congeria kusceri, assembly GCA_027627225.1. Lineage (NCBI taxonomy): Eukaryota > Metazoa > Mollusca > Bivalvia > Myida > Dreissenidae > Congeria > Congeria kusceri. The sequence goes on along the minus strand of CM051031.1, from coordinate 49,200,864 downwards.
TTATTACCCCAGGGGCATCATTTGAACAATCTTTGTAGAGGACCACTATACAATGTTACCAATTACAAGAAACGTGGAAATTCCACGAAAACCAAATTTTTCTTACTAAATGCATCAAAGTCAGCACAAAAATGTGTAGTCTTATTTTAGTAATGGTGACCTTGACCCCACCCAACCGATATGCAATACCAAGCGAGGTCTTGATATAGGTTATCTATGTATAAAGTTTCATTACAGTATCTCAATACGTTCTCAAGTTATTGAGCGGAAAGTGTTTTTCTATTTTTAGTAACATTGACCTTGACCCCACCTGCCCCATATGTAATCCAAAGCAGGTCTCGATATAAGGTATCTATGTATGAAGTTTCATTAAAATATCTCAATGATGATGAAGTTATTGAGCGTAAACTGTTTTTCTATTTTCAGTAACAGTGATCTTAACCCCACACACCCCATAATTATGCAATCACAAGCAAGGTCTCGATATAAGGTATTTATGTATTAAGATTCATTAAAATAACTCAAAACGTTCTGAAGATATTTAGCAGAACCATTTTTCTATTTTTATTAATGGTGACCTTAACCTTGAACCCCACCCACCCTATATGCAATCCCAAGCAATGTCTTGATATAAGGTATTCATGTATTAAGTTTCATTAGAATAGCTCAATACTTTCTCAAGATATTGAGCGGAAACCATTTTTCTATTTTTAGTAACAGTGACTTTGACCTTAACCCCACACACCCCATGTGCAATCCCACTCGAGGGCTCAATATAAGGTATCTATGCATTAAGTTTCATTCAAATATCTAAATGTGTTTTCAAGTTATTGAGCAGAAACTGTTTTTCTTTTTTTAGTAACAGTGACCTTGACCACACCCACCACATATGCAATCCCAAGCGAGGTCTCGATTTAAGGTATCTATGTATTAAGTTTCATTAAAATATCTCAATGCATTCTCAAGTTATTGAGCGGAAACCATTTTTTTATTTTTATTTACAGTGACCTTGACCCCACCCACCCCATATGCAATCCCAATCGAGGTCTCAATATAATGTTTCCAACCAAATATGAAACCTCTGGGCCTTGTGGTTTCAGAGGAGAAGATTTATAAAATGATTTTGCCATTTACATCTATATAAACAATGTGAGCCACGGGGTGTGGCCAGTTTTGACCCCATGAGAATATTTAAAAAATCTTTGTAGAGGATCACTATAAAAATATGAAACCTCTGGGCCTTGCGGTTTCAGAAGAGAAGATTTTTAAAGCCATTTTGCTATTTAAGTCTATATAAACCATGTGACCCCGGTGAGTGGCCAGTTTTGACCCCAGGGGCAACATTTGAACAATCTTTGTAGAGGACCACTATACAATGTTACTTACCAAACATGAAACCTCTAGGCCTTGCAGTTTCAGATAAAAATTGTAAAGTCATTTTGCTATACAAGTCTATATAAACCATGTGACCCCTGGGGCGTGGCCAGTATTGACCCCTGGGGCATCATTTTAACAATCTTTGTACAGGACTAGAGGATGTCACATATCCCGTTGTGCTCAGGTGAGCTAATAAAAATAGTTACAGTGAACAGAATAATGAAGTGACAACTAAGAGCTAGTTTACAGGTTAGTTTAAAGTATTAAAATAAAAGTTCTTTTTAATGAAGTTCAAATATCATACCATTTCATTTTGTTTTGGGGTTAGTGCTGGAGAGCCCATTTGAATTATTCTAAGCCCCAATTAGGTCAAGGTCAAAGTGAGATGGGTCTATTAGGAATGGTCATAAGCAACAACTGTGTAAATACCCAAGTGTTGTAGTAAGCAGTGTTGGTGCTAGACAAAATGGTAAAATCTAGTTAACCTTGTATGTACGGATGGACAGAATCATGGACACACAGGACAATCACTATATGCCCAATCACTATATGCCTCCCACGTCAAGATGCCGGGGGCATAAAAAAATATCCAAAAACTTTCTAACACTACAGTTGACTAACACATTTAATACAAGAATATCGGTGGAATCGATGGATGATCCCCGATGCCACTTTGAACTCTAATTTTGGCCTTGACCTTTAACATAAGTACCTGATTCATACCTGTGACATGCTGTCTTGTTTTCAATCAATCCATTTATGCCCAAGTTATAAGTCCAGACAAGTAAAAAACCAGTTTCGACCATAGACCTTTCAATGTGATCTTTACCTCTGAAATACAATCCTGGTTCATGCTAATGACATGCCATCTCATTTAGGCAAACAAGTTATTTCAAAATCCATCAAACCACGGCCAAATTATAGTCCAGACAAGCAAAAAGCCAATTTTGACCTTTGAGCTTGAAGTGTGACCTTGACCTTGTACCTACGAATGTGTATCTTGTGCACTTCACACCATATCATTGAATTTGAGTTATTCAATGATCTCTATTCTATTAAAATCTGAAAAATTATCAGAATGAAATGACCTGACTATATGTGCATGTCCACCCTATAGGGATGCTGCATATAAAGTTTTATTTAATTAGAGTCATTAATTCCTGAGATCTTGCGTGAAAACCAAGTACTGGATGGACCGAAGGACAGACGGATGGATGGACATCGAGTATGATGAATAAAATTGTCAATGAAATGTGTCTGACACCCGGACAAACTGAATGGCAGTTGAATTATAAGAACATTCTCAATCTAAAACTTGGTCTCAACTTAAAATATTGACCAATGAAAATGCTTGTAATGTATGGACTTGGATATCCATTGGTTAATATTTAAGATCAAGAACTAGACTAGGTTTAAGAATGTTTGTAGTCAAAGGCCCTGGATATATTTGTTAATATTTTTTTGTTTGATATTGTGGTGTTTCGCCAGTGTACCTGCAAGTGTCGGTGAAGCGTAGATTCCACCGCTCCAGTCCGGCTGCACAAAGAACTGGTACTTCCTGTACTCCCTTTCACTGTACAAAATCACAGAGGACCCTTTGGGGGCAAATCCATACTGAAATCGCAGAAATGTGATTCTTACAAAACAAGAGGGCCATGATGGCCCAAAGCGCTCACCTGATAACTGGTACAGATGAAGACCATACTGTTGTGACAGGTTTGAAAATTATGGTATCCGAACAATACACAGAGGGGGATAGGATCAATTTTGATTTAAAAAATTGGTTAGTGCAATGGGCTTACTAAAGTAAGAGTTGGGTAGTGGATGTGCGGTCTTTTTGCTAATGGTTCTCAATTCATTTTTCTCGATATTCTTACGTGACCCTTTTTCATTAAGAAATTGACAAATCTGGAAAATGCAGAAACAGTAGATTTTGATGTCTTTTTCGCAAACAGTTTTGGAGAACTAGTAGCAATGCAATAATTGCGATGGCTGTGCTATAAGGTAAAGTTTTGCTTTTTCTTTGATAATTTTCTGTCCAATGATGATAAATGATGTTAATGCAGGCTCTGAAGACATCAATGTTGCATGTACAAATAACTGCATGCAAGTCTTGAAACTGTTGGAAATCAAATTTTATCAATCAATTTTTATGGTCATGTGCAAACTGTGTAAGTTTGGTCAACATTGAATCAAAAATCGTGTGTGCAAGCCAATCATTGATAACTTGTTTTTTTTTTCCAAACACAAGGGGCAATAACTCGGGTATTTCTGGCCTTTGTGCTCAGGTGAGCTAAAATGTAGTATTTATCACGATAACGGTCCAAATTGTTGACAGCATACGGACGCCGGACGCCGCCGGAGAGGTCCCCTATACCAATAGCTCACCGAGCACTTCAAGCTCAGGTGAGCTAATAATACAGAGCAAATGAACATAATACTGTTTCAAGAGATGCAGGCGGAGTTGGTAAGGGTTTAGAAAAGTTAGATGGTAGCAAAAGATGAAGTATCTTAAGATACAAGGAGAACAAAAGAAAGTGCATGTTCAAACAGGTTAATGGACATATGCTGGAAACACTTAAACTCAAAGAGGCATTAGATGGGAACCAGCAAGGGCAACAATCATCATGGTCATAGATTATGGCAGGGTGCCAACAGTGGCAAGAAACATATATATGAAGCAAGGCACGCAACATAAAAAGGAACTATAAAGGAGCTAGGCAACAGACAAGACAAGAAGGCCACGATGGCCCTAGGTCGCTCACCTGATATCTATGTATGAAGTTTCATTAAAATATCTCAATACGTTCTCAAGTTATTAAGCGAAAACTGTTTTTCTATTTTTAGTAACAGTGACCTTCACCCCACCCACCACATACTTAAAGCAAGGTCTCCATATAAGGTACCTACGTATGAAGTTTCATTAAAATATCTCAATGCGTTCTTAAGTTATTGAGCGTAAACCGTTTTTCTACTTTTAATAACAGTGACCTTGACCCCACCCACCCCATATGCAAACCCAAAAGAGGTCTCGATATAAGATATGTGTAATAATTTTCATTAAAATATCGCAATGCGTTCTCAAGTTATTGAGCGGAAACCGTTTTTCTATTTTCAGTAACGGTGACCTTGACCCTACCCACCCCATATGCAATCCCAAGCAATGTCTCGATATAAGGTACTTATGTATTAAGTTTCATTAAAATAGCTCAATGGGTTCTCAAGATATTTAGCGAAAACCATTTTTCTATTTTTAATAACGGTGACCTTGATCCCACCCACCCCATATGCAATCCGAATTGAGGTCTCAATATAATGTATTTATGCATTAAATTTCATTAAAATATCTCAATGCGTTCTCAAGATATTGAGCGAAAACCATTTTTCTATTTTTAGTAACAGTGACCTTGACCTTGACCTCTCCCACCCCATATGCAATCCCATGGAGGTGTCGATATAAGGTATCTATGTATTAAGTTTCATTAAAATATATCAATGCGTTCTAAAGTTATTGAGAGGAAACAGTTTTTCTATTTTTAGTAATAGTGACCTTGACCTTGACCCACCCATCCCATATGCAATCCCAATCGACGTCTCAATATAATGTTTTAACCAAATATGAAACCTCTGGGCCTTGTGGCTTCAGAGAAGAATTTTTAATTTTGCCATTTAGGGCTATATAAACCATGTGAGCCCCAGGGTGTGGCCAGTTTTTACCCCATGGGCATCATTTGAACAATCTTTGCAGAGGACCACTATACAACATAATATACCAAATATGAAACTCCAGGCCTTGCGGTTTCTGGAAAGAAGATTTTGAAAGTCATTTTGCTATTTAAGTCTATATAAACCATGTGACCCCCAGGGTGTGGCCAGTTTTGACCCCAGGGGCATCACTTGAACAATCTTTGTAGAAGACCACTATACAATGTTCCCGTAAAATATCTATATTTTCGGACACTGTATTTTTTGGACACCCTCTTTTTTAGCCAAAATAATTATTTTTGGTCGCTATATATTATCGGACATCCTGATTTTAAACCATTATTCATGAATCTTAATTTTCGGACATTTGATATGACAGTGGTATTTTAGCAGAATTCTAACCTGTTTGTGTTAATGCGGTGACACATCGCACATGTGTTTTTACAACCGGATGAAGGTCATAAAACCTGGCAGATGAATGAGTGGACCTGGCAGGTGGACCGTTACATTAGCGTTATTGGGTTAAGAGCCATGTGCCATAAATAATGGGTTTACCCGATTGTGTATATCGGTATTGATATCGTATATTAAATATGCTGTTGAAATCATCCTATTAAGGAACCAGTCTAAACCAGTCTTAATTATTTACCAATAAATTCTGCTTAATTTAAACATCTTTGAACTCGGTCAACAAAATGCAGTCTTGGCGTAATTTTTTGTAAAAAAAAATCATACATATGAAATGATTTAAAATTAATTGCAAACATCGCAAAAAATTAATAATACTATACGGCATGGTATTTAACAAGCACTCGAAATCATTAATCGATACTATCCGTGTATATTAGGCAGAAAACGTTATACACCGGACATATCCGAACGTAACTGCAATATTGTCATAGTGTCTATAGAGTTTCGGACACCTGTAATTTGGGAATATTTTTGTGTATCCAAATTATCGGACACAAACATTTTAAATTATTTTTATGTGTTCGAAAATATAGATATTTTACGGTACATACCAAATATGAAACCTCTGGGCCTTGCGGTTTCAGTGCAGAAGAGTTTTAAAGTCATTTTGCTATTCAAGTCTATATAAACAATGTGACCCCGGGGTGTGGCCAGTTTTGACCCCAGGGGCATCATTTGAACAATCTTTGTAGAGGACCACTAAACAATGTTACATACCTAATATGGAACCTCGGGGCCTGGTGGTTTCAGAAGAGAAGATTTTTAAAGTCATTTTGCTATTCAAGTCATTATAAACTATTTGATCCCCCGGGGTGTGGCCAGTTTTGACCCCAGGGGCATCATTTGAACAATCTTTGTAGAGGACCACTATACAATGTTACATACCAAATATGAAACCTCTGGGCCTTGCGGTTTCAGAGGAGATTTTTAAAGTCATTTTGCTATTCAAGTCTATATAAACCATGTGACCCCCGGGGCATGGCCAGTTTTGACCCCAGGGGTATCATTTGAATAATCTTTGTAGAGGACCACTATACAATGTTACATACCAAATATGAAACCTCTAGGCCTTGCAGTTTCAGAGAAGAAGATTTTTAAAGTCATTTTGCTATACAAGTCTATATAAACAATGTGACCCCTGGGGCGTGGCCAGTTTTGACCCCAGGGGTATCATTTGAACAATCTTTGTAGAGGACCACTATACAATGTTACATACCAAATATGAAACCTCTAGGCCTTGCAGTTTCAGAGAAGAAGATTTTTAAAGTCATTTTGCTATACAAGTCTATATAAACCATGTGACCCCTGGGGCGTGGCCAGTTTTGACCCCAGGGGAATCATTTGATCAATCTTTGTAGAGGACCACTAGAGGATGTAACATATCAAATATGAAAGCTCCAAGCCTTGTGGTTTCAGAGAAGAAGATTTTTAAAGTTTTCAGTTTTTAAATATATTTTCAGCTCTGGTGACCTACATATATGCAGCGGACCTGAATGATTTGAACAATTTTGAGAGGGTCACCCAAGGATCATTCCTGTGAAGTTTGGTGAAAATCTGCCCAGTGGTTTAGGAGATGTTCTTTGAATGAAAATGTTGACACACGACGCACGACGGACAAAAGGCGATCCTAAAAGCTCACCATGGGCACAACAGGTGAGCTAAAAAAGGGACAAGGTACATCTGAAAATTGTAAACAATAGTGCAGAGGTTGCATCCTTCTATTTTAATCTAATAAATTAGTACATACGATCTGAACATGTGGAAAGTGGCCAAAAAGGTTCACTTCCCAAACCATGCTGCTTTATAATCCCAATCAGACCATCCCAGTGCATTAGTAGTAAAGTAATCGGCCAATCAAATTCAAGCGTTCACCATGCTGAAGCTCGTACCTTGTGTGTATCTGCTGAGATGCTGGTGATTCCAGGCACACGGAAATCCACCTTGGGAACGTCGTAGCCCGCCTTCTCCATAAAGGGGATGAGAAATCCTCCAAGACAGCAGTCCGTGTGCACGGGGATTCCGTATTTCAAGCCCAACTGCAAAATATTCAGATTATCTATAAATATTTCCAAGTATGCAGTCAAAGTAAGCCAACTTTATATTATTCAACCCCAAGTGTATCTAACAGTCAGTCAATATTTGACTTTGACCTTGAACTGTGACCTTTGACAGACCAGCATGTGTCAAGTATGCGACACATCATCAGGTTATGTGGACTAATAATGTGAAGTAATATTAAATTCTTTCCAGGCACTTAGAAATATGGTATGGAAAACTAAATTTACCTTTATCCTTGAATTATGATCTTGACCTTTGACCAACAAATGTGACACATTATCTGGTCATGGAGAATAATAATCTACAGTAATATTAAAATCCTTCCAGACATTTAGAAGTTATGGAGCGGGAACAAAATACAAATATTTGACCTTGAATACCTTGCCCTTTCACAGACAAGCATGGGTAATATATGCAACATGTCATCTGTTCATGGTGATTAATAATATGAAGTTATATTAAAGGCACTAAGAAGGTGATAAACGTTAAACTAAGCATTGTTCAGATAACAAACATATAAAACATGATGGCCATAATGGCCCAAAGTGGTCACATGAGTGACGGATATACCCCCACAATATGACCTTGTCACAAAACAATGGCATCCATTCGAAAGAAATGGACAGAGAGAGAGAATGCTTTAATTTGTGAATGGTCAACAGTGTTTTGGAAAAATTTAATTACAAAGAGAGAATGCTTTAATTTGTGAATGGTCAACAGTGTATTTGGAAAAATTTAATTTCAATAGGAGCCATAACTTTTGTCAATATTTAGTGGTTTGTAACCAAAGTTGAACTTGATCTGTATCTATGTACCAAAAATATTTCAAATATGTGAAGGGGCCATAACTGTGTCAGAATTTAGTGGTTTGTAGCCAAAGTCGAACTTGACCTGTATTTTATGATGCTACACGTGTACCAACAATTATTGAAATATGTCAAAACATTGTTGAGTTATTGTCCGGAAACCATGTTTTTATGAAATTTAAGTCAAATAAAGGGCCATAACTGTCAAAATTTAGTGGTTTGTAACCAAAGTCAAACTTGACCAGTATTTTATGATGCTACACATGTATACAAAGAATTATTTGAATATGTCAAGCCATTCTTGAGTTATCATCCGGAAATCATGATTTTAAGGAATTTTAAGGCCATAGCTCTGTCAAAATTTAGTATTCTATGATGTAACACATGTGTACTAAAAATTATTTCAATATGTCAAGCCTTTCTTGAGTTATCATCCGGAAACCACAAACCAACAGACCGACAGACAGACCATAGCATAGTTATGTTAAATTGACTCACAAATCTAAATTACACTTCAATGTTAACAATAGGCAACTGTTCAGCTTGAGGACTGTGTTGTTTTTTTTAATGAATTAACTAATAATACAAACATACCAATAACTAGCTAAATATGAAAATAAGGTTATAACTACATTTAACACTGCAGAATATGTTACATCCATAGCAAACCAGCTTGCAACGTTTTACTGAGTAAAACTACCAATAGTATCAAGAAATCAATTGTCTTTTTTCAGAATTTGTAGTCCCAGTTGTATCTGACAATCTTTGCCTACTGCTTATTGGATATAATGTCACACTCATCAGCAAGTTATCATATGGCGATTACCAGCTTTTCATGGCGGACAAAGACAAAAAAACATGCAGGCATCTGGGTAGAACCACTGATAAGCTAGATGGGTAGCTTTCTCACTTGAAAGAATCTGAGCCCATTTAGGCTTGAGACTACTGTGGTTTGGGACTACAGTGATAACGGACAAGTGATTAACAGTCAGAGACTCTAACCCACATCAAGATGTCTGTGAATTCATACATCCCTTGAATTTGTTTTACACCAATGGGTAGGGAGGATATAAGGCTCATGAAATGTTGAATTCAGCATGACTTATCATAATTTACAAACTCACGAGGATTTCTAAGATATATTGGTTTGAGCAATTACAGAATCAAGGTTGAGGTTATACTCCATCTTTGAGATTATCTTTCATAATATAAAAGAATCAGCACTGTTTACATATTAAGATAAATCTTGATAAACAGTTTTATTTTCATCGTTTTCCTCAACAATAAGAAGATAATTGATCAATGCATTGCACAGGTTGATGTCAATACAACTTTATTAAAACTATCGTTTTGAGTACCAGTTTAGGTGATACAGAAGTAGACTACAACCTGCTAGATTTCTGAGGCTTGTTTGTTTGGATTTTTTGCGGTATTTAACAGTATTTCAGTCATATAATGGCAGTCAGTTAACCTTATCACACTTCCTGGGCAAGCTTAGCCTACCTAAGCGGTTTACCATTCACAAGTGCACATACTTATGCCAGTAACTGACAACTGCCTTACTTGAATCAGAAGTAGGAGGAGAATGATGGTCGAAATTATTTCATGACCAACACCCACACAAGTTATGTGGCCGGGCTGGGGTTTGACTCAAGAACCCAGGAGTGACAGTCCAGCGCTCTACCAACTGAGCTAGCCGGGCAGTTAGGTGGTTATCCTAGATTCAAAATATCTTACGTCTTGTATATGTATTTGAATTAGCAAAAAAAACATTATTTGATAAAAGATCTGCCTAAACTCGACACTAGACATTTCCATCTGGGAAGTACACTGAGTTGAGTGAGCTCCATCAGGAAGCCCACCATTGAGAACAAAAACCACAATTATATCTACATATGATAATAGATTCTTTCTTCAGTGTGCATGGCTTATAACTTCATTTATAAATACCTTTTAAACATAGAAGAACCTTTAAAATGCCTGTGAATTTATGCCTGTCAAAGTCAATAAATACAATATAAATATTAAAAGACAACAGTCAAATTAACAGGGGAAGGTACCACATTGTCCCATCTACACTACAAATCTACAAATAGTCTTAGTTCTTTTTCATATAAAACATTTTTTAATTCATCTTAATTTCTGGCAAACTAAAAAAGTAGGAATAATAGAAGATTTTTTACAAAAAAGTAGGAAAAAGTAGGAGTGAATAAAAAAAGTAGGAAAAGGTAGGAAAAAGTAGGACCAGTTGACAGCCTGGACCTAGTGACCTAGTTTTTGACCCCACATGACCCAGATTCGAACTCGGTCGAGATATCATTGGGACAAATGTTCTGACCAAGTTTCATGAAGATTGGGCAAAAAATGTGACTTCCGAGTGTTAACAAGCTTTTTCTTCAATTTGACCTAGTGACCTAGTTTTTGACCCCACATGACCCAGATTTGAACTCGGCCGAGATATCATTGGGACAAATGTTCTGACCAAGTCTCATGAAGATTGGGCAAAAATGTGACTTCCAGAGTGATAACAAGCTTTTTCTTCAATTTGACCTAGTGACCTAGTTTTTGACCCACATGACCCCGATTCAAACTCGGCCGAGAAATCATTAAGACAAATGTTCTGACCAAGTTTCATGGAGATTGGGCCAAAAATGTGACTTCTAGAGTGTTAACAAGCTTTTTCTTCAATTTGACCTAGTGACCTAGTTTTTGACCCCACATGACCCAGATTCGGACTCGGCCGAGATATCATTGGGACAAATGTTCTGACTAAGTTTCAGGAAGATTGGGCAAAAAATATGACTTCTAGAGTGTTCACAAGCTTTTCCTATAGCGATATAAAGAAACTGCCCCCCCCACCCCCGGCGGCCATGTTTTGAACTCGGCTGAGATATCATCAGAACAAAGGTTCTGAGCAAGTTTCATGTTGATTGGGCAAAGAATGTGACTTCTCGAGTGTTCACAAGCTTTTTTTATAGCCGTATAAGGAAAACTGCCCCGCCATGTTTTTCAATAGAGCGGAACTATTTTAGAACTCGGCCAAGATATCATAAGAACAAAGGTTCTGAGCAAGTTTTATGTTGATTGGGCAAACATTGTGACTTCTAGAGTGTCTACAAACTTTTTCTATAGCCATATAAGGAAAACTGCCCTGCCCCCTGTTCACAAGCTTTTACTTCAATTTGACCTTGTGACCTAGTTTTTGACCCCACATTATCCAGTTTTGAGCTCGGCCGAGATATCATTGGGACAAATGTTCTGACCAAGTTTCATTAAATTGGCCAACAAATGTGGCCTCTAGAGTGTTCACAAGGTATTTACCTTGTTATTTGTTGACGACGAACGATTCACGACGGACAAAATGCGATCACAAAAGCTCACCATGAGCATGTTGCTCAGGTGAGCTAAAAATGTAGTCTTTATCGCGATAACGGTCCAAATTGTTGACGGCATAAGGACGATGGACGACGCCGGAGAGGTCCCCTATGCCAATAGCTCACCGAGTGGTGGTATAATTAACGTTTATGAACGATATGGATGTCCAGATACTATATTATTACTGGATACAGATATCTGAATACAGTAGATTCCACTTAATTGAATATCGGATAATTGAATATTTCGCTTAATTGAATAAAGATTGAAAACACCAAACCGTTTGCACTCATTCCCATTGTAAAAACACCGCCTAATCTGATAGAAAATATGGTATCCTCCGGTTAATTGAATAGCCAATTATCAGTTGTAGGCGTATAGTCCGCTCGATAATCTCATAATCTCCGAGGATACGTATCATATCGCAAGTTTGACAGTCACGCTTCTATGACCGCCTTTGTTATCATTTCATACCACGCATGAATGCAGCGTCTGTTGAATGTCACGTGACTAATAGGTGTAATTTGCGGGTCAAGTACAGCGCATACACATCTAGAAAGCAATGTAGCCTGTTAGTGATTATTACAAGTGAATTATTTTTCAAATGCACCGTATAATGGATAACAAACATCTATGAACGCTTTTCTGCATATTTATTAGCATTCTAAAGTATGAAACATTTTGTTACGTAATACATGTACATTCAAAATGAATTAAATAAGATCATAACATATCTGATTAACATTGAAATAATTGAAATATGACTGATTCCGCATATATGAATACTCCGGTTATTTGAATAATCGGACGTGACAAATGGGCTATTCAATTAAGCGGAATCTACTGTATCAATTTACAATCTAAATTCACTCAAGATATTCAGTCAGGTCTATTTTTATCTTACTAATGGGCACTGTACACTACATTTCGTGGGTTTTTGCCTAAATCTGCGTGTAACCGTGATTCACTGAGGGAAATTCCATACCGGTCACAGTGGAATCGCACGACTTGCGTGGACCATGAGGACATCGCTGTGGACAATCTTGATGATACTATTGTGATGATACTATTGTGATGATACTATTGTGATGATACTATTGTGATGATACTATTGTGATGATACTATTGTGATTTAATACCGATAAGATCAACGTGGATAGCCGCGATTATCAGGGGTCAGTTAAAAAAAGATACATGTACATTTACAAGACAAGAAAATGGTCGAACCAATCAATGTATCCTACATGTGTAACCTATACTGTTGTAGCACTGTATGTGCATGCACAAACCTTTTATTGTTATTTTATTTACTGATATATTTCAGGTACACAACAGAAGTCTGTAAATTTAGAATGTTTAGCATACAAAATGTCGTTTCACAATCCAGACCAGTCATTTTATATAAAATAGAATGGATATAAAGCCAGCTCTTATTTATTAATCATTATTAATGTATTTAAGTGATTATTAGACAGTACACGTATATACTCATTACTGTCCGAATATTACAGTTACCAGTGCACGAAACGTAAGCGCGTTTTAGCAATCGATGAACAATAGAGCTAAAACGTTAACGTTGCAATCATGAGAATAATTTTAACAATAAATACAGTAAGCAAGCGAACAATTATTAAATACAGTAAGCAAGCGAACAATAAAATTAAATACAGTAAGCAAGCGAACAATAACATTAAATAAATACAGTAAGCAAGCGAACAATAACATTAAATACAGTAAGCAAGCGAACAATAACATTAAATACAGTAAGCAAGCGAACAATAACATTAAATAAATACAGTAAGCAAGCGAACAATAACATTAAATAAATACAGTAAGCAAGCGAACAATAACATTAAATCTTAATGTCATTTTACTGCAATGAAAGGCAATCAAACCAATGATATTGTTAAACACAATTTTAAAACACACAAAGTTGCAAATTACACGTACACAATGCACATTAGTACATGTGTAAAATAAATTACATATTTACATACGTTGTGCATGCAAATGTAGTAGCTTTGTCATGGGATATGTCATTCACCTGTATTTCACTGCAAGTCTCGTGGATCACAGTGGAATCAATATTGATCAGGTCCACGGTGGACCTATGTAATAACCATGGACGGCAGGTGTTAAAACACCCCAATAATCGCTGTGATTCTCCACGGCAAGATGTCCTCCGTTGGTGAAATATTCAGGCAAAAACCATGTTATGTGTAGTATACCAAATATAGAGTTACACATTTTTTTATCAATTAAAACATTCCCAGTTCAAATGCCTTTGATTGAAACCGATGATCATAAAGACTCTTTTTGTATTTTTTTATTATTATTAACAATTTATTAATTTTCAATATTATCAGAAAAACAAGTATCATTTCAGCATCTGATCCATTTATCACACACCTAAGGTGCATTACAAAGGACAAATTGTTGTGAATTTCCACCAAATTTATTACTGGTTTTCCTAAGAAAATTGTTCTCATTTGGGCAGTAGTTTTTCCAAAACCACATGAAAAAAGCCTGGAACTACTTACAGCAGCTATTTCTTCCATAGGATCCACCGAGCCATGTGGAAACTGTGGTGCTGACCCTACCAACTGAATAAGACATGACAATGATTGAACACAAACAAACAAATCGGTGTTTTTTAATACAACAACCAAGTCAATGTCTTTTGTCATTATTAACACTCAGGGTTAATCGGCATATTAACTAGCTAAAAATTGTAAAATCTTTGCCTGTGTTAGTTATGGTTTAATTTGCATTAAAATATTTTATTCTAGGAAAGACCAAACTTCTTATCTGACCATATTTCAAATATTAATTAGTGAAATTCATACACACACCTTTTGATAAGAATGTTCCTCTTAAGTGTAACATAAGTTATGATTTTCTTAGGTGTCAAGAGGCCTTTATAAAGCGTGCCCCTGCTGTATTACTACTATTTAAATCTAGATCGTTTTTTAGTAGTGACGAGAATTTTGGAGAAAAAAACTGCGGTCATTTAATTAAAACTGCAGTTTCAATTGTTAATGCTGCAGCTGTGTATTCCATCAGTTCCTTACCATACATGTATTCTTGTTGATGGCACGTCTCATTTTCCGGATATCCACCTTGCATGTTACTGGATCAACCGGAATGTGTGTAATCTTCATGTGAAACATATCTGCTGCCTAGAATGAGATTTAAATACTTCATAACAGTAATTAATTAGATTTTTTGGTTGTTCTTTTCTTCTTTTTGGAAACAATAAAAGAAGGGAGAAATGTAAAACACAGAAATCTAAAAATATTGGAAGCAGGTTTCATAAATATTGGAATTGTTTGTATGTAATGGACTGAACAATCAAGTGGGCCATGACTGCTGTATTTCACTGACTAATACACTGTTTGAGCCAAGTAGTGAGTACTGACCTTATCAAAGGCTGCATGCACGGTTGTGGGTACAATCCTGAAAAGGAAACGCACAATAGGCAAGTACACAAACATGAATCCATAATCATAAACGCACAATAGGCAAGTACACAAACATGAATCCATAATCATAAACGCACAATAGGCAAGTAAACAAACATGAATCCATAATCATAAACGCACAATAGGCAAGTACACAAACATGAATCCATAATCATAAACGCACAATAGGCAAGTACACAAACATGAATCCATAATCATAAACGCACAATAGGCAAGTACACAAACATGAATCCATAATCATAAACGCACAATAGGCAAGTACACAAACATGAATCCATAATCATAAACGCACAATAGGCAAGTACACAAACATGAATCCATAATCATAAACGCACAATAGGCAAGTACACAAACATGAATCCATAATCATAAACGCACAATAGGCAAGTACGCAAACATGAATCCATAATCAAAAACACACAATAGGCAAGTCCACAAACATGAATCCATAATCATAAACGCACAATAGGCATGTACACAAACATGAATCCATAATCATTTTATTTTAAGGTGAAAAGAGGGCATACATAACCCTGGTGGCATATAATTAACTATTTGACCAGCAGATGGACCTCAGCCTTAGAATATTTAAGTTAAGATTGAAATAAGTTCATGTTTGTATATATTTTTATACAAACATATTTTACAAGCCAATTAATAACCTTTAGACATGTAGCTACTTAATGTGCAATGAAAAATACATTTTTATTATCAAATATATGTTTTAGAGTGTACATACATTTCAGGGTATCTAATGCCTTCTTCCCTTGCTCTGTTCCGATAGGCAAGACACATCAACAAGATGCTTTCTGTTCCTCCTGACGTTACCTGCAATCAAATATATGTAAATCACTTTTAAAACAATGTAAAGTTATTCAGTAATGACTACATAATGTACTAGGAATTGAATAATGTCATGTAATATTTTAAAGATTTCAGTTGTTTGAACATTTGGCATTAAATATCTAAATTTGGATGAACTAAATAAAGCTCCTGAGCAAAAGAGCTCAAGTATTATATAACAAGTATTATATAACAAGTATTATTATAACAAGTATTATATAACAAGTATTATTATAACAAGTATTGTATAACAAGTATTATATAACAAGTATTACATATTAAGTATTATACAACAAGTATTATATAACAAGTATTATTATAACAAGTATTATATAACAAGTATTATATAACAAGTATTATATAACAAGTATTATTATAACAAGTATTATTATAACAAGTATTATATAACAAGTATTATATAACAAGAAAAACTTAAAACAAGAGGCACACGAGTGCCTGTATTGATCCACTGGCTTATTAAGTAAGGAGTGTCAGAATCAAAAGGACCCTGATATGGTATTAGAAAAAAAGGGCCATGATGGCCCTAGGTTGTTCACCTGAGTGTAAAGCATCATAATGGCTTTAAGGAAGAAGATTGTTTGAGATTTCAATAAAGCCATATAAGGAAAACTGTCCCGCCCCCTGGCAGTTTTTTAACAAACCGCGAAAAGAGGCTAGTGTATATGTACATGAATGGCCTGGAAAGTTATATTGCGATCTGGCTATATCGCGATCCATGGACCCCGCAAATATCGATATACAGATTTGCAGTGTACCAAAGAAAATACTGTCACGGTATCGTTAAACTTGTGAAACACGTGCACAGACTAAAATGAGTGTAAACACAGAATACATTTTGAGCGCCTAATTTGTGCTAATACAGGTGACGAGTATTAGGTTAATGTTTGCTAGCTATACTAGTCTTTTTGCCCAATGCTATCTTCTAAAACAAGTCAACAAGCCTATCCATATCTATTTTTACAATGAAATGGGCTAGCTGGACCTGGATTAAATGGTCACACCCCATACACTGTAACTCAGTTTGTACTCAAGTTATTAAACAGACAGCATTTGTTTTTTATTTTTAGTAATTGTGCCCTTGACCACCACCACCCCAGATGCAACCTCAAGCGAGGCATCTATGTATGAAGTTTTATTACAATAGCAATTTTTGTTCTCAAGTTATTGTTCAGAAACCAAAGTTGGGTCTGCAGTTAAGACTGTCAGCCCACATGCCCAACGACATACTTCAATCTAATAACCACAAATTTTCATTTGGTTAAAAATGGCTATCTCAGATACTTGTTATAACTTCATCTGTAAAGCAATTAAATGATAATGCAAAATTTAGAAGACTTGATGCCATAACTACTGCAATTTGTCTTTTTTCTATGATTTTTTTAAAATCCACTGATGTCCAACAAATTAAAGTTTTAGCATAATACCTGCTTATGTGCAATTTTCAACACTTTTTCCTGATGCAAAAAAAAACAACAATTAATTAAAATGCAATATCTTACCATTGCCCTCTATAACCAAACACAGTTTCATGAACCTAGCTTTTGTATTTATTGAGTTATTGCAGGACCCAAATTGTATTGCACAGACAGACATACAGACAGAAACATAGATGGAGGGTGTCCCATCTGATCATGCAACCAGTAGTGGACAAATAACTTTCAAAACAAACTCTTTATTAATGTCGGTGACAAATAAATATCTAGGCACATGACTAACTTGTGAAAAACTGACAATATTTCTCTGAAACAGAACCTTTCCAACACAGAACCCAGTTTATATTATGCCTTGGAAGAATCGTGTGCAAATATTCCATTGTTATTGATAGTGCAGTTTACTGAATTGTCTAGGAAGCTGCTTAACCACAGGCCAAGTTCATTGGGCCACATGATGATAAATAGGTCAGTTGGAGAAAGTTAAACAATTCCTGACATAACATGTATATAGGATAAGAGGACAAATAAGATTCAAGTAAACAGTTGCTCTTGTTTTTGTGTTCCTCCCTGATGTGATTTTCTGGAGATTATCATAATTACCAGAAGTATTGGTAATATTTAATTTGAATATTCAAATATAATTCTAATATTGGGTTGTTGTTTATGTTCATGCCTCATCACCACTACATCATCATCATCATCTTCATCATCATGATCGTCATAATCATTATCATCATCATCATCACCATCATCATCATCAAAACCACACCAAAATCACAGTATCATAAGCATCATAGCCTTCATCATTTTAATATTTATAATCATCTTCAAAAATAAGCAACATCAAGAACAGCTTTAGCAATTTAAACCGAGGTCTTATAGGCTACATTTATAAACATTTACCTGACCTACCCAAAAAAATGCCCAGACCATAGAACATTTTTATTAAGTTTGTCAGATATTTTGTTGTTTTATTTTTTTTCAATAATTAATTTGTTGGGTTAAATAAGTGTTTTGTTTTGATAGCATCCACTTCACAAGGAATTTGGTAGAGGATCACCAAAGAAACATTTATGTGAAATTAGTTTGAAATCCAGGAGTGGTTTCAGACTAGAAGATTTTCAAAGTTTTCATTAAAGCCATATTATAAGGAAAACTGCCCCGTCCCCTGGCGACCATGTTTTTTCATGAATCAAAATGATTTCAAGGAATTTGGTAGAGGGTAACCATGGAACATTTTTGTGAAATTATTTTGAAATCCAGCCAGTGGTTTCAGACTACAAGATTTTTAAAGTTTACAATATAACCATATAAGGAAAACTGTCCCGCCCCCTTGCAGCCATGTTTTTTAAGAAATCAAATGATTTGACAGAATTTGGTAGAGGGTCACCCAAGGAACATTTCAGTGAAATTATTTTGAAATCCAGCATTTGGTTTAAGACTAGAAGATTTTTAAAGTTTTCAATACAGTTAAATAAGGAAAACTACCCGCCCCCCTGGCGGACAAGTTTGTTAACAAATCAAAATGATCTGAAGAAATTTTGTAGAGGGTCACCCAAGGAGCGTTTCTGTGAAAACTATTTTCAAATCCAGCCAGTGATTTCTGACAAGAAGATTTTGTAAGTTTTCCAGTTTTTAAGCTTTTGGTTGCCATGGCAACCAGAGTTTTCAATATATTTTAATAAATTGAAGGAATTTGGTAAAGGACCATCCCAGGAACATTCCTGCCAAGTTAGGTACAAATCCACCCAGTGATTTCTGAGAAGAAGTAGTTTGAAGTAAAATGTTGACGATGGACAACTTACGATGGACGCTGGACACAGACTGACCACAATAGCTCACCTTTGAGCACTTCGTGCTCAGGTGAGCTAAAAAGAGTCCCCAAACTACAAGCCCTGACTTATATATACCATACAAGCAGCAAGTAGCATGGTGCACTCTAAATAGTGTAGAAGTATTTTTTAATTAAGGAGAAATAATAATTCAGCTTCAAAAATCATGTAAGATAATTACTTGAGTTTCCAAAATCCCAATTCAAATGTAAAAGTCAGTCCAAAAGTTACATGATTAAATGATACTGAAAAAGAGACTAAACTAAACAGTCCAAAAACTACAGAAAATAATTAACCCTTTCAGGCACTAGATCACATGATCTACATCCTATATTCTGTTTGCTTGTTTACATGAATTCTAGCTATTGATAATTGTTTAAATCTTTTTCCTGACTGGATGCCAAGACAGACAGTGGCAAATTTTATTGCTGCACACACAGCTAAAATATAGGTCAGAAGCAGGCTATCAATGGTTACTATGTGTAATGATGCTGATCTCAAATAGAAGTATCATGTGATGCATTGATTTTACGGATAAGCAGACTCCACTATCTGGGTTAAATCTGTGAATGAGCTACAAAGGGAAATAACACATTGCTGGCAATTATCTTCCTAATAGTTCATTTACATCCCTTTACCAGGTGAGTTATTTAGGAATAGATGTATTTGGGACCAAAAAAGGAACAATAACTATATAGGGACAATAACTCTGGGGTTGCTGGTCCGATCTGGCCCATTATCGAACCCGTCCAAGATGTTATGGTTATACACAAATTGTGCAAGTTTGGTCCAGATTGAATAAAAAATGTAGTCTTTATAGCGATAACGGGCCAAATTGTTGACGGCATATGGATGCCGGACGATGCCGGCGAGGTCCCCAATACCAATAGCTTCGTGATCAGGTGAGCTAAAAACACACGTATACAATGTTTTGCCAAACAAAATCGTTCAAAAAAGATCCATTAAATATCGCTATTCTATTTTGGCGATTGTTGTTTACGTAAACATGAACATAAAAAAGGCTACACAGGTACCCTATTTAAAGTCCAATATTTCCCAAACAAGTTTGGTGACCCATTCTTTTTATTAATGTTTTGGTGTAAGAATACATTGGTGCATGTATGTGTGAAAATTTAAGAAAATCTGTCGTTTGGAACAAAATATACTGATGGTTAATAAATTAAGTTTCATAAGGTATTATTAGTGCCCATTTGATCTACTTAATGTCCAGGCAAATTAATTATTTTAACATTAAATGTAGGTAAAACGTTTTTTATTAACAAAATACACTTGTACGTATATTGCCAAACAAGACATGTGCAAACATATCAGCTGAAAGAACCATAACGTGTTGTTTGAAAAAAAAACCTCTCCTTTATACATAAAACATTGATAAAAAATCCCAACTGAAACGAATGGGCTTTGACAGGTACCGTATTCAAAAACCAATATCTCTGGAAAAAGGCAGGTGACTCCTTTTTTTTCTTCACTTTGTTAGTTTCAGTATACAATGATACATGTACCGGTATATGGATTTTTTTTACAAAATCTGTCGTTTCGAACAAAAGATATTCGTATATTTGATTATTTATTGATGTTTTCAAAGGCATATTAAATGCATAATTAACCTCATTAAGCGTCCATTAAAAGTAATTTTTTAAATGGTAATTATAGATAAAGTGCATTTTATCATTAAACTGCACTTGTATATTGCCAAACGAAACATTTAAAAAAAGATGCATTTAAAAATCTCCATCCTTGTTTGAATATGAACACTTTATATAACTGCACATTGCTAGTCACACAAATTGACAAAAGGGCTTCGACAGGTACCGTATTTAAACCCTCATATTTCCGGAACAAGGCCGGTGACCCCTATTTTTTAAGACTGTTTTAGTTTTAGGATACATTGACATGTTTGTGCAAATTTGTAAGAAAATCTGTCTTTGGAAAAAAAAATGGAAAAAATTGTTGCTCGTCTTTAAGCAACGATAATTCAAAGATCCAATATACCGTTCCACAACTGTTGCTGTCTCCGTTGAACATGTTGCAGCACATTCTTACAACCTCTGCCTCAATCTTGCGGATGTCCGGGAACACGTCTGGGTGTAGCGGGTTTGTCCACGCAAACTTCTTATATGCCTTGAAAGTCATTAAAACGAATCAAAGTTTGTAATCAATGGTAATATAATACTGAACTTACGTAAATCTTTAACTGAAGGAAAATTCTGTGCACTTAATGGAAAGACAATTTGTGCTGCCAATAATAAACTTTACTATCTGGAAACATCATATAATACAATGATGTATAAAACAACATTCCATTGGAATATTGCCATCTTTCACTAAAATGTTCATTCTGTTTCTCATACAAATCTTATTTACAGAAATAATCATCCATGTATTACAAATCAATTAAACAGTATTCAAAGATGTAAACAAAAAACCTTTTGTCAGCAGAAAACACAACAACAAATGAAACACATATCCCCACCTACCCAGCCTCTGCAGTAAATCTCTGATTAACTTTCCCCACCCACCCGCCTCTTCAGTAAATCTATGATTAACTTTTCCCAGCCCGCCTCTTCGGTAAATCTCTGAATAACTTTCCCCAACCCGGCTCTTCAGTAAATCTCTGAATAACTTTCCCCATGCACCCCGCCCCTGCAGTTCATCTCCGAATAACTTTCCCCACCTACCTCACCTCTGCAGTAAATCTCTGAATAACTTTCCCCACCCACCTTACCTCTTCAGTAAGTCTCTTAATAACTTTCCCCACCCCGCCTCGTCAGTAAATCTCTGAATAACTTTCCCCACCCCCAGGGGTTTACTTAAGCGGATGCCAGTGTTGCAGTGATAATATTTTATATTATTATCATGGAATTATTAATTGTGAAATAAATTGATAGAAATGTACGTTGTTATGTTTGTTCACTTAAAATCCCATGTTTTCAATTCTTTTAATAATTGGTAGCAGTAGTGACCCGTAGGCAATAGTTTAGAGTAAAGTAGTTCAATCAGCCTAATTTGTTTTGTTACCACCAACTAATCCATGTTTTTCTTCAAATCAGTTCGAGTTCACCATTTTGCACGATTTTCTTTATATGCAAATTTAAATTGACCATTGGCGATTTTCTGAAGTACAGCGAATCACGTTTTCAAGTCATTCGTTGTTCTTGGTTACATCTATACAGATGTTTATTTATAATTTTATATTATAAGTAATTATATTATTTACAGGTAATTATATTTAGCTTATAATTTATATGCTGCGTTTGTATTACGGTATTACTTGTAATATCTTCTATTTGTGTGTAAATTTGTATTTTGATATTTGTATTTATTTTCTTTGTAGTTTTCTATTGTTATGTAGTCGGTACACACAACCAACATGATGTAAATAATATAACTATTTATAATATAAAATTATAAATAAACATCTGTAGAGATGTTACGAAGAACAACGAATGACGTGAAAACGTGATTCGCTGTACTTCAGAAAATCGCCAATGGTCAATTTAAATTTGCATATAAAAGAAAATCGTGCAAAATGGTGAACTCGAACTGCTTTGAAGAAAAACATGGATTAGTTGGTGGTAACAGAATGAATTTGGCTGATTGAACTACTTTACTCTAAACTATTGACTACTGGTCACTACTGCTACTAATTATTGAAAGAATTGAAAACATCGGGATTTTAAGTGAACAAACATAACAACGTACATTTCTATCAATTTATTTCACAATTAATAATTCCATGATAATAATATAAAATATTATCGCTGCAACATATTTCCCTCCTCCATATAAATGTCGTCCTCGACATTAATTAAAATAAATTACCCAACCCCGGAAATACCCGCTTGCCCATGCTGGGTTAAAATAGCAGCGGGCAAGTGATTTTCCAAAGGAGATAGCCTGCCAGGCAAGTCATGTATCATAGAGACATCTCCAATATTTTTCCATTGCGATTATTTATCTTCTTTGTGTTAATATCAATGGCTTACAACTATACATAAAACTGATTTTGATTGGTCGTTTACATGGTATAAACCAATCAAACCGCTCGAAACAGGTTATATTTGGCAATTTCTCCAAAATGGCGGACCATAGCGATCCAAAGTCTTCAAAAGTTTTCCAATTTTTAAGAAAGTGTATAATTTCAAGTAGCAAAATCTATCAAATAAACAGACATAAGAAAAAGAAAGAAAAAGAAAATATGGAAAATAATCATGTAAACCAACTTTCCAGACCTCATGGCTTAATGTCGTAGTATGAATGAATGTGTGAAAAGCAGTTTGAAAAACAGAGAATATGAAGAAAGTTTGAAGCTTGCAAAGCAGGCCTATGAAGAGAGTCTCACTACTTTAAACTGTGTCTAATTTGTTCATGATTTTACATATTATCTAATAGTTAGATGATGAGATATGATCATTAGAAAATAACAGTTGTGAATTCAGTGAATTCAGATTTGTTTCTGTTGATAGCTTTTATTCATAATAAAAGTCATTAAGTTTAATACATGTTTGCTGAAACACATCTAATAACACATTTGTATGCTTTAAGTATCAAAAACATTGACTTAAAGATACGGCAACCTTTTTTAACTGGGGGCAAGTAGATGTTCAAAGTAACTTGCCCCCTGGGCAAGTGAAGGTCAAATCCTTAGGTAAACCCCTGCACCCTGCCTCTTCAGTAAATCTTGTAACAATGTTACCTTGGTGATGATGTCTGTAAGTTCCTCGCCCCCGTTGTACACTGCCCCAGATACTGTGCCTTTAGACCAGTCCACTTTTACTGCAAAACAAAATATCACAATTGCTCAGAATCAGTCTTACTATTTTAAATTCAAATTAATTCCAATGTCTATTTGATAGCATTTTATAAAATATGAATGTTAGTTTTCATTTGTCGAACTTTTGCCAATAATTCAGTACTGGTATTCAACCGTGTTCTTTCAGGAATAATAGATAATTTCCAGTGTTTATGAAGCTATATGTACTGTCATGTACTTTGTAAATAGGAAGCTCTGTTAGTTATACGTCTCAATTTATCTCAATATTTAAATGTTTGCAATTAGCCTTCATCATTTGTTGAGCCTGGGCCCGTATTCACCAACTTATTCTTAGACTTAACACATAACAAGAGCTGTTTGTAAAACAGTTATGCCCCCTCTAGGTTAAAGGCCTAGTTTAATCCTTCTTTATTTGACCCCCCCCCCCCCCCCAAATCTGCGGTACTGTACCCCTGTGTATTGGCAATTTGGCGCCCTGCTGTGGTCACAGTGTGGCGACAATTATCAGCTAAAATCAATATACTGCTGCAGAGAACAACTGCACTTAGCCATTGCTCAGTCAGCTGAGAGAAAAGATTGCAGGTAATAATAAGATATTTTATGGTGGACCAATACACAGATTGGAATACCCCATGGAAACACCAGACATTCCTTAAACTAGGGTTTAAAAGCAATCTTTAAAATATAAAGGCTTTTTCTTCAATCTGGCCTGGTGACCTAGCTTCTGACCCCATGTGACCCAGTTTCGAACTTGTCCTAGATATCATTGAGACAAATGTTCTGAGCAAGTTTCATGATTATTGGGCTATGAATGTGGCCTCTAAAGTGTTTACAAGCTTTTTATTCAATTTGGCCAGGTAACCTAGTTTTTGACCAGATGTGACCTAGTTTTGAACTCATCTGAGACATCATTAAAACAAGTGTTCTGACCAAGTTTCAAGAATATTGGGCCAAAAAATGTTAATTCTAGAGTGTTAACAAGCTTTTTCTTCAAATTGCCCTAGTGACCTAGTTTTTGACCCCACATGACCAAGTTTCGATCTCGTCCCAGATATCATTGAGACAAATGCTCTGTGCAAGTTTCATGTTGAATGGGCAAAAAAATGTGGCCTCTAGATTGTTAACAAGCTTTATATTGATAAAGTTGTCAATATAGCCATATTAGCGGAAACCCCCAATTTAAGATAAATTCAAGGGCCATATCTCTACAATTCCTTGAGTGATTTGGTTGATTATTGAACTTGACCCAGAGATTATCTTCACAAACATTTTCATGAAGTTTGGTGAAGATCAGATGAAAACTGTTAGACTTTGAGAGCTGAAATGAAAATGGTCAACCGACTTACAATTAGCAAACCAATATACCCTGCCAACTTTGATGTGGGCGGCATAATAAAAATAATATTCTTAGAACTATTCCATTCTAAGATCGCTGTTTATTTTAATGTTATGTAATATTCACCAACGCTAATTTCAACTTTCTTTATTTAGAATGATTTAATAATGACATAAGTGACATTGGCCTATGCACAAGTATTTTGTTTTGTTTTGTCTAAGTCCGTTCTTTATTAAGTATAAAAATGGGTAGGTGAATCTGGGCCCTGGTTACACATGCTATTTTGGTAAAAAAAAAGGCTTGTCACAGAATGTGATGTATGCCCCCGAAGCATATGCTTGTCAGAGGAAGGCAACACAATGTCAGTTACATGGTGGCAAAAATGACCCTTCCTACAAAAAGAGTTATGGTCGTTACGTGGTTTTATTTTAAATGACTTCAATACTAATGGAGCACTGCACTAAAAAATTAACTGAAGGGCAATAACTCCATAAATATTCAAAAAAGAGTTATGGTCCTTGTACTCTGCACTTCATTTCAATGTCCTCTATCAATATTTTTGGTTTTATTCAAAATCCCTTCAATACTAATGGAGTTATGCTCTGCACAAAAAATAAACAAAGGGCAATTACTCCATAAATATTGAAGTAAGAGCTGTGGTCCTTGTGCTCTGCACTTCCTCTCATTGTCCTCTTATCATTATATGAAGTTTCATTTGAATCCCATCCAAACTAATGAAGTTATGCTCCGCACAAGAAAATTAAACAAAGAGCAATAACTCTATCAATATTGAAGAAAGATTAATGGTCCTTGTGCTCTGCACTTCCTCTCATTGTCCTCTAGCATTATATAAAATTTCATTTAAATCCCTTCAATACTTATGGAGTAATGCTCCGCACAAGAAAATTGATGCTTGAAACAAGGAAATAAAACAGAGGGGAATAACTCCATAAATATTGGAGAAAAAGTTGTGGTTCTTGTGCTCTGCACTTTCTCTCATTGTCCTCTATCATTACATTAAGTTTCATTTGAATCCCTTCAATACTAATGGAGTTATGCTCCGCACAAGAAAATTAAACAAAGGGCAATAACTCTGTAAATATTGAAGAAAGAGTTGCGGTCCTTGTGCTCTGCACTTCCTCTCATTGTCCTCTATTATTATATGAAGTGTCATTCTAATCCCTTACATACAAATCTAGTTATGATCCGAACAAGAAAATTAATGCTTCACATAAGGAAATAAAACAAAGGGCAATAACTCTGTAAATATTAAATAAAGAGTTGCGGTCCTTGTGCTCTGCACTTCCTCTCATTGTCCTCTATCATTATATGAAGTTTCATTTGAATCCCTTCAATACTGATGGAGATATGCTCCGCACAAGAAAATTAATGCTTTACATAAGAAAATAAAACAAAGCGAGGGTTGAGTGTGAAACTATTGTATCTGCATAATATTTCTAGATACAATAGTTTCACGCTCAACCCTCGAAAGGGCAATAACTCCGTAAAGATTGAAGAAAGAGTTGTGGTCCTTGTACTCTTGTACACTTCCTCTCATTGTCCTCTCTCATTATATGAAGTTCTATTTTATTTGAATCCCTTCAATACTAATGGAGTTATGCTCCGCACAAGAAGCGTGACGGACAGACGGACAGTTGGACCGACGATGCGATTACTATATGCCCCCGAATTTCCCTTTGGGGGCGTAACAATCATTTATACACAACACCTACCGAGGGAATGGTATTTGTCCAGTTCCTTCATGATTTGAGCCTGGAAAAGAAATCAAATTAAAAACAGTAATTTAGGACTACCGGTTTGATCACCGTAAAGAACAATACACTGATTCTGCAAATGAGAAGCAGTGATTTCTTTTCACCAGTGTTATCATCGTAAAGAACAATACACTAATTATTCGGTAACCAACAAATTATCACGCTTTTGCAAATGAGAAGCAGTGATTTCTTTTCTGGTTTGAGTGCTACCTAATTCAGGACCTTCCAAAACAGCAAATTGTCTTTCACAACTGGTCCTGATACATTTGTAAGTGTCATCAACACCAGAGAAATACTTACAGCAACTGTGCTTTGTGTACTCAGTTAGAATAATATATATTTAACTCAAAACAGGAACCAATTCATTTATTAAATATAATTTCAAATTTGTAAAATAAAAAGGTCACTGCGGTTCAAGTTACATGTATTTCAACTGCTTTATAATGTTTATTACCATAATCAGAGCTTCTAAGTGATCTAGGTTCATTAACCAGAGCAACCGTACCAAACAAATCTAGGTTTATTAACCAGAACTGCTATATAATCAAGATTTAAAGGGAATAGCACCAACATCTAAATCTGGGACTGTTGATTGCTAACATAACATTTATACAACATGTTTATCAATACAAAGGGTATTAATTACTGATAACACATTCCTTGTTATTATGATACCACTGTAGGACAGCTGAATAAAAGCAATATGAAATGTTGATGTGGTGAATTGTTTATCTACATGGTGAACTCATGACCGGAGTCAAATATCATTATTACACAAATCAGATATTTTGCATGCAATCACCAAGATAAAATATTATTATCAAGGGTTAAAGTCACCTAAACCACTTTCAGTATCAAATACGGTAAATACCACAAATACAATAGTGAAGACTATTTTTCTTTTTACAAGATTCTGGCAATGCATCAACAAAACAGTGCAATTGATTGATACACTAGTATTGACCTCAATAGATTCAACAACTTTTTTCTTTCTCCAAAATAAATGTCAAACATGGAAACTATTTATATGTGAATTGAGTCTGGGGTAGCAGGCAAAACCGGTCCCTGCCTAAAATGATCCCAAAAAAGCAAAACCAGCCCCACAATTAGGCAAAACCGGCCCCAACAGTGACAAACCGGCCCCAACGGTGACAAACCGGCCCCAACGGGGACAAACCAGCCCCAAATTGTTTATCTTAAAACTGAGTGGATATTTTTTATGCATCTGTATTAAAAATAAATTATTTTAAGAGGCATTTGGTTAATTCTTGTATTGTGTAACGGTTGTAAACACAAACTATTTTATTGAATTGGATAAACAAATAAATGATGTGTTCCATGTCTAGGTCATTTACAGCATTAGGGGTGTCAACAGATACCAGAACTGGTATCTGGATGTTTGTATGTCATATCTAGATACTATCCAGATAACCGTAAAGATTGGCAACAGAGGCTAGAATCTGGTGCTTGTTAAAGTTGCATAATTATGTTAACATCTAGACACATCTTATCTTCCTAGCACATAATATGATGATACCTGTATTTTGAAACTGAAATAGTTTCACATTATTTAAGAGAAGTATATGTTACTTAAACTAGTATATTACATGTTTTGTTTGTATTTTGAGGGGTATGTTTTTGACACATCTGCAGTTAGGTGTGGAGACCTCCTGTAGAGTCTAAAGTGTCCTTTAACAGTGTTGAGTTAATCAATATACATACAACAGAGGTGGAGACCTCCTGTAGAGTCTAAAGTGTCCTTTAACAGTGTTGAGTTAATCAACATCATACAACAGAGGTGGAGACCTCCTGTAGAGTCTAAAGTGTCCTTTAACTGTGTTGAGTTAATCAACATACATACAACAGAGGCGTTTGTATGCCTGATGTTGCAGTACATGTATTTAATACCTGAATGAGATTCCCAATTTATCAGATTTTATGACTCTAACATTTCAACCAAAACAGTACAAGATCCATTTCTAAAACTTGCGAAAAAAGGAGAATTATTTGATTCACAGTAGTGTAAAGGATTACGGTTTTGATAAGGAACAGGCCTTTTTAAAAGCCATTTTTAGGGCCGAAATTTGGCCCCATTCTCCTAATGAAAAAATTATATATCTTTCCCCTATTTTAACCTACAAAATTCCACTCAGAATGTTTACTTTATATAGAAACAAGAGCACCGCCTACAGGTGCTGGATGCTCTACTATCTCATATTTGATAGTACTCTATGCTTTTGTTTATAGAATAAGTTTATGAAAGGCATGAAGTAATTTGCATTTCAAAACAATATCTCTGATAGATATTGAGAAATTTGACCTAAAGCAAAAATATCAAAGTTGAAAAAAAGGGCAATAACTCCACCAAAATCCTTGATATAGTTACCTCATCTTGTCTTCAGAATGGGTTCATAACTGTGATCAAGTATTTTGTGCTTCAAGTAAATACCTCTTGTAGATATTGTGAAATTTTACTTAAAGCATAATTTCAAAGTTGAAAAAAGGGCAATTACTCAAGCAAAATCCTTGATAGTGTTACCTCTTGTATACAGAATAAGTTCATCACTGTGATCAAGTACTTTGAGTTTCAGGTCAATACCTCATATAGGTATTGAGAAATTTGACCTAAAAGGAAAATTGTAAGTTGAAAAAAGGGTAATAACTCCAACAAAATCCTTGAAAGAGTTACCTCCTCTTGTCTGCAGAATGGTGTCAGCACCATATACAGGTACCTTGAGTTCAATTTAATGTCTTTAATAGTTATTGAGAAATTATATATTTTTTCAAAAATACAAATCACAGGGTTACCGGCCTTGTTGTAATGAATTACCATTTTGATAGTGAACAAGTGTTTAAAGATTGAAATGGATACATTTGATAGTTTTTGAGATATGGACTCTGACAAAAAACTTAACCAAAAAACTTAACAAACACAGGCGCTGACACAGATGACAGGGCGACGACAATAGCTTGACTTTTTTTTCCTTGAAAAGTCGAGCTAAAAATTTACCAGTAATCGGACAAAAATTGGACAATATAGAGGAATTTTCTTGAACAATTTTGCTTTTTTTCAAGAAACTAAGTTGGATGCATATAATGAATGTATTACATAACAGTTTATGTATGTTTATATTACATAGTAGATGTATAACAATAATCTATAATGTATAATAATGGTTTAACAAAATTCCACAAAATTCCCCTATTACCCTTAAATTCCCCTCTTGAAAGGACTTACCACCTTCCCCTGAAACCCCCCAAAAGGGCTTAGGAATCGGGGGAGTGTGATTCGTACTAAGGAAGCATTTAAATGATCATTCTAAAAAGACAACAAGAACTGATTCTACCCAGGAAAAGGACTCACAAATGTCTCAGTAAGCCTCATGAAGCCTTGACATTTGGACAAAGGAGCACTAAATTAAACAGGTTTAAAGTCAACCAATTACGCAATTACCAGATAATATTACAGATAGTGACCTACCTCTGACATGCCTTTTGGAGGCAACCGTTTAACGTACGGCATGGTCCCGATGCCCTTCTGAAATCCCTCCTCGACGCCTTTGGCATTTTTGTCCACCTCTTTCTGAATCATACCTTTGATGATCGGCAGATTCTTTACAAACTTGAAGAAGGCTTTTGAAATTCTTGACTTTACAGCTGAAAAAAGCAACAAAGTGCTTGACACGCAGAACATCTCAAGCCAAACAAATATTTTACTCTCCGGTGCGGAGTCAAGATTTTTATTTCAAATATATTTTCGGTATATCTACACAGTGTTGATGCAGAGTGGTAGCTGTTGAAATTATACTAACTAACGAAGTCACTCTCACTCTTAGGGAGTGAATAACTGACAGCTGATGCTGAGTGAGGCGGAGTAATTACTCGACCAAATTTCTCGCAGCGCACAGGTTAAATCCTGGTCGACTTGATTGCCAAAGCTCTATGAACTGTGAAATGTGTTTGTTTCAAATGTGCTATACTGTACAAAGTGCATATGCAAACGGCAGAGTGGTTGATACAAAGTGTCAACAGAAATTGGATAGAATTCTCTGCACATGGTTTTAGCCATAAAGGCTAAACAAGTTATCATTAATTTATGAAAACATAGGAATGTAACAATATTATTAGTTACACTGTTAGTAACTGTGGGTGTAACTATGGGATATATACACCCTCAGTGGTTTCATACCATACAACAGCGCAGCTCGAGTATGGTATGAAGCCACTGCAGGTGTATATCCCTTACACCCTCAGTTACTAACAGTGTAACGAATATATCTCACCAACTACCTTTCACAGGTATCTTTTCATTGATATCAAAAGAAAATTAACCAAAGAAAACCTCACAAAATAACACAAAACACCTACAATGACGTCACGAAAATAAACAAAATGACATCATTAGACTTATATGGGGTATTAAAATGTACCCATGGTGTATGGTAAATACCCCATAGTCATGTGACCGCTCTTAGCCAATCGGATCGCGTCATTTATGTAGGAGGTGAGATATACTATTATACCTGTTTTTTGCTTCATTTGTTAAGACCATAATATGCAAAGTCTTATTCACAAACCTGTTTTGAACATCATTTTTCGGAAATGTGGGGAATTCAACAGTTTATAACCATGAGCAAAATATTGTGACAATTATTGCAATACACATGTATTTTGGTATGTAATTTGTCATATATATTGATATAATTCTTGGTATGTACCTTCTATGAAATAAAATAATCAAAATAGACCAACAATCCCTAATGTTGATATTGCAAGAATATATACATGAACATTTGTACAAACAATGAATAACATGCAAATCATTCTTAAATTTTTTACTTTGCTCTTCATCGAAGATCCACTGGTACACAGAGACGAGCATAAGGGTGACTCCAAACGTGAACGCGATAATTTGCCATCCTTCAAACTGCTGACAGGAAGCATTCACCTTTAACCTTGCATCTTCCAGGTAAGGTGCAATCTTTTGGGCCACATCCTGGCAGAAAAAAGAGAGCAAAACATTACAAAGCATAAACAGATACCACTACAATACTACCAGTGTAAACAGAATTTGACTGATTATAAACAGAGACTTTTTCATGGATCTGAAAACAGATACCCATCAGACTAGGATTTCTTTTATCTAAATATGAAAATCATGCAAATAATTTAGGAAACAGTGAAGTGCTAAATATGATTTCATAATAATATTTTCACGTTTTATATTAAGAGCTGTCAGTATTTGAGTGTTGGTCTGTGTGTTTTATTAAAAATCGAAATGTCGAAACTTCACAACCTAAGTTTTGGACTTTACATAATAAATGCTCATATAAATGTAATACTGTTAAATGTTTTCCTACTGCTGTTGTTACAAGCATCCAATGGGATCTGTTCACAAACTAACAAATTTCAGAACTTTCATTTCCATATCCAAATAAGGAAATAACATAATACTATATGTATATAAATAACATAATACTATATGAATATAAATAACATAATAATATATGAATATAAATAACATAATACTATATGTATATAAATAACATAATACTATATGTATATAAAGAAGCCAAATAATGCTCCTCACACAGAACTATATTGGAAAAAAAGTATGTCATTGTACCTGAATAATCATAAAATTAAATGAAAACTAGCTTCTTTATAAAGAGTTTGTAACACAAAACAAATAAATATGAGGCAGTGTTTTTTTAAGCCAATTTGGGGGCTGAAATAAGGTCCCATTCACAAGTAAAAGTTTTGTTCACAATTTTATCCACCAAAATTCACCAAAATCTATCAAGTGATCTAATTCTTGCTTTGAGTAATGCCATCACAGAACTAGTCAACCATTATGATAAATGGTAGCCAAACAAGCATCAATGTCAGTGCTCCAGATAGGCTTTTGTGTACAGTGTAAATGTACACTGATTACCCTCAAACCAGAATTTATGGGGGTAAAAGTACACTCAGTTCAAAAGTTATGGGGGTAAAACATTCCTTCAGTCAGAAAATGGTTAGTTAAAAAGTGAAAAAGAAAGCAATGCCATTATGGAGTACTTTTATGGTGTGTAGTAGACATTTCATGAAGATAAAAAAAATGTTTTAAATAAGGGACTTCTACATATTCACACTTCAGGGCCCTCTTTCTATTTTGGGGGATGCCAACCACAGTCTTCAGATGGGGGAATTTTTATGTGGTTTTCTTATTAAGGGGGGCGGGGGGGGGGGGGTGTCTTAAAATTACATAATAATACTTTCAACTTAGCAAGTTAAATGAAATTGTAGTAATTATAAGTGAAATTGTTATTTTACTGGATAAAATACATGTAAGTGATAATAATATAAATAATATTTGCTTAATTATAAAATCTGCACTTGATTAAGGAGGAAAAATGACACTGTTGTTGCTGGGGAAAGCAGCTGAATTTCTAAACAAGTCATCATCAGGGAGGTGAACGTGTTTGGCACTGCGTTATTTAAGTGAGAGATTCGCATCAAGTCAATATGGCCGCCTAAAAGCACATTTTATTGGGCATTTGAAAGTTCCTTAAGCTGGTAAGTAGGTTTTAATATTTTTTTCAATATAAATGTGCCTATCGTGTCATCCTGTGATTAAACTACACTCGGTTTTTCAGCTTCGTAGATGCTAGATTAAAAAAGATATGGAAGTCATTATGAACCATGATGTTTGTTTACCTTTTTAAAAAAAGGTTTATTTTCAGTTTCTAAGTTGTTTAAATGACGCTAAGAGGTTGTTGTATATATCTTCGCTGTTTTAATATGGAAAATAACCATATTTAGACTGTGTTTGGCATTTGCAACATATCTGAGGCTAATATGACAGAAAACAATCTGTTTTTTTCACATTTCAGCATCCAGTAATAGGTTTATGCCCATGTGTGCACAGAGTAATTGGTATACACGAGAAGATACTCTCGTCGTTTGTTTGTTTTCACATTATGAAACAAGATTCTGTGTTTGATAAACACACATGCCCCTGGTTGATGCCGGATAGCCCATTTCTTAGTCCAAATTAGGTCAAGGTCACGGTCAAAGTGAGGGTGGGTGATATGGGTGGATTGGGAACGGTAATAAGTAACAACTGTGAAATGGTAAAATCTAGTTAACCAAGAAATGGCACTTTGATATTATAAGTCCAAATTAGTTCAAGGTCAAGGTCAAAGTGAGGTTGGTGATATGGGTGGATTGGGGATGGTCATAAGCAACAACTGTGTAAGTATCCAAGTGTTGTAGCAAGCGGTGTTGGTGCTAGACGAAACGCAAAAATCTAGTTAACCAAGAAACAGCCCACTTGAATTATTCTAAGAGCAACTTAGGTCAAGGTCAAAATGAGGTTGGGTGATAGGGGTGGATTGGGAATGGTCATAAGCAACAACTGTGTAAGTATCCAAGTGTTGTAGTAAGCGGTGTTGATGCTAGACGGAACGGTAAAATCCACTTAACCTTGTCATAGACGGACAGAGCAATCACTATATGCCTCCTGCGTCAAGATGTTGGGGGCATAAAAATAATATTGTTTCTGTTGTCATTTCATATATGAATTATATACAACATTAGATAAATGTATACATATGTGTGTTCAAATGATTTATACTAATTTAATTAATTTTGTTTACAGATATACTAAATTGCACGGGAGAACATATGCTGCGTCCGAGCACAGGTACTTGTAACAATGATTTTTTATGTTTCAGACGTATATACTCTATAATAAGAGTCTCTCATTATAGAGTATATAATACGTATGAAACATACAAAGTCATTGTTACCAGTACCTGTGCGTCCGAGTCAACATGCAAACATTTCACTGAGATTAGAACCCCGCTGGGACAAAAAGAGGACTAAAAACATTTTCAGTGTATACATAGTGTATTAAGAATGTGACACATAAACCATTGTATTAGAAACGTGATTCGGGAAAAACATATTCAGAAGTCTGCCTTTAATTCGTCGTGTTAATTATTAAACAAGAGGGTCATGATGGCCCAAAGCGCTCACCTGAGTCTGAGAACAATGACGGCCATTAGGGATGCAACAGGTACCCGTAAATACCCGCATTCTCAGTACTATTAAAACCCATTTCGCATGGCATTAACATATAGGGGCAACACAAAAAACATGGAAATAATTCTATAAAAATACTTAAAGAGCTTATGATTGAATACTACCATCTTTTTTTCATTTGATGTCAATTCAACTTTGCATATCAGTGATTGACATATTGTTCTGTATTGTTGTTTTCAAAAATGTTTTAAATGTTTTTGCAACTAAGTCCATAAGCAATGATAAACCTTTACGGGTTCAAAACAGGTACATACAGTGACACTCTATAGTTACTACACTCTACGAAAACTTTCTAAATATCATCATAATGGCACCATATAAATGTATCAAACCAAGTAGATTATTCTGGCTTTGTGGGCCGTCTAGCTCAGTTGGTAGAGCGCTATACTCTCAATCAAGGGTTCTTGAGTTTGAGCCCCAGCCTGGCCAATAACTTGTGTGGGGATTGGTCGTGAAATAATTTCTACGGCCATTCTCCCCCTACCTCTGATTCAAGTAGGGCAGTTGTAATTTACTGGCATAAGTATGTGCGCTTGGTACTGGTAAACCACTTACATCGGCTTAGTGTGCCCAGAAAAAGTGTGAATAGGTTAACTGACCGCCATTATATCACTGAATGACTGGTAAATAAGGTGAAAAATCCAAACAAACAGACTTTCCAAATGTACTCTTAGGAGAAGGAAATTTCTAGGTTACATAGGAATACTTATTGTTAACATTAACAACCATACAACTATCAATATTGTCAGATTAAATTATAAATAACTATAAAACATTTTAGTTGTTTTGCGTAAAAACTTACTAATCATGACACCCACAGAGACAAACTTTCCAAATGTACTCTTAGGAAAAGGGAAATTTCTATGTTATATTGGAATACTCATTGTTAACATTAAGAACCATACACCTAACAACATTGTCAGATAAAATTATAAATAACTATACAACCTTTTAGTTGATTTGTGTAAAAACTTACTACACTGCAGATCCGTTATATATCGTGATTCGCGGGGTCCATGGATCGCGATCGCGATACAGCCGGATCACGATATAACTTGTCAGGTCATTCATATACATACACGGATTACAGTTAAAACGGCCCCAAGTTAAAAAGGCCTTGAGTTAAAATGGCCCCTAAAATGGTTAAAACGGCCCCAAAAGTGGTCAAAACGGCCACACATTTTTCTAATATGGTTAAAACGGCCTCACATTTGGTTAAAACGGCCCCATATATGGTTAAAACGGCCTCACA
Source organism: Congeria kusceri (assembly GCA_027627225.1). Lineage (NCBI taxonomy): Eukaryota > Metazoa > Mollusca > Bivalvia > Myida > Dreissenidae > Congeria > Congeria kusceri. Next base: position 49,164,215 of record CM051031.1, on the reverse strand, counting down.
TTTATGATCAAATTGTGAACAATCAAAATTAGTTATTACGTTTGGATTTTAAATTGTATAATGCATGTATATTGGTTTTAGATTCGAAGTTGTAATAGACAGGTTTGTTAATTTGTAATAAAATGATGTGATTAAACATTACCATTAGTTGTCATTCTTGGTAAATATTTTCACAGTTTGAATCTGCAGAAAAAGTAGTAAAATACCACTAAATTGGCAAACTATTCGAGCATAAAGTGGTTCTCCTAAATTTGTCGGATTTCAAAGAATAGCTGGGCTCTTTAACATGTGCTAATTGCTGTTAATTGGATATTGACTAAAGAATTATTTTTAATTGAAACATCTTTGTCGGACTGAAAATTTTAAAAAATCTGACATCTTTAATGTATTCAAACTATTTCAGAATGTATATTGAGTAGTTTACTTTCGGATATTAGTAAATAACTTAATTGTTTCGTGGTGCATATATAGCTGAATGCAGTGATATAATATCATAAATGCTTCACAAATAACCAAGTTTACGATTATAATTGTTTTGGAAAATACAGTGAAAATAATCAATTTATTGGTTTGAAACACGTGTGTTCCTTGGATGTATGTGTTGTTGTGGTTGTTTCTAAGTTGATACATACACTAGCCTATTTTCACGATCTCAAAACATACACATAATTAACTCACCTTTTGCATTGTTGTTTACATCCACAATGTGTTATAACCATATGTCAAATATTCCATTTTTAAATAAAATATATTATTCCCTGTAATTAATTTCAAATTGCCTATAATAATTTCCAAATCTGAAACGCCTATCCGAATTTTACTGTTCACATGTCGCAAAAACGAATCCTATTTACAATAAAACTGCACATGTATTTCATTTAAAGCGCGCGAAAATTATGCTGCCATGTACAACGTCACGTCATCCTCCTGGAAAGCATGTGTGTATTGATTGCATGTAATCAATTTATTGGTTTGAAACACGTGTGTTCCTTGGATGTATGTGTTGTTGTGGTTGTTTCTAAGTTGATACATACACTAGCCTATTTTCACGATCTCAAAACATACACATAATTAACTCACCTTTTGCATTGTTGTTTACATCCACAATGTGTTATAACCATATGTCAAATATTCCATTTTTAAATAAAATATATTATTCCCTGTAATTAATTTCAAATTGCCTATAATAATTTCCAAATCTGAAACGCCTATCCGAATTTTACTGTTCACGTGTCGCAAACACGAATCCTATTTACAATAAAACTGCACATGTATTTCATTTAAAGCGCGCGAAAATTATGCTGCCATGTACAACGTCACGTCATCCTCCTGGAAAGCATGTGTGTATTGATTGCCGTATAAAAACTTTGTAGCGCAAAGAACATTGAGATCGTTACTAGTGTATAAAAGTTTTGTAGCGCATAACAACACATTTGGTTATCAGTATCATAAACGATGTGCAGTTAGCACTTCCACTTGAACAAAAAAGAAACAGAAAAATGTTACGCCGTATCGATAACGTTATTGTCGTTCAGATAGGTCAGTATTGATCTATGACATACGGCTACTGTATACACCCTCCGTGTGCACGGCGTGTAATTCGGCTGCTAATTAAAGCGACAGCAGTGAAAGGATGTTGTCATGGGTGGCACGCGCAATATAAGCTGAAGACGTCAAACTGTTACACTTTGATGTTGAGTGGGTCGGGTTATTGTTTGTCGTACTACAAGAGTGTGAATGAAAGAGTAGCGATGTAGGCGCACAAGTCCAGACCAAACTGGATTTATTTATGAACGTCGTGCAATAGTAAAATATTGAAGTACATGGGAAAAGATCGGGTCCACGGCCGATTCGCGATATATTGGATATCACGAAATAACGGATCGCGATATAACGGATCTGCAGTGTAATAATCACACCAATTTTGAGTCAAAACAGTATTGAAGTATTTTTAAATTAAGGAGAAATAATAAATCAGCTTCAAAAATCATGTAAGATAATTACTTGAGCAGTGATTTTTTTACAATTTCACAGCCATGAGTCCTAGGACTCGCTGGACTAAAAATATACGAGTCCCAAAGTTAAATGTGCGCGTTAAAAAATTTTCATTACCGGTAATTCAAATGGGAATATAATCAGTCAGTTAATAAGACAAGTTAGGCAAAAATGCATTAACTCTTTGTTATAGGCCTTTCCCAAAACTAGGTTACTTCTGTTGCGTAATCACGAGAGATGTCCCCTGTTCACTTCCGGGGACGTTTATTGATTATAAGGCGGGATATTTACCGAAAAACATGCAACATATTTGATTTTCAATCTTAAAATTGGGTTGACGTCGTAAAAATAAATTTACAAATATCAACATTCGTATATAATATACATCATGTACTTTATTTATCAATTTATTTAAATTATTATTTTGATTATTAACACTATTGTCTACTCTTTGCAGATTGACAAACAAACTGTACACTTGCATTATTGAATAAAATAAATAAAAAGCTGTTTTTAGTAAAATGATTTTGCTAAGTAACTCTAAGCTAACATTCTTCTGGCGACGAAAATTACGAAAATAACGTATCATCACAGAAACTGAGCGCAATTCCGATATTTTTGACAGCAACTTCTTATTTGAATTCCATACACATTTGTGTTTAACTTTAAAGCTTATTTCGTTGCAGATTGTTGTTGTGTGCTAAATATTATACGGTCCTTGAACAGGCTTCGCTTTAATCTTGAAATATAATGTAACAAAAACAGCTATCTTTTTAATTACTGTTAACACAATATTACAATAACGTGAAATTTCAAAGGGTGATAGGCAAAGAACAACAACGGAGACAACAACATTTAAAAATGTGAGATAAACTTTAATTTGAGATGCAAACCATGGAGACGAACTGTGACATGTTAGTTGCCTCTGCATGTAGATCTTTATCATCAATGCATTACGCAATTGCACCGATTGGCGGTATTGTTCTAAGGGCAATTTGATAAGATCCCAGCGGTTTGTGGCTTTGGTATTTTAAGACCCCCTCTTCAGTCAGATAACTAAGTATCCATTGAGAGAACATGTGGTGGTATTTATGTATAGAAAACAACCGTTTAAGATGAGACAAGGAGACTACTTCTTTTTTTCCAGATACCTGTCATACGGACATGTGGCCTGAGTAACGAGTTTAAAACGATACTACATTTAGTTCTAATAATGTATTTGTGTAAGATATATCCTCTTTGAGTTTTTTATAATATTTAATCAAAAACATATGGTTTTAAAAATTTCCATTAAAAGTTTTGAAAGCCGCTTGGTCTTAGATCTATAATACTTTTTATGGCAAGCTAGGGAAAACGTTGCCGGAAGTCGGTTTCAAATATGGCGGATGTGATTTCACAATAACGGGAGGTAATTTCCAAGGGAGATCACCTAGTTTTGGGAAAGGCCTAAATATATCGGTAACAAAAGTAATTTTAATGTTGTGTTTTTGTGTGTGACCGTACGCAAAAAGCAGTACATGCTATTAAATTTTGTTGTTTCATTGCATATGCTCACCAACTAAACAACTTCTCCCAATCTCAGGGGTGATACTGTGTAAAAAAAAAAAAACCTGAAGTTTTTCGCTGGGGGTCCAGGGGGGCGCGATAGCCCTCCTTGTAGGCCCTGGTGGGGGTCATAGGGGGCGAAGCCCCCTGAAGCTCCTGGCACTTGCGTATTTTAAGTGACTTAGATTAGCTTAAAATTATGCTCGGGCAGCTGGTATTCTGTTCTGTCTCATTTGAATTGTGAAATTCACTTCTTCAGCGATCATTACCTTCATCTTTAACTTTTTAGTTGGTCATTTAATGGGGTTATATATGACAAACCCACCACCAAGCTCCTATTAAACAATTATTTAAGAAGGAACATAGACAATCTATTATATTAATATTTTTATTCTTTAGGAAATCTTACTACAACAAATTTCAAGCAACTATTCTGAAGCAGTTCAAAACTTCCAACATTTCAAAATAAATACACCTGTACATGACTAGTGCCAGTGAATATTAATATTTTTATTCTTTAGGAAAATTCAACAATCTAACTACAACAAACTTCAAGCAACTATTCTAATGAAGTTCAAAACTTTTAACATTTCAAAATAAATACACCTGTACATGACTAGTGTCAGTGAGTTTTCATTATTTTTGTAAACAGCTAGTGGAAGTGTCACAGAACAGTCAAAAAATTCTATAAGCACATTTTGCTTTAGTGCAACGTAGTTATTATGCACACACCAGACACACTGATTGGTGTAATTTCTCATCACTAGTCAGGCAGTTACACTTTTTGATGCTGATCATGAAGGATATGCAACATGGGCTCTTTGGACTGAAACAACACAGAATACTGCTTCAGGCATTTCAGCACAGAGATGTAAAGTCCTAACAGCATCCTAATCTTCTTGCGTTGATCAAACATCTTGTTGATAACTCTCTCCTTCCGAGTTTCCCCGTCCTTGGTCATTTTCTTCTACCGAAGACGCCGTCCGATGGCTTTGACCTCCTCCTGACTCTCATCTGAAACATGATTTCTTTGAAGAAGGCTATCAATGATTGGTGCCAGTCTCTCTCTTTCCTTTTTTGACAGGAATTGATAATAGAACACTGTGTAAGATTCAAACAGTCTTGAAGTTTCCACGGCAAGGTTATGAGCCGACAGGAAACGATGAGACGTAAATCGCTCTGGTACTGTAAACTAGCCCCCACATCGTCCTTGTCTGTGGCAAAGTCAAGAGGCATGCTGAATACCTACAAATCAAAACATTCGTATTATATACATTTTCTGCCAAAGCCTAGGATATTTTTTACTGCATCCGTTATAATGAACTCAATTGTTTGAGTACTTTTTTTATTCATACAAGACATATATTAACAGTTGTTTTCAAAATCATATACCGTTGCTTTCGAGACACACAAAGACTTCTGTTGAACAAAAAATAATTTCTTTTTGTGACTCGTATGCATAATTAGTAGTCCTATCATGAATAGCTTTCAGTATTTTGAATTTACCGATATATTGAGTTTTCTTTTCCTGGAATCGTAATTTGTTTTCATGAAAACAAATTGTAGTCATACCAACTAAATATCAAGATGTTTAAAAAAAATCAGCACGGGTCCTCCCTGCATGTATATAGCCTGTATTAATATTTAAACGCTTTAAAAAAATGTTATGTACAAATTCACATTTTCAAAAATTTACTATGGGTGCCCCTACCTGCCCATGCTTTTGAAAATTTTGACAGGTTACCCATGAGAATTTTTTATCAATGTAAAACACATGTTGCTGTTCGGCTCATATTTTAGGGGCATATAAAAATAATTAAAACAGACCTGTCCGTACCAGCAACAGTGTTATGGTTAATAAAGGGAGAATACAGAAGATGATGCGGACCGCAGCCATGCCATTATTGCCACTCACATTCGTTAAATTAAAAGTCAAAAGACAATCTGCTTAGAATTTTGATAATTCTAAATTTCAATATTGCCATGTCCTAACTTTATCAAATTATGGCACGTTCGGCATGGATACTATTTTAACTACAGTAACTAAACCTCTTCCATAGAGGTAGATCTACGCTCTTGGAACTTACCAATCGTGATGTCAAACTGTTCAAAAATATCTACGTTCTTGACGGACGCCTATTTATACAAATTTTCACTTCCGGTCGCTTATGTACCTGCAAATAACTAAATGAAATCGTTATTTTCCCGCATTTCCCGAAACATATACGGACGAATATCGACCAATAACATTCAATAACACAAAAGACAGGTTCAATTCTTTGAACTCCGGAAAACTCCGGCAGTTTCGTTTCCGATTTTGATTCGTACCCAAGTGTTTTCATACCACCCCAACCCACCCTACTAAATAAAACCCCGGATTTATATCGATCTGAAAATCGAATTTTTGGAACAAGAAAACCGGAAATCCGGCATAAACCGGAATTTTATCACCCCTGCAATCTTTATTCTATTTTTGTATTTTTTCAGACGATTTTTGGTAGAACCTGCTCAGAATTAACTTCAGGTGTATTGCGTTTAGTCATATGTCATTTTTCTTTTCGGACCCATATTGCAGATACCGGGCCCGCCTAGCTCAGTTGATAGAGCACTGGACTGTCAATCCGGGGATCATGAGTTTCAATCCCAGCCCGGCCACATAACTTGTGCGGGGATTGGTCATGAAATAATTTCTACGGCCATTATCCCCCTAGCTCTGATTCAAGTAGGGCAGTTGTCAGTTACTGGCATAAGTATGTGTACTTAGTACTGGTAAACCGCTAAGATCGGCTAAGCTTGCACAGGAAAAGTGTGAGTAGGTTAAATGACAGCCATGATATGACTGAAATACTGTTAAAAACGGTGAAAAATCCAAATAACAAACAAACCATGTTGCAGACAAACTTTAAAAAAACTTTCCAAAAAAGATGAAATATTTTACCTTCTAACCGTTTTGTTTAGAAACGTCACAACTAATTCCATTGGTTATTCGCAAATTGATTATCAAATGAGAATGGCCGTAACAAAAATAAATGGTGCGATGGTAAATTTTACCCTCTATTATGACAGTACTCGTACACAAAATGCTTCACAAAATGCTTCGAAACTGCCAGACAGAACTGCTACTTACAAAATGCATGCGTCCCACGAACGCACATAAACTGAAACTATGCGTCTACGGCAATATTACTGCGTCCTGGATGCAGGATGCAGAGGTAAAAAAATCACTGCTTGAGTTTCCAAAATCCCAATTCAAATGTAAAAGTCAGTCCAAAAGTTACATGATTAAATGATACTGAATAAGTTACTAACTAAACAGTCCAAAAACTACAGAAAATAATTAACCCTTCCAGGCACTAGATCACATGATATTAATCCTATCTTCTGAGTGCTTGTTTACAACATGAATTTTAGCTATTTATTGTTGTTTACATCTTTTTCCTGACTGGGTGCCAAGACAGACAGTGGAAAAATTTACTGCTGCACACATAGCCAAAATATAGGTCAGAAGCAGGCTATACATGTATTACTATGTGTAATGATGCTGATCTAAAATAGAAGTATCACGTAGACTCAGAATGATGTATTGATTTTACTGATAAGCAGACTCCACTATCTGGGTTATATCTGTGACTAAGGGAAATAACACATTTATGGCACTTATCTTCCTGATACTGCATTTACCTCCCTTTACCAGGTGAGTAATTCAGGAATAGATGTGTTTGGGGCAAAAAAGGGACAATAACTCTGGTGTTCCAAGTCCGATCGGGCCTATTATCGAACTCGTCCAAGATTTTATGGTCATACACAAACTGTGCAAGTTTGTTCAAGATTAAATAAAAAATGTAGTAAGTCTTTATCGCGATAACGGTCCAAATTGTTGATGGCATACGGACGACGGACGCCGCCCGAAAGGTCCCCTATACCAATAGCTCAGCGAGCACTTCGTGCTCAGATGAGCTAAAAAAAACTTCTCTGAGTATCTGTTTTTCATATTTAAAAGTTATTCAAAGTTAAAGGCCTTGTTTAATCCTTCTTTATTTGACCCCCCCCCCCCAAATCGTATTGTACTCCTGTGTATTGGCAACCTGCTGTGGTCACAGTATGGTGACCCTTATCAGCTGAGATCAATACATTGCTGCAATTGAAACAGTGCACTCAACCATTGCTCAGTCAGCTAAGATAAAAGATTGCAGATAATGATAAGATATTTTATGGTAGACCAATACACAGAGTGGAATACCCCATGGAGAGACCAGACATTCCTTAAACTAGGCCTTTAAATTTACATACACAAAACATTATTTTTTGTATAATTTGCTGGCATTTATAATATTAGTTTTGTCATTTGATATATATATCGCATATTGATTTTTTTCTATAGATTTTTTATTGTATAAATGGAAATTTGTACTATAATAAAACAAGAGGGCCAAGATGGCCCTATGTCGCTCACCTGAGTGTAAAGCATCATAATGGCTTTTACCAAAAAGATTGTTTAAGATTTCAATATAGCCATATAAGGAAAACTGTCCTGCCCGCCGGCGGCCATTATTTTTAACGAATCAAAATGATTTCCAGGAATTTGGTAGACGGTCACCAAGGAACATGTATTTGAAATTATTTAGAAAATTTGCCAGTGGTTTCAGACAAGAAGATTTTTAAAGTTTTTAATATAGCCATATAAGGAAAACTGCCCCGCCCCCTGGCAGCCATGTTTTTCAACAAATCAAAATGATTTAAAGGAATTTGGTAGAGCGTCACCGAAGGAACATTTATGTGAAATTATTTTGAAATCCAGCCAGTGGTTTCAGACTATAAGATATTAAGTTTTCAATATAGCCATATAACGAAAAATGGCCCGCCACCTGGCGGCTATGTTTTTTAACAAATCAAAATGATTTCAACGAATTTGGTAGATGGTCACCCAAGGACCAATTCTGTGAAATTATTTTGAAATCCAGTGGTTTCAGACTAGAAGATTTTTCAAGTTTTCAATATAGTGATATAAGGAAACTGGCCCGCCTCCCCTGGCGGCCATCGTTTTTAACGAATCACAATAATTTCAAGGAATTTGGTAGAGGGTCACCCAAGGAACATTTCTGTGTGAAACTATTTTGAAATCCAGCCAGTGGTTTCAGACAAGAAGATTTTTAAAGTTTTCAATATAGCCATATAAGGCAAACTGCCTCGCCCCCTGGCGGCCATGTTTTTTAACAAATCAAAATGACTTGAAGGAATTTGGTAGAGGGTCACCCAAGGAGCATTTCTGTGAAATCTATTTTTAAATCCAGCCAGTGTTTTCTGACAAGAAGATTTTTTAAGTTTTCCAGTTTTTAAGCTTTTGGTTGCCATGACAACCAGAGTTTTCAATATATTTTAATAAATTGAAGGAATTCGGTAAAGGACCATCCCAGGAACAATCCTGTCAAGTTTGGTTAAAATCCGCCAAGTGGTTTCAGAGAAGAAGTTGTTGGAAGTAAAATGCTGACGCCGGACGCTAGACACAGACTGACCACAAAAGCTCACCCTTTAGCACCTCGTGCTCAGGTGAGCTAACAAGAGGACAGCGTGCTCAACTTTTCTTGTGCTTTTAGTAATGGTGATCTTAACCATGACCCCACCAACCCCATAGGCTATCCTAAGCAAGGTCTCGATATAAGGTATCTATTTATTAAGTTTCATTAAAAATCTCAATGTCTTCTCAAGCTATTGAGCGTAAACTGTTTGTCTGTTTTTAGTAACGGTGACCTTGACTCCACCCACCCCATATGCAATCCCAAGCGAGGTTTAGATATAAGATATCTATGTATGAAGTTTCATTAAAATATCTCAATGTGTTCTCAAGCTATTGAGCAGAAAACATTTTTTTTTTGTAACGGTGACCTCGACCTTGACCCCAACCATCCTATATGCAATTCCAAGCGAGGTCTCTATATAAGCAGGCTGACAAGTGGCCTTCTGTGAAAAAGTAGGGCAAAAGTAGGGCTCAATTTTGAAAAAAGTAGGGCAAAAGTAGGGATTTTGCAGCTAAAAAGTAGGGATAATAGGGATATTTTCTTACCTTTGCTCCAACGAAAATGATATAAAAACAGCTCACTGTACTGCAAATAGGAGACCACAGTGCTTCAGGCTGTTGTTCTTGTGCTTGGGTGTTACCTGGAATGGTTTTTTCAATCTTTATTCATGCACACTAAAAACCATTCCTTTTTTATAGTAACATTTGAAAAAAGTCTTTTCTGGTAAGCACAGCATATCATTACACACAGCAAGCATTAGTAAATACAATGCATACATATAAGGTTACATAGTCATAGCGAATTCTATAGCAATCTAAAGTAATCTAGGTAAAGCCTTTGTACTTTATCACTGTTAGTGTATACCAAATGGTGACAAAAAGCATATGTGGAATGCAAGGTGAGAAACAGAACTAGTTATATACAAAGGTACACCATTCACCACCAAGAGCAGATGCATACATATGAATGAGTAAGCAAAATCTAACACACACTACAGTGGTTATTAAAGTTTCAGCTACTAAACCAATTTACAACATGTACATTCAATAACTGCTTAAATACACCTATTGATTGTCATTGATCTTTTTTTTCTTAGAGTCTATGTCTTCTCTCTGTTCCTTTATCTTTGAAAGAGCTGATCTTCCTTCATTTAAATTCTTATTTGCCACTTCCAACATTTCCTTCGCTAGAGAGATTTCAGAGAAGTTTTTGCTCTCAAGTCCTTTTGTAAGCCGCTTATTGGCATCTTCAAACATCATTGTGGCCTTAAGAAGACCCTCTTCTACCTGCTTTTCACTTTTCTTGATATCTCTCTCTTTTTCAGCAATTTTCCTCTTTCTCGTTTCATTCTTCTTTAAGATCTCCTCCCTCTCTTTTTCTTCTGCTTTCTCTTTTAATTTCAATCGTTCTGCATCTGACCTTTCTTCAGCAAGCCTCTCCTGATACTTACTGTGTGCATTTCTTACAAAGTGTATCATTTGCCTAGTGATTGGCACATCAGACACTTTCCCTCCATGAAGAGATACAGCATCTCGTGTAATTCTCAAGCCATTCAGAGCATCGTCAGACATGAGTGTTCTTTCTGGTGTTAAGATCTTCTTGTTGATGGAGATACTTCTTTCAACATCAGCATTACCATGGAAGAGGCTGAGGCAAGATGTTACCACTTTCTTCAGTACTGGAAATTTCAGGCTGCCTGTTGATGACTTTCTGGATAGAATCTGATTCCAATAATGGTCTACTCTTTTCATCTGTTTGTCTTTGTCATAGATATCAGAATTCTCCACTTTTTCTTCCCTATATACTTTCCACTCATCTGCTACTCTTGTCTCTTCATCTTTGGTGATGTTTGGAAGTTCAGAAGCAAGTCTGACAATCATCTTGGTAGCTATATCCTGGTCCTTGACCTCTGGATGAAGGCACTGGGCATTCTTTACAACTGGTTCATCTAATGGTAGTTTCTTTGCTAAATACTTGCTGACTTCTTGGTAGAATTTAAGGATCTGCATTCTTACCAGCTTTTGTTTTGAAGATCCTAATTTGGATAGATGTTCTGATGCCTTTGCACCAATGTGTACTTCATTCAATGGCATGATGTTTTCTTGCTTTTCCACATCAATCTTAAGCAAGTTGGAGGTACTCTTGCCTGAGACAGAATCAAACTTCAGAAATCTCTTCATGATCTTCTTCAAAAGATCTGAAGCCTCTGGAAACAACAAGTGGATGAGAGGTTCTTGTTTTTGGAAGATTGTCAGATATTCTTGGAACATAGGAGCTAGACTCAGCAAGAAGTCAATCTGCACCAGGATTTCAGCTGATTTCAGTCTTTCACAAATCCTCTTGTATCTGTCATTTCCTTTCAGGTGATTTGAAGTGTGATTTTTCTGGCTTTCCTGAGGTAAATCTTTCAAGAAATATTGGCAAGTGGTAGACCAATTTTCTTTCAGTCGTTGTAGACAAGGCAACAGAGTAAGCCATCTACACTGTACATGCCTCATGAATGTGTTACCTTCACTTTCCAACTCTTCAGCTGTCTTCGCAAAGTCTTCTTTTTGGCAAGGATGGGTCTTAAACCACTGGAAGATGTCAATGCTGAGTTCTTCAGCTTCTTCTCCGTACACCATGAGCCCTTTCCTAAACGCATTGTGAACAGTGTGGAGAGGACAGGCTATGAAATCAACCAGGCCATGCAAACTGTAGTCTTTCATCTGTTCATTGATCAGGCGCCAGACAGTTTTGTTAACATTTGGACCATCACTACCTATTGATAGTAACTGAGCAAGTGGCAATTCATAATTCTTTTCAAAGATTGTATTTATCAGAGCAGAGGCCAGATCTTTTCCTTTGGCATGGCCAAACATAACAGATTTTACATACTGGGTGGAAACTGCACCAAGTTTTGTATTCCAAAATCTCACAAGGATATCGCACTGTTTTCTTCCCTGTGCATTTCCAGTTTCATCAAATTGGATGGTATAATACACTTTGTTTTCTGTTATGTTTTTTGATAAGTCTTCCCTGAAGTAGGGTCCCAGACCATCAGACAGAATATATGACACTTTTGTTCTACTCAGACTGAAGTCCCGGCTAATTGCACCTGGAAACATTTCCTTGAACATTTCCGTCACCTCATCACATGACCTGAAAGAATATCCTGAGAAGGCGACTTTCATCACCCACATAATTTCTGCACTTGTCACTTGGTCCCTATGTGTCCTGCTTTCTAATACCACAGTCTTGTTGACATCTCCTCCTCCTTGAGTTGATGTGCTTGGCTTGCTGGCCTCTTGCGTGAAGAAATGTTTCTGCTTTTCGTCAAATCTTGTTTTAGCTGTTGTTGTATGAGTCTTACCTTCAGCATGCTTGAGTATTTGAGCTGAACCACTGTTTCCACATTGAAAAGACTTGTTACATATGAAGCAATAACCTGCATATTCAGAGTTGGGGTCCTGCCTACACCACATTCTTAGTTGATGTCCATTTTCATCTTTTTGATTTAACCATGCTGGATTAAACTTTGTCCTCCCGTGTGGCATTTTGACATTAGATGGACAATATATTCCGAGTTGTGTTAAACAGTTCGTTTTCACAAGTATTCAGCACCTGTAAAAAATCTTAGTCAAGCAACCGAGCAGGGAAAAGCATGCATTTGACTCATTTTAAGCACTAACCAATCTAAAATCAAAGCAAGGTATGCTAAAATTTAGAATGCTTTTTACAAAAACATTATTGAACTTTTAGAGCTAAAAATGAGTCAATGAGGGCACCTCCACCAATGAAGGATTAGTTAATATATGTTTGTTTGTATAATGATTTTTACTGTTCCTGTCTTAAGCAAAATATTTCATATAATATTTCAAATTTCAACTTGCTCCTGCTGATAGCAAGAATTGAATATACATATTCATTTTGTTAATTTGAAAAGCATGCAGTCAAAAGGCATATCTAATTTGCTGATAATTAAATTATGGATGAAAAACAAATTAAATTTCTACAGACAATGAAAACTCAATACCAATTCTAAAAATAATAATGCATAAGCTCCCCATAGAAACAAGCCTTCTTTAACTGAAGGTTATTGAATCAAGAGGTCATAGCTCACGCCTTGCACACTGACCATGAGGTTTAAAATTCACGGCAGTGTCATCCCTCAGCCATGGCATCATTGGGCATTTGGCCTGTTAAGAGTGAGTGTACAAAGGCTTTCCTACAAAATGAATAATGATAATAATGAAGATAGTAATATATTGTTAAATATAATTGTTAATTAGTTATCATCTTACTGTTCAGTGGCTCTGCTGAAGAGTCATCTGTTCACCTCAGTCACACAAGAACAACTTCTCTGAAGCAGTCTGTAGGTCATCTCCATCACAGAAACAATCTTAAATGTACTCAAATAACATGTACAACATGACATCCTAAAAAAGTAGGGATTTTAGGGCTGTTTTGAGAAAAAGTAGGGAAAAATAGGGCTAAGGTTAAAAAAGTAGGGAAAAGTAGGAAAAGTAGGGTCCACTTGACAGCCTGTATAAGTTATCTATTAACATTCATTAAAATAACTCAATGCATTCTCAAGTTATTGAGCGCAAACCATTTTTCTATTTTTAGTAACAGTGACCTTGTCACCACCCACCCCATATGCAATACCAAGCGAGGTCTTGATATAATGTATCTATGTATAAAGTTTCAATAAAATATCTCAATGCGTTCTCAAGTTATTGAGCTGAAACAGTCTTTCTATTTTAGTAACAGTGACCTTGACCTTGACCCTATACGCTATTCCAAGTGAGGTCTCGATATAAGGTATAAGGTATATATGTATCAGAGCCTTCCCCAGGATTTTTTTCAGGCACCCCGGTCCCGAGAGGGGTGGCTTAGGGTGGGGTATCCCCTCCCAATGTGGCAATTTTTTTTGCGGCATGTGTCAAATGACGTTATCTGGTGCGTTTTAGCTCATAAAATTAGGCAAACAGCTTTTCATTTTTTGTAAATGTTTAAACGAAATGAAATAAACGAAACATCACCGTTAAAACGGTATACCTCGAGCCTTTTAGAAGCATCAGGCGTAAATTTTGTTGCCAAACTGAAAGTAGCAAATAATGTTTTCCGGATGTTCAGTGTACATCCCTTTCGCACAATGACGTCATGATCAAACCAACTATTCTCGTCGTTCTCGAATATTTAGGTTACACTCTATCTACTTACGGAGCCTTTTATTGTTCGATTAATTATGTTCATATGGGCATGCGTTTAGTGTTTTAATCGTTACAACTGTTGAACATAGTACTGATTGGATAATTGGTGAATTGTAAAGATCTTGATTAAAATAATACATTTATATAATACATGCGTAATGTAACTCCGCCCGCCTACAGGGGCGGGGCTTCACGCAGATTGATTGCGGCTTAGAAATAACTGCAATTTATAAAAATTTTCAGCGAAGTGACACTCGCTTTGATCATTCACCGACTTGTTTGAGTGGGTGTACATGTTTATCGAGTGAAAAACTGCCTTTATGACGCAAGAGATTAACTTTCACAGCAAGTACTGTCGGTCTGCTTCAGTCAACATAGCTGATTAATTTATCAAATACAGGCGCGGTCGATGTTTATAAGTGCAACACTAGTATAAGGCACCCCGGGAATGTTCAAGTTAAAATTCAAGCGCCCGGTCCCAGGGTGCTAAAACGGCCTGGGGAAGTCCATGATATGTATTAAGTTTCATTAAAATATCTCAATGCGTTCTCAAGTTATTGAGCGGAAACCGTTTTTCTATTTATAGTAACAGTGACCTTGACCTTGACCCCACCCACCCCATATGCAATTCCAAATAGGTCTCGATATAAGGTATCTATGCATTAAGTTTCATTAAAATATCTCAATGCGTTCTCAAGTTATTGAGCGGAAATCGTTTTTCTATTTTTAGTAACAGTGACCTTGACCCCACCCACCCCATATGCAATCCCAACTGAGGTCTTGATATAAGGTATCTATGTATTAAGTTTTATTAAAATATCTTAATATGTTCTCAAGTTATTGAGCAGAAAACGATTTTCTGTTTTTAGTAACAGTGATCTTGACCTTGACCCCACCCACCCCATATGCAACCCCAAGCAATGCCTCGCTATAAGGTATTTAAGTTTGAAGTTTCATTACAATAGCTTAATCCGTTCTCGAGTTAGAGGGCGGAAAGTTGAGAAACTAGCTTACCAAAAAACGTTAACCTATCTAAATCGCTTTATATGTAAAATTTCTAAGTGTTAAAAGGCCCATAATTTTGACAAATATCAAACTAGAGTTATAAAAATTGGCCTATGGGTTCATTTTAATATAGGGAATAAGTGTTATAGGGTTGAATGAAATCCCTCAAGCCATTCCTGAGAAACTAACTCACCAAAAAACTTTAACCTGTCCATATAGCTTACATGTAAAATTTATAAGTGTAAAAAGGCCAATAATTTTGCCAAATTTCAAACTAGTTATCAAAATTGGCCTATGAGTTCATTTTTATATAAGGAATAAGTGTTCTAAGATTGAATGAAATCCCTCAAGCCATTCCTGAGAAACCAGCTCACCAAAAAACTTTAACCTGTCCACATTGCTTGTATGTAAAATTTCTAAGTGTAAAATAAAGGCCCATAATTTTGACAAATTTCAAACTAGTTACCAAACTTGGCCTATAGGCACATTTTTTAATGTGGGGAATAAATGTTTTAAGTTTGAATGAAATCCCTCAAGCCATTCCTGAGAAACTAGCTTACTGAAAAACTTTAACCTAGCTCAGACGCCGACGCGAGTAGAATAGCTTGCCTTTTCTTCTAAAAGTCGAGCTAAAAATAACATGAAACAAGACGGCCACGATGGCTCTAGGTCGCTCACCTGATATCTATGTACGAAGTTTCATTAAAATATCTCAATAGGTTTTAAAGTTAGTAACAGTGACCTTGACCCCACCCACCACATATGCAAAGCAAGGTCTCGATATAAGGTATCTACGTACGAAGTTTCATTAAAATATCTCAATGCGTTCTTAAGTTATTGCGCGTAAACCGCCTTTCTACTTTTAATAACAGTGACCTTGACCCCACCCACCCCATAAGCAAGCCCAAGTGAGGTCTCGATATAAGATATGTGTATTCAGTTTCATTAAAATATCGCAATGCTTTCTCAAGTTATTGAGCGGAAACCATTTTTTTATTTTCAGTAATGGTGAACTTGACCCCACCCACCCCATATGCAATCCCAAGCAATGTCTTGATATAAGGTACTTATGTATTAAGTTTCATTAAAATAGCTCAATGCGTTCTCAAGATATTTAGAGGAAACCGTTTTTCTATATTTAATAACGGTGACCAAGACCCCACCCACCCCATATGCAATCCCAATAGAGGTCTCAATATAATGTATTTATGTATTAAGTTTCATTAAACTATCTCAATGCGTTCTAAAGATATTGAGTGGAAACTGTTTTTCTATTTTTTGTAACAGTGACCTTGATCTTGACCCCACCCATCCCATATGCAATCCCAATCGAGGTCTTGATATAATGTTTTAACAAAATATGAAACCTCTGGGCTTTGTGGTTTCAGAGAACAATTTTTGAATCATTTTGCCATTTACATCTATATAAACCATGTGAGCCCCGGGGTGTGCCCAGCTTTGACCCCAGGGGCATCATTTGAACAATCTTTATAGAGGACCACTATACAATGTTACATACCAAATATACAACCTCAAGGGTTGAACTTTCAGAGGAGATAATTTTTGAAGTCATTTTGCTATTTAAGTCTATATAAACCATGTGACCCCCGGGGTGTGGCCAGTTTTGAACCGAGGGGCATCACTTGAACATCTTTGTAGAGGACCACTATGCAATGTTACATACCAAATATGAAACCTCTAGGCCTTGCGGCTTCAGAGAAGATTTTTAAAGTCATTTTGCTATATATTCTATATAAACCATGTGACCCTGGGGCGTGGCCAGTTTTGACACCAGGGGCATAGCTTGAACAATCTTTGTAGAGGACCACTAGGGGATGTCACATATCAAATATGAAAGCTCCAAGCCTTGTGGTTTCAGAGAAGAAGATTTTTAAAGTTTTCAGTTTTTAATCTATTTTTAGCTCTGGTGACCTACATATGCAGCGGACTGGAACGATTTGAACAATTTTAAAAGAGGGTCACCCAAGGATCATTCCTGTAAAGTTTGGTTGAAATCTGCCTAGTGGTTTAGGAGATGTTCTTTGAATGAAAATGTTGACAAAAGGCGATCCTAACAAAAAATCAAGATTAAACGCATAAAAAAAGATGGTAAAATAAATATTCATCAATTAATTAATTTATGACATCTCAGTTTGGTTGACTGAGAAATTACAGATGTAATTATTGGTTTGCAATTATAAATTAAAATAAATTAAAGTAAAGAATGCGCTACTACTATTATTATTGAATACTTGGTTGATGTATATCTAAAATAACGTAAATTGGGCACTCATCAAGAAATATGATGGCAATAGTTTATTGTTCAATAACTTTTTAAGTGTACTTATGTAAAATAAAAGTTCTGTATTGAATACTAGTCTCTTATAACTAACAATCAGTGGCCATACAGTATATTTTAATTTGAAATGTATGTAAATTGGTTATTGGTAAGACTGAAATAACCTATGACATGTAATTTGAAAAGATTATAAAATACAATAAATGTTATGAAAAGTGCATCATTGTATGTTATATGTGCTTTGTTTTATGTTTTTAGATGCATTAAACTATTACATAAAAGTAATTTAATTAAAATTAAACCATTAAAAATTGATGTATTAGTACCTCATTATACACTCCCAAAATACATTTTAATATCATATGAAACAAATAAAATCCATCTTGATGAATTTTAAAATATTAAATGACTAGCAACTTTTTTTTACATGTCCCTATTAAAGGGACGATTACAATCTCAATACTTCAACATCACATATTGTAACAATGCAAATGAAAGGACGAATATGATGGAGGAAAGTTAAAAAATAATCAGTTATATGTACAATACTTAATATGTTTTTCAATATAATTCTTTATAACGACAAATTTATTCCTAGCGCCATGCAGATACCGACACGTTTAAAAGTATTTGTGGGTGAAAGAGCGCATCAATACCATTTGAAACATCCACATAGTCAATGAAATATGCACTATTTACATGGATAAATCGTGCTAATTTAGCATGTGCGATACGCAGTTAACTGTTTATAGTGAGGCCCAACCACAAAACTAAACGCTTTATAGATTGAGTCTATAACACTGTAATGGAATTATTGCATTTACGAACGGACTGCAAAGACGTGTTGATACTGACAAAATTGTGGATTATCTACTAAATCATGTGTGAAACAATACAAAGATGCATTTGTAAATTCTAGTTTAATATTAATATAATAATGTATTCATATCAGTCTTATCATTGCGGATGGAGGACCCTCTATTTTAAACCACCACTCAAAATCCCGTTATGTACACACATTTTCACGAAAAGTGCGTTCTTTGATTGTAATTACCGCTGCCTTGTATGGATAAGCTCTGTCAATGTATTAAGTCAACTTACAACGAATATTGGGGTTTTCCCAATATTGAACATGTCTAATGTATATGAATGGGTTTTCGACTGGAAGACGAAAAGTATTTTAACGGCGTAAAGCTCTAATTTCGAAAAAAAATTAATATCAGTTCTTCAGAACTTTTATTCTAGTTTTAATTCATCAAAGTTGAATCGGTTTTATTTTACTTTCATATTTTGTGTATGAACATTTGATAAGATCGTACATACCCCCTTTAAATGTAAGCAACTGAATGTCTTGTTTTCCTTTTTTTTCATTAATTAAAATTAGGCTAAGACTGTCCCTATATAATCTCTTTAAACAACTATTTATCGACAATTTCACATATTTTCTATACTCCACCCCAAGTATCAGATGGAGTTTATCACACTTTATCAGCAGGGTGCGAACAACATGTTGTAAAAATACATGTATACAGGGGGTGGTACGCTTCATCCTAAAATTGTACGCTTAGGCACTGTTACGCTTTGGAAATGGTACGCTTCATCCTGCACCCGAAATGACAACTTTTCTGAAATAATAATTTTTCACTATCAAATTTGATAATGAAAATTATTTGTTTCAAAAAAGTAGTTTTCTTGCATTTCTTGTTTATTTGTCATTACAAATAATGTGTTCACTAATTATTATCATAGCCACGTGAGAACCATAGATCTGTGATTAGTCTACTTCATGGGACGTGCAGCGATGCTGTCTGGTAATCTTGGGCACTTAAGCACCAATTGCGTCGTAAACATCGGATCGTAAACACATAGGAATGGAATTTTTTACTGAACATAAACAGATTTCTGTCAGACATTTATACACACAAAAATATCTCAAATATTCAAGAACGAACTATCGGAATCCAAATCAAAACAAACATCACTCACACCATTTTAAAACAATTTCAGTGTCCGGTAATCTTGCGCACTTTTGAAATTGACGTTATTAAATGCAAAATGTAAATGTATGGTGTCCTATTCAAATCATAAAACAAACTTATATATACTGTAAAAATGACCAAATTAATCTAAGTTTTTTTACCATTACTGCAGGTCCTCTTTTATCATCAAGTACGCTGGTTATGATGTAATGTGATTATTATGCAAAAAAGCAAATTAAAAGCAGTAGTTTGAGATATGTAGTGAATATGGTCACTTCCAACAGCCTTGCTGTTGAGCTAGCTTTTCAGTGATGCGGTTAAAGTGTACTGACTGTGTTGTGAAGTTAAGCAACGTCAGCTATGGTTACTGCCTGGATGGGTGACCACAAGTTACATCAATGGTGTCAGAAGTAAACTTTGTCAAGCCACCAATTTGTCTTAGGGAAACAGAGCATGTAGGGGGTTAGCTCAGGGAGTTGGAGAAGTGAGAAGGTCTCAAGAAGCTCAGGGAGCTGGAAATTCGTACAAGGGCTCTGGGTTCTCAAAAAGATAAAGAGGGGAGGAGTGTAGTGAGTATGGTCACTTCCAACAGCCTTGCTGTTGAGCTAGCTTTTCAGTGATGCAGTTAAAGTGTACTGACTGCATTGTGAAGTTAAGCAACGTCAGCAATGGTTACTGCCTGGATGGGTGACCGCAAGTTACATCAGATAAAATCAATCCCAGAAATTTATTTAAATATTTAATCTTTATTTTTAATTTCTTGACACTGTCATTGACAGGCTTCCGTAGGTACAAAAAATACGCGGCCTTTGCGCATGCCGGGAACTTAAAACAGACAGAAGGGCAGGGCAAATATTCAATCTCGTCTGTATACGATCTCTGTTGTAGCGCTCAAAAGAAGATGAATACCAAAATTTAATATTAAATATAATATTTTTTCATGAAATCATGAGAGGAGTGAAGAAACCGAGGAATTTTAGCCAGCAAATCGGATTTATTCCTAAGTGTGAAGGTGTTTACAACTCACGCACACTCAATCATGCAGTCGGTAAATTCGTCCAAATAATAAGACGTAATCAGTGGATTCTGAGCTATTTTTGTATGAGCAGAATCCGTATACCAACCTCAATGTATGTCCTCATATATATAGGAGTATCGGTAAATATAAAGAATTACAATAAGTTTTATTTACGGCTGTACAATAGTCTAATTCAAGAGACGTGGAGCGAATTTAGTCTTACTTTTTATACAGGGTTAAATTCGCTGGAACGTCTCATCGCCAAAAGACCATTTATGTGGTGGAAACCTAAAAGTTTAAATTTTCATAAATTTCCATTATTTGCGACAATAAAGTTATATACTTAAACAACACCTAAACTGCCTAACATGTGCGGAAATTTACGTAGGAAATGCGTTTAATAAGTTCCGATTTAAACTTTCGTATAGATCTACAGTCATGTACAGTCCACCATGTTTACCTTGCCTTGTTTAACCCTTCAAATATGCTTCAACCAATCGGATGATGAATGATATAATTGAATGACCAATCGAAATGACGCAAGCGTTTCAGCGTAGCAGAATATCGATTAAAGTTTACACAGTGGAGGACAGCGAGATGTGTTGAAAATGCAATAGTGTGTATGTTTAAATTGGTGTTGCATCCAAAATGGAAGTGTTATCGTACAAATATTTATGAAACATTATTGAGGAATAAATTCCTTTTGCAGGTATGTGAATTTTATTAAGAAATATTCATGCTAACCATGCCATTTCAGCGCATGAAAGTAGCCACGAAAATCCTGTCGCAAACTCTATAGACATATAGGGAGAAATTTCCACCACAGAATTGGTCTTTCCCAGGTTAGGCCCCGCCAATAATGCCCTTATAAAAAGTAGCTCAATAATGGCACAGGGCCTAACTTGTTATGCTAGGCTGAACAAGTACAACTACACCTGTGATTTATGGGAAACACTCATTTCCATAGATGAGACGGCTATAGTCGAGCCGATTAGTGTGGCCATAAAAAGCGTCCCAATTGGCCATAGTTAGCGTCTGAATTTCGCATCAGACCACTAAATTACACAATGATTTGGAATGATATTTTATATTAAATGTAAGAATTATTTCAATTATAACAATAAGAATTGGCGCATTAACATTATATATTTATTAACAGCCAGTCACCTATGGCCACAGCAAAAAACGATTTTTATGTAAAAATGTGCACATCCAGTGACCAATAGCCACAGACAATCGCGATTTCTATAACAATAGATGCATTTCCAGTGACATATGCCCTCAGGTAATCGGGATTTATATGAGAATATACGCATATCAAGTCACCTACGGCCACAGTAAAGGGCGATTTCTATGAGAATAAAGTGGCCTATGGCCACAGCAAAGGGCGATCTGTATTAGTACGCATATGAAGTGACCTTTGGCCACAGCAAATGGCGATTTCTATCAGAACATACGTAAATAAAGTGGCCAATTCCAAGAGCAAATGGCGATTTCTATGTGAATATAAGCATCTCAAGTCACTTATGGCCACAGTAAAGGACGATTTCTATGTAAATAATATACATATCTGAAGTCACATATGGTCACAATAAAGGACGATTTCTATGCAAATATAAGCATATAAAGTGACCTATGGCCACAGTAAATGGCCATTTCTATGACAATATACGCACATCCAGTGGCCTATGGCCACAGTAAATGGCCTTTTCTATGTGATTATATGCACATCCAGTGGCCTATGGCCACAGTAGATGGCCATTTCTATGATAATATACGCACATCCAGTGGCCTATGGTCACAGTAAATGGCCATTTATATGATAATAAAAGCACACATATTAGCTTATGGCCACAGTAAATGGCCGTTTCTATGTGAATATACGCACATCCAGTGGCCTATGGCCAGAGTAAATGGCCTTTTCTTTATGAATATACTCACATATATTGGCCTATGGCCACAGTAAATGGCCATTTCTATGTGAATATACGCACTTCCAGTGGCCTATGGTCACAGTAAATGGCCCTTTCTATGTGAATATATGCACATCCAGTAGCCTATGGCAACAGCAAAAGGCCTGTTCTATGTGAATATATGCACATCCAGTGGACTATGGCAACAGCAAAAGGCCTGTTCTATGTGAATATATGCACATCCAGTAGCCTATGGCAACAGCAAAAGGCCTGTTCTATGTGAATATATGCACATCCAGTAGCCTATGGCAACAGCAAAAGGCCTGTTCTATGTGAATATATGCACATCCAGTAGCCTATGGCAACAGCAAAAGGCCTGTTCTATGTGAATATATGCACATCCAGTGGACTATGGCCGCAGTTAATGGCCATTTCTATGATAATATACGCACATCAAGTGGCCTATAGCCACAGCAAATGGCCATTTCTATGTGAACATACGCTCTTTCAGTGGACTATGGCCACAGTAAATGGCCTTTTCTATGTGAATATACGCACATCCAGTGGACTATAACCACAGTAAATGGCCATTTCTATGCTAATATAAGCACATCCAGTGACCTATGGCCACAGTAAATGGCCTTTACTGTATGAATATACGCACATCTATTGGCCTATGGCCACAGTAAATGGCCATTTCTATGTGAATATACGCACTTCCATTTGCCTATGGCCACAGTAAATGGTCCTTTCTATGTGAATATACGCATATCCAGTGGCCTATGGCCACAGTAAATGGCCTTTTATTTGTAAATATACGCACATCGAGTGGCCTATGGCCACAGCAAAAGGCCTCTTCTTTGTGGATATAATTATGCACATCCAGTGGACTATGGCCACAGTTAATGGCCTTTTCTATGTGAATATACGCACATCCGTTGGCCTATGGGCACAGTAAATGGCCATTTCTATGTGAATATACGCACTTCCAGTGGCCTATGGCCACAGTAAATGGCCTTTTCTTTATGAAAATACGCACATCTATTTGCCGATGGCCACAGTAAATGGCCATTTCTATGTGAATATACGCACTTCCAGTGGCCTATGGCCACAGTAAATGGCCCTTTCTATGTGAATCTACGCACATCGAGTGGCCTATGGCCACAGTAAATGGCCCTTTCTTTGTGTATAATACGCACATCGAGTGGCCTATGGCCACAGTAAATGGCCTTTTCTATGTGAATCTACGCACTTCCAGTGGCCTATGGCCACAGTAAATGGCCTTTTCTTTGTGAATATACGCACATCGAGTGGCCTATGGCCACAGTAAATGGCCTTTTCTATGTGAATATACGCACATCCAGTGGCCTATGGCCACAGCAAATGGCGTTTTCTTTGTGAATATACGCACATCCAGTGGCCTATGGCCACAGTAAATGGCCTTTTCAATGTGAACATACGCTCTTTCAGTGGACTATGGCCACAGTAAATGGCCTTTTCTTTATGAATATACGCACATCTATTGGCCTATGGCCACAGTAAATGGCCATTTCTATGTGAATATACGCACTTCCAGTGGCCTATGGCCACAGTAAATGGCCCTTTCTATGTGAAATATACGCACATCCAGTGGCCTATGGCCACAGTAAATGGCCTTTTCTTTGTGAATATACGCACATCGAGTGGCCTATGGCAACAGCAAAAGGCCTCTTCTATGTGAATATATGCACATCCAGTGGACTATGGCCACAGTTAATGGCCATTTCTATGATAATATACGCACATCAAGTGGCCTATGGCTACAGCAAATGGCCATTTCTATGCTAATATAAGCACATACAGTGGCTTATGGCCACAGTAAACGGCCTTTACTATGTGAATATACGCACATCCAGTGGACTATGGCGACAGTCATGGCCTTTTCTATGTGAACATACGCTCTTTCAGTGGACTATGGCCACAGTAAATAGCCTTTTCTATGTGAATATACGCACATCCAGTGGACTATGACCACAGAAAATGGCCATATCTATGCTAATATAGGCACATCCAGTGGCCTATGGCCACAGTAAATGGCCTTTTCTTTATGAATATATGCACATCTATTGGTACAATGGGAACATACGCAGTTTCAGTGGACTACGGCCACAGTAAATGGCCTTTTCTATGTGAATATACCCACATCCGTTGGCCTAGGGCACAGTAAATGGCCATTTCTATGTGAATATACACACTTTCAGTGGCCTATGGCCACAGTAAATGGCCCTTTCTATGTGAATATACGCACATCCAGTGGACTATGGCCACAGTAAATGTCCTTTTGTATGTGAATATACGCACATATATTGGCCTATGGCCACAGTAAATGGCCTTTTCTATGTGAATATATGCACATACAGTGGCTTATGGCCACAGTAAATGGCCATTTCTATGTGAATATACGCACTTCCAGTGGCCTATGGCCACAGTAAATGGCTATTTCTATGATAATACAAGCAAACCAGTAGCTTATGGCCACAGTAAATGGCCTTTTCTATGTGAATATATGCACTTTCAGTGGTCTATGGCCACAGTAAATGGCCTTTTCTACGTGAATATACGCACATCCGTTGGCCTATGGGCACAGTAAATGGCCATTTCTATGTGAATATACGCACTTTCAGTGGCCTATGGCCACAGTAAATGGCCCTTTCTATGTGAATATACGCACATCCAGTGGACTATGGCCACAGTAAATGGCCTTTTCTATGTGAATATACGCACATCTATTGGCCTATGGCCACAGTAAATGGCCTTTTCTATGTGAATATATGCATATCCAGTGGCTTATGGCCACAGTAAATGGCCATTTCTATGATAATATACGAACATCCAGTGGCCTATGGCCACAGTAAATGGCCATTTCTATGATAATACAAGCAAAGCAGTAGCTTATGGCCACAGTAAATGGCCTTTTCTATGTGATTATATGCACATCCAGTGGCCTATGGCCACAGTAGATGGCCATTTCTATGATAATATACGCACATCCAGTGGCCTATGGCCACAGTAAATGGCCATTTCTATGATAAAACAAGCACACCAGTAGCTTATGGCCACAGTAATTGGCCTTTTCTATGTGAATATAGGCACTTTCAGTGGACTATGGCCACACTTAATAGCTTTTTCTAGGTGAATATACGCACATACAGTGGACTATGGCCACAGGAAATGGCCATTTCTCTGTGAATATACGCACTTTCAGTGGCCCATGGTCACAGTAAATGGCCTTTTCTATCAGAATATACGCACATCCAGTGACCTATGGCCACAAAAATGGCGATTTCGATCAGAATATTCGTAAATAAAGTGGCCCATGACCAGAGCAAATGGCGATTTCTGAGTGAATATACGCATCTCAAGTCACATATGGCCACAGTAAAAGACGATTTCTCTGTGAATATACGAATATAAAGAGACATATGGCTACAGTAAAGGACGATTTGTATGAGAAATATACCGGTGCGCATCTCAAGTCATCTAGGGCCATAGTAAAGGACGATTTCTATGTTAATATACGCATATAAAATGACCTTATACGCTTACAATCGTCACTTAAGATCTTAAAACTATTTCGGTTAAAACAATAATCCAAACTTATTATGTTTTATGTGCATAAGTTACGCAATATCGGATGTAGTGGCCATTACTTGATACATACAGCTATTTGAAAAATACTCTTCGAATTATATCTCTGTTCAACTGAAAACTTGTTTACCTTTCAGAAACAGATTGTCTTCTAAGACTGTTTTCTTTGTATTTGTTTTTAGATGAAAGCAGCATTCAAGCGCTATATCGAAATAGTGACGTTCCCTGGCCACAAAAAGGTAAAATCAGTTATTCAAAATCATGGTGACATAAAACATACAAGTTTAATCCATTGTAAAGAATTGATAAGGATATATAAAGGTGAACACTAACAAAAAGTTAACATTCATGTATGACGCTGTATTACGCTGAATTCATTCACTGAAACAAAAGAATGCTTATTTTACTTGAATATTGTTGTTTTGTACATTTAAGTTGCTATAACACGAAATGTAATTTTGGAAGCATTGTCTTAATTTCTAGTTCATCTTGTATATGCTTTATCCTTTATAGCAAAGAGAAGTGGCTGCAACGCCACTGTGAAATTGTAACAATGAACAATTTCCCAAGACTGAAGGGTTACGGATTCGGCGTTTTTTCACAAGAGGTATGCCTTCACCATTTTCATGTTTTGTGTCTTCAACTGAAACCTTATTTTTCCTGAAAACACATTACATTTTGACAGAGTTATGGCCCCTTTCGGACAAGAACTCATGAAAGACCTGACATATTCAAATAATGTTCGGTACACATGTGTAAGATCATAACAAACAGGTCAAAGCTCTTTTGTGGTTATAAACCATTTCATGTTGGCTGAATTATGACCCCTTTTCTACTTAGTTTTCCTAAAAACTGTTTCTGGAATCCTGAAAGGATTCACATATTTAAATATAAGGTACTTATGTGTAACATCATACAAAACAGGACAAGTTCGCCTTTGGTTAAAAAAAACAACAAAAGTTGAGCGAGTTATGGCCCCTATTGAACTTAAACTTTTCCAAATACAATGTTTCCTGATGATAACCTATGAAGCGCTTAACGGAATTAAATCATTTTACTTCGCAGGTGTAAGAGCATAAAAGACAGGTCGATTTTGACTTACAAAACACCTTATGTTAACAGAATTATGGCCCCTTTTCGACTTAAAATCCTAAAAACACGGATACTATCTTTTGAAATGCTTCACATATTAATTTTTTAGATAATTAGGTGTAACATCATAAAATACAGCTCAAGCTAGACTTTTGGTTACAAACCACTAAATGTTGACAGAGTTATGGCTCCTATTGAACATAATTGTGTCCAAATACACAGTTAAACATTCACAAATTAAAGCATTCCCTTTGGTCTATTTCTTTCAGTTAGATGCCATAGTTTTGTGTCAAGGCCATATGGTTGCGGGTTATTCGTCATTCATGTGACAATTCTAGTTAATATGTTTTCTTTCAGGCTCTTCTGATGGTAGAACAAAACGTCAAAGATAGATTTGTGAAGATATTAGGGTAATTTGATTATGCTTCTAGTGTGCATATTAGTTGGCGTCCACGTTGTGATGTTAAGGAGCTTGTGATAGCTTAAATAACCAGATAAAATGAGCATTATTTTTTTAACATTGAAAGAACATTGAATTTGAAACGTTTTGTAACTCAATAACATGGGATGAGCTAACGCTTTTATGTTTTATGTACTTATATTCTTGTACTGCGATGTATATTGGTTTGAAAATGTCAATCAATATACCACATTCTTGTCCGCTCTCTAAGTCGACTGTTTAATCTAATATTTGCTAAACGTAAGAAGAAGCTTGTGGGCATGCGATCCTGGTAAAAATCGATATTTAGCCAAATTGACCCAGTAACAGCAGAGTAATGGCCCTTGAATTATCTTTGTTGGCCTTTTTATCCCTGGCCGCTCTTGAAATCCAACAATTTTCATATACTTTTCCCAACCTATATATTTTAAAGATTGCTTTGGACCAAGAAAGGGCACTACAACTTTATAAACATATCGTGTTGCTACAAATTATGTTCTTTTCCCCATTTGAAATACATACACTAAAATATGTATTATTAAATATGCCAGCTGTAGGTTTGTATATCGTGCTGTAACTGAGCATATTGATAACAGTCTGTGTATTTCTTTTTGGTGTCCAACAAAATAATCTTATTATTATATGTATTTCAGTGATTTTTTTTTTTTTTCAGCCCATTTACAATTCAAGCCAGCATTTATTACTCAAACAGCAGCTTAAAACGGATGTTTTCCACAGATACGCTGTAAGTTGATTGTGGATATATTTGTTTCATACATGACAACTGTGCATATGTAAATCAAATCAATTTTGTAATTATTACAGTATCAAAAATAAATAAAATTTTACATTTCATAACATTAATAAAAATATACTTTTTATTTTAGTTTATTTTAGTTTGGTGTACATATTATTTGGTACACGTATCTGCTTAACAATGTCAGATTTATGACTAGTATTTTTTTTGTTTTCATATTACAGACTAGCTTACGAGTGTGTCAGCCAAGTTTTGTTTAAAGACGCCTTAGTTGCTATACTGGAAAATGTGAATATCAAACTGTAAATAAATACTACGTGTTTGTTTGGTACAGTGCCCTGAAATACATTTTGAAACTGTTATGCCTAAAAACGATTATATTTAAAAATAATATATTATTTGTTAGTCAACTGAAAACCTATTCGGCTCTGAAGGATATGTAAGTGGTATTAAGTTCTTAAAGAATAAGAAAATGTTTCAAAGTTGTTTCAGCAATAACTGAAGATTGTGAACTGGTTTGTTAAAAAATGGAAAGCTTCGTCAATTATTTTTGTAAAAGTACTATTGTTTCAGATTTTATTTAAAACATACATATACACACAAAAATACGAGTTATCATGGTCTGTATCTTGTTACATAAAAAATGTAATTCTCTGCTCGTAAATTAAGATTTTTATGAAATTTTCACTGTTCTAAGAGTGTTTTACGTAGATTAAAAAAGGAATGCAACACTTGCCTGACCGTTAAAAAAATCACTTCTATCAAATTTTAATACTGTTTGTATAATTTTACAGGTGAAGTCATGCTCCTATGAAGAGGCTAATGCTTTGTTGACACATACCGAAGGAAGAAAAACCTTACTGAAAGCACTTGCCGATGGACTGAACACATGTTAGTTTATGTTATGTACTTTATGTATAGGTGATAACTGGATCAGCAGCTAACCTGCTTTTTCACTCTATTTTCAGACAACTAAACGTATCATATTCAATTATCCAACAAGAAAATGAAAACAACTTTAAAAAGATATCAAGTTAGTAATCAAATCAGTGAAAATGCATTAATGGTGTATGTGTGTCATTTTTACTTCACAGGCGTGAAGACAAAGCATGAACTACAAGGTGAGAGTCTTCAAACATGATTTCTTCCAACTTACGGTACTTGTAGACATGGATCAGTTGTGAATTAATGTGGGACTTAATTCGCTTAATTTTATACATTTCACTGTGGGTGAAAGCACAGTTTCCACAGGTACATAGAGTAAAGAACAAACATTATAGCGTATAATTGTATAAAAATGTTTTATGCTCACATCCTTCAATGATGCGCTGTTCAACCTTTAATGGAGATTTTTAGAAATAGTGTTTGATGTTTACTGTTAAATATTATATGTTGATAATCCAAGCAGTTTAAAAATACATGTATGGCATTATTTGTGTATGTGGTAGTATTAATTATTACAACTATTACTTATTTCAATTGTCTGCTTTATATAGTTAAGTGCAACATCAGCATACAGAAGTGTATTTTCTATACATTTTAATAATTGATAAGATGACAAATTATTTCTGTAACTGTATACGTTCTTAATTGATTTATTATTATTGTTGAAAATGTCTATGTATTTCTATGTTATTATTACATAATACATACTGCACTGTCCGTTTATTCAGAATAGAACAGTCATATTGTACAACAATATATTTCATTAATACGCCCATGTTTTGGTGTTTGTTAATAGGAAAAACATGACACTGCATGATAACCTATTGAATTATTTTGAAGTATATATAAGACAATGATAGACAGATGTGCGTGTGGTAATTAGTAATTTATTTACAGTGAAGGAACAATATATTAACTACGTAACTTGTTTAATGGCATTGGAAGCCTAAAATACTCTACACATATGCATACTATGCATAAAATAAAAACTTAAGTATGAGTTTTATAAATTATTATGTTGACATTTGCAAATGTGTAAGATATGAACTATATTCATGGTCTCTATGACTATCCCTTTGACTTACTACAACGACTATCAGCTTTTGGTAATTATCCATTTTCGTTCATAAATAAGATTCACTGTATGGCATAAATAACCTCTTCAATAACATGTTTGTTATTTATAAGGTATTAAACTCACCTGAGCCAAATTGCTCAAGGGTAAGATGTAGTGGTCATCACTGTCGGTCGTCCATTGTTCGTCGTCCTTCGTCATTAAAATTACTTTTAACAACTTGAACAATAATCGTCAAGGCATTTATCCATGAAGCTGAAAGCTACTTCCCATCCGCATGTCTGAACATTGAAAGAGTATGTTACAACTTGACATATATTATATAGGCATATTGGTCCGCTCATATCAGTACAAATCATTAGACACTATATATGTTTTTGTTTAAAACGCATTCTATTTTCTTTTGCTTTTGGTTTTCTTCTATGTCTTGCCGCAGTCTTGTTATGATCCCACTTAATGTCGATTACTAATTATAGTTAGTCAGAAAATGTTATTTTGTATATAAGGGGAGACAACCAAATAGTAAGCGGAGATAACGAAATATTGGCAACAAATAGTTGTCGGTGAACTTGATTTATACTTAGGTGAGCGACCACGAACACTTTGACCATCTTGTTTAGAAACATTCATCTGTATCCACTGGGTACGCTGTTATTACAGAGTATGCAACACATTTTAACCAGACATACATAGCTATTTTGATAAATGATGTAAATAATAATAAATGATTTAATACCAACAACTGGCTGTTAAGGCGCGTGTAGTTTGGCTCAGTTATCGGAATGTTTATTTCAGTACAGACCCAAATCTTAAGATGTATTTTTTTCGAATAATTATTATTTTGCGCCATATATATATGGAGTCAGTTCTATTGATGTTTGAACTATAGCTGTACTTAATTATTTTTTGACATACATGTATGAAAATATTGATATGCATATATTTTAAATCTTTAAATGATCAATTCTTTGGTACAAAAAATGCATACAATATTTTGAACTAAAATTTAAATCCGATGCAGTTCTCTTGGATTAAAACCTGAATAATCAAGGCTTGCCTTCTTTTCATTTTGTCCCAACATGTATGATAGAGTCTGCTTAGTGAACATTAACTTGTTTAAGAATCACTGCCTGTATGAATCGTACTTCCTGTGCACGATAAATAAGCCACTGTATGTGCTTATATTAGCATAGAAATGACCATTTACTGTGGCCATAGGCAACTGGATGTGCGTATATTATCATAGAAAGGGCCATTTACTGTGACCATAAGCCACTGTATGTGCTTATATTAGCATAGAAATGGCCATTTACTATGGTCATAGTCCACTGGATGTGCGTATATTCACATAGAAAAGGCCATTTACTGTGGCCATAAGCCACTGTGTGTGCTTATATTAGCATAGAAATGGCCATTTACTATGGTCATAGTCCACTGGATGTGCGTATATTCATATAGTAAAGGCCATTTACTGTGGCCATAAGCCACTGTGTGTGCTTATATTAGCATAGAAATGGCCATTTACTGTGGCCATAGGCCACTGGATGTGCGTATATTCACATAGAAAAGGCCATTTACTGTGGCCATAGTCCACTGGATGTGCGTATATTCACATAGTAAAGGCCATTTACTGTGGCCATAGGCCACTGAAACTGCGGATATTCACATAGAAAAGGCCATTTACTGTGGCCATAGGCCAATAGATGTGCGTATATTCACATAGAAAAGACCTTTTACCGTGGCCATAGGCCACTGGATGTGCGTACATTCACATAGAAAGGGCCATTTACTGTGGCCATAGGCCACTGGAAGTGCGTATATTCACATAGAAATGGCCATTTACTGTGGCCATAGGACAATAGATGTGCGTATATTCACAAAGAAAATGCCATTTACTGTGGCCATAGGCCACTGGATGTGCGTACTTTCATATAAAAAAGGCCATTTACTGTTTACCATAGGCCACTGAAACTGCATATATTCACAAAGAAAAGGCCATTTACGTGGCCATAGGCCACTGGATGTGCGTATATTCACATCGAAAGGGCCATTTACGTGGCCATAGGCCACTGGAAGTGCGTATATTGACATAGAAACGGCCATTTACTGTTGCCATAGGCCACTGGCAGTACGTATATTCACATAGTAAAGGCCTTTTACTGTGGCCATAGGCCACTGGATGTGCGTATATTCACAAAGAAAAGGCCAGTTACTGTGGCCATAGGCCACTGGATGTGCGTATATTATCATAGAAATGGCAATTTGCTGTGGCCATAGGCCACTGAAACTTCGTATATTCACATAAAAAAGGCCATTTACTGTGGCCATAGGCCATAAGATGTGCGGATATTCACATAGAAAAGGCCTTTTACTGTGGCCATAGACCACTGTATGTGAGCACGTTCACAAAGAAAATGCTATTTACTGTGACCATAGGCCACTGGATGTGCGTATATTCACATAGAAAGGGCATTTACTGTGGCCATAGGCCACTGAAAGTGCGTATATTAACCAATAGGCCAATAGATGTGCGTATATTCACATAGAAAAGGCCTTTTACTTATATGATTATGCTACTGTTTAATCGATTAGACTGTCTAAACTTACGAGAGTTACGTCCCCTATTAACGAATTGGCCTTTTTCATCATTGTCCCACCAAATCTAATCAGTCGTCCTTCAACTCGATGTTTACTTAATAAATCGCAAGTCTGTTCCATCTTGTACTTGTTATCTGCATACATATATGTGCACGTATGTACTATATGTCATAACTGCTTTGATGGAGTACAATCCTTTACTAAACCTTCGTTAATCAATATGTATAGTGCATACTATATTGCTGTTCTATATATGTTGACATGCATTGAACTAGTATTCAGTTTAGTTCATTTTATTTTCAGACGGTGTTCATTGTCGATGTTTAATAAACGAGACAAATAGACCACGATCTTATTTATGAACACGGTGATCCACAGCATAAAGCACGATGCTGACCGTACAATGCCCTATACCCGGATGTGAATACGAGGCAGCACACACAGAGGCCTCCATCGTAGCAGCGTTAATATCTACACATGTGTAGCTCCATGATTCACGCACCCGGTGCCGAAGCGAAAGTGGAGAGAGTCAAACGACCTACGATCACCTCAGCGGGCACGAGTGAGGACTGGACGTACTTTCAGGCACGGTGGAATGACTATGCTACAGCCACCAAATTAGTAGGGCGCCCAAAAGTAATCCAGCTACTCGAATGTTGTGATGAAACCCTACGTAGAGACTTACAACGCTCATCAGGAAGCTCACTGACTGACAAATTAGAAGCCGAGGTACTGGCAGCTATTAAAACATTAGCAGTACGTGAGGAATACACCAGACAGGGACACTAAATTATCCCCTGCCATGTCTATCTTTGGGCATCCGATACGGGACTTCATCCCTATACCGCCTGGAAGGTACATACCCCACAGTTCCTGGCGAGAAACTTTGGATCTACGCGAGGAGGCTCTTCGTAAAAGGCATATGAAAGCGGCAGAGCGGCTACAGGAGCATACACGAAGATTGCATCCGTTAATCGTCGGGAACCACGTGCGAATACAAAATCAAACCGGTCAACACCCCCTGAAATGGGACAGGACAGGCATCATCATAGAGGTCCGACAATTTGATCAGTATGTTATCAGGATCGATGGTTCAGGGCGCGTCACACTACGAAACAGAAAGTTCCTGAGAAAATATGAACCGATATATCCAACAATGCCCAGATTGTCTATTACAATGGGAATGCCAGACAGTCGATCTAGTAAAACCGCTGAACACCAAAGTCGTAGCGATCCGATCGACCCCAACCCCGAACCGCATCTTGATGTGCAAAATACGAATGAACCATCAGGGCAGCCGACACCAACAGAGTCGTCTACACAGCCTATCCCCGATATCATGTCGACCGACAACCCCACAGACCATAGCCCGACGGCCAAGCCTGACGATCTTCCACCTGGTATCCGTCGGTCAGGTCGTCGAGTGCAGAAGCCTGCATGGCATACTGATTATGCGATGTAATCTGATTGCAAATGAATCGCCCGTGGACTGTACGGTGTTCTAGTTTGCTGTCGTTTTCTTCCCTTTCCCTATCACGCCCTAATATTATTTTGAGTGTTCAGTTTTTGTTCTATGTTATCACAAAAGACTTGGGGGGAGATATATGATTATGCTACTGTTTAATCGATTAGACTGTCTAAACTTACGAGAGTTACGTCCCCTATTAACGAATTGGCCTTTTTCATCATTGTCCCACCAAATCTAATCAGTCGTCCTTCAACTCGATGTTTACTTAATAAATCGTAAGTCTGTTCCATCTTGTACTTGTTATCTGCATACATATATGTGCACGTATGTACTATATGTCATAACTGCTTTGATGGAGTACAATCCTTTACTAAACCTTCGTTAATCAATATGTATAGTGCATACTATATTGCTGTTCTATATATGTTGACATGCATTGAACTAGTATTCAGTTTAGTTCATTTTATTTTCAGACGGTGTTCATTGTCGATGTTTAATAAACGAGACAAATAGACCACGATCTTATTTATTACTGTGGCCATATACCACTGGATGTGCGTACATTCACATAGAAAAGGCCATTTACTGTGGCCATAGGCCACTGAAACTGCGTATATTCACACAAAAAATGCCATTTACTGTGGCCATAGGCCACTGGATGTGCGTATATTCACATAGAAAGGGCCATTTACTGTGGCCGTAGGCCACTGAAAGTGCGTATATTCACAAAGAAAATGCCATTTACTGTGGCCATAGGCCACTGGATGTGCGTATATTCACATAGAAAGAGCCATTTACTGTGGCCATAGGCCACTGAAAGTGCGTATATTCACATAGAAAGGGCCATTTACTGTGGCCATAGGCCACTGGAAGTGCGTATATTCACATAGAAATGGCCATTTACTGTGGCCATAGGCCAATAGATGTGCGTATATTCACAAAGAAAATGCTATTTACTGTGGCCATAGGCCACTGGATGTGCATATATTCACATAGAAAAGGCCATTTACTGTGCCATAGGCCACTGGATGTGCGTATATTCACTTAGAAAAGGCCTTTTACTGTTGCCATAGGCCACTGGGTGTGCTTATATTATCATAGAAATGGCCATTTACTGTGGCCATAGGCCACTGGATATGCATATATTATCATAGAAATCACCATTTACTGTGGCCATATGCCACTGGATGAGCGTATATTCACATAGAAAAGGCCATTGACTGTGGCCATAGGCCACTAGTTGAGCGAATATTCACATAGAAAAGGCCATTTACTGTGGCCATAGTCCATTTGATGTGCGTATATTCACATAGAAATGGACATTTACTGTGGCCGCAGGGCACTTAATTTACGTATATTATCATAGAAATCGCCCTTTTCTGTAGCGATAGGTTACTTGATATGGCTCTTTTCTCCTAAAAATCGCCATTGGTTACCTGATATGCAAATACTCCCATTAAACTCTAGTTATATATATTTTAAGCATTTGTTCATTTAGGCCTTATTTTAAAATAAATAATGCCAATGTTTAATGACTATTAGTGGATTTATATTAATTCGTAGATTTAATAAAAATTATTGTCCTTATTCCATATCAAAGTTATTTTATGATTTACTAGTATTAAGCCTAAAATCATGGACTTGAGCTATGCAATAAAAGTCGCTTATGGCCACAGTGACTATCTCGACTATAGAAGAGACGTTCCCGTGATTGATAACAAAAATAGAAATTGTTTGTTATACCGAACAAAAACTGTGGCGAATTTTATGAAAAACACATAAATGCTATCAAACAAAATATATCTGATTCACGATACAGTAAGAAGACCTTATTCAAAACACACAAATAAACAACTCAAGCTTACCATGGCGACTTTCGTAACGACCTCCATTTTGACCAGAATTTAAGATCTCGCTAATTCTCGTCGAACTTTATATGAAACATGAACGGTCACATGACTTTCGTACGAGATTCTGACTGTCGGTCGGAAGTCAGATAATTTCTTTTAAAATGGAATGCCAGTTTCTGGGATAGATGTGTTGAGTTCTTGGTAAGAATAACAGCAGAGGACACGACCTCTCAAGTATATTTTGTTCAGTAAGAAGGTAGTAAAACAGAAGAATCTTTAATCACAAACATTGCTCGGCTGCTCAGTTTGTTTTCAAGCCACAATCCGGTCAGTAGTCCAAAATATTAATCTGATCAGACTGGTGTAAGTTAAATGGGCAGTGTACGCGAAAGTCCAAAATCCCTTACTGGCCACAAGGTCTGGTAATCTTTTAATTATGACCGGCCCGAACTCCATTTTACTGGCCACCAGATTTAGCTAACAAGTAGGTACTTGGCTAGAAGTTTTCCCCAGGCAGGGAGGCCAAATGATCTGGTCAGCGTAACTGGACCTCGTTCAGGTTTACTGTCTTTTGTCCGAGGTCTGACGACTTTCGCGCTGTCTGCTGTGGGTCTAGCATTAACAAGCTCATATTTTTTTACTATAGCAAATCTATTATGGCTTACTTACTGTCATTTCATCCCAATTCAGTTTGCCTCTTGTTGACTTGCCTCAACGTACATGTACAGTCAAGTTAGCATTAGCGGATCAGTAACGTTATAAAGTTGCGTTGCTATGACCTAATAAATGTTTTGTAGCTAATATGCCAATAGTTAATTAAAATAATCCCTTTCTCACTAATAAAACAAACCTTGTGTGTTTAAGTGCAGATTTTACTTCTTTATGGCCTGTTTTCCCAGCACAGTAATTGATGCATTACCGAATCAGTTGCAGCCATAACGGATCACGTGACCATGCAATGTCAGGGGGCATCTCAAAGGCATATTTATCTGTCAACTCTTGAACATTATTGTTTGCTATCAACTAATAACGCTGTTAATGTGTATTTTATCATGTTTTATTAGTGTTTTTAAAATGGGCAGGTAGGGAAAATGTATGATGACAGGAACTTTTGTTAAATCAATTTCTAATAGATCTAGTTATGTTTAGTTATTTTATGAAACCTCATGTTTCTACCACATTGTTGCTGCTGTTCAAATAATGAATATTATACAAATAAAACAAACAGGCAACTACTGATAGAGATCATTTATTGATATAATCCACTAGATTGACATTATAGCTTTAAATAACAGAACCATAGATCATTAAACATACATGTAAATCATCATGTAAAACAGTAAAATATCAGAAAACTCAAAATCAATACCAAAGCACACCTGGAAACAGAAAAGTATTAAAGGCAGTCACGTGGTATATTGGTAAATGACTTAACAACTAAAACGTTATTTACAACTGACTAGGATCTTTTAAAGATGCATTTTCACAGTGTAGAACAATATTAAAACTGACTGTTTAGTGCTATAAAACAATATATGACACATCAGATCTTGTATTTATAGATTTTAAAACCAGTTAGGAACATATTATTTTTGATAAATATTTTTTATATTGCACTGACTCTTCAAATGATACAATACAAACATAAAAATGAATAGTATTTGCAGAGCACTTCCCTCATCCATATGGTGACCAGAGTCCATTTTTTTAACAACTGGAAAGTATGCATGGCACACTAGCAATTTCATTTTTTTTTTCAATGAAGCATGTATTCTTATCTTTCAGGTTTGTTTATTCATGTCAATAATAAAATGCATGTCAGTAATAGGTTGTTTAGTTTATAAACATGGTATCTCTTTATAACAGTTTTTTTCTAATGGTTCCTGGAACCCTTTTAATAGGTTGATGGTACATCTGCTGTTGGACGACTGGTTCCACTGTACTACTGGCCTCCAGAGTAGGTACCTAATAACAGATAACTATTCACGAAGAAGTAAAGTAATATTTCTGTACAAGTTGAATGCCATGATATATACTGTATGTTTAAGTATAAATATAAACAAAGCGAAACTCCAGCTGCGACAGCAGGAGAGAATTAATTATAGTCTAATTAGGTACATTGTTTAAAATAAATCTCAAAACCATGCATCCATGCTACTAACATGTATTATTTAATGTGCATTAAGATTTTAATTTCTATTTCACCAGAATGTCGTCTGTAAAGAATTCAATATGACAAACAATATTCTCTAGCAGATTTTCTAAGAGACATTTACTGTTGCATACATTGTATTACACTGTTCAATGCCAAGCATCCTTTGGCTGCTTCCTATGGAGTAATTTGTTTTTCATAGTAGCTTAAAACCCCCACCCTGACAGTGTACGTAATAATAACATTAGTATGATGATGAATTGCTTGTTTATCTTTGGGGCTTTGGTTTAAAACCATTGCGCGAGCACGCTGTGTGTAAATGTTAAAACATTGTTAGTATTCACAGTGAAGGCGTGGCAGCCCTATAAAATACTTCACATCGTAACTTTTAATAATAAGGTATAAGATACATTGCGTATTTACTTTCATTGCTTTCATCATGTATATGGATACGCTAATAATATTATTGCGTGTAATAGAACCATTGCACTTTGTATTATCAGTATAATATATGTAAAACACTAAATAAAATTTTCTGCACCCCTAGTGAATATTAGGTTCTTCACAGTAACTCATGGGAGAAGACTGGAAGGACCACCTAGAACCGCTCCTTTCACTAAGATCCCGGAGCAGTTCGTTGGAGGCTTGTCCCACCATATAATTTCACATTCAACCTATCTATAATTTTAGATTAAGTTATTATTAAAAAAAAAATAATTTAACCCGCTGTTTGAAAGGCTATCCTACTCCCCAGCGGAATCATTAGTAACATGATGTGATGGGTTTTGAAATGTTTGAGACCACCCCTTTTACTCAGGTAAATAGCATAGTGGCCATGCATGACCGATCCACTATTGCCTTAATCGCTAATTTCCTATACAGCGCTGTAAAAACTTAACTGCATTTCAAACTAAAATGATCTTCTGCAGTTAACAAGATTAGTAAATGACCTTTAAATATATGCTAAGACTTGTTACTTACCAACAAAAATGTGACGTGTATTCGTGTGAGATACACAACCTCGTTTCGAAAGCGAGGCGGAAAATTAAACAAAGTTGTATACATGCGGTGTACAACACTCAAGAAATGCGGGTATACAGACATCCAAACCCCCGACTCGTTAATCGTGTTTTAGAGTACTTACAGTGAATATTATATATGCTAATTTTCTCCTTAAAATGTTTACAATTAAATGAGATATGGTTTCTAGAACATGAAACGGATCCGCTATTGGTTATGATCCGCTAATGGTAACTGTATCTGTCAAGGCTATTTACTGGTGATTCATCTAGATCTAAAATTTGTATTTGCCCCTTGCAGTCTTCACGAAACTCCGTCGGACCTGCGGACCTGACCGACTAAATTTGTCAAGGTCCGAAAGAAATTTCAAGTTTGTCGCCCCAAAATGTCTGACTAAAACATAAAATCGAAATTTGAACAGCACACGATCATGATAACATCTATTTTTAAATTGATGGAATAACATGATGCGTATTTCTATTGCAATTTAAAAACACTGATGACCTCGTATCAAACCAGTAAGTACGCCATAAGATTAAGTGTTAGATTCTAGGATGCAACCATTTTCGTTTGTGTACGGATGTTTATCAAAGACAAAGAACGCCTACTCGGCAATTAACACACTCCTCTTCTGCACCAGTGTATCAATTATCCATATATTCTAGACACAGGAGGAGTCAGTTTTACTACAGCCAAACCAGTCAGCCAATGAGAACGCGTAAATTTTCCAATATGCAAATGAGCGTCGTCTATAGAAAGTTAAGGGGCAAGCGATTTGTTACACTATCCCATTAGGTATGCGTTTTGTGATGTGCATGTTTTTAACTCCCACGTATTTAATAAATTAATTACTACAAATTAAAAGAAGGCAATATAATTATTACTTTTGCGAAATGGACATTATACTAATTATGAGAATTAATATGAAGTTGTGTAACTTGACAAATTGGGTACGCCGATCGCGTCAAAAGTACGTCTTCATTTGTTAAAAAAATTACAACTACTAGCTACTGTTCACTAATTATATGCATCAACTTTGGCTGAGGCAACATTTGAAAGTTAGCGAGAGTATTGGCAGTACACTTGTCGAAAGTGAAAGTAAATAAATTTCAATGCATCAAAAATGTTTTGTTGTTTCTTTTTAATGAATAAAGTCCTTTAAATTTGTTTTATCACCGGTAATCAACAAACATTAAGATTTTCGACACAAAGCATTTTATGTGTAGTTTTGGGATTAAAACAGTGGGTGGGGTGAAGCAGGGACCTATTTTATAGGTCCCTGGGTGAAGATTACTTGGACTATAGCTTTTGCTATTTAATGTTTATTTATTTCCTTTACCTTTTTTTAACCACTAGAAACTACATTTTGTTTTTGGACTATTAAAATATTACATTGTATAAAATATGTAAAAATATATAAAAGACTCTATATAAAAATAATAATAGGATTTTAAATATAAACTGTATAAAGTGAAATAGATCTACGTATGTGTTAATTAGACTTAAATTAAAACATATTTTATAAATTTAACTGTGTGAAATATAACAAGTTATGAAGATTATTCAGAGACTGAATATGAGTGGTAAATATTGCATACATATATATATTTTTTTTATTTCAAATGTGAAAAATTAACTGCATATAAAATGGAATATGAATACATGATGTAAACCAGTTAAAACATTTAAATAATTCCGAAGTGTGTTTGATTGTGTTCGGTCTGACAAATGTGCAGCAGGTCTGACAGATTTTTCTTGTCAGTCAGACCAAATGTCTGACTGAGGATCTCCGAGTTTCGTGAAGACTGCCCTTGTATGCTTGGTCTCAAACTCCTATAAAGACGTGGTATTTAACATGTATTCAGTAGTTATTATCAAAATTTCTGCAAATTGCCAAGTGTTCCTGTTTGCCTTGGATCAGTACTAGCCTCTTTTCTTGTATACTCGTCCACTTAGAGCTAAATTGCTTTTATAACCTAAATGAACACAATTTCAACACCAGTGAGACAGCAATTTAGAGGTAAAATAAATGGTGTCTACAAAAGATCTAGACTGAGTAAAAATATGACACATACAATTTGCACATCCGTCGCGATTTTATAGACACCTAAGTGTTTTGCACAAAAGTAAAGATTTCACAGTTCTTTGCGCTACAAATTTTTTTATATTACGGTCATTACTGTAACGTCCACGCTTTCCATGCGGATGACGTGACCTTGTGATTGTCAGCATAATTTTCGCTGGCTTTTTGTAGCTAACCACGGGTTTTACATGAACAGCATGTGCATACGAAATGTAAATAGGATATGTGTGTATGTCTCGTGAACAGTAAAATTCTGATTGTCAGCATAATTTTCGCGGGCTTTTTTTTAGCTTACCACGGGTTTTACATGAACAACATGTGCATACGAAATGTAAATAGAATATGTGTGTATGTCTCGTGAACAGTAAAATTCTGATAAATGTATCGGATTTGCGTTGTCATATCGTAGTT
Source organism: Congeria kusceri (assembly GCA_027627225.1). Classification (NCBI taxonomy): domain Eukaryota; kingdom Metazoa; phylum Mollusca; class Bivalvia; order Myida; family Dreissenidae; genus Congeria; species Congeria kusceri. The sequence continues at coordinate 49,122,233 of CM051031.1, read as the reverse complement.
TGATATTAATTAAATGTATTGTATATTGTATGTTCTGGGTGTTAACAACAATTAAAACGGTGAGCAAGTTACGTTTGCTGTTTGTGATCGCGAAAACACACTAGTGTATACATGTATAATGTATACTATATACTTTACATACATGAATGAATTTTCGGTTCGGCATGTTTTGACTAGATGTCGGACCGAATGTCTGACACTTTTTTTGAGCTTTTTGGAAGTCTGCATTACTTGCCTTGAAGAAGGACATTAGTCATGTATAATATATTTATTATTATAAATATAAATATGACTGATGCTGTATGAGTTTTGTTCTGTTGTTGAAAAATGGAATACCAGTATATAAGTACCAGACTTACCAGTACTGTACCATAGTACTAGAACCCACTAAGAAACCACACGCCAACATTTTTAACAGCACTGATAGTACCCTTTTGCATACTGCTATTGTTACACAAACATTTTTTCTAACTTGAAAGACAGGTATTTCCTCAAAAGTGAGATTAAAGTAGATTGCTCAATCTGTTTGTGGAGAACAATAGCGTGGGCACCACCATATGATGAGGCCAACCTTAAAAAATTGTTTGTTCAGACTTTCCGAAAACTGTCGGTCCAACGAACATGACTGGCAAATTTTAAGTGGGTCGGACATTTATTTACCGTAAAAACTCAGTCATAAGTCTACCCGCTCATAAGTCGGGGGGTAAAAAATGGAACGAAATTGGCGATTTTGATTATGTTCACTTCATAAGTCGAGTCAGAATTACTAGAAATTGGGAAAATGAAAATATGCGTCAGTAAAATGACAAAGACCTCGTCAAATTCATTGTCCGGTTTAATGTTTTTTATCCAATAAAATTATCCAGATATTAGTGCAGTAAACAATATAATTACCTTGCAATTTGATAACTAGTAATAATCCAACATTAAAATCCATATTACTTATGCACTTTAAAATCTAGTTAATAATATTAATAATATTAAGTTTGCACTCTAACAATCCACGCTAGTAATAACCCACAAACTATTTTCACCAACAGTACGCTTTTAATCTGATGAAACAATTTGATCACTGTAATCCAATCTTTGTACCGGTACTTTTAATATGACTATCAAAACAATTGATTAACACGTTGGTAAAAACGTGATTTTATAACAATGATTGACATAACCAAGAGGCCGTTAACTCCACCTTCGTTCTCTGTAAAAGTTCGAAAGGCGGAGCTATGCACGTGCTCTAACATAATTGGACGATTGCCACTGAGTAACAAACACGTGATTGGTTAAGCATGTCGCTTCTCTAGACAAAGGAAGCCAATTTTATCGGCGAGAAAGGGTTATTTTATGGCTTCTTGACAGAAATCGGCTTTACTTTGATGACGTCAAAGTGTCAATTCACGCAGATTGCGAATTTTCGTGAGACTTGTATTAATGCCCTTGACCTTGACTCTTTGTTTACGATTTCACAGTTAAAAAAGACAACTGCTAACATGAAACTTCCTATTAAATTATCAAAATAAAAAAAGAGTAAAGTTGCAAACTGTGATTATATTAATTGGTAAGTATCAGTTAATAGAAGACGTTTTGTGTTATAAATCAACGAGTTTTCTCTACAACAACAACAACAACAAACAACCATTACCGCGACGCCGCGAGGATCGATCTTCCTTGAATTTCCTTTTTTTTTTTCATGAACTGCCTCATAAGTCGAGACTGTAATTTTAGTCGATTTTTGAAGGAAAAAAATCTCGACTTATGACTGAGTTTTTACGGTACTAAGAATCGGTCCGACCTTCGGACAACTTTTTCAAGACTTATTCCTTTATGTAACTGGATAAGAAAATACTTAATATCGGAGCAATTGAATACAGCTCTGCTATATCGTGATCCACATTTTGCGAATTGGCCGTGGATCTGATAATGATTTTTTGTTTCATGCTTTTTAATGATTATCTTATTACCCCAACTGCCGTAAATCAATCCTGTTTGTTCCGAATTTTCGTGCCTTCATCGCTACTTTTTCATTTAAACGCATGATATGTGACAAACAATAACACGACCCACGCAACATCAACGTGTAACAGTTTGACGTCACCAGCTTACATTGCGCAACGTTCTTTCACAGCAGTCGCTTTAATTAGAAGCCTAATTTCAAACAGCAACGTTATCGACACCGCGTAACTGCTTTCGCGTTTAAGAGGTAAAATAAATGGTGTCTACAAATGATCTAGACTGAGTAAAAATATGACACATACAATTTGCACATCCTTCGCGATTTTAAAGACACCTAATTGTTTTGCACTACACAACTTTTATACAAAAGTAAAGATTTCACCGTTCTTTGCGCTACAAAATTTTATATCACGGTCAATACGTCCACACTTCGTTGCGGATGACATGACATTAAGATTGTCAGCATAATTTTCGCTGGCTTTTGTTAGCTAACCACGGGTTGTACATGAACAACATGTGCATACTAAATGTAAATAGAATATATGTGTGTGTCTGTATGATAGGCAGGGCTTTCCTTAGACTTTGAATTTCAAGAGTCAATGACTCTTGGGGTCAAATTTTCAAGAGTCAAAATCAAATTTCCCAAGAGTCACATATAAACCTTCAAGATTTGATGCTTTGTGGGTAGTTTCCATTCGTTTTCCTTTTCCAAAGTGCTCGGTGAGCTATTGGTATAGGGGACCTCTCCGGTGGCGTCCGTCTTTCCGTCGTCAACAATTTGGACCGTTATCGCGATAAAGACTACATTTTATTCAATCTTGACCAAAATTGCAGTTTGTGTATGACCATAAAATCTTGAATGAGTTCGATAATACCCTTTTGCAACGTATAGAGTTTATTTTCCATCCAATCTTAACCAAACTTTCACAGTTTGTGTATGACCATCAGATCTCAGCAGACGCCAAAAATGGGCCAGATCGTGTTTCAAACACTAGAGTTATTGCCCTTTGTTTATTAAAAAAAATATACAAAAATGGACATTATTCAGGTCTGAGAGAGACATTTTTCATCCAATCTTAACCAATCTTGCACAGTTTGTCTATTACCATAAGATTACAGTTGAAGTGGAATATAAGCAAGATCGGACCAGACACACCAGAGTTATTGCCCTTTGTGAAAAATATATGCAAAAATGGACATTATACAGGATAGAGACTTCATTTTTCATCCAATCTTCACCAATCTTGCACAGGTTGTCTATGACCATAAGATTAAAGGTGAAGTCGAATATAAGCAAGATTAGACCAGGAAAACCAGAGTTATTGCCCTTTGTTTGTGAAAAAAATATGCCAAAATGGACATTATTCGGGATAGAGACTTCATTGTTTATCCAATCTTCACCAGTCGTGTACAGTTTGTCTATGAACGTAAGACTACAGGTGAAGTCGAATACAAGCATGATCGGGCCAGAAACACCAGAGTTATTGCCCCTTGTTTTATGAAAAAAACATCAACAAGTTATCAATGATTGGCTTGCACACACGATTTTTGATTCAATGTTGACCAAACTTACACAGTTTGCTCATGACCATACAAATTGATTGATAAAATTTGATTTCCAACAGTTGCAAGACTTGCATGCAGTTATTTGTACATGCAACTTTGATGTCTTCAGAGCTGTATTAACATCATTGATCATCATTGGAAAGAAAATTACCAAAGAAAAAGCAAAACTTCACCTTATAGCACAGCCATCGCAATTATCGCATTGCAACTAGTTCTCCAAAACTGTTTGCGAAAAAGAAATCAAAATTACTGTTTCTGCATTTTCCAGAATTGTCACTGACTAATGAGAAAAGGTCAGGTAAGAATATCGAGAAAAATGATTTGAAAACAATTAGCAAAAAAACGCACATCCACTACCCAACTCATACTTTAGTTAGCCCATTGCACTAACCGATGTTTTAAATAAAAATTGATCATACCCCCACTGTGTATTGTTCTGATACCTTAATTTTCAAACCTGTCACAACAGTATGGTCTTCATCTATACCGGTTCTCAGGTGAGCGCTTTGGGCCATCATGGCCCTCTTGTTATTATTTGTTGGACTTAATTTTTTCGGCGTAGCTGTCTAAGATCACTTTTGACCCAGATTTTCTTGCGATAATTATGCAGCGGGAAAATTGAATGCCAATAGAATTGGGCACATTTTCTAATTCTAGGGAATGCAAACTTAAAACAATGGTTCAACGTATACCAATAACTGTTGCATACTTGTTTACATAAGCGGTTAAAATGAAGTTATAAACATATCCTCAACATACACTCTAGAACTGAAGCTAATTATGAACGTATTTTCTCACTGTATGCCATAAACAGAATGCTATATTCATTCACGTAATGACATAACTATTTTGTTTAGCCTACATTTATATTGCGGTACGCTCTATAAATAGCAATTGTGCAATGTTCCCATTCATAAATCTCGTTCACAGTGTTGCCGGTCCATGTAGCCCATTGATTCTAGCGAGTTCATCACATTCCAGAAACAGTAGTGTCATTCTAAAAATAGCGCGCGTATCTAGCAACCGTTGTATCGCTGTGTTAATATACTCGTACATGCATCAATAATAGCGTTCAGACAATCATAAACCTACAAATTTCAATAAATGGGGAATTTATATTTATAAACTTACTGTTCATTTGAATTAAAATTGTGGTTACGATTTATTAACGATTATTTATAATTGCATCTTTCTATCAACTTCTCTAGTAGATGTTATTTAATCTATAAAAAGATCCTACATTTTCTATAGGTAAAATGTTTTGAAAGAAGATTCAGAATACGTCAAATTGTTATTCGCGTAGCATGAATACACAATTTGTAATACTACTTATATCATATTTCTACTGATATAATTTAAAATCGTCATAGTCTAATGAATTTTTATGGTTATATCAAAAATAAAGTCATAACATTTCAAAAATCGCTAAATGTTCCCTGACTATTGCTTTTTATTGGGATACACAGTATAAATGCTTATTTGACTTCAAATCGTTATTATATTAGATAACTAACATGAATGGTATATTAGTATTACTATAAATAACTATATAGACTCGTCTGATACATAATAATTTTAATTCATTTAATTAAATTGGCTTGACAAATTCAGATAACAATTATGTTAACCTAAATTATTTTGGTTATTCATATATCACTGGTGGAAACATGGAGCTGTATGATTGGTTTATTCACAGCATAGATATTAATGATAATTTTATTTAATTTTTAAATTAATAAATTTATCTCAAATTAACTTTTGGGTCCGAGAAGTTTTCTTATAGTGTCCGAAAAATCTGGGGTCCAATAAATCTCCTAATATTGGTGGGGACCCAAAAATCTGGGGTCTGAGAAGTCACGTAACTGATCATCTTGGCCCTCTGTGTATGTAATTTTTAAATGACATCTCAATATTAACCCTAGAAGTGCTGAATTGATTTCAACTGTATTATTTGCCAGTGCTGAATTGTTTTATGACAAACATAAATAATACTATGGGTGTACTAAAAGTGCTGTAAAATTAACATAACATGTACAATTTACACAAAAATTGAACTGTAGAATGGGTATACGATGACCTTCCCAACTGATGAAAAAAAAGGAACTTTACTATCAATCAGTTACCATGGTTACCATGGTAACAATAAAAATAACTAAAAAGAACATTTTTTAAGGTTTTTGTTTCTTTTTATTCATAACTAATATGTTCTTTAAGAATTGAATGTTGATAGTTAAATAAATGTCCTTTAAACAAATAAACAAAAAACGACATCCTTTGGTGAGTGTAGATACAGATAAAGTACACCACCTAACAACCACCTAACAGCAACATTTTACTTACACCAATACAGATATTGAAATAGAACAATCCTAATACAATGCATCAGGAATCACCTAATGCACTATTGCTTTTATTAAAAAAATACAATCTAATGTGAAATAGAATCATGTATTAAGAGTTGTGCTTATGAAGAAGCAAGCAAACTGTGTTGCCATGGTTACAACATTTACTACATTCTTAAAAGTTTTGAAATAGTTTACCGTTTTATTTTTTGTCTTATTTTTTATCTAGAATATTAACTTTATATTAAGATATGCATATTACATTTTCAGTGCATAAAACAAGGACTCTTTGCATTCAACTATCATTGAAAGAAATAACAGCATAAAAAATATGAATAACCTAGACACAATTGAGTATTATTACTAATGTTTCAGTATATTCTTCCAAAAAATGTTGGACTTATGTCAAATAATGTATAACACAGAAGCCAACACTTCACATTGTTGGAATTGAAAGAGTATTGTTCAACATTTTAAGTATCCGAGACATATATCCCACAGAACATTTAATTCTTATGGGAAGAATGGGTTATATATATAGTAATAATGTAAATTATGAATAAACAACAATTACCGGTCTTATCTGGAGAAAAAATCAACATAAAATTGAAAGAAAAATTGTTTTTCGGGGGGAGTGAATTTAATATTTACAAAAGTGCTGTTATAAAAATTGTTTTATTTTGTTTTGTTGATTTGTTTTATCCAGCTGGCAGATGTATTCCAGTGCTAATATGTTGCAGTTATTGATACTTTTGAAGTTTAAAAACAAGTCAATTCTAAAAAAGTGGGCAAATATACATTCATGAATCATACATTTCAGTTAGTAAGACTCAATGTAACGCTTGATATGCTTTTCTTGAAATGAGTTACAGTTTCCAGTTAGTTGGTACAACCTAAATGTTAGCATCATGTATATAACATTATTCCATAAAACATAACAGACAGATGTGTAGCTTTTATAAAATATACACACAATCCATGACATTGTTTGGCCGATTATCTGGTAAAATCAGTTGAGGATGTAAACTAGACAGTTTTTTTGAAAATATAAATTTCAAGAATCAATGTTCTTGTAATGTAATGACATTCATCAAATAAAATACATTTAATTATTTTGTCATAATTTGAATAATTGAATATTGGGTGTATTAAAGTTGTATAGTTATTTGTTATTTGTGTATATAATAATATGAAAATATTTTTTATTAACTTCCAACTAGTTCATCATTCACACCCTGAAATTGTACTTGTCTACCAGGGACAAGTAGACAGGAAAATTTTTCTTGTCTGACAGTAAAATTACCCTGGTCAGACAAGTTGGGCATAGGATTTCCACACCCCTGAGTGCCATTGCAACAGTGCAAGCTTTGTAATCTTTCTTTAGATCTGAGCTTCATTGTCTATTGGTCTTGTATGCTGTTAACTAAATGTGACCAAAAGGTCATGTGATTAGTTCTTCCAAATGGCCAAGTAGTTAGATGTTTAACATCATATTTGCACTTTTGTTTTTTTTTAATAAACAAGAAAATGTGAATAGGAATCTTATCTTGACTTATTTTGCATCCTTCCAAATGTGACCAATTAATTATTGACATTATTGATTTAATTACATTTAATTGTCAGAAGTTGATTATGAATAAATTGAAAATATTCCCATATAAATTAAACCATGCCTTGAGGAATTTTTTTTACTTTTAAAATGACTTGTTTAAATGTTTTTCAAATCATCAAATGATACAGTCTATGCAATATAGAGCTGCAACAATTTAGCAATGACTTGGTTTGATTTTTGTTTCAAACATCATTTAATGTTGAATATTTCGATTCAATTTATGTTTCCTTTTACTGGCTTGGTTTTGTGTATTTATGAGGCCTCACTTGAAGTATAGTAGAGTTGTATTTGTTTAATGCCATTGTAATGGTTAATGTCAGTACGTGTGCCTAATATTTAAATACAATAAGAATAAAGGAAAAACATTTGGTGATAACATTTGACATTAGATCAATAAACCAGTGTTACAGTAGCACTGATGCCATGATCAATTTACAGATGATTCTACCCCATCAAACACTGTATGTATATTTAACAGTGTTATGGCAAATCATTTATACATATTTGAATGGAAATTGGTTGGCTTAGTATGGACAATCGGATCGGGCCATTTACAATTGATTTATGTATCGAAAGATGCATCAGAATATTAGTTGCAGCTCTACTCGTCGAGCAATGCGCATATATAGTTATAATTAAGTTTTATTACCAGTGAAGGTAAATTGCTACTTCTATATTGCAATTGGCAGAAAATTACAAATAAATAGTTATATAATAAACAACATAAAATATTTACTGGAGAAAATTATCACATATTGAACAGCATATACAATGTATGTTTATACTAATATGTACAGAAGTATTTGATTAGCTGCTGCTTATAACTCAGCATAGATAGGCATATTCATTTCTATTCATTCATAAACAAAAGTTGAAACATATTAAAGTAAAATTTAATTTAAAATGAAGGCACACTGGTAATCAACGCGTTCAAAGAAAATTTGTAAAATATTAGCTGGGAAGTTCAAAATGTAAATTAAAAAAAAAAATCGGCAGAAATCAATAACATTGCAATTTTTACAATATTTTATACATGTAATTATACTCATCAGTGTTTTCCCAATCACTTTAAAAAGATGTGTAGATTGTTACACTTTAAAATTATAGTTCAGAAACTTGGGAGTACTTGTGTAATTTTGTTGATTATAAAGTAAGTAGAACCAAAACAACTCATTTCAACTAAAGCAGTTTGAAAGTGAAAGTAAATTGACATAATTATAACTAGAGCCTGTGTAGAATTTCTTACCTATTTCTGAATCCAAAGATTTTGTCAATAATGGAGAGAAATCCTCAAAGCACAAGAAATACTGTGCTTTTACATCGTTAAGTTCTTATGTACAGTGCAATATAGAAGTAGCAATTTACCTTTACATTTTGTCCCAAGTGGAAACAAACACTACGTCTGCCATTTTGTTTGTTTTGACAGAAAATAATCTCTTGCAGTTCCTGTGCAAAACAAATGAAATACGAACTAAATTTAACAGTAATTACTAAAGTTAATAATTAAATTTATTTTTTAACCATGTTTGATAAGAAAACAAGCATGACACCTCATTTGTATCAATAATATTAAAGATTTGTTAACCTCATGTACAATTGTTGTAACAACAAAATGGCGGACGTCGTTGACAGTTATTAACAGAGAAAATCAAACACTTTAATACAGTGTAATTTGGATTGGAAAATAGCAAAGGTTAAACAGAATGGTGCAGAAAAGTGTCAGGAATTGGATTATATACAGCATAAAGGATGTCACATTTGTATTTATTTGAAAAATGACCAGAAAGTGGAGGACATAAGGAATACAAGATTTGGCGGAAATATCCGGTCTCAGCATGGGCCAGGTTACCTATTCACGCATTGTCAAATCACGCGTAACGAGACTGGCGAGATAACGCAAGATTTTGAGGTCAGGGGGGTTCCGTGTTCTCGCTGTAAAGTAAACATCGATCAGCTGCTGATGCAGTTTCACATAAACTGCTATTAAAACTCAAAATAAACAATTAATTAACGTTATATGAAGACGTATTGCTTTAATTTACGATTTTAATGTTTACACACATAATTTAGACCTGGCTAAATAACAGTATTAATGACCACACGAGCAGTGTGTCAAATAGGCAAACATGAACAAGAAACACCACACCAAACCTACGGTGAGAAGTAAACAATAAAACTCTTTTGACATGCTACTTTGAAAAACTCCACCCACCTATTTTTAAAACATTTTAACAGGTCAATATTTCAAACATTTACTTTGTACTAAATGTGTAAAAAAATAGCCCAACATTGAGTATATTTTCATGGACCCAGAAAATTAGTTTTATTTGATTTGTTGAGTGGGGTTTCTCACAGATATATTGATTTAATGTATATATCATTTTAAATGATTTTTTTTTTTTCGACAATTGCAACCGGAATACAAACCGGGCCCAGCTAGCTTAGTTGGTAGAGAGCTGGACTGTGATCGCGAGTTCGAGCCCCAGCCCGGCCACATAACTTATGTGGGATTGGTCATAAAATAATTTCTACGGCCGTTCTCTCCCTACCTCTGCTTCAAGAAGGGCAGTAGTTACTTTTATTAAAGTATGTACATTTGGTACTGATCAACCGCTTAGATCGGCTAAGGAAAATGAGTAGGTTAAGTGTCCGTTGTAAAGTCTGTAATTGTAGTAGATTTTGCTGCAGTATATACAGGATGAGTCCTGCAGTTCCACATAATAGACATGTGTCCTACTAGTACCATCATAAGAAATATATGCAGCTTAATTATCTTCACTTAATAAACAACACAAGAAGAAAAAAGTCCATGTCACCAGGGTATTCTCTTTTAATCATAAGCTATAAATATAAAGCATTTCAAAATTACATCCACAGCACAAAGTATTCAATTTTACTGAAACAAGTATCACAAAAAATACATCAGTAATGCTCAAAGCATGGAAATGTTTTAATTAGTATATTCCTGTGTAGAACCAGTACTTAAGTCACGTTTTCACAAGTTTTAGTACAGCACAGTAAAAAACCAAGCAGGTTCATCACCAGCTATGTAGTTGGGCTGATACCCCAGACATTTCCTGTTTACCCATTTTGAACAGGAACTTTGACAGTCACAGTTAATGCTGGTTCCAATGTCACAATGAACAATTTTTCTATAGAATATATATAGCTACTTCCCGCAGTGGTTTTATACAAAATCACAAGGCAGTCAAGGGTCATAGCCCGGCAGACTGAATCGACAAAGAAAATTATTCAGGTCACCAATGGATCACTTTTCCACTGTCTGCAGATTCCGGAATGTTTCGCACCAATGATGTTTTTCCCGAGCATGTTTCTACTTGGAACTTTGTATGCGCACAGATGTGTGATTACTAACTACTTATGACAATCCATCAACAACCATCTATTATGATAACAACAATTCATTAACATTATTATTTTAAATATATTCACTTGAATTTGGACAATTAATAATATTACTTAACTTGAACACACATTGCATAATATTTATATATTTTTTTATAAATGTAATTATATCAGTGGTGCTGTGTGTCACAATATGCTAATTCAAGACGAAATACTGCAATCGGGTGAATAATCCCCTGGAAAATCACGGTGAGACATTCCAGATTCTGTTTGTGATACAAACAAATAAAGTTCAATTAAAGTATTATTATTATTATTGCAAAGATATACTGTAACACAAACACGCATGTATAAACATGAACTGGCTACTCTATGCAATTCTGTATATATACATTAAAACTTCTAAAAGATGCATAGATTCGTTGCAAAGCAAAATGAAAGTAGAAAGTAAACAAACACAGAACTAGGTTTTTATACCTTCCTTTATCTAATAACGATACACAATACACGAAAACAATACCATTTTATATATTTTTTATATCGTATTTGATGGAAAAAGAGTATAAAAACCAATACCAAAATAAGATCTATTGGTTAACAATGTGTTTACAATTTGCAATTAATTCCCGTTCCCCACCCACATTTAAAAGTTAGAGTTCAATGTGCACACACATAAAAATTGTGGCATTAAAGCACGTTTTTGATTAAATTGACTTACAGATTCTTCCTCCACAACCTTATACAGTTTTCTTTTCTTCGACATAATGTTGCAAAATGCAGAATAATTTTTCTGAACAACGATTACCACACAGCGGAAGCAATTATACGCGCAGTGCGCAACCCCCCTGACCTAGATTTCCGGCGTATTCGGAACACCTTGGTAAACAATGTCGAAAAGGTCAATAGCTTGACAGGATATATCCGGTCTCAGCACTGCAAGGGTTAATTTCAACGCCGATTGTCTTTTTTAAAGACATTTCTTGTTTATGTTATAATTAAATAATATTATTTTTATTTATTAATTATTATTTATTAATTATTATTTTTATATTATTATTATTATTAGATCTAGTATTATTATTATTATTCATTATTATTATTAAGACGATTTTAGCATATTCTTTACATACTAAAAATACCCCTGATTTTTTTTACGAAATCGCTTATCATGTACAACAATAAAACATGGGCTTCCTTCCTAAAAAAGTATACGTACTTCAGAAGTTAAGGTCCGCAAATATTGTTTTACTGTTACAATGTATATTAATACACTGCAATAAAATAATTATTCAAATGCTAAAGATCGCAAAGTTTTTGCACTACGAAAGTTTTATCAAAAAGAAAAGATTTGAAAGTTCTTGCACTACGAAGTTTTTATTCCCAGATGACATGTATGTATTTGGTAAAGCACATGGTCGATACACGCACGCTTTCCATGCGTGGAACGTGACGTCGTTTGTGTCAGCATAACTTTCGCGCGCTTTTTTGAAAACAAAGGATTTACATGAAATACACAGACTATTAAAAAATGTGTTTATGACACTCTAACACTATTTTTTTTTATTAGATGTTAAATATTTCGTTTATAAGAAATGTTACGTAAAAGTCAGAATTTTCGCTGAAATCGGATTTCAAATTTTGGAAATATATTAATAATTGTACGCAAAATATAAATGAAAGTAATTTAAAACAATGCCTTTATATTAAGATATTATCAACAACGGAAGCGGTGAGTAAATTGTGTTGTATACGTCTAACGGACTCATGTACATTAACTAAAGTGTGGATACATGTATATTACGCCTATAGGTCGATTGTTCACGTCATTGGAAGCGTATATAACTATTCGTTTTAATTGGTCAATATAGATTTGTCTGAGCGACAAAACTCCGCCTAATGGGCGGAGCTACACGGTTACTTGACCGCTAAAGGACAGCGTCTGTTTAAAGATGGACTCCACCTTCAACCAATGATCGCTGAGTGTTTTATAAACTTTGACATCGCTGTTCGACTGATTGGGATAATAAGCCAGCCAAGTTACTGTATACTGTATGATGCAAGTCTGGAAAATTGCCCTTGGTCAAAGGTGAGGCATGAAGTAATTACCTCGCGAGTCAAACAAGCGTATTTTGAAATTTCTACGTGTCAAAACCCGGGAGCTCGGTTCAAAGGAAAACCCTGATGGCCGTTTCGGATTTGCGTTGTCATATATATTGTACTTTCATATTAATTTAATGTATTGCATATTTTATAATATGGATGTTAACAACAATGAAAAAGGTGAGCAATTTACGTTTGCTGTTTGAGATCGCTTAAAACCCACTAGTGTATATATGTATACTATAGACTATAAATACATGAATGAATTTTCGGTGGGGCAAATTTTATTTCGGTCCGGCAAGTTTTGAAATGTCTTGACACTTTTTGAGCTTTCGGGAAGTCTGTTTGTTTGCCATTGCCTACCCAAGGTTGCTGGTAATGGGTAGGTAGGTAGGGTTTTTATTTTTTGGAAAAAAAGTAAATTTATTAATGATTCATTTAGCGTCAAAATATAACCTATAACACAGACATTGCTTTTAATAATATAATCAAGTGTCTGCTGATATAACGAGAGCTTGCCAGCAATCTTCTTTAATTAGACAATGAATGCTGACAAACTGCCTGTTGTTTTCACAAGTTAGATGAAACATGATTAGAATTGCATTTTCATATGGCCAATTATAAGCAAAGGTTTAGCTGATACAGTTAATTTATTAACTCGATGGAAAACGACCGAAATGAAAGAAGAGTGAGCTTTTATTTAACCCAAAGAAAAAATAGAATATTCGTAATTAAAAAAATAACTGGTTTAATTTAACATAGAAAAAAACTTTCGAGTAGGGACCTTTTCGTCGGGTAGGTAGGCAATGGCAAACAAAGTTAATATTAATTTTGGCCTGATGTCATAAGCCAAATAACATGGTGAATATGGTCACTGCATACTGCTGAAATAAAATTGGAATATACTTCATGGAAAAAGTCGTTGAACAGGCAAGATATCTCTGTATTTAAATTCAAATATTTAACAATCCATATACACTATTGTAAAACCACGGGTTGCACGGAACAAAATATGATTTAAGCCACGCATGAAGTTCAATTTTAGTAAAATAGTGCTAACATGGTGTAGATCTCGGTAAAAAAACGAGAACCTGTATAGAATGATGTGCATAATTTGCATTTAAATCTTAAGTTTAAATATAAAGTTTATTGTTCCAAACATATTTATCAGCAAAAAACAGTGCTAAGATCACAGAAACTTAGATGAGCTTCTATCACACGTAATATAGCCCGAATTGAAGAGAAAGCTGAATATATATCTGAAAATTCACTTCATGAATAAAAGACATTGACACTTTTCACTTTGTCTATGACGAGGAACAAATTTCAGGAAAAGTGTTGGTGAATACCGGTATATAGCAGCGATACCCACTGTGTTCCATATAACTAAAATTATTGTCATATTATGATGAAAACCCAGAGAAATTTTTACATTTTCTTGCACTGCACTCTGTATGTTTGTCCGTTAAGTATGCGATGCCTATCCATTGGCATTCATTATAAAGGTAACTTTGTTTTATTACATCAGTATACAGTGACCATATACACCATGAATAATGACAATGATCGGTTTCAAGAGACGGTTGTTTTTCTGAAAGATTGTTATGGTTGACCTGTTCTAGATAGATGCTGTCATTTGTTTTCAATGTTATATTAAACCTTTTCTTTCCCAACAATTGTGAAGAGGCCTAGGCCTTTTCATTTTGTGAAATATAGACACCATAAATTAGTAAATTGTGAAAATGTAATGAACAAAATTCAATTGACTTTCAATTCAATTTAATTATGCCCCCCATCGAAGAAGTGGGGGTATCTTGCTTTGCACCTGTCCGTCGGATGGTCGGTCTGTCCATAGACCATTTAGTTTCCGCACGATATCTAGAGAATGCTTTGACCTACGATCATGAAAGTTGGTATGCTGGTTACTTGGGAGGAAAGGAAGACGCCTATACATTTTGAGGTCAACAGGTCAAAGGTCAAGGTCACCATTGCTAAAAATAGAAAAACGGTTTCCGCTCAATAACTTGAGAACGCATAGAGATATTTTTATGAAACTTAATACATAGATACCTTATATTGAGACCTCGCTTGGAATTGCATATGGGGTGGGTGGGGTCAAGGTCAAGGTCACCGTTACTAAAAATAGAAAAACGGTTTCCGCTCAATAACTGGAGAATGCATAGAGATATTTTAATGAAACTTAATGCATAGATACGTTATATTGAGACCTAGCTTGGGATTGCATATGGGGTGGGTGTGGTCAAGGTCACCGTTAAAAATAGAAAAACGGTTTCCACTCAATAACTTTATAATCCATAAAGATATTTTAATGAAACTGCATACGTAGATACCATATATCGAGACCTGGCTTGGGATTGCATATGGGGTGGGTAGGGTCAAGATCAAGGTCACCATAACTAAAAATAGAAAAATGGTTTCTGCTCAATAACTTGAGAACGCATCGAGATATTTTAATGAAACTTCATACATATATACCTTATTTTGAAGCCTTGCTTGAGATTGCATATGGGGTGGGTGTGGTCAAGGTCAATGTGACAGTTACTAAAAATAGAAAATGGTTTCCGCTTAATAACTTGAGAACGCATCAAGATATTTTAATGAAACTTCATACATAGATACCATATATCGAGACCTCGCTTGGAATTGCATATTAAAAAAAATTCATAACAATTACACATATTCACAACTTGGCTGCAAGTCGGGGGGCATACATGTTTTGCAAACATCTCTTGTTGACAATTGAAACTAGAAAATCTGAAAACTGAATTGTATTCACAGATATCTGATGATATTTGTATTATTTCAATAATTATTATCAATCTATGTTATTATTTCAATAATATCTATGTATTGATTACATCTGATATAACTCGATATTTAATGAATCTGGTATGAAAATACTGTTTAAAAGTGAACATTTAAATTTGGATTGCTGTCTGATTTGTGAAGTTGTATAGCCAAACTTATGAGAAATGTTACATATTTAGAATTGTGAAGTAAACCTTTTATAGGCTTCAAGTATAACTTTACAGAGCTACTGGAAGGAAACTGTTGGACTTTACAGAGCACAAAAGGCTAAATAGGCCAATTTGAGATAATTGAAAAGCCATTACTCCACTCAGGGGATTTGGCTAGGTAATTATGGAACTTGGCCAAGAAACTATGCCTACAAACATTATCATGCAGTCTGGTAAAGATTGGATGAAAACTGTTGGACTTAAAGAGGGGAAACAAAAGTGGTCTACCAACTGGTAGACCGACAGACAATAGCAAACCAATATACCCTGCCATCTTTGATGGGGGGCATAATAAATAAGTACATATTACTGAAACAATAAGCTGTATGCAGATATTTGCATTATTATCATTTACTAGTATTTAACACTTATGTTTTAGTACTGAGTATACAGCTTACAAATCATGATAAGTGATTTCTGACAGCTGATTTGGAGGTTTCACATAGTCTGTACGTAAATGACTTCTAAAGTAGTAATGAAGAGCACAGGTCGTTAACTGACAAATAGTACAAGGTTACAATCTATTATCATTTATTGTATATAAAACACACTATAATGACATTTGAATAAGACATCAAACATAGAATAAACTAATTTATTACACCAATGTTTTACCTTAACTGTATGAAATAAAAGATTTTGCAAATTAATTAGTGCAGTGGACATCTGACTTAATGGCTACATCAATGAACTTGATTTTACCACAATACTGCATTTTTGTATGCACCAAAACAATTTTCACTATAAAATAGGGCCGTGATCATGCATGCATGGACACAGTTTTTCAGGAAAGTGAAAACCATCGAAGAACAAGATTCTGTGTTTGATAAACACACATACCCTCGGTTGGTGCTGGGTAGCCCATTTCTTAGTCCAAATTAGGTCAAGTTCAAGGTCAAAGTGAGGTTGGGTGATATGGGTGGATTGAGAAAGGTCATAAGTAAAAACTGTAAATATCCAAGTGTTTTAGTAAGCAATGTTGGTGTTAGACGAAACGTTAAAATCTAGTTAACCAAGAAATGGCACTTTTGAATTATTATAAGTCCAAATTAGGTCAAGGTCAAAGTAAGGTTGGGTGATATGGGTGGATAGGGAATGTTCATAAGCAACAACTGTGTAAGTATCAAAGTGTTGTAGTAAGCGGTGTTGGTGCTAGACGAAATAGTAAAATCTACTTAACCTTGTCACTGACGGAAGGACGGACGGAAAGGACAATCACTATATGCCTCCTGCATCAAGATGCCGGGGGCATACAAAATGTTTTAAAAGAAAAAGTAAAGGAAACATGCATAAAATAGTGCAAATAATCTATTACTTTAACAAACATATGAATTGCTAAATAATATATGAGCCAAGAAATATAGCAGGGCCATACTATGTTTGATGTCGTATTCAAACTTCACATAATAGAGTGTTATAATAAGAAGTTCTTTAGATATTGTTCCAGTAACCATACACATTTTAAATGAACATGAAAACAAAAGGTCAACTTGGGGAGGGGTTGCATGGTTTTAAATAAATGTTGTTTTTGGTATGCAGCCTTTCAAAGACCCCTTAAAATTATAAAGTAAAAAAGCCCCATCGATGCATTAAAAGCATTTTAGCAAGTACCTGTGATTTTTAACAAGAATGTGAGAAAACGTGTAGTATAACAATTAAGTGTTTTATCAATAACATAAAATATTTCAATACATGTATCTTTCAACAATAGTGTATGAAAAACATTGAAAACATAAATATTGACACACCGTCTCCGGGGCCTTTCCCAGGCCTTTTTAGCGCCCCATTGCCGGGGCGCTTAAATTTTAACTGGAACATATCCGGGGCGCCTGAAATTGGTGTTGCGCTTATAAACATTGCCGGGGGCGCTTGTATTTTATCAATTGATAAGCTGAGTTGACTGCAGTAGACCGAGCATTCCTGCTGTGAAAGCTAATCTCTTGTGTCACAATGGCCGTTTTTCACTCAAGAAACATGTACACCCACTCAATAAAGTCGGTGAATGATCAAAGCAAGTGTCACTTTGCCGATATTTTAACAATTTACAATTGTGAAGCAACGCCCTGTAGGCGGAGTTTCATCTCACAGTAAAATCAATGT
This sequence comes from Congeria kusceri, assembly GCA_027627225.1. Classification (NCBI taxonomy): domain Eukaryota; kingdom Metazoa; phylum Mollusca; class Bivalvia; order Myida; family Dreissenidae; genus Congeria; species Congeria kusceri. The sequence continues at coordinate 49,104,156 of CM051031.1, read as the reverse complement.
AAGCCAATAGAAACGCTCTGTTTATCTTAGCTTTGAAATGACGTTATGATTGACCAATTGGCGCAATAGGCATGTATCCACACACAAGTAACCTTATACGCGCGTCCATGCATATTATCAACCGTAAAACGATTGCTCACCCTTTTCGTATTTTACAATGTCCTAACTAATTTATTTGATGAATTTAATAACTTCAAAAAATAAACTGCGAAAGATCAGTCAGAAATACGCTAATATGAAATCATAATCGGAAAAGCCTATCCAGTGTTACTATTCGTTGTAGTTTTGTAAACACGAGCTGTCTGGTTTATGTACATGTCTGCCATGTTAAACCCGTGTTTTCTACAAAAGAGCGCGAAATGTCTGTTGACAACCACAACGTCACGTTCCACGCATGGAAAGCATGAGTGTACCGACCATGTGATTTACCTAATACAGGCACGACATGCACTAGGAAATTTTCCCACCACTTTGCAAGAACAAAGCATATATAATATACATGTATTTTAATCAAGATCTTTACAATTCACCAGTTATCTAATCAGTACTACGTTCAACAGTTGTAATGATTAAAACATTGTTTAAACATTAAACACATGCCCATATGAACATAATGGAAAAAATAGTATCCGTAAGTAGATAGTGTAACCTTAAAATTCTAGAACGACGAGAATAGTGAATTTGACCATGACGTCACTGTGCAAATGTGATGCGCACCGGACATAAACATCCGTAAAAAAAAATTACTTTCAGTTTCGCAACAAAAAAGACATTTTTGCTTTTAAAAGTCTAGAGGTATACCGTTTAAACGATGATGTTTTGTTTATTTCATTTTGTCTAAACTTTTATACACAATTTAAAACTTGTTAGCCTTAAATTTAAGAGCTTTACGGCTAATGAAACTCTCATAAATATATAACTTTGATTATGTTTTACCACAAAAAAAACATAGCCCAGAAGCTACCGATAACGCTTAAAATTTGGACTAGGCTGCGTACTAGTACATGTAACATTGCAGCTATACATGCATCATTTCCAATAGTTTTTCATGATTTCGCCGGTGTTAATAAATTGAAAAGCGCGCGAAAAAAAATTATGCTGACGTAAACAACGTCGCGTTATCCGCATGGAAAGCGTGGGTGTATTGATGGCCATATAAAAACTTTGTAGCGTAGAGAACTGTGAGATCTTTACTTTTGAATAAAAGGTTCGTAGCGCTTACCAACCAAATTTGTGTATCGCCATCGATGTGCAGTTAACATTTCCTCTTAAACAAAAAATACTTTTGGCGCACCGATAACGTTATTGTCGTTCAGATAGGTCAGTATTGATTTGTGACATACTGGTACTGTGTACACCCTCCACGTGGACAGCGTGTAATTCAGCTGCTAATTGAAGCGACAGCAGTGAAAGGACGTTGTCATGGGTGGCACGCGCGATATAAGATAATGATGTCAAACTGTTTCACTTTGATGTTGAACGGATCGGTTTATTGTTTATCGCACATGACATGTGTCAATGAAATATTAGCGATGTAGAGATCTGGACCAAAACGGCTATATTTATGATGCGGACGATTATTGGCATCTTAAGGCCAGTCCTTTTTAGCTCACCTGAGCACAAAGTGCTCATGGTGACCTTTTGTGATCGCCCGTTGTGCGTGCGTGCGTGTGTGCGTCGTCAACTTTTCATTCAAACAACATCTCCTAAACCGCTTGGCAGATTTTCACCAAACTTCACAGAAATGATCCTTGGGTGGACCTCTTTCAAAGTTGTTCAAATCTTTCTGGTCCGCTGCATATGTAGGTCACCAAGAGATTTAAAAAGTGAAAACTTTAAAAAATCTCCTATGAAACCGCACGGCTCAGAGCTTTCATATTTGATATGTGACATACTCTAGTGTTCCTCTACTAAGATTGTTCAAATGATGCCCCTGGGGTCAAAACTGGCCACGCCCCAGGGGTCACATGGTTTATATAGACTTGTATAGCAAACTGACTTTAAAAATCTTCTCCTCTGAAACCGCAAGGCCTAGAGGTTTCATATTTGGTATGTAACATTGTATAGTGGTCCTCTACAAAGATTGTTCAAATGATGCCCCTGGGGTCAAAACTGGCCACACCGCAGGGGTCACATGGTTTAAAGAGACTTAAATAGCAAAATGACTTTAAAAATCTTCTTCTCTGAAACCACAAGGCCCAGAGGTTTCATATTTGGTAGGTAACATGGTATAGTGGTCCTCTACAAAGGTTGTTCAAATGATGCCCCTGGGGTAAAAACTGGCAACACCCCGGGGGTCACATGGTTTATACAAACTTAAAATAGCCGAATGACTTTTAAAATCTTCTCTGAAACTGCAAGGCCTAGAGGTTTCGTATTCGGTTGGTAACATTGTTTAATTGTCCTCTACAATGATTGTTCAAATGATGTCCCTGGGTTCAAAATTGGCCACACCCCGGGGGTCACATGGTTTATATACATTTAAATAGCAAAATGACTTTAAAAATCTTCTCCTCTGAAACCACAAGGCCCAGAGGTTTCATATTTGGTATGTAACATTGTATAGTGGACCTCTACAAAGATTGTTCAAATGATGCCCCTGGGGTCAAAACTGGCCACACCGCAGGGGTCACATGGTTTATACAAACTTAAATAGCGAAATGACTTTAAAAATCTTCTTCTCTGAAACTGCAAGGCCTAGAGGTTTCATATTCAGTTGGTAACATTGTATAATGGTCCTCTACAAAGATTGTTTAAATGATGTCCCTGGGTTCAAAATTGGCCACATCCTGGGGGTCACATGGTTTATATACCTTTAAATAGGAAAATGACTTTAAAAATCTTCTTCTCTGAAACCACAAGGCCCAGAGGTTTTATATTTGGTATGTAACATAGTATAGTGGTCCTCTACAAAGATTGTTCAAATTATGCCCCTGGGGTCAAAACTGGCTACATTGTTTATACTGCAGCACTGTAATTTCAATCAGCCTGTAACACTCAAAAAAAAAATTAATACAGGAGATGACATTCCAGCCAGGTGTATACAGTGTGCTATTTTTATATCTTATGAAACCAGCTAGCCAGTTACACAGTGTTGTGAGAGTGCTTTAGGGAATTGTTGGAGATGACCATTGAAATGCATAGCAAATATTATTCACCAGCATGGTCAATCATGTTGTTGTGTAAGTAAATTAGCTGGATGTAATGTTTAGGCAATGTGTAAGAAATGTAGTCAATCAGTCTTAGTATATAAGACCGTCTTATATCATACATTTTCACTTTAGATCTACTACATTGAATTTGTTTACAGGCGAAGTACTTGTAAGCCCTATGCAAACATTGAGCTACTTTTTATATGGGCCATGTTTGCTGACGGGCTGTACCGGGAAATGACCATTTCTGTGGTGGAAAGTTTTCCTTCTTTGTCTATATTGTTCCGACAGGAGTTTGATCGCTACTTTCATGTCCAGAAATTAGATAGTTATTGTGAACGGTTGCAATAAAAGTTACATACCTGGACAGAAAATCCATTCCTAATAATGTTCCATAAATATTTATATGAAAACACTTTCATTTTACATGCCTGAGCTATTTAAACTTACACACTATTGCATTTTTAAATAATCTCGCTGTCCTCCACTGTGTAAAATTAAATCGATATTCTGCTACGCTGTAGAAGTGTTACGTCATTCTATTTGTCAGTATCAGGATAGCCTCACTCTGATTGGTTTGAGGGCTAAACGATGCTGCAATTTCGGGAATTTCTACATACATGTGATAGATTTATACACAAGTTTAAATCTGATTTAAATGCTTGTATTAGGTAAATTTCGGCTCATGTTAATCAGTTTAGGTGTTATTAAAGTATAAAACGTTGATAGATAACTATTGTTGCAAATATTGGAAATTTATGAAAATTTAAAACACCACTTTTAGGTTTCCACCACATAAATGGTCGTTCGGCGATGAGACGTTCCAGCGAATTTAGCACTATATAAAAAGTAACACTAAATTCGCAGCACGTCTCATGAATAAGACTAGCGAAGTGTATATTTCTAATTTAATAATGAAATGCCAAATACGAAATGATAGCATTAGATCTATATCTAGTCTAACTTAGGTGGAACTGCACAATTTTTTGTAAGGCAAAATGATGCAGCAATCGAGTCTGTGACTCTGACACTGCAGTCTGTTTCACCAGCATGTACAGAAACACGTAGCATAGAGTTTGGTCATCTACTTTAAATCTTTTATTTGTACAGTTTAATTAATTGTGTGCAGCACACAAAAACATACACACAGATCATGTCTCTCCAACAAAGTTCTTAATGCTTTGTTGGCAGCAGCCACCCAAGGACCTCTTCTCATAAAAAAAACTTTTTAGTACCAGATATTGGACATGAACACTATGCCTCATCAACATGTGGGTGGACATGTTGCACCAGCAGAAACCATGAAGGACAGCTTTCTAAATTTGTGTATAGGGCTTGCACTAAAATGAAATGTTTGTGTTGGATATAAGCGTTGGATAGTGGAAGACCTGAACATTTCAGACATGAAATGAAGTATAAAGTCAAGCTTTGTTTTAAGTCATTTCTGATAATTTTGTGATAATATGCCAATAACTTCATTGAAAGAGGTATACATTTAGGTAAACCGTGTCATTATCTATTTCCAGGTTACATTACTTTTGCCACTTATGTTGTTGTTTCCCTGATAATTTTATAGTGTGTGAATTTTATCATTATGTTATGTCATTGGGAAACAAAAGAGAGGAAATAAAACTATATCAAAAGGCTGTTTATTGTTGTGCTTCTGTTAGCTCTGAAGTACTGTCGATTTTGATTTAGTACACATAGTGGTCCTCTACGAAGATTGTTCAAATTATGCCTCTGGGGTCAAAACTGGCCACAGCCCGAGGGTCACATGGTTTATATTGACTTGAACAGTAAAATGACTTTTAAAATCTTGTCCTCTGATACCCCAAGGCCCAGAGGTTTCATATTTGGTATGTAACATTGTATAGTGGTCCTCTACAAAGATTGTTCAATTGATGCCCCTGGGGTCAAAACTGTCCACACCCCGGGGCTCACATGGTTAATATAAACGTAAATAGCAAAATGACTTAAAAAAACTTCTCCACTGAAACCACAAGGCCCAGAGGTTTCATATTTGGTTGGAAACATTGTGTAGTGGTCCTCTATAAAGATTGTTCAAATGATGCCCCTGGGGTAAAAACTGGGCACACCCCAGGGGTCACATGGTTTATATAGACTTAAATGGCTTTAAAAATCTTCTCCTCTGAAACTGCAAGGCCCAGAGGTTTCATATTTGGTATGTGACATTTTATAGTGGTCCTCTGCAAAGATTGTTCAAATGATGTCCCAAGGGTCAAAACTGGGCCTGCCCTGGGGTCACATTATTTATATAGATTTAAATAGCCAAATTACTTTAAAATCAACTGAAACCGCATTTTTTTCGTATTTGATATGTAACATTGTATAGTGGTCCTCTACAAAGATTGTTCAAATTATGCCCCTGGGGTAAAAAGTGGCCATGACACGGGGCATCACATGATTTATATAGACTTATATGGCAAGTGAGCCTTAAAAATCTTCCTTGTTGAAACCGTAAGGCCCAGAGATTTTATGTTTTGCCTGATTGTGGAGTGGTCCTCTACAAAGAGTGTTCAAAAGATGTCCCTGGGGTAAAAATTGGCCACCCCCTGGGGGTCACATGGTTTATATACATTTAAATAGCAAAATGACTTGCAAAATCTCCTCTTAAACTGCAAGGCCCAGTGGAATCATATTGGGTATGTAACATTGAAAAGTGGTCCACTACAAATATTGTTGAAATTATGCCCCTGGGGTACAAGGTGGCCATGCCCTGTGGGTCACATGGTTTATATATCCTAAAAAAAACATCTGACACTCCAAAGGCCCAGATCTTTATACTCAGGTAAGGCGTTTAGTGCCATTTTTCCCTCTTGTTATTAGCCATTATGATGCCTTAAACTCAGGTGAGCGACCTAGGGCCATCATGGCCCTCTTGTTTATTTTCTGTTTTACAAAATTTGGGGGAACATGTCCACTGGCAAGTGAAAAAAAAAAAGTATTCAAATCTTAACACAACAAACGATTTCCAGTTAGCAATTTATAATTAATAACAATATCAAAATTAAAACACACTATTATGTGAAGTTAGAATAAGATGTCAAACATGGTATAAACTGTTTTATTACACCAATGTTTTATATGCAGTTTAACAATTTGTAATTGTGAATTTTACAGAGTAAATAAGTGTAATAGATGCCTGCATATATTTTAACAGCATCATTAAAATTGATTTTACCACAAAGTTGTATACTTATGTGGATTTACAAAATGTAAAGTGAGATGCCTTTTTAAAAGAAGACGAGTTAACCTATGCAGGACGGGATCCACAACTGCCCGAACACAGACCTTGCAAAACAAGCTCAATCTAACCACACAACGCAAATTTTTAAAATAATTGCTGTGAGGTCTCAAAAAACATATTAAATTTAACAATATCAAGAGAAAAGTCCAAATAATATGATGTTAATTGTTTGGATTCTTATTAAGTCTTAATTCTTATTAAACAAGAGAAACCAGTTTTAACATATTTTTTTTTTAAATATACAACTCTGTATAAATGCTAAATCTTCATGTTTATATGAAATTTATCAGATATAAACTGAACTGCTAGTGTGTGTTAAATTATTGCATTACAATTGTGACAGAAACAAAATACAAGGCAAATAAGAAATTCTCATTGTGTCGCGAAAATATATATCATCAACAAAATGCAACCTTGACTTTCTCTTTGTAAGTTTATACAAGACAAAACTTTCTGTCCCCACATCCTCGTTTCGATGTGCCCGCAAGAAGATCTTGTTACTAATGATATTATTTGTTACAAATGCCACCTGAAAATATACATCCAGTGCCTTCCACAGGATTTTTTTTGGCGTCCCCGTCCCAAGCGGGGTGGGTTAGTGAGGGGTATTCCCTCTGTACGTCAATTTTTTTAGCGGCATGTGTCAAATGACGTTATCTGGTGCGTTTCAGCTATTAAAATTGAGGCTAAGATGTTTTCAATTTTTTGTACAAGTTTAAACGAAATGAAATAAACGAAACATCACCGTTTGAACGGCATCCCTCTAGCCTTTTAAAAGCAAAAGCATTATTGTTGTTGCTAAACTGAAAGTAATGATTTTTTCCGGATGTTTATGTCCAGTGTGCATCACATTTGCACAGTGACGTCATGTCTAAACCCACTATTCTCGTCGTTCTCGAATCTTTAGGTTACACTCGATCTACTGATGGCGCCTTTTTGATTCGATTAATTATGTTCATATGGGCATGTATTTAGTGTTTTAACACTGTTTTATTCGTTACAGCTGTTGAACATAGCACTGACTGGATAATTGGTGAATTGTAAAGATCTTGATTAAAATTTTCCTCGTGCACATCGTGCCTGCGCATCCAATGTTAAAGACCTGTATTTAGTAAAGCACATGATCGGTACTTGCACGCTTTCCATGCGTGGAGCATGACGTTGTGTTTCAGCAAACATTTCACACTCTTTTGTAGAAAACACGGGTTTGACATGGCATACATGTACATTAACAATGGCGGACGCCTGGCTTAAACAAATTGTCCGTGAAATTCCGGAACAATTTGTTGATCTCGATCGGCAATCATCGTGTGAAAACCGTCAAAAACAAAAAGCAGTATTACGGAAGTAAACGGTCTTACCGTGCAAATTATTATATTCGTACTAAAAATATTTTGAAAATTTGAACGTTTCGTCCCCCATCGGTAAAAAAAAATCGTAATTATAATAAATTTTTTCACTTTCGGAAAATTTACGTTCGCCGGTTTTGTAAACCGTAAAATAAAAAAGTCCTGGCCTAACTAGGTTTTGTGTTTTTTGTGTGTGTTTTTTTTTTTGCCTACCTCCGAGGGGAAATTTTTCCATTTTTTAGGGGGAAAAAAACATACTTTTCAGGTGGGGCCGATATTCGGTGTCAAAAATCGTAGATTGAGGGCCCAGTTAGCTGTTTCCGCACTGTAAGTCCAACAGTTTTCATCCAATCTTCAAAAAAACTTCATGAAAATGTTTGTTGGCATAATATCTTGCCCAAGTTAGTAAGTCTAAATAAGTGTTGGTTACTTGAAATGTAATTCTTTATTCTCAGTCTTTATTTGTAAGAAGAACAAATAAATAGTGGATTGGTGAATATGGACCCTGTGTTAATAAGATGTAAAGGTTGGTGTTCTGTCAAAGTTTCATGCAATTTGTGATGTAGGTTGCATGATGTTAACAATTTGTTTCCAATATAATAATGTAACGTTGATCTCTATAATTAGAAGTTTGTTTATAACAGCAATTTATCTCAGGTCTAGGGCATGATCCTGATACATTGTCTTTCTGCATGGCCGCCTCTAGAGTGTTGATTTATAATACCAATTGACATGTTTCCTCAGATATGTCTAGGACTTTTAACTGTGGGGCCGATTCTAGATTAGTATCCAATAGAAGGTAATAAGACATATTTGGCCATAAAAGCTTATGAAATATTCCTAACTTGGAGAAAATTTACGGCAGTTGTTGCAGTTAGCACAAGCCCTGCACCAGTAAATGTTGAGTTGGGCTTGCTCAGTTTCTCAGTTACAGTAATATTTATATAAGCTTGTGGCATTTTCATGAGGTCAAGTAATAACATAAGAATTCAGGCTTGCTGGGCTAAACTGATACATTCAGTGACTGCTTTGATGGAGAGATATAATGACTTTTTATGTTTGTCAGTATAAATTGATAGTGCATTATCGCATGGGTAATTGGTGTAAATGCATTTTTTGGCGTAGCTGTCTAAGATCATTTTTTGACCTAGATTTCTTGTGATAATTATGCAGCGGGAAAATTTAATGCCAATAAAATCTGGCAAATTTTATAATTTTATGGAATGCAAACTTAAAACAATCGTTTAACCTGTACCAATAACTGTTGCATACTTTTCGGGATTAAAATTTGCATAATTGTTTACATAAGCGGTTAAAATAAAGTTATAAACATATCTTCGACATACACTCTAGAAATGAACATAATTATGAACAATTTTACTGTATGTATGTCATGATCAGAATGCTGTAACCGACTGTCGTCCCCGTGAATTCCTACAACTCCAGCAGAAGAATCTTTCTAAAAATAGCGTGCGGTAAAGCTGTGTTAATACACACGCATCAGTTAGTGTTTGGAGAATCCTTAACCCGAGAATTTCAATAAATGGAGAATTTATAAACTTACTGCGCATGTTAATTTATATTTGAATTGTGGTTGTGTTTAATTAAGATTTATTTTTAATTGCACCTTTCTATCAGCTTCTTATTCTATCTATAAAAATGTTAAACATCTTTTTATCAGTAAAATGTGGTGAAAGAAGTCTCGTAATACGTCGAAAGGTTATTCATGTTACTTTAACTTCATTTGCGTAGCATGAATACACTTAGTGCAATACTAATGATACATTATAATATATTATTTAACATAACTATGTACACTTGTCTGATATATATAATAATTTTCATTCATTCCTGCTATTAATTTCTGACATGGTTAAGTTGTTAAATTTGCCTTACAAATTCCTGTATCAATTATCTTTACGTAAATTACTAATATTTAACTTATTCATGTATCACTGGTGGAAACATGGGGCGGTATCTTATCGGTTTATTCACAGTACAGATATTAACAATGATTGAGTTTATATCAAATTAATTTTGGGGACGATAAGTTTTCTTATGGTGTCCGAAAAATCTAGTGTCTGAGAAGTCTCCTTAGTAGGGACCGAAAATTCTGGGGTCCGAGAAGTCTCCTTAGTAGGGACCGAAAAATATGGGGTCCGAGAAGTCACGTAACTAATCATCTTGGTCCTCTTGTATTAGATTAAGGGAAAAAAAATTACATCTCAATATTAATTTCAATGCCGATTGTCTTTTTTAAAGACATTTCTTGTTTATTTTAGAGGAATGTATTTTCTGTTAATACCTGTGTAATAATGTTGTAAAAATGAGGTTAAAATGGATTGTTTCATTTCAGAGGAATGCCATTTTTCATAACATGTATAATAGCACCTTGGTAATTGGTTTGAAATTAATTGTTGTCATTTTCAGGCATTTGGATGGGCTAACGGGGAAGGAATTATGTAACTTGTTTTGGTAAGTGTTGTTATGTAAACTCATTAAAATAGCAGGTTCAATATTTCGGTGTTGAGGGAAATGACGTCATTAGAACAGCTTTCATTTCCTAATCATAAATCTTAAACAAATGATTCCCAGTGTGACTGGGCTTAATACCACACTTGTAACTAGGGTAGGTATGGACTGCAGGAGATATAACTTTTACTGACAATGAGATTTGGTGATTGCTAATTATTACTCAATTCCTAGCCCTAACTCCATGTTAATTGCCACTCAAGTTTAATTGTTTATTTCCGTCTCATCCATGTACATTCATACAAAGTACAATATATTTACATAATATACATGTACATAGCCATTCTATTTAGAATTATAGGAGACGGTAATCAGCGCATATCATCACAGCAAAATTAAAACAAATGTACACACATCTAAAATTTCACCGACTTAGTAAATAATAATGATCTACACAAGCTACAGTTTGACTGCTCATTAAAACAAGCTACAATTTAAGTGCTCAGTAAAACAAGGTATATAAAACCTTATTAAAAATGAAACTAAGACACGCACTTAAGAGGTTTATAACTAAAATACATATTGAGATTAGAAGTCTTATCAAGTGAATAGATCTTTGTAAGGCTAAAAGATGATACAAACTGATGTGTAACACTTACCTATTATTTTTACCAGGAAGCACATTATTTCTACATTTGAGAATTTAACAGCAGGTTTTTGCAAGTACAAAAAGTTGCGTCTTATACATCGAAAAATACGGTGATCTAATCAAATAGGAATCAGGGTGAGCAAATAGAAACTTGAAATTCTCAACATTTGTCATAGAAGTGAAATTATGGCATGTATTTTGAACCTTAGTCAACAGGGGTTCATTTAACATGCAAGAAGACAACCACAATACTTTTTTTTTGGAGGGAAACTTCAGAATAAACAAATTATTACATTTATGTAGCATATGAACAAAATACCATAATTGCATGGGTGAAAGTTTTCTGGAATATGCCGGAATTTCCGGATTTGGGGAATTCTCAGAGGTCATTTTTCCAAATTGTGTAAATCCGTTGAGTTTTTTTGGGGGGGTAGGGATGATTGATCCATACAACCAGCCAAACGACCTAAAGCACATCATTGTCATTAACGTTCAATATAAATGTGTTCTTCATACGGAATATTCCGCAAACCGCAAACAACGATTTTAACATTTTAGTGGAGATTAACCTATACCATGTACGGAGGTAGCCGCTTATTTTCGGCAAATTATACCGACGCTTACGAAATTCACCTAATACTAAAACAAGTTTTCTTGTAACCAGTCCCAGTGCATCGATCTTCTTCGGAATGAATCGATGACGTCGGCGAGAGCTCGTAACTAGAGACAGCATGGGGATCCGCGAGGCTGCATTAATGCTGTAAATTTAAGTGATTAATATTTTTTCCAAATACAAAATAACGTCGTATTGGAAGAATGGGAACACACATTCATACTTTTTCGGCGATGAGCTAAAATTTACAAGTACACGCATTGTGTTCGTTTACTTGAGACTTACGCAGACGATGGGACAGTACGTTATGTTTCTCGATGTTATAACGTTGGGAGACTGCTATGTCCAATTTCTAGGCATTGTTGGGCACGTACATATTGTAGACACTTTCCCGGTCCCGTATATTATAAGGCCATTACTGGGCCTAGTGGTGTCCTGCCGGCAATCTGCTGATTTTCCAGGAAATTTTTCGACTGAATCGGGTGGATTATTCAAGGCGAGACAGATATATGGACATATTTAATTAATTCAAATATTAAAATATAACCGGCACTCGGTCGATGACCCAAAATGACCTGGAAGCCGGCATGTCACCTGAAAGCACTGACAGAAAGTGCCTACAAATACGTTGGAGACAAGTCGTAATTCCATCAGAGCTCAAATGTCACTAGGTATATATTATACACAATTGTATTGGACTTTATAAAATATTCACTTGTTTTGTTGTCTACTGAACGTACGAATTGGCAAATGGCATCTTAAGAGCAGATTACCAACTTCATGTACCCTACACATTACGGAAGGGCAGATATTATAATTTTTTTTAAGTATTGTGCTTCAGTCATTATTTGTTTCTTAGTTCGTACGTAACAAGCGTGGCCACTTCTTATGTCAAGCACTGCATATTAGCATTTAAACTTTTAAGTATTTTAAAGTTTTTAAAACCTGAACCAGTCTCCGCGAAAGTCGTCAATTTGATACTGGCCACGAGGACCGGTAATGCCCATATATTACTGGCCCAGACAAACTATTACTGGCCACTTATTTTTTTGCAAGAAACATTAAAATATGATAATTACAATATCTTTGAAGAAAATTAAAACAATACACACTTCATAGTGCTTTATTAGCTAAAGCTACTACTATCAGCAGCCAATTGTATAAACACTGGTTATAATATACCTAGGTAAATCACGTACCGCGGTCAAAATCTTGGTTAAGATACCGCGCTAGATTTTCACTTGTATAATGCTTTTTACCGCGCGGTTTCTTAACCACGTTAAATGTGCGATTTTTACCTGGGTTGTTTTACCCAGAATTCCTAACATTTGTTTACGCGGAAATTTCCAGACGATATCGGAGTTAGAAATCAAAATGTCCGAAACGAATGAAATTGAAGGAAAGAAGTCGAAAATGATGAGTACAATGGAGATAGATTTAATAAGAGAGTTTATGTTTGAACATTTAAATGATCTGAATGAATCACATAGTAAAGGAGGGCCTGGGGCAGCAAGGAAAGTACGTCAACTGTGGGAACAGTTGACGGAAAAAGTGAATGCTCTAGGCAATGGACCGCGGACAACACACCAAATTAAAGAGAAGTGGCGAAACATGGTATGTTGCTAGTGTACAAATCGAATCGTTTTTTTTTTGTCACGAGTATTCGTATTATTTCACCACATAATGTTAAGAGTATCGTAGAGTAGATAATAACTCGGGAGTACTTGAGAATTTCAATTTTCGATATTATCGCAAAAATATCCACACATTATACATTATAATAGGCCTTAATATCACATTGAATCATAATGTAGAACCCTTACTTTATATGTCGCGCAGAAGAAGAAAGCCAAGAAGGATGTGGCCGAAAGAAAGATGTCGAAGACGTCGGCTGCCGTGTCGGAGCTCTTTGCCGCCTCATCCAGCTTTCATGGTGTGACGGACGATGCGGAAACTATAATATGTCAAGGTATTTATTTCTCATGATAATGGAAATTTGCCAGTATTGAAATAAGTAAAACTACTAACTTTTCACCAGTTATATCCGTCCACGGCAGATTTCAAAGCAACACAAGTTTCGTTTCTATGCAGGTCCACTGTCACAGGTCCCTTATGATGTTTTGGCCGAGATTCCCAGCCCACTATTTTCACACACCTATATCGAGAGTGCCAGCCTGGGTTCGCAAGAGTTTCGTTGGCCATGCGACGGAGACAGCACCGATGAGTAGTACTGATAGAACAGCCACAACAGCGCTCATCTCCGTTGCTGGTTAGAATTTAAATCCGTTTTTTTTTTAATCGATTTACACATGCATTCCTAATCCTATAATACATCCAGGCACGCTGTTTCAAAAATGAACTATATTATATATATATAATTACTTCTTATATGGTCTTAAAATACACAACGGCAGTCACATGAATTAATCCATAATAATGTTTGTGACATAATATTATCACTTTAGCCGTAAGCTTCATTATTTTAATTCCATTTAGGTACAACACTATAACTAACCGTTACATCCGACTTTCAAATCTTCAAATGTTAAAATTATTCAGTACTGTCAGCTAGGTCAGTCATGGACGCTTTCATTTAATCAGTAGGGGGTCAATTGTCCAAGAAAGCCATTTTATGTAAATATTTGCGATGCACTACGAGTTGCAAACTATTATGGTAGAAAAAAGCAGTTAGATACATTTGTTTTAACATAATTAATTATATATATGTATTTCTAAAATATGTATTACTTTGAAGAATAACATGTGATTAAAAACTATTTCAAATTTTGTTAACACAACAAGCTGGGTCCCATGTCATCTTTGCAGATGGAATCGCCTGTCTGCACCGAGTGCACTACCCAATGAGGGTCTTAATGGGGTAATTTATATCTTTTTCAGCTATGCTATCTGGTGTGAGTAAAGGTCAACGGACAGGCGAGACAGCAAAGCGTGAACTGATCAACAAAGGTTCAACTCTACTTTTACTAAAGTGCTATAATTGCATTATATTATACAAAATGCATGAGAAAGATAATAAGTCTGTTGTTTATTTGGATTTTTCAAATGATTTTTACAGTGCTGTAAAATATAGAGAAAAATGAGCTACCCAAAAAACAGTTTCTTTAACAGTATTGTCAACAAATGTTTAAATAAATGGTCTGCACCTTATTTGAAAGGGATGTATATGTTTTTATTTTAGAGCTACCAAAGAAATCTGCAACGACAAAAGACAATATCCTGCCTAAACCTAAGTATGTTTTGAATTATAAATGTTCAAACATGAAAAAAATGCATTTATATCAAAAGATAATACAATTCTTCGAACTTATCATTAATAAATGTGCACCAAAACATTCTGCTTCTTTGATATTTTGGTAATTATTTTGACAAACATACAAAGTCTGACAAATCAACGGGTCATTTTCTGAAGTATTGTTTTGTTAAGCAATATGAAAAAAAAAGATAACCGTTTTGTCAATAAGATGACACATTTAAAATAATGATCAGTCATAATAAATATTGTATGAAATGATAAACAATTAATGATGCTCAACATCATATATATAGATGTATAAAAAGATTTTAAAATGAACACAAACACATTTGAACATTAACAGATCTCTGAAAGAAATGCAGCTGACTTATTATGAAAAACAGATTAAACTGGCAGAGGCACAACAAAAGTATTACAAAAAGATCACGGTACTTGTTGAAAAGGCCAATGTATTAGCACACATCCTAATTCAAAAGCCCCAATAATGAGTAAGTGAAAACTTGAACTGGGTATATTTGTGCATTATATCTAGGAAAAATAATTTGCAACAATGGCATCTCTGACTCTTCTTCCATCGTTTGCAGCCTGGAACATTTCACCCTGAGGTACTTCATCGAGAGGCTCTGGCTCCACTGCTGGCTCCCCCCACATCAACCGCAGATTGTGCAGTACAGCACAGGATACCACAATCCGTGTGACCTTTTGTGGTTTCATTCTGATCTGTTATGTTTTGAAATTATAGTTTAAAAAGTACACAAGTTAATGTTATTTTTTATTTAAGATATTTGCAGTTTACCAATAAATAAGATCCATTTATAATCGAACAATACATATATACTTAATTTTAATACATACCTCACCATGGAGTACATGGAAGGTCCTTTTCCATACCCCAAAGGCCCTCTCTATACAATTTCTAGTACCAATATGCGCAGTGTTATATCTTTCCTGGGACTCGGATACTGTGATATATAAAGACAATGTGATATATAAAATGATTGTTAAAACAAAATATGATCTATTAGTTTACAATTTTCAACCATTAGATTACAGTTTTCAACCATTAGTTTACAGTTTTCAACCATTAGTTTACAGTTTTCAACCATATTATACTTGATAAGAGCAACTGAATTATAAATAAGGAATACTTTTAGATTTATCGTTGTTTGTCGGACAATATACAACGGCTTGGAGTTATGATGCGTAATAATTAAATCACGAGGGCGTTAGACATATTTTGAAATTGTAATGAGAACTTTATTTTTCTATGCTCCACTTAGAATTGAGAATTCTTTTTTGTGCTGTTTATTAGGTAGTTTAACAACTAAACTTTTGATATTTGTCTACATAAAAAAATAACAAGTATCATGTTAGAGTATTACATTAATTATAATTTGCTAAATTATAAAGTTATTGTTTTGTTTCATTGTAGATAAATATTTATTGGAAGAAAATCTGCATTTATCAGATGTTTACACATTTTAACATTTTTATCAACTTTAAATTTTCATTTATATCATTTGCAATGAATTGTTAACTGTATTAGAGAAAATATATATATAGTGTATTTATCAATGCTTTGTTAATGATTTGCGTTGTTACGGTACATGATAACAGCTTATTAGTTTTATCATAAATACACAGATGAAGGTTTAAATTGAAATGTTGAGTTATGTCTTCAATACCCCTCCCAAGCACAAACATTTGCTGTTTTACCTGGCTGCAGAAAAGGTGTCAGCAAGAAAGGACGGCAAGGATATCCACTGTCGCCTAATAAATATCCATGTTCAGGATCTAGTGGGAATAAAAATGTACAGATTACAAATCATGTATGTTTCAAAAATCTATTCTGCTTACAATATGGTCAAAATGGAGTAAACTTCTATTTGTAATCAACATTCTTAAATATCATTTACAAAAGGTAATACCTTGATGGTGATTGGCTAAGTGTTGGCCAATGCTGGCCATACGCAGAATGTGAGAGTCATGACAACATCCAGGCCAACATGCATTTATGCTAGTAAACATCCCTATGGAATAAAATAAAAGAAATTGTACAATTGGCATTAATCAGCATTGTGCAATTTGATTAAATAATTGAAATACTAGTCACGGTATCTGATTAAAAGCCTTCAAACAGTCATAAGTTAAATAAAATGTACATTGTGGAAAAACACACATGCGTTATTCTGAAATGAGGATACCCAAAACATTTAAACTTATTAGTTACAGATTTTGTAGATACATCTTAAGCTATTTGGAGATAAATACAATGTAAATCTTGAAATTGTGTATATCTCCTTCAATATGTATCTAGCATTTTACATGAATAATCCTTCAATACTTTGAACCATTATTTGAAGTTAGACCCATGCAGATTATTGTTAAAAAGAAACATTGCTTGTTAAATGTGTGTCCTTTTTTCAGAATGTCAAAAGCAAAATAAAGACTCACTTGCATTTCAGATTAAAAACATAAACAGAGTACAAAAAACCAACAGCTGAAAATATGCAAGTATTCACACTAAAAAATATGCATGCATTTCAAACATTAAAATAAATCTGTTCAGCACTGTTTACTAGATATACCAACATTTCAAAGAGTGGCATTATTATTCAAGTACCCCGTTTGGTGCCTCAACTATGATTCTGATTATCATCAACCCTTCACATGTACGATTTTCCAAAAATGTATGATGTCATCAAATCTATTCTGGGTCAGTAGACGTGTGGAAATCGTGGAGTGCATAGATAAGAGAAGTGAGGATTATAATTATGATACGTGAATTAGCGTTGAAAGTATGGCGATATATATATTGCGTTACTCTATATTCTTAGAACGCTTAATGCATGTATATTGCTGTATTTAAATCAGCACTGTGTATTTGTATTGTTATTAATGAGTTAAACTGTTTGGGCAGTAACACGGTTGTGTAAGGTTCTTGAAGGATTTACTAAAGGATTACTTTAAATGTTGGATGATTTGTGGATTGAAAAGTGTATATCAAAATGCAGGGAGATGAATTACCTTTATGGTCACAGGTGGCCTGGACATTTAGCGAGTGATAGCCCTTCCGGTTAACATAGGATGGCTCATCGGCGCCACCGGGAGATATCATCCGAACGTGCGTGCCGTCTACGCAGCCGATGACACCCGGAAACCCCCTATAGCCAAAGAAACCCGTCATTACACGTCGTCGGTCAGCGTCAGTCACGGGAAACCTGATAACCTTGTCCTTCAGTGCAAATAAGCAGTCGGTCACGTCGGTCACTACTCGGGACACAGTAGCAATGTCCACGCCGAAGGTATCACCGATGATCTGTAGAAAAGCCCCGGACGCAAGAAACCGTAATGTCATTAAAATCTGTTGTCGTACAGTAAGTGCTTGGTTTCGTCGTGTCGGTCGTCGTAACGTTGGTTCTAATAGTCGAACAAGTCTGTCAATGTTGTCCGTCGAAAACCGATATCTCCGGCGCACTTCGTCGTCCATTAATTCATTTTCCTGTCTGTTTGTTCGTCGGAAATGTCGAGGTCTACGATGTCTGACCAGATGAATGTCCGCCATGTTTGTTGTGGTTAAAATACTATTACCAAGGTAAGCTAGGTGGGTAAAAATATACCGCGGTAGGTGCGTGGTTAAATTTTCGGAAATTGTTTATACAAACCGTTTAACCCATGGTACGGATCAGGTTACCTCGGTATCATTGTTTACCGCGGTAAAAAATGTTTATACAATTGGCTGCAGCATGTTACTTTTGCAAGATTTATATGAATTCAATTGTATTTGTCAAAGTCCCTTCAACATCTTCATCAACATTTTACACAAAAATTTTCAAACTTAATGTTAAACTTCAACTGGAAATATATAAGAGAACAACATTGATAGGTTTCCTGTTACTCAGTCATTACACTGTTACGTCAACCATGTAGTAGGGAACCAATTCTCTAGCGAGTTGTGACGTCATCTTATTGAAACACAAACATGTTTAAATTCAACCATTAAAACGCAAGACGGAACCAGTCGAACTAAAACTGAAAACGAAAGGAGAATCCGAGAATGACGTAATATAACGTACAGCAATCGATGTCGTAAAATATTTATGACCGAAATTTTCACTGGACACGAGGACCACTATTCGGACAGTTTTTTCCGGACCTATGGATTTTTATGGGCAAAGTCCGAGGTCTGACGGTCTTTCGCCTTGACTGCCTGAACAGACGCTCATGTTTTTGTATATTAAAATAAACATAACCGGACTGTCTCTACGATATTTGGTAATTCGTTTAATAGTTTAAGAAAATAGGTCTTTGTAAAGCGGGAATAAAAACACAGATTCTGACGTAGACGCTCAGCTATATGGAAATCCATGACATTTATCAGACGTATTTGTGCTTGATGTCTTTTGTAAATTGTGGCGTTATTGAAAATACTGAATATTTATTTTGCTGTTCATCCTTAGTATGTTGCTTAACTCGCTGAATAGCTTTAAATACTAAAATGAGACTATTCTCCTTAATATTGTTAAATAGATTAATGCATTCATTAACTGGGGTCACAATATGTGTATGCCAAATCGGTTGAAATGCGTTTATTGTTTTCATGTTGTGGTAGTATTTTCATTATTAATATGAAAACCCCACTTGTAGGCCTACAATGAATTGTAAATGTGTGTGATATTGCTTTAAACATTGCTTCGGGACATGCAATAAATATGCTGAGTACCAATTATTTTCAGTTGCTAAATTTACTGCAACTATTGTAATATATATATTCTGAGTAGGCCTACGTACCGGTATACACTAGGAGTACGATTGCTGGTAACCCGGGTAAATACTAAATAATAGTCATCATAAATTTTGATTGAAACGGAACGAAACATCAAAATGAAAACGCATATCAAACGACTTATTTATTCTTTAAATAATTTTTTAATGTAGAGTGGGAATTTCAATACATACATCGACAGCCGAAAATGCCGGTAACGCCCTAGTATCTTTATAAACAGAAAGTCGACAAAGTACCGTTCTTTACCATGTATAACGCGCAGTTTTTTACCCCCAAGTTTCGATTTTAAAAGTTGGTGCGCGTTATACATTGAAACAATGCTTTTTTGGTCGAAAGTTTGCATTAATTCCACGATAATTGTAAATATCCGCCATATTGACGCCATTTTGTTTTGACATAATACTACACCCTATCATCTTTTAGTCTATATTGGGCCGTTGTCGATATGAAAAACGCCGTGCGGTAAGTTTTAACTAATAAAAATGTGTGAATAAAATATGCAAAAAATGTCTTTGTTTGTATTTGACCACCTTGTAATGGACGTTAATTGGCAGCACTCGTTGAGTAATTGGAGACAGCGTTTTTGATACTTACACTCCCATTTTTGACATATCGACAACGGCCCATTTAGACTGAAAGATGCGTAAAAAACTGCGCGTTATACATGGTAATTTACGGTATTATTTCAGAAATAAAAGCTATCCATTCAACGACACGGATCAATGTTTTGGTCACGTGATTGGACAATACACAATGGCGGCTGATTTTGCTGGTTTTCAAAGTTTCGGAACTTAAAATATTTTTTTCCCCGATTTCGGCATCAAAAAATGGATGCGCATTATACATGGTAGCGCGTTATACATGGTAAATTACGGTATTTTGCTAAGTGCCAAATTTCTTTTAATCATGTTGTTGTGTTTGATTTTCACCGGGACAAAGGCCATTGAAGTGTCGCCGACAACCATTCGATGCGTTACAGCTCAACCTGTCAAATGTGACGTCAGCGTTCCTGTTACGATTATGGTGGCTGTATAGTGTACGGGTGCCGTAATATGGCTGCGGTTCTGGATTATATTTCTGTGCATTTGATTCGCTACGGAAATTGTTATTATACATTTTATATTTGGCGATAAATTCTTTTATTTTCTTCAAGGTGAGATCACAAATCAATTAATTTGTTTTAATAGATTTCCGTGGTAAGATGCTCAGTTGTGAATATTTTTAAAAAATCGCGGCACTGAGCGCTTTGCTATTGTAGTTTGTCGATCGTGATACGTACATTTCAAATATTATTTTACAGTTTTACGATAATGTGACTTGAATTTTACATGTGTACAGTGTACATGGAATTTAATGAAGAAAATGAGGATAACCATTTAGTTTAGCATTTAAAATCCCTAAATCTTGGGGATCTACCGGGGGCCCTAGTGGCCCCCTGGCCCCCCAGCCAATATTTCCGGATTTTCATTTTTTCGAACTTTCACCCATGTAATTGCATATTAAAGCATTACACACAGAGTAATATCTACAACACTTCTTAGTTTCTTATGTTTTCTTAGCTGATCCGATTTCTTAACCATTGATAAGGACCGGTATTCTTATAAATTTTGCTGGACCGTAGTACATGTGTACTGGCTCGTTTTTTCATTTGTATACTAGTATTCTGATATATGTGTTCATTAATATATCTGTCTATGATAACATTTCATTTTACAAAAGAACAAACTGCGATGAATAGATGTTACAAATGTATTTATTTAATATCCTTGTTATTTGTTTTAAATTTTCTTACATTTCTTACATTTCCTTGTTGCCTAGTGGCTTATATTCGCATTCATGAACATTCATTTATTTCAGTGACAGTTGTGAAGAATATTATGGTGTGTTAGTATTTTAAGCTTGACTATTCGAAAAATAGGTGAGCTTTCCTATTCACCCCGGCATCAGCATCCATGTCTGATCTTGGTTAAAGTTTATATTCGAAAGTCTTGTAACTTAAAAAATACATAGTTATTCACTTGAAACTTAGAATGTACCTTTGTCATCAACTCCAGCATCATGTCCTCAATTCCTATAACTCAGCTTTGTATTTTGGCAGAGTTATGTCCCTTTTTCACATAGATTTTCTGGTTAAAGTTTATATTCAAAAGTCTCATTACTTCAAAACCACATAATTAACCAAATTTTTATTCGAAAAATTTCGGTTGTAAGATGGCGTATGTCGTTGGGCTGGCGGGCGTAGAACTTTTAGTTTCCGCTCTATAACTCGAGAACAGATTGAGCTATTGTAATGAAACTTTATGCATAGATACCTTATAATGAGACCTCGCTTTGGGATTGCATATGGGGTGGGTGGGGTCAAGGTCACTGTTAATAAAATTAGAAAAATGGTTTCGGCTTAATAACTTGAGAACACATTGAGATAGTTTAATGAAACTTAATACATAGATACCTTATATTGAGACTTCGTTTGGGATTGCCTATGGGGTGGGTGGGATCAAGGTCACTGTTACTAAAAATAGAAAAACAGTTTCCGCTCAATAAAATAAGAATGCATTGAGCTATTTTAATGAAACTTCATACATAGATACCTTATATTGAGACCTCGCTTGGGATTACGTATGGGGTTGGTAGGGTCAAGGTCACTGTTACTAAAAATAGAAAAACAGTTTTCCTTCAGTAACTTGGGAACGAATTGAGATATTTCAATGAAACTTCATACAGAGATATCTTACATATAGACCTCGCTTGGGATTGCATATTGGGTGCGTGGGTTCAAGGTCACCATTACTAAAAATAGAGAAACAGTTTGCGCTCAATAGCTTGAGAAGACATTAAGATATTTTAATGAAACTTCATATGTAGATATCTTATATCTAGACCTGGCTTGAGATGGTGGGGTCAAGGTCACTTACTACAAATTTTTATTTTTGTGCTGACTTTAACCTAGAGGGGGCATAACTTTTTTACAAACAGCTTGTTTGGTTGAAGTTTATATTCAACAGTCTTATAACTTCAAAACTACACATGTTATTCACTTGAAACTTGGAACGTATCTGTGTCATCAACTCAACATCAAGTGCAGCATTTCCCATAACTCAGTTATGTATTTTGACAAAATTATGCACCTTTTACATAGATTTTCAGATAAAAGTTCTTATTCAAAAGTTTTATAACTTCAGAAATAGGTTATTCACTTGAAACTGGGAATATATCTTTGTCATCAACTACAGCATCAGGTGCCATAATCCACATAATCCTGTTTTTATTTTGACCGAGTTATGCCCTCTGTTCTCATAGGTTTACACAGTAAAGTTTTTATTCAAAAGTCTTATAATTTTTTCTAAACTACATAAGGTATTCACTTGAAACGTAGAATACATCTTTGTAATCAACTCCAGCATCAGGTGTTATAATCCTGCTAACTCTGTTTTGTAGTTTGACAGAGATTTGGGGGTTAAAGTTTTTGATCCAAAGTCTTATAATTTCTAAACTACACAAGATATTCGCTTGAAACTTGGAATAAATGGATGAAATAATTGCCATAACTCGGCTTTGCGTTTCAACAAATGTATGCCCCTTCCATTGACCAAAAAATGTACCAACTAACATATCTCGAATAGTCGAACACGCTGTTCTCTGACAGCTCTTGTAATTTTCATTCTAACATGACCCGCGCAGAGTTTTCTATGTACAAAGGACAAAATTCACCGTTGTTAAACTACCAATAAACAACCCGAAAAAATAGTTTCGAAACTGTAAAATATTGTTCGCATTGTAATGGCAGAAAATATTGTCAGGTCATGTTAGAATGGAAATAATTTTTGCATTATCATTGTTTATCAGCGAATAAACAACGATTTGTGGCTCTGATGCGGTATGTTTAAGAAATGATTTTCGATTTATCGTTGTTTATTGGCCAGTAAACAACGATTTGGAGTTCTGATGTGTAGGAATTAAACCACCAATTGCAACGCTTCAATAACAACAATGTGACAATTATTTTTGATTCTAACATGATAAGACAGATATTTTACAATTGTAATGAGAACTTTATTTAACTATGCTCTGCTCAGAATCGGGACTACTTTTTTTTTTTTTTTTTTGGTAACTAAACAACGATAATTTTGTTCTTTGTATACAATGAGCAAGTATCATGTTAGAATAAACAACTCTGGCTAAAGCCCTCGTGGTTTAATTCATCTGCATCAGAACTCGGGGTTTAATTCATACGCATCAGAACTCCAAATCGTCGTTCATTAGCCGATAAACATATCTAAATGGAAAATTATTTCTTAATTAATATGGTAACAAAAGTTGAATTATGAAGTTACATATTAAGTTACATTTAATGGACTACTGGTAATGTAAAAATGACATGTAGCTAGGAGAAAAAAATCAGTAGCCTCTATTTTCCAAGGTGAAAAAATGTTTAACTAACTTAAAGCTATCACTATTTTAGGTGATTAATATCCCCAAATACAGCTTTGACAAAGATGAAGAGCTTTGCAGTGGCATTGCTTTGAAACAAAGCAGTGTATTGGCTGACAAAACAAGAAGGTGCTTTATTTTGACATTTGACCTCAAAGTATGATCTTGACCTTTAAGGTTACTAGCCATCTGGTTCTTGCGCTTGAGTCATTAATTTGTAACTTTTCAGGGCTTTCGTTAACTTTTGAAATCTGGAAGTTTGAACTTCCTAGCCTCTGATTTTGGAAGTTTTGCTCATTATATTTGGAAGTTTTGACAGTATTGCCTGACATAAGTCCTGAGCATTTCAGAAATGTAATGAAGTGTAAAATTCAAGGTTTGTTTAAGGTCATTCTTTTTCATCAGGTGTTTATAATATGCCAATTTATTCAGTTAAAGAGGTATATATTGAGATTAACCACTTTACTTTTTCTTCTAACTTGTTCATCCTTCATGATGAAACGTCCATGGCTGCAATTTTGGAAGTCCTGAAACTTCCATGGCTGCAATTTTGGAAGTCCTGTGACGAAAATTTCCCTTAATGCAAGCCCTGTGCTTGACACACCGTCTCCGGGGCCTTTCCCAGGCCTTTTTAGCGCCCCATTGCCGGGGCGCTTAAATTTTAACTGGAACATATCCGGGGCGCCTGAAATTGGTGTTGCGCTTATAAACATTGCGGGGGGCGCTTGTATTTTATCAATTGATAAGCTGAGTTGACTGCAGTAGACCGAGCATTCCTGCTGTGAAAGCTAATCTCTTGTGTCACAATGGCCGTTTTTCACTCAAGAAACATGTACACCCACTCAATAAAGTCGGTGAATGATCAAAGCAAGTGTCACTTTGCCGATATTTTAACAATTTACAATTGTGAAGCACCGCCCTGTAGGCGGAGTTTCATCTCACAGTAAAATCAATGTAAGCCAATAGAAACGCTCTGTTTATCTTAGCTTTGAAATGACGTTATGATTGACCAATTGGCGCAATAGGCATGTATCCACACACAAGTAACCTTATACGCGCGTCCATGCATATTATCAGCCGTAAAACGATTGCTCACCCTTTTCGTATTTTACAATGTCCTAACTAATTTATTTGATGAATTTAATAACTTCAAAAAATAAACTGCGAAAGATCAGTCAGAAATACGCTAATATGAAATCATAATCGGAAAAGCCTATCCAGTGTTACTATTCGTTGTAGTTTTGTAAACACGAGCTGTCTGGTTTATGTACATGTCTGCCATGTAAAACCCGTGTTTTCTACAAAAGAGCGCGAAATGTCTGTTGACAACCACAACGTCACGTTCCACGCATGGAAAGCATGAGTGTACCGACCATGTGATTTACCTAATACAGGCACGACATGCACTAGGAAATTTTCCCACCACTTTGCAAGAACAAAGCATATATAATATACATGTATTTTAATCAAGATCTTTACAATTCACCAGTTATCTAATCAGTACTACGTTCAACAGTTGTAATGATTAAAACATTGTTTAAACATTAAACACATGCCCATATGAACATAATGGAAAAAATAGTATCCGTAAGTAGATCGTGTAACCTTAAAATTCTAGAACGACGAGAATAGTGAATTTGACCATGACGTCACTGTGCAAATGTGATGCGCACCGGACATAAACATCCGTAAAAAAAAATTACTTTCAGTTTCGCAACAGCAAAGACATTTTTGCTTTTAAAAGTCTAGAGGTATACCGTTTAAACGATGATGTTTTGTTTATTTCATTTTGTCTAAACTTTTATACACAATTTAAAACTTGTTAGCCTTAAATTTAAGAGCTAAAACGCACCAGATGATGTCATTTGGCACATGCCGCAACAACAAAAATTGAGGTAGGGAGGGGATACCCCTCCCTAACCCAGCCCTATCGAGACTGGGGCGCCTGCAAAAAATCATTGGGAAGGCACTGCGTCTCATATAGGTTAACATTTGTTCCAAGGTGTTTCAAAATCCTTAATGTATGGGAAAGTTAGAGCTCAGACAAAGCGCTATTTTGAAAGTAAAGAATTTTGTTTTGACCTTTGACCTCAAAGTATGACCGTTACCTTTATGACAGTCATCCAGTTCTTGTGCGCGACACATTTGTCCTATCTAGGTTAACATTTGTGCCAAGTTATTTCAAATCCTTCCATGCATTGGGAAGTTAGAGCCTGGTCAGAGTATTTTGACGGTTAAGTGTTCTATTTTGACCTCACTGTATGACCTTGACCATAAAGGTAGCCATCAGGTTCTTGTGTACAACACAACGTCTCATTTAGGTTAAGGTATTCGCACACTAATGAAATCAGGTAATATCACTCAGTTCGTAACGTATCGGTGTCTCCAGGATCATTTCAGATAACTGTCGGACGACAATAATCGCAAAAAGTTACATAAATAAACATCGTTTTGGTTAGCAACTGCAATTATTCGACAGAATTAACGTATATTTCATTTGTTAAGCATTAATAAAAAATATTGCGTTTTGGCTTCGTGATTATCAAAATGGCGGCGCCCATAATCGTTTACTCTGTCAGTTTATAATCACCGAAATATATTGTCTAAACACAAACAGTGAACCACCAAAAAGGCTTGTGAACGTATTTACTGATTAAAGTGAGCGTGTTGATACGTTCCCTATACTGGTGTATTTATTAACGATTTGTCTACGGTACACAATCTCTCGAAGTGGGAGCCTTATGAAGGACTGTGGAATTTGTTGTTGTTTTTATTTCTGAAAATATCTACCATCACAAACAGTGCTATCGTGTACTTGTATCGGTGACAATATTGTGTGGAACATTTAATTCCGTTGAACGTTACTAGCTACTTCAGTGCCAGAATAGAGACTGTTGGCTCATGAATAGTGTTTTATAAATGCAAGAAACTCCATTAACCATAAACTCCATGTAATGAGTTGAATTCAAGAGAAGACTGGCTTGATTTGCACCACATTGCATAAAGGTTTGTTTGACAATGGTGTTTATACTTAAGTATCATCTTTTAGTTATATTAATACTTAATAATTTTTCAAAATGTTGCTTTGACAGCAATGACAAGTTACCATGCTTAAATTTAAGTTTTTTTCATGGATTATCATATGAACAAAATAAATTATAACATAGTTATTTATTATTTAATATTGGTTAAATATTATTCGTATTATCAACTCAACAACATTACCTAAATATGTTGTATACAAATGTAAAATAGATTTTTTGCCATACTACAACATGCAATTACAACAGTTTGTTTTAAATTTGCTGATACACTTTGAGTAACTATTGAGTTAAATAGCAAATAAGTAAGGTGTTTCAGTTTTTAATTTAATCCAAAAATACATGTAAAGCTTCTAAACATTTATTTCAACTTAATAAAGTAAGAAATTTGAATAAAGTAGAGTTTGTGACAATGTTAGTTTAAATATGTTGGATAAATATTATGTTACCAATAAGGCCAACCTTAAAAAATTGTTTGTTTGCCATTGCCTACCCAAGGTTGCTGGTAACGGGTAGGTAAGTTGGCTTTTTTTTTTTTTTTTTTTTAAAAAGAAGTTAATTTATGAATGATCCATTTAGCATCAAAATATAACTTATAACACAGACATTGCTTTTAATAATATAATCAAGTGTCTGTTGATATAACGGGAGCTAGCAATCATCTTTAATTAGACAATGAATGTTGACAAACTGTCATTTGTTTTCCAAGTTTGATAAAAACATTATTAGAATTGCATTTTAATGTGGCCAATTAAATTTATAAGCAAGGGTTTAGCTGATACAGTTAATTTATTAACCCAATGGAAAACAGCCGAAATGAAAGAAGAGACAGCTTTTATTTAACCCAAGGAAAAAATAGAATATTCAGAAAAAAAAAAAAAGGTTTGATTTAACAAAGAAAAAAACTGTTGAGTAGAGACCTTTTTGTCGGGTAGGTAGGCAATGGCAAACAAAGTAAATTTTAATTTTGGCCTTACTGTTGTCAATTTTTAAACCTACCCTTCCATACTTCATTGATCAGATGAAATCAAGTTTTCATGTATGCGCACTTTCCAATGACGTAATACACTTTGGTACAGTCTAACCCGTATAGTGGGTCACAGGTTTATTTATATACAGGCAATTCCGGATACATAAATATGGCGGTCTATTTAATCGTTTCTATCAAAAATAACTTTAGTTTTTCGTTAATGTTCGAAAAAATAGATCGACAAAAGATATTTCGGGACCAACAAATACCCTATGCGCATCTATTAGGGCATGGGCGTCAATAAGGACATTTATGGTATATTTTCAGTTAGAAATGGTAAAAGTTTATAGTTTTGCATTGTTTATTTGTTTTAAAAATAACATTAATTTGGGAGGGTCACATGCACTTGAACAATAGTCCAGAATTCACTTTGAAGTTGAAAGCACATTTTATAAAAGTGTTAGAATTTGTTTTAAGTGGGGGTACTTTAACATTTTGCTTATTTGTCAATAAATGAATTGCAGTTAACATCATAAAGTTGTGTATTTTATGTATAATTATGATAATGTATAGTCTTTTTAAATTGTATATAAATGGAAATAAATGTATTTTTAAACTACATAAAAAGATATATGCTAGATCAACAGAAACTAAAACTTTTCAGTTCTTCTTGTGTTTTACCCTTAGTAATTTGTTAACGTAGACATCTGTTGTTACAGAATTAATTTTAAATGATTTTATTCCTTGCAATACAAGCATGTCACTATGTTTTTATGTAAATACTAGGTTAAAAGATGGTTGGATAATTCATTCAGTTATTGGATGTCATGGGTCCTGTATGTGCATTTGTGTCCACTATAGTTTTCTCTGATGACTGTTTTCCGAGTGACTCTAATACTTAATTATAGTAACAATGTTTAGTATTTAGTAGTATTATTTGTCTAAAATAATAGTTTAAGTCACCAAGCTGTTATTGGAATCAGAATATTAGAATTTATGAAGTTTTGTGACATGTTCAGTTGTGATACGTACTAAAAACAGCATTTGGCACGTTACTGTGTTAGGTTTTCAAAATCCTATACTTAAGCTGCAAATATTTCTGTTATACGACGGTGAAAGTTCATACTTTTTTGATATTTCGTTTGCATATGTATGTACATAATTTTATTGGGCTCAATTCACCTATACCCTTTACCTATATGATCACAACTGACTTTAAAGTATGGACATGCATTTTCAAGTTAGTTGAATTTGTCCTTATTTTCGATAGGGGTACTGTGCAATTTTTTTTTTCTTTATATTTATATAAACATCACACAGTTGTTATTATTCTGATTATAGATGTCCATGAAACTGTTAAGAAGTTTAAAATATGCTGACAATAAAAAACATGAACATGTTTTGTGGCTTTTTCTAATATGAGATCATGTCCGCTCGAGCAATTTTTTTTACCATGGGGGTGGCATTACAAAATGCTAATAACTTTTTTATTACACGGTAAAAAGTATTTAAAGTTTCAAATACAGTGTCTTAATGATATTAGATTTCGATGGGAAAAAAATTGAACACATTTGCGATTATGACCATTAGTGTGTGAAAACCTTAACATATGTACCAATTAATTTTGAATGCATGGGGAAGTTTAAGTTCGGCGAAGTTTCGGGACAGACCGATCGAACGATGGACAGACTGGATAAAGTTGTTTCTTTATAGCCCCTACCTACTGGTAGTGGGGGTATAAAAATGTACATATTCTTATATACCTCATTTTCCAATAATTTTTGAAATTGGAGTAGCCATTGAATATTTTGGTTTCTAGTAGTGCTACATGTAACTTAGCAGTATTGAGTGATAAAGGCTAATGTACATGTGTGTACAGCTGTATAACTGTTATTGTTTTATGCTTGTAGGTGGAAGACCTAGTGATGATGAAGTCGAAGGAAAAGTCAAGGTAGCGAGTCCACTTCTCTTGACCAGAGCATTAGTTTGTAAATCAATTCCGGCCATATGTTTTTACCTTCATAATATTTGTGCCATCACCAGCATGTTCTTGTATCAGAGCTAATGATGGGGATCGGGCTATTAGATCTAGATGCAGAAATCAGTATAAGAACTTGGCAATCTGTAGTGCATTCGGTTCATCATCTTTACTAATTCTATGGGGCTCAAATACACAGCAAATTTTCAGTAAAACCAAAGATGTAAATGGGACTAAATGGTTATCATTTCTTGTATTGGCTTAAGTTATGTATTTGATGAACAACTGACATCTATGCATGTGACCTTAATTGATTTCTCCAAAATTCGCACTTGCTACATCACACTATGGACAGTGTAGCACAAAGCAAAACTAATATCCCAGTTCCACAATCTGCTGACAGCTCCTATCAAACACTTGTGCAGGACAGAGACTTGGATTTAGAGGATGACGGATGACTCTCCTATGGAGAAAGCTATGGACTAACAAGGTCGAAAATACCTGGACAGAAAGACAAGGTGTGGTGGCTCTAACAGGGTAGCAAACGTTGATATGGCTGAAAATTACCAAAAAGGCACAAAAGCCATTCCTAATAAATTATTACTGTCTGATTGGAATGATCAGGGTGCTTTAGGTAACGGTGACAAGGGTTGTGACTTTACCAAAGATATGGTTATAAAAACAAAAAATACGCTAAATATGGAAAAGCATGAAAACAATATTGAGAGGCACCATTCTGATGGTGCCCGACACAATATGTACTGTGAAAAAACCTTCAGAAGGTCTGCATCTTCACCTGATCAATTTGACTTTAATGGTGCTAATGTTTTAAATGAAACCAATAAGACTATTGACAATCTTTGTACAGCCTTATCCGAGAACTGTGATGATAGTTTAATGGACAGAAAAGAGTCTGCGGAATCAGGATTCGAAGAGCAGGCTGCCAATTCTGACACGGGAACTCTAGAAAAGACAAAAATACTACCGGATGATCCAGCCAGCGTTTCTGATTTGTCTGAGGTGGATTCGGACGACGTGTTGGGAGCTCTCGCTGTGTCTCAAGTCTCGAACAAATGTGGAAACTTGTCGTCTCCTTCGGAGATGTCGGAGAGTACACTGCTGCAGCTCGAGTCTGAGCCACTACTAGAGGATTCGTCGAGTAGTCTGTCATCCTCGTCTTCTGAAAACAGTGACGCAGATGAACTAACACACGAGATGATAT
Organism: Congeria kusceri; assembly: GCA_027627225.1. Taxonomy (NCBI): domain Eukaryota; kingdom Metazoa; phylum Mollusca; class Bivalvia; order Myida; family Dreissenidae; genus Congeria; species Congeria kusceri. The sequence continues at coordinate 49,072,951 of CM051031.1, read as the reverse complement.
TCGAGCGAAGTTTGTCTGACTCTGGTGGCATGTCGCTTGTATATCACAAGGAGGCTAGGGGATTATCTGCCAGCAAAAGTGCTGAAAAGTTTTTCACTCGAAAACAAATTACACACAGTATCAATGATCAACAGAATGTCAGGGTAAGCAGAAGTCAAGAGAATTATGTAGGTATTGGTTTAACATTTGTAAACATTGATTTAGATGACACAACATACTCGTTGGATCAGATTCCGACGACTTTAGATACACCGGATACCCCGACAACAGAATGTAATGAGCCCTTTGCTTCTGTTGTGTCAAAACCAGTTGAATGTACAATTACGTACGCCTCACCAGTCGAGCATTCGATGTGTAAAACAAGTGCGAGAAGTACTGAAAGTCATGACGCAAAAAGTTTAGTCCCAGGATTTTTCAGACTTGATGATAGGCCATTGAATGATGAAAGTGATCTGAGTAATAGTGCTAATGAAAATATTGAATATGTAAACGCTCTAGAAAGTGCTATTGAAATGTCTCGAGAATCTCAGGGAGATGGTGGTGACAGTACCACTGATCCCGATGGTGCTATCGTAGATACTGAAGACGTTTCTGCAAACAACAATGACCTAGAAGATGATTATGATGGGGAAGGTGATGAGGACATTGATTGTGTGCTTGAAATTCAGGAGGGTTTGTTTGCTCTCCCAGCCATGAAAAGCGTAGACCAGCCATCAGCCCAACGGCTAGCCAAAAGGTTGTATAATTTGGATGGATTTCGTAAATCTGACGTCGCTCGGCATCTCTGCAAAAAGTAAGCAACTCTGAATGGCTTAGTATTGCTTGCCTTTGGTTTGCAGTGCTGCTTTGGAGTCTTAATTCGTCTGTATTCGTCCGCTGTCCTTGGTTCTACAGACATGCCCATGACATATAACTGCATGATGCCAAGTTCCTATCTTAGTGTGCTTGAACAGTTTATGGCTTTTGCTATGCTTTGCAGTAACAAAAATATGTCATTTCTTTCAAAAGTAGGACCATTAAATTTTATACAACAAAGGAAAAATACCCCTTTAAGATTGATGCACAAACAATTCTTTTGCATTGAACTTGATTGAAGAAAACACTATCATGTATGTGATAATCAAACGTTTTTATTAAAATCGTTAATTGAGAAACACATTTATATGATTACACAATGTACAGAATAAGTATTCATGTGATTTACCAAATTGTTCTTATTTTGTATTCATAGAATATAATTATGTATACAGTTACTAACAGATTTTAACAAACTCGAAATTGGCAGATTAGATTGAAATTGTAGGAGAATACTGGTATTCATGTAAATAATTATTGACAAATAGCAGCAAATATTTCTGGGCATGTTTTTGTACTTTTTTGTTACTTGTTTCTTTAACTGTGTTTTATTCTGTTGTGTTGTACATGTAGTGTATTAGCTGTCCACATGTATATAGCTCTTTTCTCATTTCACATTTACTTCACTCTTATATTATTCCTGAGACAGAATTGCTGAAAGCTGCCTGTTTATAGTTTGTTACATCTGCAGTCAATTCAGTAGATTAGAAAAAAACATTGAAATATCCCGACAGTGTGAAAAGTAAGAACTGAGATGTGTCAGTGTGATTTACGACTAAAATATGATGTTTTTAGCTCACCTGAGCACGAAGTCGTCCGTCGTCAGTGTGCTGTCAACAATTTGGACCGTTATCGCGATAAAGACTACATTTTTTATTCAATCTTTACCAAAATTGCACAGTTTGTGTATGACCATAAAATCTTGGACGAGTTCGATAAGGCCAAATCGGACCAGGAACACCAGAGTTATTGTCCCAAATACATCTATTCCTGAATAATCACCTAGTAAAGGGAGGTAAATGCAGTATCAGGAAGATAAGTGCTATAAATGTGTTATTTCCCTTTAGTTAATAGATATAACCCAGATAGTGGAGTCTGCTTATCAGAAAAATCAATACATCACTTTGAGTCAACATGATACTTCTATTTTAGATCAGCATCTTTACACATAGTAATCTATGTATAGCCTTCTTTTGACTGTCTTGGGAAACAGTTAGGAAAAAGATATAAACAACAATAAATAGCTAAAATTCATGTTGTAAACAAGCAATCAGAATATAGGATTTATATCATGTGATCTATTGCCTTTAAGGGTTAATTATTTTCTGTAGTTTTTGGACTGTTTATTTAGTAACTTATTCATTATCATTTAATCATGTAACTTGTGGACTGACTTATACATTTGAATCGGGATTTTGGAAACTCAGGTAATTATCTTACATGATTTTTGAAGCTGATTTATTATTTCTCCTTAATTGAAAAATACTTCTACACTGTTTTGACTAAAAATTGGTGTGATTATTAGTAAGTTTTTACACAAATCAACTAATAGGTTGTATAGATGTTTATAATTTAATCTGACAATGTTGATAGGTGTATGGTTCTTAATGTAAACAATGAGTATTCCTATATAACATAGAAATTTCCATTTTCGTAAGAGTACATTTGTATAGTATGACTCTAAATTATTAGTAAGTTTTTACGCAAAACGACAAAAAGGTTTTATAGTTATTTGTAATTTAATCTGACAATGTTGATAGTTGTATGGTTGTTAATGTTAACAATAAGTATTCCTATGTAACCTAGAAATTTTGTTCTCCTAAGAGTACATTTGGAAAGTTTGCTTGTTTGGATTTTTCACCTTATTTACCAGTAATTCAGTGATATAATGGCGGTCAGTTAACCTGCTCACACTTTTTCTGGGCAAACTGAGCCGATGTGAGTGGTTTACCAGTACCAAGTGCACATACTTATGCCAGTAGATGACAACTGCCCTACTGGAATCGGAGGTAGGCGGAGAATGGCCATAGAAATTATTTCGCGACCAATCCCCACACAAGTTATGTGGCCGGGCTGGGGCTTGAACTCACAAACCCTTGATTGAGAGTATAGCGCTCTACCAACTGAGCTAGACGGGCCCGCAAAGCCAGAATAATCTACTTAGTTTGTTTTAAATCAAAATTGATCCTATCCCCCTCTAAGTATTGTTCAGATACCTTAATTTTCAAACCTGTCACAACAGTATGGTCTTCATCTGTACCAGTTCTCAAGTGAGCGCTTTGGGCCATCATGGCCCTCTTGTTTATAACTTTTGTTTACCTGTAATTATGCCCCTCAACAAAAGCACCCCAGGAACTGTTGAGTTATGGCCCTTGAATTATTTAAAATTGGCCTTTTTAGCTCACCTGAGCACAAAGTGCTCAGTGAGCTATTGGTATAGGGGACCTCTCCGGCGGCGTCCGGCGTCTTATCGTCCCTCGTCAGTGTGCCGTCAACAATTTGGACCGTTATCGCAATAAAGACTACATTTTTTATTCAATCTTGACCAAACTTGCACAGTTTGTGTATAACCATAAAATCTTTGACGGGTTCGATAATGGGCCCGATCGGACCAGGAACACCAGAGTTATTGTCCCTTTTTTGGTCCCAAATACTATTCCTGAATAACTCACCTGGTAAAGGGAGGTAAATGAAGTATCAGGAAGAAAATTGCCAGAAATGTGTTATTTCCCTTTGTAGCTCATTCACAGATTGGCATCCAGTCAGGAAAAAGATTTAAACAATAATTAATAGCTAGGATTCATGTTGTAAACAAGCAATCAGAATATAGGATTTAGATCATTGTGATCTAGTGCCTGAAAGGGTTAATTATTTTCTGTAGTTTTTGGACTGTTTAGTTAGTAACTTATTCAGTATCATTTAATCATGTAACTTCTGGACTGACTTTTACATTTGAATTGGGATTTTGGAAACTCAAGTAATTATCTTACATGACTTTTAAAGCTGATTTATTATTTCTCCTTAATTGAAAAATACTTCTCCACTGTTTTACATTTTCTCCTTAATTGAGAAATATTTTTACACTATTTAGAGTGCACCATGCTACTTGCTGCTTGTATGGTATATATTAGTAAGGGCTTGTAGTTTGGGGACTCTTTTTATAGTTCAACAAAATAAAAGTGACTTCCCGTGCATCACTTTCATTAATATCATCTCAACTGAGCACTTCATGCTCGATGAGCTATTGGTATAGGGGGACTGTCCTGCGTCGTCCGTAGTGCATTGGAACAATTGGGCATGTGGATGTGATACAAACTTCACTTTCATTCAATTTTTACCAAACTTGCACAGTTTGTGTATGACCATAAAATCTTGGATAGATAATGGGCCAAATCAGACCATGAACACAAGAGTTATTGCCCCTTTTTCATGAGAAAATCTGCAAACTGGACTTTGTGCAACATGCAAACTTCATTTTTCCTCTGAATTTGACCAAACTTGCACAGCATGTACATGAACTGAATATTTCAAAATAATAAAATGGCCTAGATTGGGCTACAAACACCAGAGTTATTGCCCCTTGTTTGTGTGAAAAAAATGGACAATGTGGAGTATAGAGACTTCATTTATTGCCTAATCTTGACCAACTTGCACTGTTTGTGTTTGACCATAGGGTGTCAGCCAATTCCCAATATAGAACAGATCAGACAAGAAAGACCATAGTTATGACCTTTGTTAGTGAAAAAAAATCCACAATTTGTAAAAAATTGGCTTTCAGTCTCCATAGTGAATTAACTTGTTATTCCTTGTTGACTAAACTTGCACAGTTTGTGTATGACCATAAGATTTCATCAAGGTGCAATGATGGGCCAGATAGAACCAGGAACACTGGAGTTATTTCCTCTTCTTTGTGAGAAACTTTGCAAAAAATGGACTTTGTATGACATAGAAACTTCATTTTTCATCTAATCTTGATAATACTTGCACAGCTTGTGTATGACCATAAGATCTCATAATAAACCAAGGTTTTGCGCTGATTAGGGTATAAAGAACAGAGTTATTTGCCGATTTTTTGGTGAAAAATAAGCAAAAAATGGACTATGTTCTGGATAGAGACTTCATTTTTCATTTGGGATGGCAGCAGATAGTATTTCAGCAACCAGATAATTAGTTTTGGTATTTGAGCTGTTAACAAGTGAGCTAAATATCATTTACAAGACCTAAAACACAATTAAAATGGAAATACATCAAGTACAATGGAATGTTTGATTGAATAGTCCTAATCGATGATATACATACAGGCCTTGAAAAATCCACTCGTCCGCTCGAATTTGCGAGTGAAGTTGAAGGTCGGGCGAGTGAAGTTGAAGGTCGGGCGAGTAAAGTTTGTTAAATACTCGACCGGCCGGGCGAGTACTTTTTCCCGGTTCCGAAATATTAATCCAATGCCAAAACTCCTGCTACACCGATAGAAATCGTAAAAGAGTTGTCGAATGAACAAAATACTGTACACAAAGAAACTGCACTTTCGTTTTGACAATTTCAATGACGTCACGGGCACAGTAAAATAATTGTCGAATTCGGTTGCGCGGAATGCGCTCGATTTGTGGATGACACTGCTTTAAATCTAATCGATTATTATAGTATTTATACAGTGAAAAAGACCGTTTAGATAGGTCTTTCTGTGAAGAATTCAATTTGTGTATGTTTGTATCAATCAACTGAATTTGTACATAGTTGGTTTAATTGTTAATACAAGGGAATAATTCATGATCAACCGAGTAGCCAAAATTTACCAACATCATTTGTCAATCAAGCGTGTCTTTCAGTTAAAAGTCGTCTGAAAATTTCCAAACCGTTGAAACGTAAAATCAAAATGGAAAAAGGGGCGATTTTTAAGTATTTGCAAGGTGGTGGTGACAGAGAAAAGAAAGAAAAAGAAATGCTGTCTAAACGAGAACTGGAAAGACTTGAGAAGAGGAAAGAGTCACAGAAAACGTAAGGAAACCCTGCCATCCCCCTAAGTAAAAAAACAATAGTCCGATCATTTTGTTCCTGGGGTCCAAATAAAAAATGAGGTGATGTCATTTATTTGTTTTGTAGTTTAGTGTCACTATGTAGGGTTACTAAAAGAGAGAGGTTTAGTTGTGCTTTGTGTTGCTAATAAATAATGCACATTACCCAACCCTCTTTCTATTCTCTGTTTTCCCCCACATCTTTCATATGGTCCTGGTAAGGCATGAGGGAAAGTAAACAATAGCTATGTGCAGGGGAACCTATGTCAAATTTTTGCATATGTCTGAAATTTGTAGCAAGATTTTTAGTAGAAAGTCTCATTTAAATAAACTGTCTGATTCATTCACTGTATTTGCATGTCAAACTGACTTTGTTACATGTCAATTATTTTCATGTGTGATGGTTTTTACAGGCAATTTTATATAATGTTTTCTGTATTCTGAATCCATTTCAGGTATGACCAGACCAAAAGGAAGAGAAGTGTTCATGATGATTGGAGGGATGAATATGAATGGGTCGACTTCGCCGAGGATGGAAGTACCATGTTTTGTAAAGTGTGTAGACAATTTCCAGAACATTCTGACCAAGAGTCTTCACTTGTGAAAGGCGTCACCAAGAATTTTAGGAAAGAAACATTGAAGTTTCATGCCAAAAGTGTGAAACACAAGCTTTGTGTGGACAAGGAGAAAGTATTAGGTGAGCCAGACCAGACACCCATCGCTAAAAGTTTCAAAAAAGCTGAGGAGTTGAACTTCCCAATGTATGAGGCACTGTTCAATACAGCTTATTTTGTAGCTACAGAAAATGAATCTTTCTTGAAGTACCCAGAATTACTGAATTTGCTAGAAAAAAACAATGTTACAGTGAGTGAGAACTATAGAAATAACAAAGCTTGTAAAGAATTTTGTGTTTGTTGTGCTGATGTTATGAAAGATGAAGTGGCAAATGATTTGAAATCCACAAGATATGTTAGCGTTCTTTCAGATGGATCAACAGATAAGGGTATCAGGGAACAAGAACTTGTGTATGTCAGATATGTTGACTCAGATGGCAAACTGCAAACTAAATTGGCCGATATTGTACAGCTTGAGCATGGGCATGCTGAAGGTGTGAAAGATGGGATTCTACAGGGGCTTGAAACAGTAGGAGTGAACGCATATGTGTTAGCTAATAAACTTGTTGGTATAAACACAGACGGGGCTGCAGTGAATCTTGGACATAAGGGTGGGGCAGTGAAGCTATTGATTGACACTTTGAATGAAAAGGTGAATGGAGGAGACTGTAGTAAATACTTGACTATTGTGCACTGTGTAGCCCACAATCTTGAACTTGCGGTGTGTGATGCAAAGAAAGGCTGCCCCTATCTGGATGATTTTGAAATGGTTTTGAAGGGCATTTTCAAATTGTACTATTATTCACCAAAGCGCAGACGTGAGTTGTATGAAATTGCCGTAAACCTAGATATAGAACTAAAGCATTATGGTGGAGTAAAGCAAATAAGATGGTTAGCAAGTCAAAATCGAGCCCTCAAGGCTCTCCTGGAAAACTATGAAGTGACAGTTATTCATCTCCAGGAAATTGCCTCTGGATCAGATGAAAATGCTCATAAGGCCAAAAACTACTTGAAACATCTGACAACAGAAAGATACCTGACATTCCTCCACTTCATGCTAGATTGGACAGAGGTACTAAGTGATGTCTCAAAGGTTTTCCAAGAGAAACATTGTCTCATTTCTCAAGTTTCTTCAAGAGTAAATGAACTGAAACAGAAACTAAACAGAATGAAATCAAAACGAGGTAAGAAGCTGAGACAATTTCTGCGAGAAAAGCAGAGTTGTCAGTTCAGAGGCATTGAAATTACTCAGCCACAGAAGAGGGGGAAGCAGCAAGACACATCAGCAATAATCAGTGATGAACTGAACAACCTCTTGACATCCACTGAAGACTTCCTAGACGAAAGGTTCATAAAACACATCGCTGGGGAACCACATTCCTTGTTCAGTGTATTCAACTTCCAAAACTGGCCAGAAAATGATGAAGCACACAGACAGAAGTTCCAAAATTATGGTGATGAAGAAATTGACAAACTTCTTCACTTATTTCCACCAAGGCTGCTGTCTGATGAAGAAAAAGAAAATGCCAGCGATGAATGGCTGGATCTGAAATTATACATGAAAAGAAAAAACTTTGAATCAGTTCAAGAAGGGTATGAAAACCTGTTGAAAAGTAAAGACACCGCCCACATTAAGAACATTTCTGCTCTTGTGAAAATCATGCTGACCATATCACCAAGCACAGCAGAGTGTGAACGAGGTTTCAGTAGAATGAACTTGATAAAGACTGATAAGAGAACCAGTCTTCAATATGATTCCCTGGCATCATTGGTCAGAATCAACTGTGATGGCCCAAAACTGAAAGAGTTTCAACCAGGACCAGCCATTCGCAAGTGGTTGGATTCTGCTAAAGGAACTAGACACACCTCTGGTCACAAACTAACGGGGCCTCGACCAAAGAAGCCAGCTGTCGTGGAGGTTTCATCCAGCGCAGACTCTGAAAGTGATGATTGAATTGTAATTTTGTCAAAATAAATACATTTTTTGACTAACAGATGTTTGTTTGTTATAATTTGACAAAGTCAGATGAAAGTTTAATTTAAGAAAAATGTCCTGGTTGAATATTATCATAAATAATGATTTCGATATAAAAAAATGCAGGGCGAGCAGATAAAACAGCAGGGTGAGTGGACTGTGAGGCCTACTCGCCCTACAGGGCGAGTGGCTCTGGAAAAAAATTTCAAGGCCTGACATAATGCTGACAGTTGTCTCGTATTGATGTTTTTTGTGACTGTTCTAATTATTGTTCTGTTAAAATAAGAACAAAGCACAGTACATGGAATTCAGCTGGATGTTTGAACCTAAAAATGTACCATTGCAAAGATTAGATGTCAACCTCTGTGTAATGAAAGTGTGATTGTGCATGGTAAACATATTATCGTTTGCTTGTGGATAATCTTGGTCCCAACAGTTTTTTCCATAAGTGCATCTGTATTGCGTCATTTAATTGCCAGGTAAATAACAGACGTAGGCCGGGCAGCCATGAGACTGTATATCGCCTGTAGATTGCCAGGTTAGCTACAGAAGAAGGCCCGACAGGCATCTTTATTGCACCTGTCGAATTGCCAGATAAGGTTGTCTGATTTGGGTCATTTTGTAGGTGATGACATTTAGATGATCTCTGTCATTGCCAGTACTCAGGTGAGCACTTTGGGCCATCATGGCCCTCTTGTTAGCCATTTCTGCTCTCTATGTCTAACACTATTCATTAGATCTTCTCCTAACTTCATGAACATGTTTGTGGGCATAATATCTGAGGCAAGTTAGATAATTAACAAAATCGCCCCAGGAATTGCGGAGTTATGGCCCTTGAATTGTAAAAAATGAGCCTTTTTAGCATTTTCCGCTCTCTTAAGTCCAACAGATTTCATCCGATCTTCACCAAACTTGAAAATAATGTTTGTGGGCATAATATATCAGCTTGATAATTTTGTAGTTTGATAATCAACCAAATTTCCCCAGGAACTGCAGAGTTATGGCTGTTGATTTATCTAAAATTGGCTTTTTTGCTCACCTGAGCACAACATGCTCATGGTGAGCTTTTGTGATCGCCTGTTGTCCATCGTGCTTCATTCGTCGTCAGTATTTACCTTGTTAACACTCTAGAGGCCACATTTATTGCCAATCTTCATGAAACTTGCTCAGAACATTTGTCCCAATGATGTCTCGGCCAAGTTCAAAAATGGGTCATTTGGGGTCAAAAACTAGGTCACTCAGCTTTTTTTTTCACCTTTGTGGGAAAGGTGACGAGGCCCTTCAGATGGGGAATTTTACAGCAAAAGGGAAATTGTTTTTGTATTAAAGCATTATAACATTTTTATGTTCTACTTTGTTATAAAACATTATTCAATTGTTTTGCTACAAATGATCACTTAGATTATGCACAAACGTGATTTGTTAACAAAATTAATGGGATTGTTTACGAAAAGTCCCCTGTCTTAATCAATTTTTGTCTGATTTTGTTCAAGTTTTTTCACAATAAAGCTTACATTCTGAGGTGAATTTTAAGGTAAATATAGGGGAAAAATATATACCGTATTTTCCTGACTATAGGTCGCATCGGTATATAAGACGCATTTGCTGCTTTTTTACATTTTCATGTTTTCAGCCATATACAAGTCACACGGGTGTACAAGTAGCACTTTTTAATCCATACTCTATAAAAGAATAAGTCCCTCTTGAAAGACAGTACAAATTCACACCTGTTAACCAGGCGGTCAGAACATCCTTTTTTAACTATTCTATACACAAAGCACTCAATAGTCCTTGTTATATACACCATACACATTGCACAAGAAACCCCACAAGAATTACATGCTGTCTGTGTACAGTCTACATCACTGACCTGGTGAATTAATAGTCTGGCAACCCGATTTATTTTCCACAAAATATTACACAACCGAACTAATTTATTATTCACAAAATATTTCAAGTTTCATTGTATTTTCCTACTACAAATTGCAGGTGATCTTCATTTTGTATATTTAAAACATAAACACGATACATTTTATTTCAAAAATGCATTTGCCGGTACATTAACAAAGCATGTCAATTATTTATCTACACAATACAAATCCATTCTTGTTGCCAGTCTAAATTTGTACTTCAGTAGCTCATGCCACTCCCTTAGCAACTCCCTTGACAACTCCCTTAGCAACTCCCTTGACAATGTCAAAATTTTCCCCATCTATTTTCTTTGATCTTTCCAACATAGCCCATGTTGGTCAGATAAACTGGATCAATACTAGTCTATCTAAATGACCTTAGTCAGGTCAATAGAGCGATGAAAATAACAATTTGAAATAAATGACATGAGTGTCCCTGAAATACACAGAGTGTGTTTAATATCTGCAAACGATACAGAATGAGGTATGGATTTTTTGCTTGGAATAAAACTACTTTGACACATTAATATGAAGATAAATGCGCACTGTAATGCATATAATGGAATATTATTTGGTTGTGGTAAATATTATCTTTGATTTTAATATCATGCACATATTCTTAAAGAAATTTTGATGAAAAAAGTGGGTGGGGAATGGAAAAATTTCGGATTTTGTACACGTATAAGTCGTACCGTTGTATTATTCGCAGGCACAAATATTTTGACAAAAAGTTGCGTCTTATACACCAAAAAATGCGGTACCTTTTTGGAAGGGGAATGGGGCCGAATTTCGGCCCCAAATTGGCCCTAAAAAAACACTGTCACTAGATCAAATTCAAGTAAAAGCTCGTTAACATTCAAGAGGCCACATTTATTGCCTAATCTTCATATACTTGCTCAGAACATTTGTCTCAATGATATCTCGGCAAAGTTCAAAAATAGTTGCACTCTATTGAAAAACAAGGCCTCCAGGGGACATGGCAGTTTTCCGTTTTTTGTTATATTGAAAACTTGATAAAGCTTGTTAACACTTTAGAGGCCACAATCAACATGAAAATTTCTCAGAACATTTGTCCTAATGATTTCTCGGCCAAGTTCGAAACTGGGTCATGTGGGGTCAAAAACTAGGTCACAAATTGAAGAAAAAGCTTTTTAACATTCTAAAAGTCACATTTTTTGCCCAATCTTCTTGAAATATGCTCAAAACATTTGTTGTTATGATATTTCTATGATATCTCAGCCGTGTTCAAAAATGATTTCCCTCCTTTGAAAAACATGGACGCCAAGGGGCGTGGCAGTTTTCCTTTTATGGTTATGTTGAAAACTTGATAAAGCTTGTTAACACTGTTAAGGCCACATTTTGTGCCCAATCAACATAAAACTTGCTCAGAACAATTGTCCCAACGATATCATGGCAGTACGAAACTGGGTCTTGTGGGGTCAGAAACTAGGTGACAAGGGCAAATAGAAGAAAAAGCTTGTTAACACTCTCGAAGTCACATTTTTGGCCCAATATTCTTGAAACTTGCTCAGAAAATTTGTTTCAATGATATCTCAACTAGGTCAAATCTGATCAAAAACTAGGTCAAAAGGCCGAATTGAAGAAAAAGCTTGTGAACTCTCTAGATGCCACATTTATAGCCCAATAATCATGAAGCTTGCTCAGAACATTTGTCCGAATGATATCTAGGACAAGTTTGAAACCGGGTCACATGGCGTCAAAAACTATATCACCTGGCCAAATTAAAGAAAAAGCTTTTGAACACTCTAGAGGCCACATTCTTAGGCGAATCTTCATGAAACTTGCTCAGAACAATGTAGTTCCTTAGACCCTCGGGTGAGCGACCTAGGGCCTTATGGCCCTCTTGTTTCATGTTTCCACTCTCTATGTCCAACAGTTTAATATCTACACCAAACGTGATATTCTAAAGATAGCTTTCCACCTAAAGGGGGCATACCTGTTTTACAAACAGCTCTTCTTAAATGTTGAAACATATCTTGATTTCACCGCGGATAATGAGTTCATGAATTTATTGTGATGAACAGTTTCTTAAAAGCAAATGATGATTTTGAATCTCAGTTGTTGAAAAATTTTCTTTCACAGTTAAATTTTCTCCATAGCTGGAACGCCATGAATATAGTTTCTAATATGTTGGAAAAAAGAAGCCTGTGAAAAGTTAAAATGTGTATTTTAAGAATATACATCTTGAAGAACAATACTTCCAGTCTTTCAGTTTGCTGTCAAATTAGGGAATGAGTTATCGATACACTGCAGATCCGTTATATCGTGATTCGTGGGGTTCGTCGCGATATAGCTGGATCACCATATAACTTGTCAGGTCTTTTATGTACATACATATACATGTATACACCAGCCTATTTTCAAGATCTCAAAACATAAACGTAATGAACTCACCTTTTTAATTGTTTTTAACATCCACAAATGTCTTATATCCATATGTAAATTTCGTATAATAAATTCCAAATCCAAAACACCTATCCGAATTGTACTGTTCACATAACGTAAACACGAATCCTATTTACAATTAAACTGCACATGTATTTTGTGTAAATCCTTTTTTCTGCTAGAAAACTGCGCGAAAATTATGCTGACATGTACAACGTCACGTCATCCGGATGGAAAGCGTGGGTGTATTGCTTGCCGTATAAAAACTTTGTAGCGCAGAGAACTCTGAGATCTTTACTTTTGTATATAAGATTCGTAGCGCATAACAACAAAATTGGTTATTTAGATCATGAACGATGTGCAGTTAGCATTTCCTCTTAAACAAAAAAGAAACAGCAAAATGTTAAGCCATATCGATGACGTTATTGTCGTTCAGATAGGTCAGTATTGATCTATGACATACGGTTACTGTATCCACTCTCCACGTGGACAGCATGTAATTCAGCTGCTAATTAGGGATGCAACGGGTAGCAAATTTTTGTTGGGTCGGGTATCTTTCTTCGGGTCGGGTATTTGCTGGTTGGGTATTTATGTAAGTAAAAGTACGCATCAACTTTGTATCTCTAGAGGGTTGTTCCGATGAGTAAAACTTGTTTCTGCTTTGAAGATTAGACGATTAATAAAATTATTCTAGTTTGTGACATGTTAACATACAATTTTGGTGTCAGATTTGGTCCTGCTTAGTGATTTTTAATCATTTAAATGTATCTGCTCTTTTCATTGCATTTATATTGCTTGACAAAGTGCATTGGGCAGCATCCATCAGTTTCACTGATGTCGTTGTTATTAATTGTCATTGTAATACTGCTAACATCTAAATTAGATCAGAATTTAGCTAATTTGCAGAAGGATTAGAGCTACAAATATGTCGTGATTGGACATTAGTTCTGTAATACTGTTAGAAAGGATCTATGAAGTTTGAACTGTACCTGTTTCATTCATAGTTATTTTTCACTGAACTTTTGTCATCAATATTGTTGTTTGTTAACGAGAATTCTGAGCCAAATAGTGCCCGATTCCTCCAGCTCTAGAGTATGTATATACATGTATTTTACCCCAAAATCTCATTTTTTCCTAATAATGATTTAAGTTGAATGATAAGGAAACCAACAAAATTATCAAGTTAAAACTGAGAGAAAAAGATACATGTATACAGATTATTTGTATTACAGGATTTTTAAGTTCTAAGAAATAAGTATTGATAAAATCTTTGTTTTCAAAAACGGTATTCTCAAAACGATAAATACAGATTTGTTCGTTAAGTTATTTGCATAGTTTTAAGCTCACCTGAGCTATTGGTATAGGGGACCTCTCCGGCGGCGGCCGTCATCTATCGTCCGTCGTCTGTATGCGTCAACAATTTGGACCGTCATCACGATAAAGGCTACATTTTTTATTCAATCTTGACCTAACTTGCACAGTTTGTGTAAGACCATAAAATCTCGGATGGGATTGTTATTGGGTCAGATCACACCAGTAACACCAGAGTTATTGCCCCTTTTTCATGCAAAAAAAGTGCAAAAGTGCCCTTTTCCAACGTATAGACTTTATTTTCCATCCAATATTAACTTAACTTTCACAGTTTGTGTATGACCATCAGATCTCAGCAGACGTCAAAAATGGGTCAAATCGTGTTTCAAACACCAGAGTTATTGCCCTTTGTTTATTAAACAAATATACAAAAATGGATATTATTCAGGATAGAGCAGCGATTTTTTTCCTTCTTTATAAAGTACCGGTAAACGGCACTTTCCCAATCAAGCAAAAATGCTAAAATTCCCAATTGGCGTCCGAAAAAATTCCAAAACGAAGAAAAGTTGCGGCCGTTTTGTCCCAAAATCGAACTATCGGCGAGTGAACAAATGAAATAAATTAGTTGTGTGTAACCTAGAGCTTGATTAATTCGGGTTTAATAAAACAGCGCATTCAGTCAATTGGGTCGTTTGCGATGTAATCATAGACCATAGACATAAGAAAGAATTTAGGCCTTTACTAAGTCAAGGTCGATCTGTTTATAAACCGGAAGTTGTGAAATTGAAAACGAAAGTAAAAAAAAACAGGTGCCCGAAATTGCGACCGAGATATAATATTTAACTAAATAATTTGTTTTTTTTGCATGATTTTAGATATGTAAATCAATTGATGGAAAAAGACAAACATATTTTCATTATGTATCAGTAAGTTTATTGTTATTTATTTACAAAATTAACTTGCATTTTGTTATTTGATAATTGACAACTTTGAGTCGTTTGACATGTTTGACAAGTAAATTACTTGACAAGTTACTGTATCATTTTATGAAATGATGATGGCGATTTTCATGTTCTGAATATTGCATTATAAACTAGATCTTTATTTAAAATACTTACTTGATTTAATTTATACACATGTAAATGCATCTCTGCTGGTGGTGTGCATTTTTTATCATTTGCAATTGTTGGAAGCATGAATACATTAAAACAGTTTTAAAAGGACTGTCCTGTTTATTTGAGAAGTTGAGGTGACAAAAAATCAAGGGTAATAGTCAATATAAAAACTTCTAGACAGGTTTCAGCTGTAGGGCTCCTCAGTATGTCAGTTGACCAGAAAAAATACACCAAATTCTATGTTCAAGTAGCAATAAGTTGAAAAACAACTAAGTTTGTTTGTTCTTTATTAGATTTTGTTCTTTATACCAACTTTAGTACAAAATGGTCATTTTGGCAAGCCTGTAAACGATTATTATAATGGGTATGTGTAATTAAGTACCAAGTAATTAACAAGACACAAGATTCCCAATTTGAAGATTTCACGACGCGAATTTTCCCAGTTTCAGGATTTTACGCGCTAATTTTTCCCAATTGGACCGGTACCGGTACTTTTCCCAATTGGGCAAAAAAAATCGCTGTAGAGTGAGACATTTTTCATCCAATCTTCACCAATCTTGCACAGTTTGTCTATTACCATGAGATTACAGTTGAAGTCGAATATAAGCAAGATCGGACCAGAATCACCAGAGTTATTGCCCTTTGTTTGTGAAAAAAATATGCAAAAATGGACATAATACAGGATAGAGACTTCATTTTTCATCCAATCTTCACCAATCTTGCACAGTTTGTCTATGACCATAAGATTAAAGGTGAAGTCAAATATAAGCAAGATTGGCTTAGAAACACCAGAGTTATTGCCCTTTGTTTGTGAAAAAATATGCAAAAATGGAAATTATTCAGGATAGAGACTTCATTTTTTTATCCAATCTTCACCAATTGTCTATGAACGTAAGACTACAGGTGAAGTTAAATATAAGCATGATCGGGCCAGAAACACCAGAGTTATTGCCCCTTGTGTTTGGAAAAAAACATCAACAAGTTATCAATGATTGGCTTGCATACAAGATTTTTGATTCAGTGTTGACCAAACTTACACAGTTTGCGCATGACCATAAAAATTGATTGATACATTTGATTTCCAACAGTTGCAAGACTTGCATGCAGTTATTTGTACATGCAACATTGATGTTTTCAGAGCCTACATTAACGTCATTTATCATCATTGGACAGAAAATTATCAAAGAAAAAGCAAAACTTTACCTTATAGCACAGCCATCGTTATGACTGTGCTAAGCGACAGCCATTGCAATTATCGCATTGCAGCTAGTTTTCCAAAACTGTTTGTGAAAAAGACATCAAAATCTACTGTTTGTGCATTTTCCAGAATTGTCAATGAAAATGAGTCAGGTAAGAATAACAATTAAAAATGATTTGAGAACCATTAGCAAAAACACGCACATCCACTACCCAACTCATACTTTAGGTAGCCATTGCACTATATGACTATGATTATCAATTAAGTGCTTAGAATGGATTAGGTTTGAATGGGAAGAGGTGTAAAACATTTGTTGAGAAAATACCTCTGAGGGCAGTTAGGGTCACTACACCATCCAAGGTGAAAATTCCAGCCAAATCAGAGTGCATAATACCTGGACAGGCAATAAATCTTGGGTCAATTAATTCACCTCTTGGGATTGTATGCCCTTCAACAAATAAACAGCCTGCAAATGGGATATCATTAGAGCACACTTTAATCTCCCCAGGGACAGTTAAAAGCAATCAAATACCTGTTAGGCTGGTGAATACCTCTTCCAGGAATGTTAGGCTGTTTAAAGGTGCTACACTGGGATTTTTACAAGAAATTGACTCCCATGAATTATTGAAAGAAAATGTTGACTTAAACACGGAGAACTGTGCTAGCGAAAACTTAAGTGATGTTAAACCAGATATGACATTATGGAGTGATGATTTAAAAGCCTTGTATGAAAGATCATCGCAAAATTTGAATGAGTCACTAAAAGAACGTTTATCATGTCTTTTGGAAAAGTACAAGAAGACTTTCTCAAATTCGCCAACTGATTTAGGAAGAACATCACTAGTTAAACATTATATTGAGACACCATCAAATATAAGACCAATTAAAATACCACCAAGACAAGTTCCTAGAACATTTATAGATCAGGAGAAGAAAATAATTCAGGAGCAATTAGATATGGGTATTATTGAGGAAAGCACCAGTCCATGGTCAGCACCATTGTGTTTCATCAGAAAGAAAGATGGAGGTGTTCGCTTAGTGTGTGACTATAGATGCCTGAATGAGGTAACGAAAAAGAATGCATACCCTCTTCCAAGGATAGACGAATGTTTAGAGAGTTTGGGTGGAAATAAGTGGTTTTCATCCATGGATTTGTTAAGTGGATTTTATCAAATCGAATTAAATGCTGCGGATAGAGAGAAGACAGCATTCTGCACTTCCCATGGGGGATTGTATCAGTATGTTACCATGCCACAAGGTCTTCATGGATCGCCAGCAACTTTTCAAAGATGTATGGATTTAGTGTTTAAAGGTCTTCAGTGGAAAACACTAATAATATATTTAGATGATATCTGCTCCAATGCGAGAACTTTTGAAGAGGCAATTTTGAGACTTGATGTCATTTTGGGAAGGTTAGAGAAGGCAAATGTGAAGCTAAAACCCAGCAAGTGCCACCTTCTTCAAAAACAGATCGATATTCTTGGCCACACAATTGACTGTGACGGAATACGCCCGAATGACGAAAACGTGGCAGCTGTTCGCCAGTGGCCTCGACCTCGAAATTTAAGTGATTTGAGGTCATTTCTTGCTTTTTGTTCATATTATAGACGGTTCATAAAGGGATTTAGTCATCGCGCCGCACCACTTAATCGCTTAATGGAGGCCGGTCAAGCGTTTAATTGGGGTGATGAGCAAGAAAGTGCATTTGTGGACCTGAAAACTGTTGACGGGGAAAGAAGTCATGTCGTATCCACAGGATGACGGAATGTTTATTGTTGACACTGATGCTAGTAACTTCGCGATTGGTGGATGTTTAAGTCAGATGCAGTGGTGTGAAGTTACAAAGGAATATGTAGAAAAACCTATAATTTTTGCGAGCAAATCACTTGATAAATGTCAGCGTCGTTACTGTGCGACAAGAAGGGAACTATTGGCAGTTGTTACATTCGTGACACAGTTCAGACATTATCTAATGGGTAAAGAGTTCGTATTACGGACTGACTTTTCAAGTTTGAGATGGATTATGTCATTCCGATCACCAACAGATCATATGGCAAGATGGTTGGAAGTATTATCGCAGTACGATTTTCGGATACAACATCGAAGTGGCCGAAAACACATTAATGTGGACAGCCTCAGTCGAATACCCAGTGAACCAGAAGCATGTCAGTGTTATGAGGGACATCTAACACTAGAAGAGTTACCGTGTAAGGTGTGTGACACGTGCTTGAAAAAACATCAGCAGTGGTCGGATTTCTCTCAGTTTGACGACGCAGTTCCTTTATTTGCAAAAAGGAATGCTGAGACAGCACAAACCTCGGGGTCGTTGAAAGCAAGAGTTTCCAGAGTAAAAACTTCATGAAAGTGGATTCTGGAGTTGGATTCTCTTGCTGCTACAGCTTCAGATGGTGAAGTTGTTGAACTGTGTAAGTTTCATGTATCGTGGATTACTCAGAATAAGGAAATACTGTCGCTACCGGATATCCCGACTGCGCTTCCGTGAAAATTCTGACAACCCAGATGCAGATCACAGTTCAAAGTTGGGTGACAGAAACAAGAAAATGCTGAAAATAGACGGAAACCCTACTTTAGGTCAAGTGGCATCTCCTGTAGGAAGTCTTGTGAAATTCAGCACAGTTAACTGTTCACTGGAGAGAATGGCCAGACTCCAACAGCAGGACCCAGATATTGGGGCTGTTGTGAGGTGGCTTAAATCTGACAGTGGAAGACCCCCAAGAGACACTGTTTCTGGCTATTCACCTAGTGTTCGAAATTTATGGCTAGATTGGGACTTACTGATTTTGATTGACAGTGTTTTGTTCAAGAAATTCATTTTGAAAACGAATGAAGAATGTCCTTTATTGATAGTCCCAAGAGTAATGCAAAGAGAGATTTTAATATCAGCACATGACTCAAATACTGGTGCACATTTGGGCATTGATAAAACGTATTCGAAGATTAAACTTAAATTCTTTTGGTACAAAATGAAAGACAGCATAAAACACCACGTTAAGTCTTGTGAAAAATGTGCAAAGCGGAAACGGCCAGCAAAAACACCTAGAAGTCCACTGACAGAATACACTGTGGGATTCCCAATGGATAGACTTTCAACTGACATCATGGGTCCATTACCTGAAACTGAAAATGGGAATAGATATTGCCTTGTAGTGATTGACAATTTCACGAAATGGGTTGAAGTGTACCCAATGAAGGATCAATTGGCAAGTACAGTAGCAACGAAAATAGTGTATGAATTTCTGTCAAGATATGGAATGTGCTTAGACATTCATTCGGATCAAGGCTCGAATTTCCAGTCAAATCTGTTTAAGGAAGTGTGTCGCTTATTGCAAATAAATCAAACACGAACCTCTGGTTATAGAGGCATGGCTAATGGTGCTCCAGAGCGGTTCAACCAGGTGCTCCAAAATATGATTACAACTTATGTGAATGATAATCAAACTAACTGGGATGACGATTTGAATCTTATTACGTCAGCATATCGTAGCTGTGTGCATGATGCGACTGGATTTACACCAAACATGCTAATGTTGGGTCGGGAAGTGACTATACCAGCTGAAATATCGTTGGGCTGCATAGTGACAAGGAATACCCCAGACAGTTCAGTGGAATATGTTAATAAACTTCAGGAGAAACTATCTTATGTGTATCAAATTGCCAGAGAGACACTCAAGAAAAATGCAGTTCGCCAGAAGAAGGATTATGATTCACGAATCAGTAAACATAATTATAAAGTTGGGGACTTAGTGTTGTGCATTAATACTGGAAAATGTAAAGGACTATCAAAGAAAATTACACCAAATATATGGGAAGGACCTTATCAAATTCAAAGAAAAATCAGTGACCTTTTGTTCACATTGAAACAAGGTAGGAGATCACAGGTTAAAGTTGTACATCATGACAGATTGAAGCCATACACAGGCAACAGATTCACTGACTGGTGCATTTGAGGTCAAGATGTTAACCTGCTGCCAACACCAGAGAACAAAGGAAATAAGAACGCTAAGCAGGTATCATCCCAGACAGCTAACAAGGTCAAGAAAGATGTCATTAAGCCCCACAGAAGTCTTTGACAAAGAAAGCCAATTCAGCCTTACCAAAGCTAGTGCTGGACAACAGCCTGATTTAATGGCCATTAAGCTGATAAGGTGGACAATTAATGGTTAGATGTTTACATTTCCCTGCAGTTCAACTTTGAATTTGCAGATCAGAACTGAAATCTGTCAGTGCATTTCATCTCATTGAGCAGGAATCTGGATAATTCTGCATGTGTGTGTCTCCACTGTCAAAATTGGAATATATAGTGTGTGTTTTTCTCATGTGTTTAGTGATTTAATTCCAAACCGATGACTTCTGGAATATATTTTGTGTTAATTTGGTTTAATCAGTGTTTCCAGAGTGTTTGAAGAATTCCATGGATTTAACACAGTGCACACATGGAATTAATTCTTTTTCAGAATCAAACAATTGCGCCATATTCTTATAGCATTGTTTATAATATAAAAATATGTTCATTTAATAGTAAGGCGCACAGGACAATTTAGCAGGACGACTGCTACTACAAGTTTCATAAACATTTTAAATTTGAAGTGCCTATTTTACAGATTCATATTAAAATGTTAATTTAAAGTAATGATTAAAAGGCACTTAATGCGGATGCATATCAGGACGTTTGTGTGATAGTGATATGTGTGATTGTGTGAATTCGTGTGATGGAGTATTAAGACTTTCTGTTCTAGTAATAAGTTGGACGATGAAAGAAGAGTTTGTGGATTTGCTTATTAAACAGTGGTTTAGTATGCATAGGACTACACATGTTTATTCATGTTTTCATATACCAAACTCTTACAATGTTTTAAGTATAATGCATGAAATTGGAGAATAAGTTTTCAAAGGATTTTCTTCTTTGAATGTGTTTCCGGATAATTAAAGAGGGTACTGCTAATGCTTCATTATTTTGATGCACAAGTCTTTTGTATTTTGTATTGAGAAGTGAATTTGCAGTACAAGTAATTTTAAAGGGATGTTTCTTGTAATGTTATGTAGTCATTTACTAGTAATATTCCTGGAGAATGTTACTAATCTTAGGATTAATAATACATAGTATATTTGTAACTGTAGATTTTTGTAGTTTTATTATATTGATATCAAGTGTTTGAGTATACACAACTTACATGTAGTGAGTGTGAGACTGGTTCTTTAGTCATTTTTACAACTATTTGGCTTAATTGGGGACAATTAAGAAGCTAAGGGGAGGGGAGTGTTGTATTTTTAAGTACTAGAAATAAATTAAGACTGCTTTCTTTGATGCCATCTTGGTATGGTGGAAATCAGTTATCTGAACAGGGTATGTTGTCATCGTTTACCATCATAAATTAGCAAAGACTGGTCTGTTCTGTTGCTCGGCAGAGTCTGTTTGGGTGAACTTTCAACAGTTGCCTTCATAAATATTAATTAATGAAGGTAACTTCATGTTATGCTGTTTTGTCTTTTAACAGTTATTATAATAAACAATGATTGTAGTGACAAGACTGTGTTCTGGAAATATAAATCGCTTAACAGTTATCCTAATAAATATTAGGGGCCTATCATTGTCAATCCACACCTTGGTAATACCCAAATATGGGAAAGTAAGCAGATTCGTATAAAAGCCAGGAACAGGCAGAATCTAAGAGAGTTGGGAGTTGAGCTTGGACATGTAATGATGTGAGGAGTTTGAGTGAGAGTTATTCATGAACTAGATTGGTGTATATATTTATTATTGTAGAGTGTAAATAAAATGTAGAGTGTATATTCTGTTGTGTGACGTTTGAAGATATGAACTACTCGCCCTCCCATTCTAATTTTTGTAACAATACAACAGAAATAGAAACACCTAAGCCTATTGGGTCTTGGTTTTATTAATTTTGTTAATATAGTTTTAGATTAAGAAGAATTTTAGAATGACGACGATGATTAAAAAGTTTGAATTGCACTATTATATTAATACCCGACAAGACCCAAATTTTACAATGTGCAACCAAACTCGAGTTGATTTTTATGGAATCGAGAGTGCAGGTATTTTCGGGTATCAGTTGCATCCCTACTGCAAATTAAAGCAACAGCTGTGAAAGGATGTCATGGGTGGCACGCCCGATATAAGCTGAAGACGTCAAACTGTTTCACTTTGATGTTGATTGGGTCTGGTTATTGTTTGTCGCACTACAAGAGTGTGAATGAAAGAGTAGCGATGTAGGCGCGAAAATCTGGACCAAACTGGATTTATTTACGAACGTCGTGTAATATTAAAATATTGGAGTAAATATAAAAAAAAATTGGGATCCATGGCTGGTTCGTGATAAATTAGATATTGCAAAATAACGGATCACGATATAACGGATCTGCAGTGTATACAGTATTTATTTTGTTTGCTTCAGAAGCTTTCATTAACTTTCTATTTCAAATTTCGAGAACTACTATTAGAAACTACAATTTTCTGCTCTATTATCTTTTTCGAAGGTAATAATAGTCTAGCCTTCTAAGGATAGCATTTCTAGTAGGATAGCAAGGTCAATGGGGTATATTTAAGTATGAATATAGTTCAGTTGTAAACCAGTTTTAAAATGCTTACCTGAGTACATAAGACCCCAAATTTTAAGCATTTGAAGCCAGTATATTTCTACCCAATGTTTAGTTTGTCATGGTTCAGACTGCAATATTGAAGCTGTTTTTCCTTGAAATGTGACAAATGAATCTAGTGACTACAAACGGTCAATTTATAATGTTTTCAAGAAAAGCAATGGAAACATTGCAATTTTTTCAAGGTTCAGAGAATTGCAAACTCAGTACTTTAGGCCAAAAAAAATTAATGAATTGTTTCTCGGGCACTTTTCCAAAAAATCAGGAGGGAGGGCAATTTTTTTTTATTGAAGTATTTTTTTTATTTTTGTTATCACACCTGGGCCAGTGGTGCTCGGTGAGCTATTGGTATAGGGGAGCTCTCCGGCTTCGTCCGTATGCCGTCAACAATTTGGACCATTATTGCGATAAAGACTACATTTTTAATTCAATCTTAACCTAACTTGCGCAGTTTGTGTATGACCATAACATCTGGGATGGGATTGTTATTGGTTCAGATCACACCAGTAACACTAGAGTTATTGCTCTTTTTCATGCAAAAAAATTGCAAAAATGCCTTTTTCCAACTTACAGACTTTATTTTCAATCCAATCTTAACCAAACTTACACAGTTTGTGTATGACCATCAGATCTCAGCAGACGCCAAACATGGGCCAGATCGTGTTTCAAACACCAGAGTTATAGTCCTTTGTTTATAAAAAAAATATACAAAAATGGACATTATTCAGGATAGAGACTTCATTTTTCATCCAATCTTCACCAATCTTGCACAGTTTGTCTATTACCACGAGATTACAGTTGAATTCGAATATAAGCAAGATAAAACCAGAAACACCAAAGTTATTGACCTTTGTTTAAAAAAAAAAAATGCAAAAATGGACACTATTCAGGATAGAGACTTCATTTTTTCATCCAATCTTCACCAATCGTGTACAGTTTGTCTATGAACGTAAGACTACAGGTGAAGTCAAATAAAAGCATGATCGGGCCAGAAACACCAGAGTTATTGCCCCTTGTGTTTGGAAAAAAACATCAACAAGTTATCAGTGATTGGCTTGCACACACGATTTTTTATTCAATGTTGACCAAACTAACACAAGTTGCGCATGACCATAAAAATTGATTGATAAAATTTGATTTCCAACAGTTGCAAGACTTGCATGCAGTTATTTGTAAATGCAGCATTGATGTCTCCAGAGCCTGCATTTACATTATTTATCATCATTGGACAGAAAATTTTCAAAGAAAAAGCAAAATTTCACCTTATAGCACAGCCATCGCAATTATCGCATTGCAACTAGTTCTCCAAAACTGTTTGCGGAAAAGACATCAAAGTCTACTGTTTCTGCATATTCCGGAATTGTCAATGACTTAATGAAAAAGGGTCAGGTAAGAATATCGTTCAAAATGATTTGAGAACCATAAGAAAAAAAAAAAGCACTCTCACTACCCAACACGTACTTAAGTTAGCCCATTGCACTAACCGATGTTTTAAATCAAAATTGATCCTATCCCCCTCTTCGTATTGTTCAGATACCTTAATTTTGAAACTTATCACAACAGTATGGTCTTCATCTGTACCAGTTCTCAGGTGAGCGCTTTGGGCTGAAACATAGTATATAGTACACAAATCTTGTCCAAGCTATTTCTCAGCAACTAATGGCCAGATTTCAATGAAATTTCATGGGAAGCTTACTTGCCAAGAGGAGGTGTGCATATTAGCAGGATGTTCCACTTCAATGATTTTTCTTAGAGTTATGGGACTCTGAAAATTTCTGAAATATAGTATATAGTACGCATTTCTATTGAATTTTAGTCATTTTAATATCTTTGCCCTTATCATTGCATTTATATTGCTTGACAAAGGATATTGTGGGGCATCCATCAGTTTTACTGATATCCTTGTTTATAAACTAGTTACTGTAGTTGTCATTTCCAAAACAACAGTGTTGAAACACTTTGTAATTCCTGAGGGAACAGTTGGAGATATAAAAGTGAAATACCAACACTGCCAACAGTTCATATCTGGCAACACAAAAACTACATCGAACTTTAACAAGCAAATATGTATAACTTATAATAATCATTTATAACTGTTAATGCTATAAAATATGTTGTACTCAAAAGTACTCATTAGTACTCATGAGTACTTTATGTAGTACTCATTACTTACTTAAGTACAGGCACTAAATTGAGTTCTCAGTACTTACTCAAGTACTTTGAAATTATCAAGTACTCAGTACTTACTTAAGTACTGATCTTCAGTACTCGACCCATCCCTGCTCCAGATACATCACCAGTTATCGCATACCGAAAAGCGACGATAGCAAGTTACCAAAATGTTAATAATTCACAGATTTCAATGCCTAGTTTTTATGCTCCTCGAAAAATTTTGGGGGAGCATATAGTCGCCGCTTTGTCCGTCCCTCCGTCCTTCCGTCACACTTTCTTGTCCTGAGTATTTCTCAGCAACTACTGGCTGGAATTCAGCTAAACTTTATTGAAGCTTCATTACGAAGAAGAGGTGTGCATAATACCAGAAGGTTCCGCTTCAGTGATTTTTCTCAGAGTTATGGGACTTTGAATATTTCTGAAATTACTATACACCCATGGGCACTTCCAATGAGACCTTTTTAGCTCACATGAGCACAAAGTTCTCATGGTGAGCTTTTGTGATCGCCCGTTGTCCGTCGTGCATGCAGATTGTTCAAATTATGCCCCTGGGGTCAAAACGGGCCATGCCCTGGGGGTCACATGGTTTATATAGAATATATAGCAAAATGACTTTAAAAATTTTCTTCTCTGAAACCACAAGGCCCAGAGGTTTCATATTTGGTATGTGACATCCTATAGTGGTCCTCTACAAAGTTTGTTCAAATTATGCCCCTGGGGTCAGAACTGGCCACGCCCTGGGGGTCACATGGTTTATATAGAATATATAGCAAAACTACTTTAAAAATCTTCTCCTCTGAAACTGCAAGGCCCAGAGTATTCATATTTGGTATGCAACATCCTTCAGTTGTCCTCTACAAAGATTGTTCAAATTATGCCCCTGGGGTCAAAACTGGCCACGCCCCGGGGTCACATGGTTTATATATACTTACATACCAAAATGTCTTTAAAAATCTTCTCTGAAACCGCAAGGCCAAGAGGTTTCATATGTAACATCCTATAGTGGTCCTCTACAAATATTTTTCAAATTATGCCCCTGGGGTCAAAACTGGCCACGCCCCGGGGGTCACATGATTTATATAGACTTGAATAGCAAAATGACTTTAAAAATCTCCTCCTCAGAAACCGAAAGAACTAGAGGTTTGTTATTTGGTATGTAACATTGTAAAGTGGTCCACTACAAAGATGTTAAAATTATGCCCCTAGGGTCAAAACTGGCCACATCCCGGGGGTCACATGTTTTAAATAAACTTAAATAGCAAAATGTCTTTTAAAATCTTCTCTTCTGAAACCGCAAGGCCCAGAGGTTTCGTATTTGGTATTTAACATCCTATACTGGTCCTCTACAAAGATTGTTCCAATTATGCCCCATGGGTCAAAACAGACCACACCCCAGGGGTCACATGGTTAATATAGACTTAAATAGCAAAATGACTTAAAATCTTTACCTGAAACCGCAAGGCCCAGAGGTTTGTTCAAAGTTGTTCAATTATGCCCCTGGGATAAATATAAGCCACGCCTCGGGGATGCAAATTCCAATTGGGTTACAAGGTCTCAGGTGAGTGTCCTGGGGCCCTCAGGGCCCTCTTGTTAGCTCACCTGAGTACATAGATGTTAAAAAGTGAAAACTTTAAAAATCTTCTATGAAACCGCAAGGCTCATAGCTTTCATATTTGATATGTGACACTGTCTAGAGGTCTTCTACAAAGATTGTTCAATTATGACCCTTTTGTTAGTTCACCTGAGCACAAAGTGGTCATGGTGAGCTTTTGTGATCGCCTTTTGTCTGTCGTGCGTTGTGCGTCAACATTTCATATAATCGACATCTCCTCCTAAACCGCTTGGCAGATTTTCACGAAACTTCACAGGAATGATCCTTGGGTGACCCTCTTTCAAAGTTGTTCAAATCGTTTTGGTCCGCTGCATACGTAGGTCACCAGGGCTAAAAATAGATTTACAAACTGAAAACTTTTAAAATCTTCTTCTCTGAAACCACAAGCCTCGGAGCTGTCATATTTGATATCTGACATCCTCTAGTTGTCCTCTACAAAGATTGTTCAAATTATGCCCCTGGGGTCAAAACTGGCCACGCCCCGGGGGCCACATGGTTTATATAGGCTTGTATAGCAAAATGACTTTTAAAATCTTCTTCTCTGAAACCGCAAGGCCCAGAGGTTTCATATTTGGTATGTAACATTGTATAGTGGTCCTCTACAAAGATTGTTCAAATGATGCCCCTGGGGTCAAAACTGGCCACAACCCGGGGGTCACATGGTTTGTATAGACTTAAATAGCAAATGACTTTAAAAATCTTCTCCTTTGAAACGGCAAGGCCCAGAGGTTTCATATTTGGTATGTAACATTGTATAGTGGTCCTCTACAAAGATTGTTCAAGTGATGCTCCTGGGGTCAAAACTGGCCACACCCTGGGGGTCACTTGGTTTATATAGACTTAAATAGCAAAATGACTTTTAAAAAATTCTCCTGAAAGTTCAAGGCCTAGAGGTTTTATATTTGGTATGTAACATTGTGTAGTGGTCCTCTATAAAGATTGTTCAAATGATGCCCCTGGGGTCAAAGCTGGGCACACCGAGGGGCTCACATGGTTTATATAGACGTAAATGGCAAAATGATTAAAAAATTCTTCTCTGAAACCACAAGGCCAAGAGGTTTCATATTTAGTTAAAACATTATATTGAGACCTCGATTGGGATTGCATATGGGATGGGTGGGGTCAAGGTCACTGTACTAAAAATAGAAAAACGGTTTCCGCTCAATAACTTTAGAACGCATTGTGATATTTTAATGAAACTTAATACATAAATACATTATATTGAGACCTCGATTGGGATTGCATATAGGTGGGTGGGGTCAAGGTCAAGGTCACCGTTATTAAATATAGAAAAATGGTTTCCGCTAAATATCTTGAGAACGCATTGAGCTATTTTAATGAAACTTAATACATAAGTACCTTATATCGAGACATTCCTTGGGATTGCATATGGGGTGGGTGGGGTCAAGGTCAACGTTACTGAAAATAGAAAAACAGTTTCCGCTCAATAACTTGAGAAAGCATTGCGATATTTTAATAAAACTGAATACACATATCTTATATCGAGACCTCACTTGGGTTTGCTTATGGGGTGGGTGGGGTCAAGGTCACTGTTATTAAAAGTAGAAAAACGGTTTGCGCTCAATAACTTAAGAACGCATTGAGATATTTTAATGAAACTTCATATGTAGATACCTTATATCGAGACCTTGCTTTACGTATGTGGTGGGTGGGGTCAAGGTCAAAGCCACAGTTTTTGCACAATAACTTGAACAACTATTGAGATATTTTAATGAAACTTCATACATAGATATTAGGTGAGCGACCTAGGGCCATCGTGACCCTCTTGTTTCTTGTTACCAATCTCATTCTGAGTATTTTGACAACAAATTACTGCAATTTATTATTTTTAAACTGTACTATGGACAATCAAGAGCTTGTATCATATTATCTATTTTGATTCAGTAGGCTTCGAACAAAGATCTATTAGTTAACATGTTTATTTATTGATCTTTGGCTAAGAAGCACTAAAAATCATTGCGCCTAACTACTACGCTTATTCAGGCCCTTGCAGATTGACTTATTAACTGGCATGTATATAATTCAATTTGCATAAGATAATTAGCTAGAACAAAATATATTTTCGTTACTTAGAAATTAGTTTTCATTATGATGTCGTATACTATTGAATAAGAAGCCAAATTATAAAGTTTAAGGCGGGAAATTGAACTTCATTCAAACAAAAGTTTCCTTTTAGCAAAAATGCTCTCATAATTAACTTGCTTTTATATAGTCTCTTTTTTTGCAAACAGTCTTTCTACGCTGTCAGCGTTTTGATAATCTAATCTTCACCAATCTTGCACAGTTTGTCTATGACCATAGGATTAAAGGTGAAGTCGAATATGAGTAAAATCGGGCCAGAAATGCCAGATTTATTGCCCTTTGTTAGTGAAAAAAATATACAAAAATGGACATTATTCAGGATAGAGACTTCATTTTTCATCCAATCTTCACCAATTGTGCACAGTTTGTATATGACCATAAGATTAAAAGTGAAGTTGAATATAAGCAAAATCGGGCCAGAAACACCAGATTTATTGCCCTTTGTTTGTGAAAAAAATATACAAAAATGGACATTATTCAGGATAGAGACTTCATTTTTCATCCAATCTTCACCAATTGTGCACAGTTTGTCTATGCATGTAAAACTACAGGTGAAGTCGAATATTAGCATGATTGGGCCAGAAACACTGGAGTTATTGCCCCTTGTGTTTGGAAAATAACATCAACAAGTTATCAATGATATGCTTGCACACACGCTTTTGTATTTAATGTTGACCAACCTTACGCAGTTTGCGCATGACCTTAAAAATTGATTGATAACATTTGATTTCCAACAGTTGCAAACCTTGCATGCAGTTATTTGTACATGAAACTTTGATGGCTTCAGAGCCTGCATGAATATAATTTATCATTATTGGACAGAAAATTATCAAAAAATAGCAAAACTTGATCTTATAGTACAGCCATCGCAATTATCGCATTGCAACTATTTCTCCAAAACTGTCTGCGAAAAAGACATCAAAATCTACTGTTTCGGCATTTTTAACTCGCCTGAGCACAACGTGCTCATGGTGAGCTTTTGTAATCGCCTTTTGTCCGTCGTGCGTCAACATTTCATATAATCGACATCGCCTAAACCGCTTGGCAGAATTTCACGAAACTTTACAGGAATGATCCTTGGGTGAGCCTTTTTCAAAGTTGTTCAAATCGTTTCGGTCCGCTGCATATGTATGTCACAGGAGGTAAAAATATATAAAAAAAACTGAAAACTTTAAAAATCCTCTTCACTGAAACCACAAGGCTTGGAGCTTTCATATTTGATATCTGACATCCTCTAGTGGTCCTCTACAAAGATTGTTCAAATTATGCCCCTGGGGTCAAAACTGGTCACGCCCTGGGGGTCACATGGTTTATATGGACTTGTATAGCAAAATGACTTTAAAAATCATCTTCTCTAACCGCAAGGCCCAGATGTTTCATATTTGGTATGTAACATTGTATAGTGGTCCTCTACAAAGATTGTTCAAATGATGCCCCTGGGGTCAAAACTGGCCACACCCCGGGGTTCACATGGTTTATATAGACTTGAATAGCAAAATGACTTTTAAAATCCTCTCCTCTGAAACCGCAAGGCCCAGAGGCTTCATATTTGGTATGTAACACTGAAAAGTGGTCCTCTACAATGGTTGTTCAAATGATGCCCCTGGGGTCAAAACTGGCCACACCCCGGGGGTCAGATGGTTTATATAGACTTGAATAGCAAAATGACTTTAAAAATCTTCTCCTCTGAAACCGCAAAGCCCAGAGGTTTCTTATTTGGTATGTAACATTGTTTAGTGGTCCTCTACAAAGACTGTTCAAATGATGTCCCTGGGGTCAAAACTGGCCACACCCTGGGGCACACATGGTTTATATAGACTTAAATAGCAAAATGACTTTAAAAATCTTCTCCTCTGAAACCGCAAGGTCCAGAGGTTTCATATTTGGTATGTAACATTGTATAAAGGTCCTCTACAAAGATTGTTCAAATGATGCCACTGGGGTCAAAACTGGCCACACCCCGGGGGTCACATGGTTTATATAGACTTAAATAGCAAAATGACTTTAAAAATCTTCTCCTCTGAAACAGCCAGGCTTAGAGGTTTCATATTTGGTAAGTAACATTGTATAGTGGTCTTCTACAAAGATTGTTCAAATGATGCCCCTGGGGTCAAAACTGGCCACGCCCTGGGAGTCACATGGTTTATATAGACTTATATAGCAAAAAGCAATAAAAGTCTTCTTCTATGAAACCGCAAGGCCTAGAGGTTTCATATTTGGTAAGTAACATTGTATAGTGGTCCTCTACAAAGATTGTTCAAATGATGCCCCTGGGGTCAAAACTGGCCACACTCCGGGGGTCGCATGGTTTTTATAGACTTGAATAGCAAAATGACTTTAAAAATCTTCTCTGAAATTGCAAGACCCAGAGGTTTCATATTTGGTATGTGACATTGTATAGTGGTCCTCTACAAAGATTGTTCAAATGATGCCCCTGGGGGTAAAAACTGGCCACACAGCAGTTTTTTTTTTGCTTCATTTCCCTGCCGATATTCGGTGCCATTCACAAAGCCAAAAAGTATACTTTTTTCACAATTTTTGGCCGAAAATTCACAAATGGAAAAGTGGATACAAAAATATGAAATCTTAATTAATTTTGTTAATTTTTCTGTACACAGGATAAAATTTCGGTAGTACTTTTATGTCTACACCACTTTGAAAGGTTACTCGATTTTAACAGGACTCGTGTCATCGATATTTTCGTGAACCAGTCGGTTAGTGAAACATGTGCTCATCGGGGTCACTGTAAATGCTCATTGGGTTATAATCTGTATTGAATCAATCGTTTGAAGGATTTTTAAAGTGTAAACACTGCAGATTATTTTCTTTTTGTTTTGTTTTTTTAAGTAATCACAATGCATTTGCCATGAAACTCTCAGTACTATGTGAAATTTTTTTTATAAAAAGACAAGCTTATCTTACAGGAGTCATCGTTTCAAACAGGCAATTTTAAGCGAGAAAATAGTAAGTGAAGCCCCGGAAGACAATTTGTGCTGCAGTTCAACAGTTTCAACTTTAGTGTCTTCACAAGTAGATTTACTGACAGTAACGAGTGCAAGTTAGTCAGATTCACATACTGATAGTGGTGACAAAAATAACATCGATGAAACCCCTGTTTTGTCCCTTAATGAGCCTTTTACATCTCAATCATGTGACATTTCTATTGACTCTTGTGTCTGACTCAAGTGAAGCCATTGGACATTTTGCTAATTTAAAGAATAATTGACAATATCAAATCTGCAAAAGAGAGAAATTTAACTGGAATGTTTCATGGTAAGTTTTCATGAATGTAAAGATCACACTTTAATATGTGTTTGTGCTTTAAGTGTGATTAAATACAACAAAATCACTAGTTATTATTGGATACTACATGTAGTTTGTATTTCCCTCTTTTCACAATTTTGGCGTTTTACGGCAAATTTTTCACAATTTAACAGAAAAGGGCATATTCACAAATCACTGAAAAAAAACACTGCGACATCCCGGGGGCCACATGGTTGTTATAGACTTGAATAGCAAAATGACTTTTAAAATCTTCTCCTCTGAAACCACAAGGCCCAGAGGTTTCATATTTGGTATGTAACATTGTATAGTGGTCCTCTACAAAGATTGTTCAAGTGATGCCCCTGGGGTCAAAACTGGCCACACCCCAGGGTCACATGGTTTATATAGACTTAAATAGCAAAATGACTTTAAAAACTTTCTCCTGAAAATCAAGGCCTAGAGGTTTTATATTTGGTATGTAACATTGTGTAGTGGTCCTCTATAAAGATTGTTCAAATGACGCCCTGGGGTCAAAGCTTACCTTATATTGACACCTCGCATGGGATTGCATATGGGGTGGCAGGGGTCAAGGTCAAGGTCACTGTTACTAAAAATAGAAAAACGGTTTCCGCTCAATATCTTGAGAACGCATTGAGATATTTTAATGAAACTTAATACACAAATACATTATTTTGAGACCTCGATTGGGATTGCATATGGGTCGGGTGGGGTCAAGGTCAAGTCACCGTTATTAAATATAGAAAAATGGTTTCCGCTAAATATTTTGAGAACGCATTGAGCTATTTTAATGAAACATAATACATAAGTACCTTATATCAACACATTGCTTGGGATTGCATATGGGGTGGGTGGGGTCAAGGTCACTTTACTGAAAATAGAAAAACAGTTTCCGCTCAATAACTTGAGAAAGCATTGTGATATTTTAATGAAACTTAATACACATATCTTATATCGAGACCTCACTTGGGTTTTCTTATGGGGTGGGTGGGGGTCAAGGTCACTGTTATTAAAAGTAGAACAGTGATTTAAGCTCAATAACTTAAGAACGCATTGAGATATTTTAATGAAACTTCATACGTAGATACCTTATATCGAGACCTTGCTTTACGTATGTGGTGGGAGGGGTCAAGGTCACTGTTACTAAAAATAGAAAAACAGTTTTCGCTCAATAACTTTAAAACCTATTGAGATATTTTAATGAAACTTCATACATAGATATCAGGTGAGCGGCCTAGGGCCATAGTGGTCCTCTTGTTCAGAATTGTAACTGACTAAATGAAAAAGGATCAAGTAAGAATATCGAGAAAAATGATTTGAGAACCATTAGCAAAAACACCTCACATCCATTACCCATTTACTACTTTAGTTAGCCAATTGCACTAACCGATGTTTTAAATCAAATTGATCCAATCCCCCTTTGCGTATTGTTCAGATACCTTAATTTTCACACCTGTCACAACAGTATGGTCTTCATCTGTACCAGTTCTCAGATGAGCGCTTTGGGCCATCATGGCCCTCTTGTTTTTTATTTATAAAATTTTAGTTGTGAATGTTTTAATTGTATGATTACATTTTGTATGGAACAATTCTGTACACACTATTAATATTTTCATTCAGCAGGTTCAAACATACATTTTTCTAGATCTTTCCATGTAACACGTATGAGTCTAATAATTGTATCTGCTTGATCTTTAGCAATGCTCATCACAAACTAAACATTGTAATAAAAAGAAGCATAACACATTT
Source organism: Congeria kusceri (assembly GCA_027627225.1). NCBI lineage: Eukaryota > Metazoa > Mollusca > Bivalvia > Myida > Dreissenidae > Congeria > Congeria kusceri. The sequence goes on along the minus strand of CM051031.1, from coordinate 49,038,998 downwards.
TATTTAATATATGAACTAGTTGCTACTTCCTTCAAATACATATTCTAAATTCATTTATCTTTCTACATTTAACTTGTACCTTTATTCATATCTTTCTAAACGTAACATAATTTTTTACGTAATTTCTTTATAACATAACACATTATATATAATCGTGAAAAGTAATGAAACAGAAATAAGTATGAAGCTAATTAATGAGTACAGTTTTGGATCTGAATGTGCTATGTTTTGAATAAATATATTAAAGTACATGAATTGCTTTTAAAAATCTAATAAACCTTGTGTGCATACTTCCTAAATCAATGCTTCAGAAAAAAGAGTTGAAATAAAGGTATTATTCATAAATAAATGCTAAGAAAATCTGTTTATGTTTCACAAATGAAATTCATATTACTTCATTGAAAATATGCAACCATGGCCCGTAATCACCAACCCATTCTTAAACCTAAGAATATTCTTCAAACTGTTATATTTTAAGAATACTGTTAATTAGAATGTTACTTGTTCATTGTTTAGAAGGATTTAATATAATTGATGACATAATGGACATTGGTAGCTGGCATATATGTGAACGTGAACAAGTAATATTTCTTGAATCTAAGTCTATTCTTTATTCTGAAGTCTAATACTGGGTTGGTGAATACGGGCCCAGTTTGTGACATCTTGCTGACGTCCACTGTGCCTTGTTCCAGAAATGACTTCAACATACTGGTGGCGGAGGAGTACCTAAGGTTCTTTGATTTCACTGGGAACACGCTCGATGTGGCCTTGCGCAAGTTCCTACGGCAGTTTTCCCTCATCGGGGAGACACAGGAACGAGAGCGCGTGCTCGCCCACTTCTCTAGGCACTACGTGCAGAGCAACCCCGGCACATACAACTCAGAAGGTTAGTTTAAAACCTGTTGTTCTGTTTCCCATGTGACAAACAAACATATTTTGCGAATATTTTGGGCGATTGAGTCAGAGGTGATTAGACGCAACAAACACCTGTGTACTGCACAAAATATCACAGAGTAAATACTAGCATCAGCGTACAATACACACACTCCAAGTGACTCTGCATAAGTTGGTGGCCGGCATCAACTACCACTACTTTGCATAACTGCATGTAGATATGCCAAATAACTATGGTACTCAAATTGAGTATTCTGACGCTAAATAATAGCATTAGCTTACAGTTATACACACACTCCAAGTGACTTTGCATAAGTTGGTGGCCGGCATCAACTACCGTATTGTGCCTATTTATCGCCCTCGGGGGGCGTTTTGAAGGTGTCATTAATTTCAGAACGTCAATTGTAAAACTTTAGAGCATGTATACCGTAAATGTCCTTATTGACACCCATGACCTAATAGACGTGCATAGGGTATTTTTTGGTCCCGAAATATTTTTTGTTGATCTATTTTTTCGAAAATTAATGAAAAACTAAAGTTAATTTCGATAGAAACGATTAAATAGACCGCCATATTTATGTATCCGGAAATGCACATTATATAAATAAACCTATGCCCCACTATACAGGTTACACGCAACCATATATGACGCAAGTGAATGGGACCACAAGAATTCCTTACGATATTATGAATATTTATTATAAGAACATGTAATAACAGTTTGCGCACGCAAAAAAAAGCAAGTTTCACGCTTCCCAAAGAAGGTTTCAGCAACAAGCGCTGTCAAAAGCAGTCAACCAGAATGTGCGTCTGCAGTGTCACATATTATTACGTCGATCATGTTAATAATTTAGACTGCACCATTGTGCATTATGTCGTGCGAGTGAGCTCGTCGTGTCGATCGACGATATTAATTTAGACAGTACCATCGTGAATTTTCTCTTGCGGACAAAGCCCTTCGGCTGTATTTAGACTATACCAATGTGTATTACGTCATTGGAAAGTGCGCATACATGAAAACTTGATTTCTGGATAATGGCAGAATTAACAAAAAATGGCGACATTTAAACGCGCAGGGGTCCTAAAATGATACGCGCCCTGCGTGTCAAAAAGGACATTTACGTTATGTATTAAGTAAATACACTTCATGTATCATAAGTTTAAAACGATTTTTAAGGCTTTAAACACTGTAAAAAAATCGTGTATAATGCACACTTTTGTACCTTAAAATTATACTGTGAAGATTTGGTTAGACAGTAACAGTCATTTTCAGTTGTTTTTTTTTTATTTTAGTTATATTTATTTCAGATTTAATTCATATTTTTTTATTAACAAAACATTGCATTCTTATTACCTTGCAATCACATTTTGAACAAACAATAAAATCCATTAAAAACACAGTCATTTATACTAAGCAACACCTGTTAAAACTGACAAGGAGTGAAAGTGGGACATCATCAATTAGCCAGGCTTCTAAATCTGCAAGTCATGCAACAGCTGTATCAAAGGTGTCGGTTTCACTTCAAAGGTCTTTGATCTGTCTGCAGAGCTGGGGCCATTCTCCAGCTGGGGCCATTCTCTAGTGGTTTGTAGCAGTGAATATGTGACACACTATTAGCATGTGGTCAGTGAAAAACGCATCAATCAATACTACTGTACCTGAACAATGCAAGCACTGGTGATAGAGCATTAATGAATTAGTGTTCTAGGGAAAACTTCAAAAAGGTGTGAACAAATCAGACAGTTGTTTTGATGCACTGGCTAAATTTGAGATTTAAATGGGAGTGATGAAATATACATGTACTGGAATTAAAAAGGATATTGTGTTACGGCATACAACTTATTGAATATAAACATGAATATTTAAATTAAATTTGGATTAATATGTGTTTGGTGCAAAAGGTAATTACGTATAGGTATCTGAAGTTACATTGGTTATGATTTTATAGAAGTAAATTTAGTAGAATATTCCAGAACAAAAACAATAAAAACATGGACAAATTTTGGTAAAATAATATCAATGGACATTAACAAACAACAGCTGCAAATTGTTTTGATTTTTTTTTTCCCTCAAATTTTGCTTAAAAAAATATCATTTTCAGGTAAGACATTTATTTTACATACATCAAAAATGGAGGGGGGCATTTATTAGGGAGGGGGCGATAAATAGGCACAATACGTACCACTTTGCATAACTGCATGTAAATATGTCAAATAACTATGGTACTGAAATTGAATATTCTGGCGAAATTTTTTCGGGGGAGCATATAGTCGCCATCCCTCCTTCGGTCCATCCTGTTTTTTTGTCCTGAGTATTTCTCAGCAACTACTGATCTGAATTCAACGAAACTCCATGGAAAACTTCATTATTAAGAGGAGGTATGCACTGAACCAGGACATTCCACTTATATGATTTTTCTCACAGTTATGGGACTTTGAAGATTTCTGAAATAAGCATTTTGTGCACAATTCTTGTCCGGTCTATTTCTACGCAACTACTGGTCTGATTTCAATGAAACTTTATAGGAAGATTCATTACCAAGAGGAGATGTGTGCTGAACCAGGGCGTTCTGCTTCAATTATTTTTCTCAGATTTATGGGACTGTGAAGATTTCTGAAATAAGCATTTAGTGCACAATTCGTCCGGTCTATTTAAACGCAACTACTGGCCAGAATTAAATGAAACTTTATAGGAAGCTTCATTACTCAGAGGAGGTGTGCACTGAACCAGGATGTTCTGCTTCAATGATTTTTAGCTCGACTATTCGAAGAACAGGTGAGCTTTCCTACTAACCCCGGCGTCCGCGTCTGAATTTGGTTAAAGTTTTTATTCAAAAGTCTTGTAACTTCAAAACTACATAAGTTATTCACTTGAAACTTGGAATATACCTTTGTCATCAACTCCAGTGTCAGGGGCAACATTCCCCATAACTCTGTTTTGTATTTTGACAGAGTTATGCCCCTTTTACACTTAGATTTTCTGGTTAAAGTTTATATTCAAAAGTTTTGTAACTTCAAGACTACATATGTTATTCACTTGAAACTTTGAACTAACCTTTTTATCAACTCCAGTATCAAGGGCAACATTCCCTATAACACTGTTTTGTATTTTGACAGAGTTATGCCTCTTTTTCACATAGATTTTCTGGTTAAAGTTTATATTCAAAAGTTTTGTAACTTCAATACTACAAAAGCTATTCACTTGAAACTTGGAATATACCTTTGTCATCAACTCCAGTATCAGGGTGAACATTCCCCATAACTCTATTTTGTATTTTTACAGAGTTATGCCCCTTTTTCACATAGATTTTCTGGTTAAAGTTTATATTCAAAAGTTGTGTAACTTCAAAACTACATAAGTTATTCACTTGAAAATTGGAACTAACCTTTGTCATCAACTCTAGTATCAGGGGCAACATTTCACATAACTCTATTTTGTATTATGCCCCCTTTTCACTTAGATTTTCTGTTTAAAGTTTATAATCAAAAGTTTGGTTACTTCAAAACTACAAAAGTTATTCACTTGAAACTTGGAACCAACCTTTGTCATCAACTCTAGTATCAGAGTCAGCATTACCCATAACTCTGTTTTGTATTTTGACAGAGTTATGCCCCTTTTTCACATAGATTTTCTGGTTAAAGCTTATATTTAAAGTTTTGTAAGCCCACTTTTTACATAGAATTTGTTGTTAAAGTTTTTGTTCAAAATTTATAAACTATACAAGGCTTCACTTAAAAGTTTTGTATTTTAACAAATTTATGCCCCTTCCACTATCCAAAATATGTACCAACTGAATACTTTGAATAGTCGAGCGCGCTGTCCTCTGACAGCTCTTGTTTGTAGAGTTATGGGACTTTGAAGATTTCGGAAATACGTATTTAGTGCCTGATTTTTTTCCAGTCTATTTCTGCTTTGACCCTACACGTTGTTGTTGTTTTAGTGACCTAGTTTAAGTGCTATCTCGGGTTCTACAAACATCCCAAAGATTCCATAAGACAAGTCATTTGCTGATTCCAGATAATTTAATGTCATACAGAGTTATAGATTTCCATCATATGTCATTAAAATTTATAAAATTACTGCAACAGGTGTTCTTATGTCTTATATATATTAACGTATGATTTAACTATCCTGTAGGGTTGGCTGCATTAAGAATTGAAAATAAACAGCCAATTGCTAAAAACGCTATTTTGAAGAGTTCATAGAGAAATGAATAAACATGTCACCTACCCAACCCTAGGTTAAATAATTAAGAAGCGTCATAGAAACGGATCAACTGCCATGTGCCCTAGGAGAAAGTGTTACACTACACAACTACTGGCAAGATTTCAATTAAACTTTATGGGAAGCTTTATTACCAAAAGGAGGTGTGCACTGAACCAGGACATTCGGCTTCAATGTTTTTTCTAAGAGTTGTGGGACTTTGCCGATTTCTGAAATTATAATATAGTGCACAAATCTTGTCTGGGCTATTTCTCCGCAACTACTGGTTAGAATACAATGAAACTGTATGTGATGCTTCATTATCAAAATTGAGGTGTGCACATGTACAGGATAATCCCTTTCAGTGATTTTCCTTTGAGTTATGGGACTTTGAAGGTTGCTGAAATTAGTGTATAGTGTGCAATTCTTGTCTGGACTGTTTCTCAGCATATTCTAGCCAATATTCAATGAAACTTTATGGGAGGCTTCATTACCAAGAGCAGGTGTTCACTGTACCAAGATCACCGCTTCGATGATTTTTCTTACATTTATGGAAATTTGATGAGCGCTGAAATTAACAAATAGAGCACCACATGTCTGGACTCTGCTCTTCTGATTGCATTCCCATTACTTGGCATAGCGCATTGGGGAGCATCCATCAGTTCACTGATATCCTTGTTTGTTATTGTTTGAGCTGTACTGTATGTCATTATCTCTAGGCTTGAGTGCTCGCACACTATCCAGGCATAACATGAAGTGCAGCTCTGTCACATATAACTTGGAAGGCTTCAGTTGGAATCATGTTTTTTTCTCAGAGTTTACTCAGCAGTTTGCCAGGTTACCAAATGGCTAGAAGTTGAAACATGTGTCTAACGAAAATTCTGTCTGGCTACAACTTTTTTTTCCACAATATGGATGTTTATTTACTAGGGCTTGAATTTGCTACCAGCCAAAGACTCCTGAAACATGTGTTTGCCTCATGAACATGATGATTGTGTCATTGCTGGTCTGGTATGGTATAGCTAATGGTAACAGGTTTGCTGATGGATAGGCAGTGGGATCAATACATTTTAACTTCTGTGGAAAAAGTACTCAAAGAATTCTAAAGAAGCCTTGTAGTGAGACATAACAAGAAAATTCCTAACAAAATGTACAGAAGGCTTAATGTGGAAATATTATTTGAAAGAATCAGGCAATGGTGATGGTTATCATTGTTTGTTTTCAAGGCTACAAATGTCATGGTAGGCAATACTGGAGGTTGCATCATTTTGTAATATATTTATTTAGATTTATGTATACATATATGTTGTACAAAGTTAGATTAACCCCTTTATTGTTGAATTTGTTTTTAAAGGACCAGGTTTTTGCATGTGAACCTGTTTCCATTTGCTCTTCAAGGTTGGGACAAAAGCCTTTCGGTGAAGGTCTGTTTCAAGTATGCATAGAACATATAGTTGATGAAGTCTGTAAAGTCTGGAACTTCTGACTCTCAGTAAGCATTTTAGGCAACATTTTTCTTCAATCAACACTTAGGCCAGAGTTTTTTTTATTTCTTGGTTCTCTGATATTTTTGGAAAAGTGTCCGGTTGGAGGAAGGAAAAAAATATAAATGTTGGTTTGTTTGTTTGTTTGGATTTTTCGCCGTATTCAACAGTATTTCAGTCATATAACGGCGGTCAGTTAACCTACTCACACTTTTCCTGGGTAAGCTGGTTTACTAGTACTAAGTGCACATACTTATGCCAGTAACTGACAACTGCCCTACTTGAATCAGGGGTAGGGGGAGAATGGCCGTAGAAATAATTTCATGACCAATCCCCACACAAGTTATGTGGCCGGGCTGGGAATCGAACTCGCGATTCTCGGATTTGTAGTCCAGCGCTCTACCAACTGATCTAGCCGGCCCGGCTAAAGAAATAAAAAAAATAAACAATACAGAAGTGAGTACATTAATGACTAGAATTTCAAAAAAGGAATTGGGCAGTGATATATTCAAATGTTTATGCATTATTGCTTACAAAAATCATATTTCACAACATTAACTTAATCACTGCATGATAATACCAATATTAGTAACATTAAAAGGCAGTCTTTATCATATAAAAACTCCTGTTAAAATATGCTAACACTTAAACACAGTACGTCAGATATCGCTGGGCAGTGGCCATATTAAATGTATAACAGCATGTTTAATAAAGTGAAAACTAACTGAATATATCTTATTAATAAATCAATATACACCAATGAAATGTGTTAATTAAAATTATAAATGTGAATCATACAGCGATATACAGTCGCAATGCATGTTACATAAAATTTAGTCATTTCTTCCACATTTTTTTTTTGCATTCCGTTAAACAGGTTGAAACCCTTTTACAATGTCATTTTTATGATATCGGGTACATTCTACAAATTTTTATTTTTTTGCTTTTTGGAAAAAATCGGGTGGGCGGATTCGAGAACCAAAAAATTAAAAAACTCGCCTTATAGTATTACTTGTTTACAATTATATTTCTGTCACCGACATTACAGGCAGTGTGTTTGCAAATGTCACAAAACATTGGGAAGTGAATTATCATTTAATACTTGTACACGGTGATAGCATAGCCTGGCACCAGTCCTATTAGTTAAATCATCATTATCTTGTGTCAATTTTTTTCTCATCAGATGCGGCCCTTGTCCTGTGTTAAGGAAAAATTCCCAAATCTTGAAAAACTATGTTTTAAATTGTAGAAGAATGCCCAGTTAAGTTTATATTTTTGGACCATTATCTTTTTGTATATTTTTTTTTACAATTTTATCTCTAGTTTAATTTATGTTAAACCTTTTTATTTTTGCTTGATCGTGTCAAAAGCCAGAGGCTTACTGACTATTGAGACACTTTGGAGTACATTTCCTTGGAAGAACCAGTACTTGGTGTCTTTGGAGAATGCTTCCTGAAGAGGGATAAAACTCGCGACCTACTGATCACAAGGTGTCCATATCCATTACTAATGTCCGACTCCAGTTTGATTGCATTTTCAGATGCCTGCCACACACTTGTTTGTGCCATCATGTTGTTGAACACAGACCTCCATGGGCAGGTAAGTGCAGTTTCACAGCTTGATACATTAGGGGCATAGATTTGTTCCCAGTCATTTCTGCTGTTGCCTAATTGTTGTAGTGTTAACAACTGTCCTATGAAAAATAATGCATATTTTCCAAGAAGAATTATTTTTGGAGTAAGGTTAGGTATACCCTCGAAAAGTAATATTAGCTTATGCAATATAATAATATACAGTTTAGTAAAGAAAATAAGATGTTAAGAATTATCACGTTGTAAGCTTTTGACACAGAAGTATCGATTCTTTCAGTTACCTCCTGCTCCTTGATAAATTTTTCTATGTGTAATGTTTCTTTGTTGCTATTTTTTAAGGCCGTTGGAAGGAAGATGGCTTGTGCAGAGTTCATTGAAAACCTGACAGATCTCAATGATGGTGAAAACTTCCCCAAAGATGTTCTCAAGGCCATATACCACGCCATTAAAGCAGAGCCTATAGAGTGGGCACCGTAAGTGTGTCCCTCTTCAGTTTGCAATAATGGTAAACACCTTCAAAGAAGGCCAGTTACCATGCTATCAATGCAGGGCTTATTGCGTGGGCACCTTTGGAAATTCAAATATGTTTTCTGAGAATTATTTACAGTAAAATGATTACCTTTTTGGTGCAACCATTTACCACTGAAACAAATAGTTGTACTTTTACATAGAGTGTTTTCTTTTGTGTATCAATTTCTTTCTATCTTTTTGTAAATCAAAGTTTACTACACTTAAAAGACATGATTGTGCATTTGATGATAATACCTTCTTACAGTTTCCTGCACCCCTATCTGTTCTCCCAATCAGTAAAAGCCAGCTAATATACGTTACTGTTGGTCAACTGTGTTTCTTTTGTCAGTGATGACACCGTACCAGAGCCAGAGCAGGTGCCAGTCCTTGACCCAATTGTATCCAGTCTACCTAACTTGCCTGCAACTATTGGTGGAAACCCCTTCCTTGATGTAAGTCTGCTGCAGAAAAGGCTCATATTCACAAAGCTCCTTATTGAATATTGAAGTGATTTCTTAAATCTCGACTCATGTCCACATTTAAGAAATCACTTCAATATTCACTAATACTTTAGTCTTTGTGAAACATAAAAGTTTTTTCTTAAATAATAAAAAATCTTTAAGTTTGTGGCCGATTCATGTATAGGTCTTTTTACATTCAAATCTTTTTAACTAGTAAATATTGCGTAGATGTTTCATATTGTACCCTTTTGTGAATAGAAATTATAGGATTTCGCTTAGAAAATTTGATCCAAAATAAAGTACAACTTTAGTAAAAATGTTCCTTTAGGGGTTTTGTGAATAATGACCTGGGCCCAATGACTGCTAAAGTTTCTAATCTCAGACTTAGTATTGACTTAAAATATAAGCCAATCAAATTCAAAGCCGATATGAAACAGCTGCTTTCATTGGTTAATATTTAAGTTAAGTCAGAGTTTGAGATTGAGAATGTTCGTAGTCATTGCACCAGGCCTCACGACAGAATGTTCGTAGTCATTGCACCAGGCCTCATGACTGAGAATGTTCGTAGTCATTGCACCAGGCCCCATGACTGAGAATGTTCATAGTCATTGCGCCAGGCCTCATGACTGAGAATGTTCGTAGTCATTGCACCAGGCCCCATGACTGAGAATGTTCGTAGTCATTGCGCCAGGCCTCATGATTGAGAATGTTCGTAGTCATTGCACCAGGCCTCGTGACTGAGAATGTTCGTAGTCAATTTCACCAGGCCTCATGACTGAGAATGTTCGTAGTCATTGCACCAGGCCTCATGACTGAGAATGTTCATAGTCATTTCAACAGGCCTCATGACTGAGAATGTTGGTAGTCATTGCGCCAGGCCTCATGACTGAGAATGTTGGCAGTCATTGCGCCAGGCCTCATGACTGAGAATGTTTGTAGTCATTGCACCAGGCCTCTTGACTGAGAATGTTCATAGTCATTGCACCAGGCCTCATGACTGAGAATGTTGGTAGTCATTGCGCCAGGCCTCATGACTGAGAATGTTGGTAGTCATTGCGCCAGGCCTCATGACTGAAAATGTTCGTAGTCATTGCGCCAGGCCTCATGACTGAGAATGTTGGTAGTCATTGCGCCAGGCCTCATGATTGAGAATGTTCGTAGTTATTGCGCCAGGCCTCATGACTGAGAATGTTCGTAGTCATTGCGCCAGGCCTCATGATTGAGAATGTTCGTAGTCATTGCACCAGGCCTTATGACTGAGAATGTTCGTAGTCAATTTCACCAGGCCTCATGACTGAGAATGTTCGTAGTCATTGCACCAGGCCTCATGACTGAGAATGTTCGTAGTCATTGCGCGCCAGGCCTCATGACTGAGAATGTTCATAGTCATTGCACCAGGCCTCATGACTGAGAATGTTCGTAGTCATTGCGCCAGGCCTCATGACTGAGAATGTTGGTAGTCATTGCGCCAGGCCTCATAACTGAGAATGTTCGTAGTCATTGCACCAGGCCTCTTGGCTGAGAATGTTCGTAGTCATTGCGCCAGGCCTCATGACTGAGAATGTTGGTAGTCATTGCGCCAGGCCTCATGACTGAGAATGTTCGTAGTCATTGCGCCAGGCCTCATGACTGAGAATGTTTGTAGTCATTGCGCCAGGCCTAATTACTGAGAATGTTCGTAGTCATTGCGCCAGGCCTCATGACTGAGAATGTTCGTAGTCATTGCACCAGGCCTCATGACTGAGAATGTTCGTTGTCATTGCACCAGGCCTCATGATTGAGAAAGTTCTCAGTCTTAAACTTACCAGTATTTTGAACTTAAAATAGTGACCAGTGAAAATCGTTGTTACTTGTGAGCTTCGATTTTATCCCTATATATTTCAATTGACATACGATCGTTTGTAACGTAATGAAGTTTCGGGTATAGCGATGTTGTTTTCACTGCCCAGTCGCAAATATTTCCTTTTTGTAATGATATTGGATCTGTATGAGGTGTGAAAAATATTGATCCAGGTAAACAGTTATATGGTCCGCTTGATTAAATAATCACTCTTGTGGTAATCAATTAAAATTGGTGTTGGGTATGACATTTCCTATAATTGGCTCGTTAAAACATTTTTGCGTTAACATTTGACATCTATAGAAAGACCATTATTTAGTGACGTAACGTGTACTCAACATAATTATTCTAACATTGTATATGTGTACAAAGGCCTTGAAAATTAAGAAGGATTTTTATATTTACCTGACTGTTTATTTAATTGTCATAAATGGATTGCATTTCTTGATATTTTCATTTATACATAGTTCTCGTTAAACTTATGAATGTAAAATGATCGGAGTTGCGTCTCTATTCTTGACTTACATGTTCATGCTCTTGGTTGCCAATTTACGCATGTAACGATATTCTGACATAGATATAAAACTGTTGGTCCGTTCAGTATCGTTACAAGCGGAGTTTAATGTACTTTTCAGTTGAATTATTTAGCCATTTGTGCCATACTTTCCTGCGCTAATTGGTCACACCTTTTGTCCAAATGTTTTGCTTATTTTTCAGTGTGTCTTATAATTTTATTGTTTACAGAGCTTCAAACACCAGGGCTGGTGACTACACAAGATCTCAATGTAAAACTTAATTTGATATTAAAATATTGAACAATACAATCGGTTCTTACAAACTGGCTTTGAATTTATTGGTCACAATTTTAAGTTTGAAGTTGATAACATCCATGGTAGTGTGGCCAAGTGCAGTTTATTAGATTAGCAATTGTGATAATTATTTTGCATGGGTCATAATTATATTTATTGTAATTTCAGGTTCCTGATCCTGAGCATACTACGGTTTATAAGAAGGGATACATCATGAGAAAATGCTGTGTAGATCCTGATGGCAGGAAAAGTATTGTGATTTACACCTAGTTTTACCCATTTGAGAACTGTTATCAAAAGAGACATTTGCTTTTTCGCTCGTGAATTCATCATATTCAGAGTTGTTTATTTGCTCTTTATGTTCAGTATATGTTTGTCACAGATGGGTACAGATTGTAATGCATTTTGCATGGCACATGTTATCAGGGCTCAGATGTTGTATTTTATTAGTGAACACAGGTGAATTGAATAACTGATAAATTGTGGAGACAGTAATTTCAATGTCATGCATTCAAACTCCATTCACGTTATAGAATTTACGAAAACAACAGTTCACTTTAGAACATAATTTGTGAGATGTGTATCTAGTAGTCTCAATATTCTTCAAGTTTTAAGAACTCTGCTGAATAACAAAACTTCTTGTTTCTGAAATTTACATTTCTATTTAGATAATTGCATTAGCATCAGACCGAATAAGATAGCTTTTTGTTTCTAAAATCCAAATTTGTATGTATATTCAGCGGCGGTAGGTAAACGGGCATGGAAGATGTTCTATGCGGTGCTAAGAGACATGATTCTCTACTTGTACAAGGATGAACAGGCACTTAAAAAATCCGGCAATATTGGATCCCACAATGCCATTCGAATACACCACTGTTACGCAACCAAGGCAACAGACTACAATAAAAAACAACACGTGTTTCGATTACGAACTGCGGACTGGGCGGAATATTTGTTTCAGACGTCAAATACCAAAGAGTGCGAGGAGTGGATTAACACTATGAACTTTATAGCTGCCAGTCTGTCAGCTCCCCCCTTACCAGGAGCAGTCGGCTCACAGAAGAAGTTCCAACGACCTCTACTCCCTGCATCTTATACAAGACTGATCCTGGTAAGTTTTGTTATTCTGTTTTTACCAGCGCCAAATTTTTTGAAGGCCCATATAGGTGTTATGTAGAGGTGTGCCTTGCCAAGCCCTGTTGCAGAAACATGGTTACAATTTCTTGAAACCATAAAATGCCTTAATTAGTTGACTTTATTATTTTAATGTGTAGTCGAATTTCCATAGAAATGTTTAATTCTAGTAAAAGTTATGCAATTTTGTTACATTTTTGTCGTCCATTTTTAGCTCACCTGAGCACAAAGTGCTCATGGTGAGCTTTTGTGATAGCCCGTTGTCCGTCGTGCGTGTGTGCGTGCGTGCATGTGTGAGTGCGTCGTCAACTTTTCATTCAAACAACATCTCCTCCTAAACCGCTTGGCAGAATTTCACCAAACTTCACAGGAATGATCCTTGGATGGACCTTTCAAAGTTGTTAAAATCTTTCCGGTCTGCTGAATATGTAGGTCACCAGAGCTAAAAATAGATTTAAAAAGTGAAAACTTTAAAAATCTTTTTCTATGAAACCGCAAGGCTCAGAGCTTTCATATTTGATATGTGACATCCTCTAGAGGTCCTCTACAAAGATTGTTCAAATAATGCCCCTGGGGTCAAAACGGGCCACGCCCCAGGGGTCACATGGTTTATATAGAATATATCGGAAAATGACTTTAAAAATCTTCTCCTCTGAAACTGTAAGGCCCAGAGAGTGGTCATCTACAAAGATTGTTCAAATTATGCCCCTGGGGTCAAAACTGGCCACGCCCCGGGGGTCACATGGTTTATATAAACTTAAATAGCAAAATGTCTTTAAAAGTCTTCTTCTCTGAAACCGCAAGGCCCAGAGGTTTCATATTTGGTATGTAACATCATATAGTGGTCCTCTACAAATACTGTTCAATTTATGCCCCTGGGGTCAAAATTGGCCACGCCCTGGGGGTCACATGATTTATTATAGACTAAAATAGCAAAATGATTTTAAAAAATTTCTCTTCAGAAACTGCAAGGCCCAGAGGTTTCTTATTTGGTAGGTAACATCATATAGTGGTCCTCTACAGAGATTGTTCAAATTATGTCCCTGGGGTCAAAACTAGCCACGCCCAGGGCGTCATATGGTTTATATAAACTTAAATAGCAAAATGTCTTTAAAAATCTTCTCCTGAAACTGCAAGGCCCAGAGGTCTCGAATTTGGTATGTAACATCCTATAGTGGTCATCTACAAAGATTGTTCAAATTATGCCCCATGGGTCAAAACTGACCACACCCCAGGGGTCACATGGTTTATATAGACATAAATAGCAAAATTACTTTAAAAATCTCTTCTGAAACGGCATGGCCCAGCTTTCCTATATTTGGTATGTAACATTGCATAGTCGTCCTCTCCAAAGATTGTTCAAATTATGCCCCTGGTGCCTAATCTGGCCGCACCCCAAATGGTCACATGCTTTATATGGACTTAAATAGCTACACTGCAGATCCGCTATATCGCGATCTGTTATATCGCGATGTCCAATATATCGCGACTCGGCAGTGGATCCCGATCTCTTTTATTCACACTCTTGTAGTGCGACAAACAATATGCCGGCTCGCTCAACATCAAAGTGTAACAGTTTGACATCAGCTTACAGCACGCATGCCACCCATGACAACGTCCTTTTACTGCTGTCGCTCTATTTAGCACCCGAATTACATGCAGTCCACGTGGAGGGTGTATACAGTAACTGTACATCATAAATCAATACTGAGCTATCTAAATGACAATAACGTAATTGATACGGCTTATCTGTTTCTTTTTTGTTTCAGGAGAAATGCTAATTGCATATCGTTTGCGATATAGACACCTAATTTTGTTGCTGTGTGCTACGAAACTTTTATACAAAAGTAAAGATCTCAATGTTCTCTGAGCTACAAAGTTTTTATATGGCGATCAATACACCCACGCTTTCCATGCGGACGACGTGACGTTGTACATTATTGTCAGCAATTTTTCGCGCGCTTTTTCAAACAGAACAAAGAGTTTGTAATTATTAACAGAATTTATGTTTACTTCACGTGAATAGTGCAATTTGGATAGGCGTTTCGGACTTATATTTTTATACGCGATTTGAAATTTGTTCAACGGAATTGAAGGAATAATATTATATTTATATTTTCATATACAAATGGAATATTATATATATGGATTTAATACATAATGGATGCTAGCTACATTGAAAAGGGTGAGTTATTTACATAATTACACTTATGTTAGAGATCAGGGAAAAACAGGCTAGTGTATACATGTATATCTACTGAATGGCCTGGCAAGTTATATCGCGATCTGGATATATCGCGATCCATGGACCCCGCGAATCGCGATATAATGGAGTTACAGTGTATATAACTTTAAAACTCTTCACCTGAAACTGCAAGGCCCAGAGGTTTGTTCAAGATTGCTCAAATTATGCCCCTGGGATAAAAATAAGCCACGCCTCGGGATGCAAATTCCAATTTGGTTACAAATTCTCAGGTGAGCGTCCTAGGGCCCTCAGGGCCCTCTTGTTTTCAGATTACTGCTTTGCTGCCAGTGTTGTTGTTTTTCATCCATTGGGATTTTGGTGTCATGTTCCATTTGTAGGGGAATAACCATACCAAAAGGGGAATTTCACAAAGTTAGATATTCAAGAAAACAAACATTTCATCAAGTTTTATTTCACATCACTTATACAAACAATTTACTAAGCTTTTGACTGAGTTTCAACTTCAAAATACTGATAAATAATGTTGGTTTCATGATCATGCAACTAATCGTGACATCAAGTGGGAAAAGTTTTAATTTTGGTGGAAAATACATATTCCAGAGCAGGGTAAAGGCCCTTATTTAAACCCCATAATGGTCTTGAAATTTTGGAGAAAATGTTTACTTCAGAGCTGAGGAATAGGGGCCCTATTTCAGCCCCAATTGGTACAAAAACACTGATGTGACTGCTAATAGTCAATCTGTGTGTCGTCAATGCTCCACGTAAGTATTGGTGTGGAGGGCAATGTTCACTTAGCTCAGAATTTGTGCTGGTTAATGTACATGCATTCCAAAATGTATGGCGGTAAAATAAATGTACATCAGTCAGAAATACATTGGTCTGCAAAATAATGCAATGGAGTAATAGAAAATGTGTAAAAGAGCTTTTGTGATCAACTTTTGTCCATCGTGCGTCGTCCGTCCTGCGTCAACATTTTCAATTGAACAACATCGCCTAAACTGCTGGGCAGATTTTCACCAAATTTCACAGGAATGATCCTAGGTGACCCTCTTTAAAAATTGTTCAAATCGTTTCGGTCCACTGCATATGTATGTCACCAGAGCTAAAAATATATTTAAAAAGTGAAAACTTTAAAAATCTTCTTCTCTGAAACTGCATGGCTGAGAGCTTTCATATTTGGTATTTGGCATCCTCTAGTAGTCCTCTACAAAGATTGTTCAAATGATGCCCCCGGGGTCAAAACTTGCCACGTCCCGGGGGTCACATGGTTTATATAGACTTGCATAGCAAAATGACTTTAAAAATCTTTTCTTCTGAAACCGCAGGGCCCAGAGGTTTCATATTTGGTATGTAACATTGCATAGTAGTCCTCTACAAAGATTGTTCAAATGATGCCCCTGAGGTCAAAACTGGCGACGCACCGGGGGTCAAATTGTTTATATAGACTTAAATAGCTAAATGACTTTAAAAAATCTTCTCTGAAACTGCAATGCCTAGAGGTTTGGTATTCGGTTGGTAACATTGTATAGTGGTCCTCTACAAAGATTGTTCAAATGATGCCCCTGGGGTCAAAAATGTCCACGCCCCGGGGGTCACATTGTTTATATAGACCTAAATAGCAAAATTACTTCAAAAATCTTCTCCTCTGAAACCGCAAGGCCCAGTGGTTTCATATTTGGTATGTGGCATCCTCTAGTGGTCCTCTACAATGATTGTTCAAATGATGCCCTGGGTTCAATACTGGCCACGCCCCGGGGGTCGCATTGTTTATATAGACTTAAATAGCAAAATGACTTTAAAAATCTTCTCCTGAAACCGCAAGGCCCAGAGGTTTTATATTTGGTATGTTCCATTGCATAGTGGTACTCTACAAAGATTGTTCAAACGATGCCCCTGGGGTTAAAACTGGCAACGCCCTGGTGGTCACATGGTTTATATAGGCTTAAATAGCTAAATGACTTTGAAAATCTTCTCCGAAACCGCAAGGCCCAGAGGTTTGGTATTTGGTTGGTAACATTGTATAGCGGTCCTCTACATAGATTGTTCAAATGATACCCCTGGGGTCAAAACTGGCCACGCCCCGGGGGTCACATTGTTTATATAGACTTAAATAGCAAAATTACTGCAAAAATCTTCTCCTCTGAAACTGCAAAGCCTAGTGGTTTCATACTTGGTATGTGGCATCCTCTAGTGATCCTCTACAAAGAATGTTCAAATGATGCCCATTGGGGTCAAAATGGTCACATGGTTTATATAGACTTAAATAGCAAAATGACTTTAAAAATCTTCTCCTCTGAAATCGCAAGGCCCAGAGGTTTCATACTTGGTATATAACATCGTATAATGGTCCTCTACAAATATTTTTCAAATTATGCCTCTGGGGTCAAAACTGGTAACGCCCCGGGGATCACATGGTTTATATAGATTTAAATAGCAAAATGACTTTAAAAATCTTCTCCTCTGAAATAGCAAGGCCCACAGCTTTCCTATATTTGGTATGTAACATTGCATAGTGGTCATCTTTACCTGAAACCCCAAGGCCCAGAGGTTTGTTAAAGATAGTTCAAATAATGCCCCTGGGATAAAAATAAGCCATGCCTCGGGGATGGAAATTCCAATTGGGTTACAAAGTCTCAGGTGAGCGTCCTAGGGCCCTCAGGGACCTCTTGTTTTTGTGTGCATATCTTGAGATACTTCATGTGTACATTGTGCATGTAGGCGTCTTATCTGGTCTCCATGTCGTCCATTGTAGGCTGATCAGCTGGTCAGTTTTGAGGAGCGCCTCAGTCTGACGGAGCTAGATCTGCAGGAGCACCGCCAGTTTCCCCCGGAGAAAGGCTCCAAGTCCAGCATCATCCAGCACTACATTGAGAAGGAAACGTACCTTGCCTTTGAGGTTTGTGTGATGAGGGCTGTGATTTGTTTTCCTTATTTGACAGAGTTAGGTAAATTGACCCATTCTGATCCAAAAGGGCACAAATTCTCAAACTGAACCTGTGGCTAATAAATTATCCAGTGAAAATCTTAACAGACTCCAACATTTCTCAGGAAACATACAAATAAGTGTGGAATCCTAGTTGTGGTAAAAAACTTTTTCGACAAAATTAAAAATTAAAGTTATAAGTTTGAGATATTCTTAAATATCTGATAGGAAGCGAGAGTTAGACAGTATTTTCTGTTTTTATATTGTCTGTAATGTATAGCTTTGAAAGTTTTGTATAAACATTTTGTGTTGGTCTCTATCACTAGCCTGACTGCTTATTCTATACTGGAATATTTGAATCGTTAACAGTTTTTCTCTTGTGTTTAAAGCATGATTAAATGCTCCAGGTTTTCTCACAGTGTTCTGCTGTTTCTTGGGCAGATTGATCGTCTGAAGGAATACCGGTACCTCCTCCAAGCCAAACTTCAGTCCCAGGAACATCTGGATGTGTCGCTAGTGGAAACCACCATCGGGGAGGATGAAGAGGGCATCAACAAGCCCAGGTCTGCGGCCCATGTCGGCGCCTCCTACATCGGCCCAAAGAAAGGCCCCGTGCAAAGAAGTGCTTCTGATAGGTACAGTTATAGGGCTGCTATATTACAGGCCGATAAAGTGAATTTAGATTTGATATGACAATCGTTGTATAGTTTACGATTCACTGACAGTGTCATATATATATGCTCTAGTGTAGGTCTATGTACATATACTCCATGACATTATTTTAATGATATTGTTTTCTTTAAGTCAATCAATCATCTCATTTGTTTCTGTGTTTGTTTCTTTCTGTTTTCTATACGTACAGTCATTAATTTTTCTGTGAATAAGCCTTTGACACCATATATTTAGTGATATGCACATTATATATTATTAAACATTTATAGCATCTGCAATCATGTATTCAGTCTGTTTTGTTGATCATAACTATAATACAGTTCACTATACCTATACCATAGGGATGGGACCGAATACTCGAATATTCGAATATTGGATAATATTTGAATATAACAAAACGAATACGAATATTCGATTTTCTCATTTATTTCAAGAACAACATTTCTTTAAAAAATCATGTTTTTTTCCAGTTTGATTGCAAAGTTAACATGAATTCCAGTCATATTTCCTGCCTAGCGGGTGGGCGCGGGCAGTGTAACATTTTACAACACATGCTAAACATGTCCAATTAACGACGATTGATAATTGGCAGGGGGGCCACGTCTGTACAAGGGGCGCGAGTTAACGGTTTGCAGGAGGCGCGAATATGACGCATTGTATCCACAAATAACAAAACTGGGCATGTTGTGATAACGGTTTCACAGTTTGCACAAGGCGTACATTGTTGTTTATTATCCTTAAGTGACATCTATACGGTTAACAGTAAATTACAATTACTCTCTAAGTAAACCAATCAAAATGAATCCATTTATCAGCCAATCAATTTCTTTTAACAAAATTAGCATGATCTAGTCAATCTTGCTATAGATCACTTGTAAATTATTCTCCATTATATCAACACCGTATATTATACAAGAGTCTTTATTATTAAACAATGCCACCATCACGTGCTTGGAAGTACTTTATGCGGTCATTAGACAAAACCCAGTCAATGTGTAATCTGCACAGCAGATACAAGCTTCATGGTTCTGAAAAAAAGACCGGAACGATTAACAAATTAATTAACAATACATTCAACAATATCTTACATTTCTTTATATTTGCCTAACACTCACAAAGTTATATCGCTCATTTACCACTGAAACAAGGTAAAACAACTACATACACGTAGTATACATATTTCGGATAGGTAAATATTCGGACAGGGTGCCGTATATAGTAGTATAATTTATAGTAGTGTATAGTAGTATTTACAAAACGAATATTCGAATATATTCGAATACCTAAAACGAATATTTGAATATTGATTTCAGTATTCGGTCCCATCCCTACTACACCAGTATTTACATGCATTTCCAAGTGACCTAGTGAACAATACTTCCAGCTTGTGATTATAACTTAGTCAAGTGTGGATAGTATTCTTCCGTCTCGTGTATTTATTTTTTAGAGGAGGTGGGTGGGGGGAAGGTGGTGTGTGTTATGTGGGTGAAATAGTGCTTATACAGAGACTTCTGCTGATGTATCATGGACTTCCAGACATATGGTTATACCCCCACAAACGAAGTTTAATGGGTGTAAATAGCTGTGAGCTAGTCGGTCTGTTGGTTTTCATGTTTTCATGGTTTGCGGATGATAACTCAAGAAAGGCTTGACATATTCAAATAATTTTTGGTACACATATGTAACATCGTAGAACACAGGTCAAGTTCGACTTTGGTTACACACCACTAAGTTTTGACAGAGTTATGGCCCCTTTTTGACTTAAATTCCCTAAAAACATGGTTTCTGGACAATAACTCAAGAATGGCCTGACATATTCAAATAATTCTTGTTACACATGTGTAGCATCATAAAATACAGGTCAAGTTTTACTTTGGTTACAAAGAGTTATGGCCCTTTTTTTAGCTCCCCTGAGCACAAAGTGCTCATGGTGAGCTTTTGTGATCGCCTGGTGTCTGTCGTGCGTGCGTGCGTGTGTGTGTCGTCAACTTTTTAAACAACATTTCCTCCTAAACCACTTTGCAGATTTTCACCAAACTTCACAGGAATGATCATTAAGTGACCCTCTTTGAAAGTTGTTCAAATCGTTACGGTTTGCTGCATATGTAGGTCACCAGAGCTAAAAATAGATTTAAAAAGTTTAAACTGTACAAATCTTCTCTGAAACCGCAGGGCCAAGAGGTTTCATATTTGGTATGTAACATCCTATAGTGGTCCTCTACAAAGATTGTTCAAACTATGCCCCTGGGGTCAAAACAGGCCACGCTCCAGGGGTCACATGGTTTATATAGAATATGTAGCAAAATGACTTTAAAAATCTTCTTCTCAGAAACCACAAGGCCCAGAGGTTTCATATTTGGTATGTAACATCCTATAGTGGTCCTCTACAAAGATTTCAAATTATGGCCATGGGGTCAGAACTGGCCACGCCTTGGGGGTCACATGGTTTATATTGAATATATAGCAAAATGACTTTAAAAATCTTCTCTGCTGAAACTGCAAGGTCCAGAGTATTCATGTTTGGTATGCAACATCCTTAAGTTGTCCTTTACAAAGATTGTTCAAATTATGTCCCTGGGGTCAAAACTGGCCCCGCCCCGGGGGTCACATGGTTTATATAGAATATATAGCAAAATGACTCTAAAAATCTTCTCTGAAACCGCAAGGCCCAGAGGTTTCTTATTTGGTATGTAACATTGTATAGTGGTCCTCTACAAAGATTGTTGAAATTATGCCCGTCGGGTCAAAATTGGCCACGCCCCGGGGGTCACATGGTTTATATAAACTTAAATAGCAAAATGTCTTTAAAAATTTTCTCCTCTGAAACCGCAAGGCCCAGAGGTTTCGTATTTGGTATTTAACATCCTATAGTGGGCCAGATTGTTCAAATGATGCCCCATGGGTCTAAACAGACCACACCCCAGTGGTCACATGGTTAATATAGACTTAAATAGCAAAATGACTTTAAAAATCTCCTCTGAAACCGCAAGGCCTGGAGGTTTCATATTTGGTATGTAACATTGTATAGTGGTCCTCTACAAATATAGTTCAAATTATGCCCCTGGGGTCAAAACTGGTCACATGGATTATATAGACTTAAATAGCAAAATGACTTTAAAAATCTTCTCCTGAAACGGCAAGGCCCTCAGCTTTCCTTTATTTGGTACGTAACATTGCATAGTGGTCCTCTCCAAAAAACTGTTGAAATTATTCCCCTGGGATCTAATCTGGCCACCCCTCGAGGGGTCACATGGTTTATATAGACTTAAATAGCAAAATGACTTTTAAAATCTTTACCTGAAACAGCAAGGCCCAGAGGTTTGTTCAAGGTCGTTCAACTTATGCCCTGGGATAAAAATAAGCCACGTGTCGGGGATGCAAATTCCAACTGGGTTACAAGGTCTCAGGTGAGCGTCCTAGGGCCCTCTTGTTAGGGATTTTAGTGGGTTATACATGTGTATGAAAATATTTTGTATGTGGAAACTGTAGAAGTCAAACATTAATGATTTTAGTAATGAACTTTATAAAATCTGCAGCTATATTTTGTATGTTACAACCATTGTTTAAATCCATTTGATCATCGCCACATGTTGTCGTTATTATTTTCTTTCTATTTGTGTGTTTTTGTGGGTCTGTTTGGATCTTTAATCAGAATCTCTTGTACCAAATTTCACTTTTTGCGATCTCATCTCTGTAGCGTCTAGTCATGCGCAATCTGTGAACTATCGAGTTACTGTGTTGTGAAGTTAAAGAAAACTTGGTATTGCTTATAAGAATTATTGTTTATCTCTATGTTATTAACTTTGTTGTACAAAAAGTCTACAACAATAGCTAAAATTTCAAGGTCAATGTATTCTGTGATTTTCCCCCTTTATTGAAATGTCACAATTTGTTCATAACTGATATGAGCTAATTGCTAGATCTTTATGCTACATGTTTATGGTATTGAAATTCATGCTTTGCAATTACAATTCCTTTTAAAACATTTACTTGCAAGATGTTTTAAATTAATTATGGGACTCAATTTTTAACCAAATTTTTCTAAGAAACATTTTGGTCATTAGAGTATGTTTTTGAGTGGCGGTGTCAACTTTTCATTCCCGCTCTCTAACTTAAGAACAGATTGAGCTATTGTAATGAAACTTCAAACATAGATACCTAATAGCGAGACCTTGCTTGGAATTGCATATCGGATGGGTGGGGTCAGGTCGCTGTTACAACCTCGCTTGGGATTGCATATGGGGTGGGTGGGGTCAAGGTCACTAAAAATAGAAAAACAGTTTCCGCTCAATAACTTAAGAACGCACTGAGATATTTTAATGAAACTTAATACATAGCTACCTTATAGCGAAACCTCGCTTGGTATTGCATATGGGGTCAGTGGGGTCAAGGTCACTCTTATTAAAAATAGAAAAACGATTTCCACTCAATAACTCAAGATATTTTAATGAAACTTAATACATAGATACCTTATATTGAGACCTCACCTAGGATGTGTATGAGGTGGGTGGGGTCAAGCTCACTATTACTATAAATAGAAAAACAGTTTCCCCTCAATAACTTGAGAACAAATTGAGATATTTCAATGAAACTTCATATTCATACATAGATACCTTATATCAAGACCTCGCTTGGGATTGCGTATGAGGTGGTTGGGGTCAAGGTTGAGGTCACTGTTACTCAAAATAGACAAACAGTTTCCGCTCAATAGCTTGAGAAGACATTGAGATATTTTAATGAAACTTCATTTGTAGATATCTTATATCTAGACCTCGTTTGGGATTTTAAAAGGGGTTGATGGGGTCACCATTAGTAAAAAAAAGTATTATTGTACAGACTTAAATTCATTTTGTTCGAAAAATTTGATTTTCGTGGAATTTCCACATTCCTTTTTTTTTAGCTCACCTGAGCACAACGAGCTCATGGTGAGCTTTTAGGATCGCCTTTTGTCCGTCATGCATCGTGTGTCAACATTTTCATTCAAAGAACATCTCCTAAACCGCTTGGCAGAAAATTGTTCCGGTCCGCTGCATATGTAGGTCACAAGAGCTTAAAATAGACTTAAATAGCAAAATGCAATAAAAATCTTCTATGAAACCGCAAGGCCTAGAGGTTTCATATTTGGTAAGTAACATTGTATAGTGGTCCTCTACAAAGATTGTTCAAATGATGCCCCTGGGGTCAAAACTGGCCACACCCTGGGGCTCACATGGTTTATATAGACTTAAATAGCAAAATGACTTTAAAAATCTTCTCCTCTGAAACTTCAAGGCCTAGAGGTTTCATATTTGGTATGTAACATTGTATAGTATAGTGGTCCTTTACAAAGAATGTTCAAATGATGCCCCTGGGGTCAAAACTGGCCACGACCCGGGGGTCACATGGTTTATAGACTTAAATAGCAAAATTACTTTAACAATCTTCTCTGAAACGGCAAGGCCCAGATATTTCATATTTATTATATAAAATTATATAGTGATTCTCTACAAAGATTGTTCAAATTATGCCCCTGGGGGTCAAAACTGGCCACACACCGGGGGTCACAATGTTTATATAGACTTGAATTGCAAAATGACTTTAAAAATCTTCTCCTATGAAACCGCAATGCCTAGAGGTTTCATATTTGCTATGTAACATTGTATAGTGGTCCTCTACAAAGATTGTTCAAATGATGACCCTGGGGTCAAAACTGGCCATACTCTGGGACTCACATGGTTTATATAGACTGAAATAGCAAAATGACTTTAAAAATCTTGTTCTCTGAAACTGCAAGGCCTAGAGGTTTCATAATTGGTCTGTAACTTTGTATAGTAGTCTTCTACAAAGATTGTTCAAATGATGCCCCTAGGGTCAAAACTGGCCATGCCCCGTGGTCACATGGTTTATATAGACTTAAATAGCAAAATGACTTTAAAAATCTTCTCCTCTGAAACCGCAAGGCCCAGTGGTTTAATATTTGGTATGTAATATTGTATAGTGGTCCTCTACAAATCATGTTCAAATTATACCTCTAGGGTAGAAAGTGGCCACGCCCTGTGGGTCACCTGGTTTATATAGACTATACAAATCTCCTGAAACTGCCCTCTTGTTATAAGCCATTATGATGCCTTTTACTCTTGTGAGCGACCTAGGGCCATCGTTGCCCTTTTGTTTTAATAAAATTTTCCGCTTAGTACGTTTCTTTTTTTAAAATAAAATTTTCTGTTACGTAAAGTGCTCTGTTTTGTCTTGTATTGACCGTTATTGCATTTCCATGGTCAGAATAATCTGGTGCCTTTTTATATTAATTAACATCATTGTTTTGTATGTAGAAATACAAATAACCAAATCCTGATTTACCAAATCTGTATTTGTTGGTGTTTATTAGTAGTTAATTAAATATTTATTTTTGTATTTGGTCTATAGAAAGTATTTCCACAGAGTTATTTGTAATCAAACAATAAATCAGAACTAAATACATTTAAAAAAGTGTACATAAACTTATGATTTACTTTAAGTAGGGGATCTTAAATTTATTAATTAATTGGACTAAGGAGATTTTTAATAAAGTATTGATGTAGTAATACAGTTTTGTCTTAATCAGCTGTATAGTTGTGATATCCTAGAACAGCTTCAGACTGAAATCTACTTTTCATATGGATCATTTTATTCAGGTTTTGTTGTTCATACATATTCTGGATATTAATCATTCTATTTTCTTAACACAGGGTTGGGTTAATGAAGAGTTTTTCAAACCAGTTTGTCTGACTCATTTATTGGGTTTCTGGATTATTTTGACTTTGTAGGCTGTTTATTTATGATGTTTTTAATATTGAATGTTTTGCAAAACTTTAATTTTCAGCTAGTCAGTTGTTGTGTTTTTTCTACTTTGTTAGTTGCGTATGTCTCTATAACTTTACACTATACATATGTTGGCTTTATAGTTTGCTGAAATGTTAGATGGTGCAGTTTTATATCTAATATTGTGACATGTGTTTGTGATATTTCATGGTCGTCAGTAAACCATTCTCTCAGATCTGCCAACAGTGTTTCAGTTTGTGTTTACAAAGCCTTCGGCTTACAGTTGGCACACTGATAGTGGCTCTTAAGACTTCAGGATGCAAGAACCTTGACGGAAAGCAGAGTTTTGGGTATATGCTAGACGCTAATCACTTGGTGTATAACATACCTTAGTGCTAGTGATAAGTCATTAGGCTTGCGAATATAAAAGGTATAGAAGTAAGCGTCAGGGTAATATATCCAGAATGTTTGAACCAAAAACTGTTGTAAAATGACTCAGAAATGCGCTATTGGCTGTAAAACTTCTAAATTTAATAATTTGGTTCTGAACAAATTCATTTGACAATACTGTAAAGTTTAAAGTAAAAATTTTAAAACCCTAATATTTGTTCGCAGAAATGAGAAAGGAGTATTAAGTGTGTCAGACATTTGACAGCATTTAGCATGCAAAAACATCGGCTAAGAAGTCCACATATTTTCACTGTATTTTACACTGTTGGCGAACTTTGATATTGTACCACACTGTTGAAGTGTCAATCATATCTGGCTGTGGTTGTATGTATCGGAAATATAAACTAGTATAGAATCCTGACATGAGTTGTGTTTCTTTTGGTACGATATGTGCCTGAAATAGTGATGGAAAATTGTACATTTCTTTTGTACACACCAATTTCATTGTACTGTCTATACATCCATTGTATCTGGCAATGCAGATCATCGTTTTACAGTACTCTCAGTATGTACAGGTCTAAAAGCTTTTCAGTTCTGTCACTGGATTGAATCTGTTAATAAAAATAAAAAAGTATTTAGTGGTTTATATGCCTAATATATATGCATATATATATATATATATATATATATATATATATATATATATATATATATATATATATATATATATAGGAATCGGGAGTAAAGATGTTCATCAGTAAAACGGTGTCTCATAAGTCAAAACTGGCTGGCCCTTAATCGCGAGGGGTGACACTATAATAAACAAACACTTTACTTTACTTTACTTACATGAACAATCATAGTAAATGTCTACAGTGTTTTTCTCACCTTTGGGGGAAAGGGGGCGGGGCCCTTCAGACAGGGAATTTTATGGCAAAAGGGGAATTGTTTTTGTAGAAATGCATTATCAAAGTGTTATTTTCTACTTTGTTATAAAACATTAAACAATTGTTTTGCTACAAATGATAAAAAATTGCTGGGATTGTTTATGAAAATTCCTCTATCTCAGTCAATTTTTGTCCGATTTTGGTCAAGTTTTTTTTTCAAAATAAAGCTTACATTCTGATGGGAATTTTAAGGTAAATATAGGGGAAAAATATATACTTGTTACTATCATGCTGTGTTCTTTTTTGTGTCGCCTGAAAAGGCAACATATAGGGGTTACATCGGCAGTGTCGGCGGCCCCTTCAGTTTGTGCAGACAATAACTTGAGAAGTTTTTGTGCAATCATTATGAAACATTAGGGAAGTGCTAGTAGGCATAAAAGGAATGTTAAGATTTGTTTTCGGAATAATTGCTCTTATGGTACTTGAGTTATACCCCGTCATGCAACACATCCGACTCGCGGAGTTCTAGTTTACTTAAAACTATGTTCTTTCAACAGGTAGCAACATAAACAAGCAAGGGGATCAACGTGAACAATAACCTCCAATTTTTCTAAACACATTATTCATGCTGTTTGATCCTAAATGGGAGTTGTATAGAGATCTTTCACAATCTATATAGTAATGGTTACAAACGTGTCAAATTAACTTGTATGATTTAACTTTATATCCCACCAAAACCCAAAGAAGGCACCATACGTGCTAGTAAATCTGTCAGTGGTTCAGAACTAATTCATATAAGTTTTAATTTTATCACATGCTATACCTTGTTTTCCGTGTAATA
Source organism: Congeria kusceri (assembly GCA_027627225.1). Lineage (NCBI taxonomy): Eukaryota > Metazoa > Mollusca > Bivalvia > Myida > Dreissenidae > Congeria > Congeria kusceri. The sequence continues at coordinate 49,011,371 of CM051031.1, read as the reverse complement.
CAACCATTACAAATATTTTTATCATACACAAGTGTAATACATGTATAACATTTTGAGCGTTTTCATTGGCTACATATTCTTTGACTGACGAATCGCATGACATTATTTTGGTGAAATGAAGTCGTAAACATGAAATGATGTCATGTCAATACACGAAGTTTTAGAATTTATCAGCATGTTTTGGTAAAATAACAAGGTTTTTTTTTCATTGAAAAAAAGATCTGACACTCATCATTTCATACCATATTTTATTAAACTCGTCCAGGAAATTCGTTAGTTAGCTCGCCAAAGGTTAGATTACTAACAAAATTCCTGAACTCGTTTAATTATAAAATATGGTATAATATGACAACTCGTGTGAGATCCTATATATAGGCTTTAGGGAAAATCAATTATTTTCATAACAAAACTTATTGACAAAATATAATTATTTGGTCAAAGGTTACTTGATAATTAAAAATAAATTTGGTATATTGTATTAATGCTTGCATACCTTTTTCTCTAATATTGGCTTGTTCTCTGTTTTAGCACACAGCACCCATTAGATATCACGGATGAATGTTAATTTGTTGAATGCTATCACTGTCCATGTACAGTTAAATCATGTTATTTGGCAGTGTCTATATATTACACATTCTTGACAAACGGCTTATTTGCGCAGTCTTGAATTTGTGCAGTTGTCGTTTTATGATGTATAGATTTTATCATGCAAAATGACGTCATATTTTTAGTTAAATTTAAAAAATCGAACATTTTTAATAATATGTTCAACTTTTGGATAAATAATCAGTTAAGACAGTTAAATTAACCAGGCATCTGAAATTGGCGCTACCCTTGGACCGCAAAGTACGCACATTTTAGACCTCCAGAAAATAATATGATTGTATAGTACTTGTTTTCTGTTTGCCCAGATCATGCTGGCTTCAGGGTAAATCTACAACACTTAGTACTCTAGTCTGACCAATGAAATTGTTGGTACACTTGTTGTGTTGGTAAGTTCTCTATTGGTAAATGCAATTGGTTGAAATCCCTACCTGTTTTGAGTTTCATTCTGCCATTGGTCAAAAGCACTTCATGTTTTGAGTTCTGTTTGTGATTGGTCTACAACACTGTCATGTGTTCTGTTATGTTATTGGTCTATAACACACACAGCTTTGAGTTCTTTTTTAGCTCATCTGAGCACAACGTGCTCATGGTGAGCTTTTGTGATCACCTTTTGTCCGTTGTGCTTCGTCAACATTTACCTTGCGAACAGTCTCGAGGCCACATTTATTGCTAAATCTTCATGATACTTGGCCAGAACATTTGTCCCAGTGATATCATGGACATTGTTGAAACTGGATCATGTGGGGTGAAAAATTAGGTTAGTGACCTAGTAGAAAATGGTTCCGCTCCGAATAAAAACATGGCCGCCAGCGGTGGGGCAATTTCCTTACATGGCTGTAGAAAAAGCTTGTGAACACTCTAGAAGTCGCATTTTTTGCCCAATCATCATGAAACTTGCTCAGAACATTTGTTCTTATGATATCTCAGCCGAGTTCGAAAATGGTTCCACTCCGTTCAAAAACATGGCCGCCACAGGTCGGGGCAGTTTTCCTTATATGAAAACTTTAAAAAGCTTGTGAACACTCTAGAGGCCACATTTATTGCCCAATCTTCATGAAACTTGCCCAGAACATTTGACCCAATGATATATCGGACGAGTTCAAAACTGGGTCATGTGGGGTAAAATATTAGGTCACTAGATCAAATTGAAGAAAAAGCTTGTAAAAACGCTAGAAGTCACATTTTTTGCCCAATTAACATGGAATTTGCGCAGAACGATTGTTTTTATGATATCTTGGTCGAGTTCGAAAATAGTTACGCTCTGTTGCAAAACATGGCCGCCAGGGGGCCGGACAGTTTTTCTTATATGGCTATAAAAAAAATCTTGTGAACACTCTAGAAGTCACATATTTTGCCCAATCAACATGAAACTTGCTCAGAATATTTGTTCTTATGATATCTCGGCCGAGTTTAAAAATGGTTCCGCTACTAATAAAAACATGGCTGCAAGGGGCGGGGCAGTTTTCCTTATATTGCTATGGAAAAAGCTTATGAACACTCTAGGAGTCACATTTTTTGCCCGACCAACATAAACCTTGTCAGAACATTTGTTCTGATGATATCTCGGCCGAATTCGAAACTGGTTCCACTCCGTTGAAAACATGGCCGCCAATGGGCGGGGCAGTTTTCCTTATATGGCTATATTGAAAACTTTAAAAAGCTTGTGAACACTCTAGAGGCCACATTTATTGTCCAATCTTCATGAAACTTGCCCAGAACATTTGACCCAATGATATCTCGGACGAGTTCAAAACTGGATCATGTGGGGTCAAAAACTAGGTCACTAGATCAAATTGAAGAAAAGGTTGTGAACACTCTAGAAGTCACATTTTTAGCCCAACGAACATGAAACTTGCTCATAACATTTGTTCTTATGATATCTAGGCCGAATTCGAAAATGGTTCCGCTGCCCAATCTTCATGAAACTTGCCCAGAATATTTGACCCAATGATATGTCGGACGAGTTCAAAACTGGGTCATATGGGGTAAAAAACTAGGTCATGAGGGCAAATTGAAGAAAAAGCTTGTGAACACTAGAAGTCACATTTTTTGCCCAATCTTTTTGAAACTTGCTCAGAACATTTCTTTTGATGTTATCTCGGATGAGTTCAAAACTGGGTCATGTGGGGTAAAAAACTAGGTCACCAGGCCAAATTGAAGAAAAAGCTTGTGAACACTCTAGAGGCCACATGAATAGGCCAATTATCACGAAACTTGCTTCGAACATTTATAATCAATAACATCTGGCACAAGTTTGAAACCAGGTGACATGGGGTCAAAATCTAGGTAACCACATCAAATTGAAAAAAAAAGCTTGTGAACACTATAGAGGCCAAATTTTTAGCTGAATCTTCATGAAACTTGCTCAAAACAGTTTAGTTCCTTTGTCCCTCAGGTGAGCGACCTAGGACCTTGTGACCCTCATGTTTCTTTTTGTGATTTGTCAAGAGCACGTCTTGTTTCAGGTTGTTGTTTTCTGCATGAGATGTTTTCACCAATTTTTATGCATACTTTAGTTGATTGTTGATGTTGTTGTTTTTAATTCTCATTTATTATTTTTTGGTTTGTCTGTAACAATATATGATTTAATTCCATTTGTTTTAATTTGCTTATTGTTTAGAATGCTGCTTGAAACTGTATTATAATTTAAATATATTTTATTTAAAAATGATTTAAGCTCAGACATGTTCATAATAAATTGATCTTTAAGGTTAAATATGTTTTATTTTGATACAGGTATTTGGCTGCTAAGTTTTAGTGTTGTTGTTTTTGGCCATATGATAGACATTACTTCATTGATTTTAATTGACAAACTTTATAACATGTCTTTTTTATTCATTCTGTCTAATCTTACACTGACATTAGTGATTTATTAATCATGAATGGGCACACACCCCCCAAAAAAAATTGAACATATTAACTCTTGGCTACAATTTTTCTTAAAGTGAAATCTCTTTCTATTCTTACATTGATATGAAATTTATTTAGTTAACTCAGTTTGATCATTGATGAGTGATACTTCATGTTTGCCGATTATAAATCTTGTGATGTTGGTTGACATTCATTATACCCCCACACACGAAGTTTAGGGGGGGTATATAGGAGTGAGCTTGTCGGTCCGTCGGTCTGTTGGTTTTTGGTTTCCAGATGATAACTTGAGAAAGGCATGACATATTCAAATAATTTTTGGTACACATGTGTAACATCATAGAATACAGGTCAAGTTCGATGTTGGTTACAAACCACTAAATTTTGACAGAGTTATGGCCCCTTTTCAACTTAAAATTCCCTAAAAACATGGTTTCCGGATGATAACTCAAGAAGGGCTTGACATATTCCAATAATTTTTGGTACACATGTGTAACATCATAGAATACAGGTCAAGTTCGATGTTGGTTACAAACCACTAAATTTTGACATAGTTATGGCCCCTTTTCGACTTCAAATTCCCTAAAAACATGATTTCCTGGCGATAACTCAAAATGGCTTGACGTATTCAAATAATTCTTGGTATACATGTGTAGCATCATAAAATACAGGTCAAGTTCGACTTTGGTTACAACCACTAAATTTTTACAGAGTTATGGCCCTTTATTTGACATAAATTCCCTGAAAACATGGTTTCCTGGCGATAACTCAACAATGGCTTGACATATTTATAAATTTAATTATTGGTACACATGTGTAGCATCATAAAATACAGGTCAAGTTTGACTTTGGTTACAAACCACTAAATTTGGACACAGTTATGGCCCCCCTTTTTAACTTAAATTTTCAAAAAACATGGACAGTAACTCATGAAAGGCTTCACATATTTAAATTATTTATGGTACATAGGTGTAACATCATTAAATACAGATCAAGTTCAACTTTGGTTACAAACCACTAAATGTTGACAGAGTTATGGCTTCTAATGAAATTAAATTTTTCCAAATGCACTGTTGACCATTCACAAATTAAAGCATTCTCTCTCTGTCCATTTCTTTCGAATGGATGCCATAGTTTTGTGACAAGGCCATATTGTGGGGGTATATCCGTCACTCATGTGACAATTCTAGTTACAAATAAAATCTCAAAATAATTCTGTGTTGTATATGAGTTTTGTTTTCAGTTTCAATAATTAAATGAAATATATTTTTGAAATCAGCGCATGAATACCCATTTATAAGAGTTTGTAGTTAATCTACATGGTTAAAGGGGCATATTGGCATTAGTTTTTAAATAACATCTATATGCCCCTTTAAAACAACATATTTTATAACAATGTCTGCAAAACATATCATCTTATCTACCAGGGGCGTTATTTACAATACAAACTTGCTTACAGGTGACACATTTTCGCTCTCAGATGTTGGGCTCATCAAGAACAAAAACAATATACATTTTAATTACTAAAACAGTTTATTTGAATATTTTTAACCATGAATGCATTGATATAAATATTTACTAAGTTTATGTTAACAATGTTAATTATAAATATATTATATAAGTACTATTATATTAATTTGACACTCTTAGCCAGTGGCACTTTGATCCACTGCAGAAATGTGCTGTTTAAAATTCCAACATTTCTTCTTTCTTTTTGACCAAATTCAAAGCAGTCATTTCTTTCTCGCTTCAGGAATCAAATTGAGAGCCCAACATTCGATGAGAACACAGAGAGCTCTGTCTCACACGGAGACCTTCATGACCCTGTCTATAACGAATATGGGGAGCTTATTCACTCGGAATCTGTATCTACAAAACTCTAGTGCCAAATTCCCACCTGTACAGTGGTCGACATTGAACTTTATTTCTTCATTCAAGATAAACTTGATGTCTTTAATACTTCGCCTACAGAAAGCTTGTGGAGTGAATCTGTGTACTAATTCCATGAATTACCTTAATGAAGAACATGCCATTAATTTGTGTCTATCACCTTCCAAAACATGTATTTAAAGTTAAAACTTTGTCCAGCTGCAGAATAACTTGAAGAGGACATTTGTGACCATATAGCAATAACATATGAGCATCTTTGTGCTAAGAAACACTTCATTACTGAAAAATGCATGATAATTCTCTTTTTAAATTCATGCATTCAATCATGACCTTGTTTTGCTACTATGACAGTAGGAACACTGTGGTGTAAACGTCAATGGCTGATTGCAAACTCTCAAAAATCACAAAACACACTATTATATGAAGTTAGAATAGGACAGAAAACTTAGAAAAAGCTGTTTTTAAAGTGAAAGGTTTTTAATTATTACAGAGGTCATCTGCATGAATGATTGCATCTCCATCAATGAAATTAATTTTACCTCAAAAATTGTATACTTTTATGCATTAACAAAATGTTCACAATAAAACGACTGTGTCCATGCATAGAGAGTTAAAAGACACGAGAGATGTCACAAGGCATCAAGAAAAATACTTACTACTACAATACAGTCCAGTGTCACATGGCTTTGGTTTATACTGCAGCTTCTTCCAGCCAGAAACCTACTGTACTGCAGTTGGGTCAGCAGAATGGAGAGGCAGCTTGCTGTGAACTATGTGGGTCTAGAAGTTGAAGCCGTCCACAGTCAGAGGCAACTAGAAATGTGAATGTCTAAATGGTGATGAGCATAACATGAAGTGTGTACATGTACAAGAAGGAACATAGAAGATTTTGTAAAATGTTACATTGCTAAAACAATGATTATTTTAATTTCACGATTTTCAATAAGAATAAACATGTCAAGGTATAGTAAATGGTAAATTGACAGGTGCACACCAGTAAGGTTTTCACTAGATTTTCTGATGTATATATATATATATATATATTATATTAGTAATTCAGAAAAAAACATTCATTATAATTAGAATGTGTTTGGCCCTTACATACATTGTCACATCAGAATTATGAGTGTTTTATATACTCTATGAAATAACAAATTATTCTATCTACAGTTAGTAAGAATGTGACTGCTTGTACTTTTAACATATACAAATTGTACATTTGTTTCTCAGTCTCAGTGTATATATACACCATATTTCCTAATATTTATATAGTTTTGTACACAGACATAAGTTCCTACTTTTGTACAAATATGCAAAATTGCTATAAACTGATTTGTCCCATTTGTTTTGTTTCTGTTGTTTATACTTTATTTTATTTTGTTTTTATATATTTATTAGGTTATTTGTTTTACAAAGAATACAGCTAAATCGAGGATTATCATGCCATAGTCTTAATTTATAGTCCTTGTTTTATTATATCAAGGCAAAGCCAACATTTGTTTGTTAAGGGGACTGTATAAAGCATGGTAACATAAGCACATTTGTCATGTGAAAGAAAAACAGTAAATGAATATTTTTCTAGTCATTATTAATGGTGGTTTTCAGTGTTCTATAATCAAGCTGCATGTTTATACAACTACAAGAAGAACTGAAGGAACTATAATATTCACACTTAAATAGCACTTCAGTTTTTATCAAATAAGGTTGATATTACCTTCAATATGTACTTCATAGAATATTAAAGCTGAACTCATAATAATGTGTATTCAAACATAGGGTCAAATTTTGATCGTAGATTGTTTGTTTGTTATTGTTTGTCAGTTGTTTTTGTTTTGGATTGTCTCTTTTTCCATGAAAGTTGCACAAGTTTTAATTTTATATTTATTTTCTATTGATAAGGTTTTTGTATTTATGGGAAAGAATTATTATAGACTTATTGTATGTTCTTCGCTACAAACATTTGCTCTACACAACATGCATAATAATTAGGTTAAATATTAAACAAGATTTCACTGACAAATATTTGAATTTTTTTTGGTGTAATTAAACTTCAAAAGTAATGGTATTCTGACATGTACATAACTGATGTCATTATGCCCCCTTTTGTCAGATAACGGCTAATCGGATAACAATTGTTGAAAATGTAGATGATTAAAATCTCAGTGTCTGACAAATTTAACGATTTAAGGGTAGCCCAGTGGGCTACCAGATTTTTTAATGGTTGTCTGATACTTTTACATGAATCACACACTAAACAGAAAAACAAGCAATTCAGTTTGCAGAAATATTAATAATTTAATTTAATAATCTTTTTTTAAGTGTTCTATATAATAAGAATAATCATATTAATAAATTAATACATTATATTGTATAATATATATAAATGCTTAAGTACATATTTAACAATAATTAATGCAGATAATTAACACAGCCCATTGTGTTTGTGATCTGAAATTGTAGTAGCCCACTAAAAAAATTGGGTAGCCCCTGGGCTCCGTGCATTGGATTTGTAGGACACTGTAATAATACACGTTACAATTTAAACTCACAATTCTCAAAGTAGAAGTGAGGCTATGACTTGTTATCGCTAAGGACTAATTTGCTATAATTTGCTGGATATCGTGATTTGTAAAGGTTTTTATGCCTACACTTTGAAAGGGCGAGACCATAAAGATTTGCCCTTGTCCGTCCGTCCTGTCCGTCTGTTGGAATTTTGTGTCGCGTAAAGCATAACTGCTAGGGTGATGAAACCTTATAAACATATTTTTTCATCAGCATGTGAACTTGTGCATCTGGGTAATTCGGTGCAGATTTGTCATAGATCAGCAGAGCTATGGCCCTTTTTAGCTCAACTGGGTACAACGTGCTCATGGTGAGCTTTTGTGATCGCCTTTTGTCCGCCATGCAGCGTGCGACGTCAACATTTACCTTGTGAACACTCTAGAGGCCACATTTATTGGCCAATCTTCATGAAACTTGGTCAGAACATTTGTCCCAATGATATCTCGGCCGAGTTCGAAACTGGGTCATCTGGGGTCAAAAACTAGGTCACTGGGTCAAATTGAAGAAAAAGCTTGTGAACACTCTAGAAGTCACCTTTTTTGCCCAATCAGCATGAAACTTGCTCAGAGCATTTGTTCTAATGATATCTCGGGTGAGTTCGAAAATGGTTCCGGTTCGTTGAAAAACATGGCCGCCAGTGGGTGGGGCAGTTTTCCTTATATGGCTATAGAAAAAGCTTGTGAACACTCTAGAAGTCACATTTTATGCCCAATCAACATAAAACTTGCCCAGAACCTTTTCAGCTCACCTGAGCACGAAGTGCTCGGTGACCTATTGGTATTGGGGACCTCTCGGGCGGTGTCTATCGTCCGTCGTCAAGGTGCCGTCAACAATTTGGACAGTTATCGCGATAAAGACTACATTTTTTATTCAATCTTGACCAAAATTACACAGTTTGTGTATGACCATAAAATCTTGGACGAGTTCGATAATGGGCCCAATCTGACCAGGAACACCAGAGTTATTGCCCCTTTTTCATGCAAAAAAAGTGCAAAAATGCCCTTTTCTAATAGACTTTATTTTCCATCCTATCTTAACCAAACTTTTATAGTTTGTGTATGACATCAGATCTCAGTAGACGCCACAAATGGGCCAGATTGTGTTTCAAACACCAGAGTTATTGCCCTTTGTTTATAAAAAATTTTTACAAAAAATGGACATTATTCAGGATAGAGACTTCATTTTCCATCCAATCTTCACCAGTCTTGCACAGTTTGGCTATTACCATGAGATTACAGTTGAAGTCGAATATAAGCAAGATCGGACCAGAAACAGCAGAGTTATTGCCCTTTGTGAAAAAAATATGCAAAAATGGACATTATTCAGGATAGAGACTTCCTTTTTTATCCAATCTTCACCAATCGTGTGCAGTTTGTCTATGAACGTAAGACTACAGGTGAATTTGAATAAAAGCATGATCGGGCCAGAAACACCAGAGTTATTGCCCCTTGTGTTTGGAAAAAAACATCAACAAGTTATCTATGATTGGCTTGCACACATGCTTTTTGATTCAATGTTGACCAAACTTACACAGTTTGTGCATGACCATAAAAATTGATTGATAAAATTTGATTTCCAACAGTTGCAAGAAGTGCATGCAGTTATTTGTACATGCAACATTGATGTCTTCAGAGCCTGCATTTATCATCATTGGACAGAAAATTAACAAAGAAAAAGCAAAATTGACCTTAAAGCAATTATTGCATTGCAACTAGTTCTCCCAAACTGTTTGTGAAAAAGGCATAAAAATTTACTGTTTCTGCATTTTCCAGAATTGTCAATTACTTAATGAAAAGGGGTCAGGTAAGAATATCGAGAAAAGTGATTTGAGAACCATTAGCAAAAAAAACCCACATCCACTACCCAACTTGTACTTTAGTTAGCCCATTGCTCTAACCGATGTTTTAAATCACAATTGATCCTATCCCCCTCTGCGTATTGTTCAGATACCGTAATTTTCAAACCTGTCGCAACAGTATGGTCTTCATCTGTACCAGTTTCTCAGGTGAGCACTTTGGGCCATCATGGCCCTCTTGTTTCTTATGATATCTCGGTCGAGTTCGAAAATGGTTCCGCTCCATTGAAAAACATGGCCGCCAGGGGGGGGGCAGTTTACGTTATGTGGCTATAGAAAAAGCTTGTTAACACTCGAGAAGTCACATTGTTTGCCCAATCAACATGAAACATGCTCAGAACCTTTGTTCTTACGATATCTCGGCTGAGTTTGAAAATGGTTCCGGTCCGTTGAAAAACATGGCCGCCAGCGGGGTGGTCAGGTTTCCTTATATGGCTATAGGAAAAGCTTGTGAACACTCTAGAAGTCACATTTTTTGCCCAATCGTCATGAAACTCGGTCAGAACATTTGTCCCAATGATATCTCGACCTAGTTCGAATCTGGGTCATGTGGGGTCAAAAACTAGGTCACTTGGTTAAATTAAAGAAAAAGCTTGTTAACACTCTAGAAGTTACATTTTTTGCCCAATCTTCATGAAACTTGATCAGAACATTTGTCCTAATGATATCTTGGCAGAGTTTGAATCTGGATCATGTGAGGTCCAAAACTAGGTCACTAGGTGAAATTGAAGAAAAAGCTTTTTAACTCTATAGAAGTCACATATTTGTGCCTAATCTGCATGAAACTTGGTCAGAACATTTGTCTTAATGATATCTCGGCCGAGTTTTAATATGGGTCATATGGGGTCAAAAACTAGGTCACTAGGTCAAATTGAAGAAAAAGCTTGTTAACGCTCTAGAAGTCACATTATTTGCCTAATCTTCATAAACCTTGGTCAGAACATTTGTTCCAATGGTATCTGGGCAGAGTTAGAATCTGGGTCATGTGGGGTCAAAAACTATGTCACTAGGTCAAATTGAAGAAAAAGCTTTTTAACACTCTAGAAGTAAAATTGTGTACCCAATATTCATGAAACTTGGTCAGAACATTGTCCCAATGATATCTCGGCCAAGTTCGAATCTGGGTCATGTGGGGTCAAAAACAAGGTCACTAGGTAAAATTGAAGAAAAAGCTTGTTAACACTCTAAAAGTAATATTTTTGGCCCAATCTTCATGAAACTTAGTCAGAACATTTGTTTTAATGGTATCTCAGCCGAGTTTGAATCTTGGTCATGTGTTGTCAAATACTAGGTCAGTGGTTCAAATTGAAGAAAAAGATTGTCAACACTCTAGAAGTTACATTATTTGCCCAATCGTCCTGAAACTTGGTCAGAACATTTGTCCCAATGGTATCTCGGCCGAGTTTGAATCTGGGTCATGTGGGGTCAAAAACTAGGTCACTAGGTCAAATTGAAGAAAAAGCTTCAATTTCAATATGTACTTCAAAATTTTTAATGTCTGTTTTCACTTAAGTTTTTAAAACCATATCAGTATATCCATATCCGTATAAAAATCTAACATATAGAAAATTGTTCGACTTACGAAGTTCAGGTGAGCGACCCAGGGCCATTTAGCCCTCTTGTTTGACATTTTTGACTTGTGTCACATGTAAATCAAAAAGTCCAACTGCTAGAGTGATGAAACTTTATAAACATATTGATCAGCATGTGCGCCTCAAGTTTTAAGTGCAGCTTAAAGGGACTTGTTCACAGATTTTTGCATTTTTTGTTGAAGTATGCCATTTAATGTCTTAACTTGACAGAGTTGAGCATTGGAACTAAAGAGCTCAAGTATAATAACAAGATTAAAAGGCTATCGCCTTGACCACACGGCCATTCCAACTAATACATTTATCGCTGCATTTTTACTTTATGGAAGTGATCCACATGTTCTTAAAATTTTTAATGAAAACAGCCGAAACACTCCAAATTAATTCCATCGTTTATTAGCGTTACACATGCTTCACTTATCAATTTCAACTGATGATTACTCCTAAATGAAACGGCATTTACAGTGTATTTCTATGTCCATGGTGTTATTTCTCTCCTTTGTATGCACTGTTCTTTTATTTTTGGAATATGTGACAAAAAGTTGCAAAATTGTCAATTCGTCAATCTGTGAACAGGTCCTTATTATAAATGTACAAGTCTTCTGAATCAACACTTGATAATACTTTAAATTTTGTGACAAAAAGTTAAACTAGTGTTGTATATAATATATTTAGTAACATGTATTATAGTTGTGTATTACATAATTACATTTAATTAGCTGTCTGCAAATCATTCTAGTGGTACCCATATGATATTGTGCCATAATCTAAATCATAATATAACAAGAATACACATATATGCATTTATTTTGGAAGTCAATGTGTACATTTAAGTACGTACGTATATAGTCTACAGTTGAATATATATTGTGCCAAATAAATGATGTGTATGCTTGTTTTAAAAGCGACATCAAGCTGTATGTAGTCATTGTATTGTCCATAATGTACATTGGCAATGTGAAAAATGTTATTTACTACTTGTATATTAATGTGTGTTTAGTTTAATACAAAAAAAATGCATACATGTTGTATTCAATTTGTCTGCTTCCAAATAAGCAGTACACTCTATATATTTAATAAGCTGCTTGGACACTTACTTACATTAATTGCACATAGATCACTAATCAATATACAAAATAACTATTCTTAAAGCAGTATTTGATACAAAAATCAACTACATGTAAACTGTTTAGTAGTTAATACTAATAAATAAACAAGTTATAATGGCCATTCAAAAAAGATAAACACATAAAACTGTACCCGGCATACGTAGAAATTATTAAGCAATAAAAACTCTCTGTACATACGAAAGGTGTCACTGTACATGTGATGGCTGCATCAAAAGTACCAGTAATAACAATGTAATTAAATTTAGTGCTTGATCACACTGATGTAATCTTGTATTAGGACAGGTACAGGATAGCAGAGTTATACACGCTGTCGTGAAATGTCCACCGTAAAATAGGGCTGTGGGGAGTGATAATCAAACCTGCGGGTACCCGTTATGGTTAATACCCGTGAGCACTAACGCTCCCTATTATTTCCAGCGATACCTATCAATCGCTATACATTATTCCTCGCGATACCGATCAATCGCTTTTATTTCTAGCAATATCTAGCAATCGCTATTATTTCTCGCGATATCTAGCAATCGCTTTTCTCGCGATATCTAGCAATCGCTATTATTTCTCGCGATACGAGTAATCGCTTTTATTTCTCGCTATATCTTGCAATCGCAATTATTCTCGCGATACCGAGCAGTCGCTATTATTTTTGCGATACCAAGCTATAGCTATTTTTTCTTGCGATAACTATCACTCACTAGTGTTCTCTCGCGATAACTATCAATCACAATTATTTCCCGCGATAACAAGCATTTGCTATTATTTCCCACGATGACTAGCGATGGCTTTTATACCAGCGATAACTTACGATCGATATTACATTCCGCCATAGCTAATAACAGCTATTATTTACCGTGAGCACTTACACTCGCTACTTGCCTAGATATCGGATATCGAGCTATTCAAGTCATTTCTATAAAAAGCTTCACCGAAAAGTCTTTTTGGCAACATTTCACTCTTTTTATAAAAAAAAAAAAGAACTACAAAAACAGCGAGTTGAACTGTAGAGGTGGCGACACGTTACCATTGAATAAAAACCTGTTGACTTAAATAGCACCCTTGTGGTGTTACACAAAAATTATTCCGCTGTAGTAAGGGTTAATAACGTATCTCACGGTCACGGGAACCCGGGTAATAACTTGCTACCCGGAAAGTAGCGTTACCCGATACTCGGATACACGAACTTCCTGGCGGACTTACAGAGGTCGGAAGCGGCGTACGCCCCCCCCCCCCCTCTAAAATTGTCAGATATTCGTTTATTAAAGCTCACAATATATTAAAACATGGACATTTCGTTGCCATTGATGCGTTCTTCAATCAATTTATTGCCATAATCATGCCCATTCTTCGGTATTTTCGTTAAATTGCTCATTATTTTCGATATCGCACTGTTATGATGTCCATCCCAACATTTAAAAGGGACCAAAAACAGTTTGTTGGCAGCTTTTTTAGCTCACCTGAGCACGAAGTGCTCGGTGAGCTATTGATATAGGGGACCTCTCCGGCGGCGTCCGTCGTCCGTATGCCGTCAACAATTTGGACCGTTATCGCGATAAAGACTACATTTTTTATTCAATCTTGACCTAACTTGCACAGTTTGTGTATGACCATAAAATCTCGGTGGGTATTGATAATTGGCCAAATTGGACCAGAAACCTTAGAGTTATGGCCGCTTGTTTGTAGGAAGAAATGCAAAAATTGCCTTTTTCGTTCATAGAGACTTCATTTTTCTACCAATTTTGACCAAACTTCCACAGTTTGTATGTGATCACACGACTGAAGCAGAAGCCAACAATGGGTCGGATTCGGCAACAAACTTCAGTTATGTCCCCTTTGTTAGTGAAAAAAAATGCAAAAATTGCCTTATTCGTGCATCGAGATATTTTTCATTCAATCTTGATAAAACTTGTTTTAAAACATGTTTTGTACGGCCATAAGATCTCAACACACGCAGCATATGAGACAGGTCACGAACACAACAGTTATATCCCCTTAATTGTGAAAATTAATGCTAAAATGAATTTGTTGCAAGACGGGGACTTCATTTTCAACCAGTCTGGACCAAACTTGCACAATTTGTCTATGACCATAAAATCTAAAGCGAATTTCAATATAGGACGGGTAAATGTCATTACACTCCACTCTTTGAAACAAGCCGGCAAGCATGACATGACCTTTGCGCAATGGTCGCCATTATCTTTGAAAACTGCAGCATTAACACTATTTGTCCGAAATTGCCTGCGAAAAGTTGGATACCATGGTTAAAAAAAAATTAATTCATGTCCTTACTTGTTCTATATATGAGAGTAAATCAGTCTGACATATTATTTAAGGACATTATGGCGTACATTCCCACAAGCCTATCACAGCAGTAAGGCTTTCATCTTTGCCCGTACTCGGGTGATACCTTTGGGCCATCATGGCCCTCTTTTTTTCAGTTACTGTATATGTCCGCGCTCTAACTCAAAATCATGCAATCGCGCCTGGGCAGTAGCGTTAACCGAAACCCGGAAATGGAGTAGTTGTCCCTGACCGTGGGTTGATAGTGTAGTACAAATAAAATGTATAAATGAAACTAAATACATTAAACTTTACTAAATCATAGTAAAATATAAAAAACGAGACACCTATAAAGATATGGCAACACACAGACTAAATATTATATTGTTGTTTAATGAATTATATATAAACTATAAAAATAAAATAATATATCAATGTTATCATGTAATAAACACAATTATTATTTAGATGGCTTTATTAATAGATCGACATATTAAAGAAAGCAGTGACTACCATTGTATATTTCTCAAGTATACAAGAAACAGGATGTTTAGGGCTTATACGTGTGGATATCATAATATACCGTAATCAGGGTATAGTGGAAATCTCTTGACATATTACATGCAGGTAACCTTGGTGGAATTCAGCTATTCTCGTATTCCGTTATAAGCAATTATTTCTAGGTCATAGAAAGATACCAGCACCAAGGTATTGGTCAGTACATAGGAATTAAGCTTATGCAAATTAATTACTAGAGCTTTATCACGCGATAACCAAATTGGGAGAGCACGTACGGAAGAACCGACTTATCATATTCGTAATCCTACCCACGTGCGCACGGCAGATCTAGCTGTGCGTGGGTCTGTACGGCTAGCGCAGTGGTTGGTACACTCGCTTCTCACCTAGGCGTCCCGGGTTCGCTTCCCACTCGGCGCATGTGAGTTTGGTTGGTGGTCACCATACCGGACAGGTGGGGTTTCCTCCGGGTGCTCCGGTTTCTCCCCACAGCACAAGACCACACCAAAATTAAAATATCTTACAGTAAACAATAAAGAGCTGGAAATTGCAGCTATGATTCAAAATTCGTCCCAACTTTCGTGAGTCTTTAATAAGTTAATTAGGTAGGAGTGCTGGGTCACACTCAGGGTCCTCACATAATGCAGCCTCAGGCGCGGAAGGACCTCATAAACTTCGAAATACATATACACACACGATCTAGCTGTGCGTGGTCTGATACTATTCCAGGTAAGATTATTGTTACTTATATATATTTTTTTAATATTTGTAAATGATTGTAGTGTGGAGTAATTTGTACTAAGAACGAATAACAAACTAAATTATAAAGATTATTGTTCTAAAATAAATTTATGATGTTAGCATTTTACTGAATTATTTTACATTAGTATATTAATTATCTAATCATTTTTCTCCATCGCGTTTATTAATATTATAAATTGGCATGCTAATATAAACTTTAAGAAATTAAGTGGTATGTTAATATTATATCAGTTCTTACAAAAGCGTTGTTATTTATAGATTAATTATCACAATGATTGTATATCTTGACATGCAAATAATTATATGTATTATGTGCATGCAGATATATCACATATTATATTATTGTGCGTGATCTGATGCTATTTCAGATGCGTGGTCTCATACTATTTCAGAGAATAAAATGGACTACATCACAAATACTTACAGTAGTTGTTTGAAATGTCCCACACGCCTGTTATGGTAATGACATAACAAAGAACCCAATTCCCTAGTAAGCGGGTAAAAGACCCGGCATACAATATGCCGGAAAGTCCCGCCTTACAATAGCCTTTTTTCAAGGTCAGTAGGCATGAACGCGGTTAGTCATAAGCCTCGGCAGTCGGTGGGTTAAAATTGAGATCAGGGTCAGGGATAGCAGCCATGAAAACATAACGACGTCTGAATAATTTGCAAACGATTACTCATAATCACACTGTGTTTATTGTGCTATTTAAAACAGCTGAACAGTGAATTCATACTCTCAGTATCGTATTCATAAAGTAGCGGAGTGCGGTTTATGTCAGTTTATGGCGACTCATTTCATGTACATATAACATGAAACTATTCTGACAGCAGGGACATTTGAAAGATACTACAACTTGCGGGGATTGTCTGTGCGCAGAAACGATGGCAGTGGACGAAATTACAGCGGCCCTTGTGGCAGCGATTTTCGTGATGATCCTTGTGTGAGTACGATTTCCATATGTATGTTGTTACTGTTCGGCAAAAATGAAGCAACTAATGCAATTTTAATCTAGCTTTGTTATAATATAAAGTAATTACATGTAATTATAAAGAAACAAAGCACTTTCATTTAATGGCTTATTGCCTCAATTTGCCTGTTTAGGCCAAAACAAGTCCCGTTTCTGGTATCCCTACCTACCCTTTACTTTTGGTCAAAAAAATGTTTATTTTCTTTAATTTTCGTTACACTGATAACTGTTCTCGCTCATTTTACTATACAATTTAGATTGTATGGGAATTTTTTGGCATCGAAGGTACTTTAGTCGCACTAATTACTTTTATCTTTATCTTGTTTTAAATTTATTTCAGGGGTATTGTTTTCAGCAAAGTTGGGCGTTGCCTTTTAATACCTGGTTGTTTACCCTTAGTTTTTCAACTATTAACAGGAAGTTATGTCGGCATGTTGGTCGATCAGTTTGGATAAAGGTTTTGCAATTTGTCAACACATTACTCATCTGTATTGTATGTCACATCTGAATAGACACCTATATGGAACACACACCATTCTCCCATCATAAAAAAATATAAAAAATAATAAAATCCCTACCTACATACCCTTACTATTTTGGGCGGCTGACCAGAAACATAACGTTTTTTATATGATCGCAGTTATTAAATGGGCTGCTGTCCATGTAAAAAGGGCATTCTCTATTGCATTACATCTTACAATTGTGAGTAATGGGCCCGTATTCACCAATCCATTCCAAGAGTTATTAGCAGAGACTTGGACTCGAGAAAAAACAAATTAATTGCAAATATGTGTGTAGGCCTATCCATGTTGCTCAGTTAGTAATAGATCTTTATGAATGAATAAGGCTAAACTTTGTCGGTTAATGGCAAGTAAGAATCGAATTAACATAGCTCTTAGAATAAAACAGAATACTGGATTGGTGAATATGGGTCTTTATGTTTGGACTTTTATTTCATTGCCAGGCACCTGTATCGGCATTTCACTATACTCAAACGGAACGGAATCCCTGGCCCCGCCCCCTGGCCGCTGGTGGGCAACCTGGTGCAGATATTCTACAGGGTAGGCAGACAGATGCATAGGCGGTATTAGGGGGTCGGTAAAATTGTAAAAAGTTTCAAGTTTTAGTAACTGAAAAGTACTTTCTCATCTAAGCGTAATATAGATTTATCAGCTTTCTTTTCATGTTATGTTTCACAGAAAGGTTAGTACACGTCTATATCCATGCAAAAAGCTGAACTATGATATCTTGCTAATTAAAGTCATTGTTTTGCAAAATAGATCATCTATGCGTGTTATGTTGGAAGGTTCTGAACATTTCCACCATCTCTAACTGCAAATCCTGTATCCGCGCTTGAAATGGGCGGGCTACTTTGTAAATATATATTTCCTTGCTTCGTCTTTTGATTGTACGGTACTTCAGAACTATGCCTAACGCCACGAAAAATTCAAAATTAGAATTAAAATACAGTATTGAAGTTGAAGGCAAAAGTTCAGCGATGCAACCCTGATTGTTTTCCCAGACAGACAATAGACGAGTTTCACATTCCCATTTTTAGCGATTATCACTACACAAAAATTTATCTGCGAATCGAAAACGAGGCTCGCGATGTATTGATAGTGGTTTATACTGGTTGCATAGTGGTCATTTACAGTTTATTACTTTTAAAATGTTATAAATATTCACTTATTTTTACTTCCTAATAAACAGAAATGGCATGGTACATAATATAGTTATGATATATGAAAAGTGAGTGTCAATTTAATTAGTATATCGTCGCTAAAGTGGAAAAAACGCTAAAATGGAAAAAATGCAATTTAGACTTAGGTACTTTCTCTGAGACTGACAGACTTTGTTTTGTTTAAAGGGACTTTGTCATCGAAAAGGGCCTCAACGGGGCAATTTATTGTTTAAATCTGAAATTCATATATTAATACTGGCATATAATAACGGTTCAAACAGGGTATATATAATGGTAAAATAGTGTACCAATCCTGAGATAAAAATCAATTTATAATATGGGTTGTGTTTGTTTGGCCCATTTCCTGTTTACATTTTGACGTCAGAATTGTGAGCATGTTGTATAAGTATAGTTTACACACGACTTAGTACCAAGCATGATAGCGCCGTTGGTTAAATCGCTGTCTACTGTCAATTCTTTATATGGCTACTAAGTCGTGAGTTCGAAACCCGGTTGGGGCTTTAATTTTTTCAGCCTTTTTTGCTAATTTGTTTTTATCAAATATCTTATTGTGTGTTATATGATTTTTATTTATTTAATGCACATTAGTGTAAAGATAATGCACATTAGTGTAAAGATAGGAAAGAGCATTTCTATCAAATGATATAATTTAAAGTGCAATAGGAAGCCAATTTTTCGTTGACATAGTCCCTTTAAACCTGGTCTTATAAATTATAAGATCATAATCTTGTATAAACACATGACCATTATTATGTAACCAGAATGTTTATATAGGTCCTACTTTTAAAATAACATGTGGCCCAATTACGTGATCAAAGTTCATACCAATTAGTGAAGTAATACAAGGGTCATTGTCTCCGCAGCTATGCCACTGACTTCATGAATCTACTTGATAACAAGTGAAAAAAATCATTTAAAATATATAAAATATCTTTATTTAAGACACAAATTTAATTTTATTCGCAATTATCCTGATCATTTGGTTGAACTCATGATAGTTTATCAGTGGAATGTACATGTGTTTGTACACAAAGTTTGAAGACATAAAGAAACGATAATTAACACTGCTTTTTTTACGTTTTGATATTAAATAATTTATTTTATTTCTCAGTCATATTTTTTTTTTGCTTTTGGTTCTCTATCATTAGAGAGTACAAAGAAAAAACGTCTTTGATCAATTCTGGTTAACTCGATCGGTAGAACTCGTAAGTTGTTTCACTCAGTGAACAAAAAGCATACTCCAGGATATCACTATCTTGCACATACTGCATAATAATAATAATAATAATGTTATATGTAACTGTCAAGCTGTCAATATAATTACCCCAGCCGGAATCAACAAACTGCTTCTGTTAATTAAATAATAATTAATTAATAATTAATTAATTAATTAATAATTAATTAATTATGTAAACCGCAATAAATTCCGCAATTATATACTTATTTCAATCGTTAAAAATTCAGATCTGAATACGAAGTAACATAATCATTATGTCAAACATAGTTTCGTTGGCAGATTTGTGATTGTTACATTATTTGCATTATAATTTAAGTATTTGAAACATATCCACGTATACATAATTTAGTGAATAAAACAGAGACAAGTTTAATGAAAAAACAACAACAACATTTTATAAGTTTATTCGACATTTTCTTCACTGAACATTATTTTCCTTTATGGACAATTTCAGCCAATACATCGTCAGCCTCGTTTTCGATTCGCTTTATCAAGGGAGACAACTCCTACAGTACTCGATAACGGGAATGTGAAAAGGGTCTATTAGAGTTATTCGTTTACATAAGCGATTTTAGTTTCTTTAAATTACAAGTCCGAATGGTCTTTATTAGGGACAAAAGGGTGAGTGATTTAATGTTTTTAAGAGGAGTTTTTTCGCTTCGTTTTCTAGGGCGTGAACAACACGGACGAAGAGTGGTTTCGAAAATATGGAAGAGTATACGGGTGAGTAAAACGTTATTCTACGAAAAGCTATATATCATTATGTATGTTTTTTGCTTATGTTTCCTTTTGAAAAATTGCAAAAAGATACATTTTGCAATTAATCGCATACATCTATATTTCTTGACATTTGAATATGAATGCACTGCATTAAATCGTGCATGAGCTGTCACGAAAGATATAGCGTTTAAGAAGACACTTCGTATTTGGGACATCTTTTCTCACAGAGAACTCATGCAAAGAACGACAACTCGTACAATTTAGGTTTTAGAATAGGAAAATAAAAAACCACGTGAGAGATGTATACTCTTGCATTTCCTGCAGGTGCTACTTCGGTTACCAGCCACAGGTTGTCATCTCCGACCCGGAACTTGTCAAGAACGTGCTCGTGAAAGACTTCCACAACTTTACGGACCGACCGGTAATTTGATTTAAATCCAAACAGGCCACTGGTCCGTATAACAACCCACTTAAATGCATTTTATATACCATGAACAGTGTATAAGCGCACAGTAAGCTACATCATAAGGTGGTGATCTTTACGCCGATGATCATGTTAGTTTCAAACAGCAGAAAACGCAGTAAGTGGCACATTTTTTAAATATAATCTTTTACTTTGAAGCAGATTATAAATAAAATTATGTTCCCCGAAAACATATATTGACATTACGTAAATATATCCTTTCGGTTATGCCTATTATTATGTGAGTAATTGTTTTAACAGACATGGTCACTTAACGTTTCGCTTATGGGAATGAAAATAATTACTTTGTAATCGTATATTTCATTCCAATGATGGCTGATGGTGTATTTTTCTGTAAAAATGGATCAATACATCACTTATAAGTCCAGCAGTATTCATTTAATTTAAGAGAGTCTGTTTAAGGCGGAGAAATCAAACATTTTGTCCAACCACCGAACGTGACTCTACTGTACGACTAGTTGCAAAATGTCAAAAGGAGACTGTACGATTAGTTGCTAATGAAAACGATCTGAGCGGTTACGTTCAAAGGTAATAATAATTTGATTTAATGTGTTAAAAGTCATTTTATATTCATTTTCTCTGTCCGCAGTTTAAAAAGGATAATTTTTTATTTAATGCTAAGGAGTGAAATATAAAAAAGTATCAGTGAGATATATCCCTATATCACTCACAGTGAGGGAGTACTTTTTTATTTTTTTGAGTCCCCCACCGGTGTTTCACCGGAGAGGACTATAGGTTTGCCCTCTGTCCGTCCGTCTGTCCAACCGTCTGTCACACCGTCTGTCCGCAAAATTTTGTTCCTGCGATAACTCAAAAAGTACTGAAGATACTTCTATAAAACTTGGTATACATATAAACGGCAATGTGAGGATTATGCACAAACCTTTTTTTTACCAGAGTTCAAAGGTCAAGTGAGTGTTACTAAAAATAGAAATAAACTAAATACTGTTGTAATTCGAAAAATACATAAGATATGACCATGAAACTTGGTACAAAGATTGAAATAAAATAGAAATAAAATTAAACAAACTGGATCCTGCGATAACTCAAAAAGTACTGAAGATATTTCAATGAAACTTGGTATACATATAAACGGCAATGTGAGGATTATGCAGGAGCTTTTAGTTTTCACCAGATGTCAAAGGTCACGTGAGTGTTACTAAAAATAGAAATAAACTAAATACTGTTATAATTCGAAAGTACATAGGATATGACCATGAAACTTAGTACAAAGATTGAACCAAAGTTTTGCCACCCCCTGTGTGTCTCTCTATCTGTTCGTCCGTATGTTTGTCCGTCCGTCTGTCTGTCCGTCCCCAAAACCTTGTTCGTGCAATAACTCAAAAAGTACTGAACTTATTTTGATGAAACTGGGTATACATATAAACAGCAATGTGGCAATGTGAGGATTATGCACAACCGGTTTTTTTCACCAGAGGTCAAAGGTCACGTGGCTGTTACTAAAATTAGAAATAAACTAAATACTGTAATAATTCGAAATGGACATAAGATATGACCATGAAACTTGGTACAGAGATTGAACTATAGGTTTGCCATCTGTCTGTGTGTTTCTGTCTGTTCGTCCATATGTCTGTCTGTCCGTCCGTCCCCAAAACCTGGATCCTGTGATAACTCGGAAAGTACTGAAGACACTTTGATGAAACTTTGTATACATAGCAACAGCAATGTGAGAATTATGCACGCCCTTTTATTTTTCACCAGAGGTCAAAGGTCATGTGACTGTTACTAAAAATAGAAATAAACTTAATACTGTAATATTTTGAAAAGTGCAAAAGATATTATCATGAAACTTCATGAAACTTGGTACACAGATTGGACTATGGGTTTGCCCTCTGTCTGTGTGCGTCTGTCTGTCTGTTCGTCCGTCGGTCTCACTCTGTCTGTCTGTCCCGTCCCCAAAGCCTGGATCCTCCGATAACTCAAAAAGTACTGAAGATTGATGAAACTTTGTATACATAGAACAGGGGTGATAAAATTCCGGTTTATGCCGGATTTCCATTTTTTTGTTCCAAAAATTCGATTTTCAGATCGATATAAATCCGGGGTTTTATTTAGTAGGGTGGGTTGGGGTGGTATGAAAACACTTGGGTACGAATCCAAATCGGAAACGAAACTGCCGGAATTTTCCGGAGTTCAACGAATTGAACCTGTCTTTTGTGTTATTGAATGTTATTGGTCGATATTCGTCCGTATATGTTTCGGGAAATGCCGGAAAATAACGATTTCATTTAGTTATTTGCAGGTACATAAGCGACCGGAAGTGATATTTGTTACAAGCGGAAAATTTGTATAAATAGGCGTCTGTCAAGAACGTAGATATTTTTGAACAGTTTGACATCACGATTGGTAAGTTCCAATAGCGTAGGTCTATCTCTACGGAAGAGGTTTAGTTATTTTAGTTAAAATAGTATCCATGCCGAACCTGCCATAATTTGATAAAGTTAGGACATGGCAATATTGAAATTTAGAATTATCAAAATTCTAAGCAGATTGTCTTTTGACTTGTAATTTTTTTTAACGAATGTGAGTGGCAATAATGGCATGGCTGCGGTCCGCATCCTCTTCTGTATTCTCCCTTTATTAACCATAACACTGTTGCTGGTACGGACAGGTCTGTTTTAATTATTTTATATGCCCCTAAAATATGAGCCGAACAGCAACATGTTTTACATTGATAAAAAATTATCATGTGTAACCTGTCAAGATTTTCAAAAGCATGGGCAGGTAGGGGAACCCATAGTAAATTTTTGAAAATGGGAATTTGTACATAACATTTTTTTTAAGCGTTTAAATATAAATACAGGCTATATACATACAGGAAGGACCCGTGCTGAATTTTTTTTTAACATCTTGATATTAATTGGTATGACTACAATTTGTTTTCATGAAAACAAATTACGATTCCAGGGACAGAAAACTTTCAATATATCGGTAAATTCAAAATACTGAAAGCCATTCATGATAGGACTACTAATTATGCATATCACAAAAAGAAATTATTTGTTTGTTCAACAGAAGTCTTTGTGTGTCTCAAAAGCAACAGTATATGATATTGAAAACAACTGTTAATATATGTCTTATATTAATAAAAACAGTACTCAAACAATAGAGTTCATTATAACGGATGCAGTAAAAAATGTCTTATGCTTTGGCAGAAAATGTATATAATATGAATGTTTTGATTTATAGGTATTCAGCATGCCTCTTGACTTTGCCACAGACAAGGACGATGTGCGGGCTAGTTTACAGTACTAGAGCGATTTACGTCTCATCGTTTCCTGTCAGCTCATAACCTTGCCGTGGAAACTTCAAGACTGTTTGAATCTTACACAGTGTTCTATTATCAATTCCTGTCAAAAAAGGAAAGAGAGGACTGGCACCAATCATTGATAGCCTTCTTCAAAGAAATCATGTTTCAGATGAGAGTCAGGAGGAGATCAAAGCCATCGGACTGCGTCTTCGGAAGAAGAAAATGACCAAGGACGGGGAAACTCGAAAGGAGAGAGTTATCAACAAGATATTTGATCAACGCAAGAAGACTAGGATGCTGTTAGGACTTTACATCTCTGTGCTGAAATGCCTGAAGCAGTATTCTGTGTTGTTTCAGTCCAAAGAGCCCTGTTTCATATCCTTCATGATCAGCATCAAAAAGTGTAACTGCCTGACTAGTGATGAGAAATTACACCAATCAGTGTGTCTGATGAGTGCATAATAACTACATTGCAATAAAGCAAAATGTGCTTATAGAATTTTTGTGACTGTTCTGTGACACTTCTACTAGCTGTTTACAAAAATAATTAAAACTCACTGACACTAGTCATGTACAGGTGTATTCATTTTGAAATGTTAAAGTTTTGAACTTCATTTGAATAGATGCTTGAAGTTTGATGTAGTTAGATTGTTAAATTTTCCTAAAGAATAAAAAAATATAATTTAAACTGGCTCTAGTCATGTACAGGTGTATTTATTTTGAAATGTTAAAAGTTTTGAACTTCATTAGAATAGTTGCTTGAAGTTTGTTGTAGTTAGATTGTTGAATTTTCCTAAAGAATAAAAAATATTAATATTCACTGGCCCTAGTCATGTACAGGTGTATTTATTTTGAAATGTTGGAAGTTTTGAACTGCTTCAGTTTAGCTGCTTGAAATTTGTTGTAGTAAGATTTCCTAAAGAATAAAAATATTAATATAATAGATTGTCTATGTTCCTTCTTAAATAATTGTTTAACTGGAGCTTGGTGGTGGGTTTGTCATATATAACCCCATTAAATGACCAACTAAAAAGTTAAATATGCAGGTAATGATCACTAAAGAAGTGAATTTCACAATTCAAATGAGACAGAACAGAATACCAGCTGCCCGAGCATAATTTTAAGCTAATCTAAGTCACTTAAAATACGCAAGTGCCAGGAGCTTTAGGGGGCTTCGCCCCCTATGACCCCACCAGGGCCTACAAGGGGGGCTATCGCGCCCCCCTGGACCCCCAGCGAAAAACTTTAGTTTTTTTTTTTTTTACACAGTATCACCCCTGATAGAAAGAGCAAGGTGATGATTGTACACGACCCTTTATTTTTTTCACCAGAGGTCAAAGGTCACGTGACTGGTACTTAAATAGAAATAAACTTAATACTGTAATAATTCGAAAAGATCATGAAACTTGGTACAAAGAATGGACTATATGATTGCCCTCTGTCAGTTAAGTACTGCAATAACTCAAAAAGTAACTCAAATGTCTGGTCAATGTTACTAAAATAGAAAAAACAACAACTTAATACTGCAGTGACAAATGGGATTTGAATATGAAACTTTGTACATCTACAGATAAAGGGCGATTTGACGGTATTGCACAATGTTTAATTAGTAGGGGTTTTCACCAGTAGGGGACTCCTGTATTGCTTGCAATACTATCAAAGCCTTGTTTTATTTGGACGATATTTAATTGTAGTTGTTGTTACCATTTATCATACAGAATTACCAAAAAGAAAATTAGTAAAGACTAATAACAGCAAATGTTAAGAATACCTCTCCGATATATTGAACTGTCTTTCATCTTTTTTTATCTAGGATTTTCCTGTCGTATTGAGCCAAGGAGACTAGTACAGACAATGTCTAGCAGGTGCAAGTGTTACCCACAAGGCATTGGAGCTGGTCACCTTGGTCCAAACTTAATTTTAGCATCCGAAGTATTTATTTTATCCTTTGCACTTTATTAATTCCCGCATACTACACTTGCAGTTACACTTGTTGTTTACTGTTGCTGTGAACAGTAGTCTCCCTTTGTTTACATAATTGCTGTATTGCCGGTTCTCCAAATTCCAGAATCCAACGTAGCCTTAAGTAATAACTTGTGTCCATTAAGCAAGCACATATTTATATATTAGTTTGAGTGTATTTAGTCTGTATATCCAGTAATCACGCTTAAGTACTTGAAGTATTCAATGTGCTGGTGTAAGAAGTGTTCAGCGTTCTATTCTCCGCCATCTAAGCATCTTGTTTTTTTCTAATTCTCGACCGACTTGTAACCCAATTGTGTTGTTAAATCCGAATAACTAATATAGAGAACACTTTATACGTATAAGTAATCCATGTCAGAACACTCTTTCCCATGTTAACGTGCATCTACGAGTTTAATCATCTTTAATTGCTTTCGAAAACACATAGTGCGTTTGAATGTCGTGACTGTGTTTACTATTGTTTACATCATAACACGTATGCTCACGCTATTTTTAGACAATGTGAATTTCGGAGAACTGACAGCTCTTTCACTTTCAATACATACTTTTGTTATAAATATATTCAAACCTAGCAGTGAGTGTTAGTTCAACTGTTTGATTTAAAAGCTGGACATTATTCAACGACTACGAGTATCCAATTGCATGTATTTAAGCTTAAATAAATTTAGAAACCCGGATACTGCATTGCTATGAATATACTGTACAGCATAGTAGACTGTTGTACTGTAAACACGCTGCCATGATAATGCATAGAGTCCAAAATTTTGCGGTTTAAATTGCTTAACTAATCCACGGCACATGGCGCAGGAATGTTTATTACTAGCACCGATTACTACGCATTATAGAGAAAATAGTACTGACATACAACTGAAAACATCGTGTTAAAAATCCCTTCAAAATACTTGAAATGTAAAGAATACTCCATAGCATTAAAATAAAAAGAAACTGTTTGTTTTCGGTGTGATAACGCATGATATCATCACCGGAAAGGGAGACAATTTACATATTTTCACTCGCGCAAGCGCTCGTGAAAATATTAATTGTCTCCCTTTTTGGTGATGATATCACGCGTTATCACACTGGAAACAAACAAATATCCTCTATATATGTAAGCACGTAATGATTTTAAAACTAAAATGATAAGTTAATAGTACTTGTTTTACTGAAAAATAAAGAGAAGGTGTATAGTTATAGTTATTTTTGTTATATATTATATTTTTTTATAAATGCATTGCAATTTGATCATGTTGTATTACTTTGCAAATTTAAATGAGTCACTTAATATAAATATACATTTTTTCTATTATATGACATATTTGTTTCAATATAAAAAACTCCTTTTTTCCGAGAATGTTTTTATATTAAGAATATGTATATTGTTATAACTTCATGTAAAACCGGTGTCGCTACAGCGGGTTTATTTCACTTGTCAAATATTTTCCGGGAAATGAAATAAACACATATCATACCGGACTTCGTACGGATTATGATATGTTGTGGTATTTTTCTTTTTGGGGGTTAAATCAGCAACAATGGTAAGAATATTTTTTATCTAATGCTATGTTGTAGACAAGTTCAGAATTGTAAGTGATGCATTTTAACTGTGGCTTGAATAAAGAAATAGAGGATATTTTTGGCTTCAGTGTAAAAATCGTATTTGATTACCGCATTGGTAATACAATACATGTTGTGGGTGAAGATCCACTAGTGCAAAAATCAGTTTTCTTTAATCGCAAATGATGTTAATTTTGATGCTGTATTAAAATCAACACTTTGTTTTTATTTCATGGTAAAAATAATGCGTAAAATACGCCGAAACGTCACACGTGTGTGTATTCTATCGTCGTAAATGAAATTCCGCTTATTTTTATTGTGGTAAATAATTTACATTAATCATTGTTGTCGCTTATTGATATTTTATTGATTTGTTTTATTTTGTTTCCGAGGCCGATGTTTGTACTGTCAATGAGTTAATTTGCATGTTTTTAAATAATATAAAACAACGAGAAAAGTAGTTCCATGTACACCAAAGTGAAATGGGCATTTGGCCACATTTCACACCGCCCAGAGTTATCATCCGCCTATTTCCCACTCGCTCACAGAATAGCCTGAAATAAATAAAGGACATTTAATTATTGACTTTGACTTAAAATATTATTTTATTTCATGTTGATTGTCATGGAAAGATCTACAATTTTTATATGATCGCGAATAAAATATAATACTAGCTTAACGAGAAATTTAAACATTTTTTTTCAGTTCTTGAAAACAATCATTCTGTGTTACACCGCATCGTTATTTTTTTTTTTTTAATCTGGATCACCTTTCACCATGGGTGAAGCATATATTGTTATTCAAACACTTGATGCGCGATAGTAAAACCGTAACAAAAATCATTACAGCATTATGCACAAATCACATTTTTAATACATACTTCATGAAGATGCAATAAAAACGTTGACGTTTTGTTAATATGCAGTTTTTATTCTTACGGACGTACATGTATACGTTTGGACGTACGAACAAACCCACGCAATTCCTATAAAGCAAACTATGCGTATAATAAATATGCCTCCATGAAATGACACACTCTAATGAAATTCAGTTTTATTAGGCATCAATAATGCATGTACGTGTAAACTAAATAATATTAACGTACACTTACATAATTATGATTAAGGAAAATCGAATCACGAATCGCACTAAAGCGTCCATATTTTTATTTAAATCACACAACTAGTGATTGCGTACAGTCGCAATTAGGCATACAGTCAATAAACAAACAGTGACTGAATAAAACGGCACATATCTAGGCTATGACAAATACAATCCGCTATCAATTAATGCCTATTGTTTAATAAGCGTTAATAGGCTTAAAGCAGCACACAGGTTTACACATTTACGCGAAATCCAAAAAATTACATGGACATTTATTCAAAAGTTCTCGATTGTTTCCACTTATTTGCAGTGATCAACTACTGAATTATGAACGTAATCACAATTTCCTCACAAATCACAAAGCACGTGTGACAAATAGGACAATAATTAACATAAACGTTTAAATTATGTTATATTCTGCACAAAAGTTAAGATAATACCAAACATTGTGCAATTTACTGCTTTTTCTGTGGTTAGCAACTAACTGATCATCGGCGTAAAGATCACCAACTTCCGGTTTAGCTCACTGTACGGTTATACCCTGTACCTGGTACGTACATTAATTGTAAGTTGGTTTAGAACGTAATAAGCAAGAGTAAAAACTAAGCAACTTGCATTGTACATATATAAATATTTTATATATTATATAAATATCATAGGCAGTTGAGGGGTAAATATTGCACCCCGAGAAGAGTAATGTCAACCGAGGCCGAGGCATATTAAATTATGCAAGGATGGGTATATGGGATTTTACAATGGGAAAACGAAGTGAGGTATAATAAAGGGTTTTGTACTCTTCGTAAAAGGTCAACCATAATATTGATACGATAGATTAGTTAGTTTACATGGGTAAACATTTATCAAATAAATATCGAATTTATTAAGCAATTACTAGTAGATAATTAGAGAGGGCCGGGATGGTAGTATAGTCCTTATCATACATTAGTCATAATATGTTTAGTAAGAATTTATAATTTGCATTGCATGGTAAATAAACATTGCCAGTTGTTTTTATTAAAATTGTGATTTAGAGAGGTAAACTTGATCCTCTTTGGTCTAACATAATAAACTGAGCTTATGTTAAGTTTTCTTTCCATCATGGAACAATGTAAAAGAATAAAATAGTATTCATCTGTGAGAACATTGCATAAGTGACATTGTCTTTCTGCATAAGGTATAGCAGTTGGTGTATGCCATTACCAGTTTCACATTTTAGTTAATGTTTTATTTATCTGCATATTACACTTGTTAATGTATACATTTTATTATATATAGTATTAGTACTATTGGTCCTTGTCGAACGAAAATGTCTTTCAAAATGTTGCACATTAGTTGCACCATATTTCTAGATAGAACCTTTAATCGCCAGAATCCATATCACAAAATAACACACATCTAATGATATCTAAGAAATGTATATCTAAGAAATGTAAAGATACCTTCAGGTTCCCAAGAATGTCCCTCGCTTGCTGTCGGAAGGTCTGTTCTTCATGAAAGGCCACAACTGGAAACGAACTCGTAACATCCTGACGCCCTCGTTCAGCGCGGCAAAACTGAAACAGGTACATGCGTTCTGATAGCCCTTAAAGCTAATAAAGTGATGCCTTAAAACAAATAAAGCGACTAAAAAGTAAATGCCACGATTGACATAAAAATCATGCACTGGAAGAACAGATATGGTATCAGCGTTTTTCCTCACCACTTTGGGAATGGTACGGGTACCGGTCAAATTGGAAAATTAGCGTTGTTTTCATCCAAATTGGGAATTTTATCACTTTCATTAAAAATGTCATAAAAGATGTAAAAACAATAAGTTACTTCCCCTAGCTGTTAACAATAACCCAGGATTTTTCTAAGGTGCCCCGGTCCCTACGTCAAATTTTTTTTTGGCGACGTGTCATATGACATCTGATGTCTTTTTGGATTTTTTTATTAAATTTGGGATTTTTTTAACTTCAAATTGGGAAAAATAGTCAGAAAATCCAATTGGGAATGGTACCGTTTTCCGGTACCAACTTTATATAGAGGAAAAACGCTGGGTAGCAATAAACACGTGCAGGAACAATACCAAGAACAAATATAGGAAATATTTCATGCAAGTAATTATGCCAATCAAGTACAAGGGTGTCAGATCGATTTGTCCGAGCTATATCTGCTTTCAAGTGTCCCTTACATCACTCGATCAAGGGTCTTTAAATTTTCATACAATTGCAGTGTCTGATACTCGTTTTATTATGCTCCCTGAAATTTGTTTGGGGGAGCATATAATCGCCGCTTTTTCTGTCCGTCCGTCCCATTCCGTTTTCTTGTCCGGAGTGTTCCTCAGCAACTACTGACCAGAATTCAAAGAAACTTTATGGGAAGCTTCATTACCAAGAGGAGGTGTGCACTGTACCCGGACGTTCCGCTTCAATGATTTTTCTCAGAGTTATGGGACTTTGAAGATTTCTTAAATAAGCATTTAGTGCTTAATTCTTGTCAGGTCTATTTCTACCTAACTACTGGTCTGAATTCACTGAAACTTCATGGGAAGCTTCATTACCAAGAGGAAGTGTGCACTGAACCAGGGCGTTCCACTTCAATGATTTTTCTCAGTGTTATGTGACTTTGAAGATTTCTTAAATACCGATAAGCATTAAGTGCTTAACTCTTATCCAGTCTATTTAAACACAACTACTGGCCAGAATTAAATGAAACTCAATAGGAAGCTTCATTACCAAGAGGAGGTGTGCACTAAACCAGGACGTTCTGCTTCAGTGATTTTTCTTAGAGTTAGAGGACTTTGAAGATTTCTGTAACAAGTATTTAGTGCACAATTTTTGTCCAATCTTTTTTACTACACAACTACTGGCCAGATTTCAATTAAACTTTATGGGAAGCTTTATTACCAAAAGGAGGTTTGCACTGAACCAGGACGTTCCGCTTCAATGTTTTTTCTAAGAGTTGTGGGACTTCGAAGATTTCTGAAATTAGAATATAGTGCACAATTCTTGTCAGGGCTATTTCTCTGCAACTACTGGTTAGAATACAATGAAACTGTATGATTCTTCATTATCAAAATTGAGGTGTGCACAGTACAGGATGTTCCCTTTCAGTGATTTTCCTTGGAGTTATTGGGCTTTGAAGGTTGCTGAAATTAGTGTATAGTGCACAATTCTTGTCTGGACTGTTTCTCAGCAACTACTAGCCAATATTCGATGAAACGTTATAGGAAGCTTCATTACCAAGAGGAGGTGTGCACTGAACCAGGGCATTCCGCTTCAATGATTTTTGGCCAAATTTTTTAAAGAAAAATTTCAGTTATTAGATTGGCGTATGTTGTTGGGCAGGATGGCGTATGTAGTGGCGGCAGCACCTTTTCGTTTCCGCTCTCTAACTCGAGAACGGATTGAGCTATTGTAATAAAACTTCATGCATAGATACCATATCGCGAGACCTCACTTGGGATTGCATTTGGGGTGGGTGGGATCAAGGTCAAGGTTACTGTCAACTTGAGAACGCAATGAGATATTTTAATGAAACTTAATACATTGATACCTTATATTAAGACCTCGCTTGGGATCGCGTATGGGGTGGGTGGGGTCAAGGTCGCTGTTACTAAAATTAGAAAAACAATTTCCCCTCAATAAATTGACAAGGAAATGAGATATTTCAATGAAAAGTCATACATAGATATTTTATATCAAGACCTCGCTTGGGATTGCGTGTTGTGTAGGTGGAACAAGGTCAAGGTCACCGTTACTAAAAATGGAAAAAAAAGGTTTCTGCTCAATAACTTGAGAACGCATTGAAATATTTTAATGAAACTTCATACATAGATTCCTTATATCGAGACCTCGTTTGGTATTGTGTATAGGGTGGGTGGGGTCAAGGTCAAGGTAACTGTTACTAAAAATTTAGAAAAAAATGGTTTTCGCTCAATAGCTTGAGAACACATTGAGATATTCAATCAAACTTCATACATATATATCTTTTATCTAGACCTTGCTTGGGATTGCATATGGGCTGGGTGGGGTCAAGGTCACCGTTACTAAAAATAGACAAACAGTTTCTGCTCAATAGCTTGAGAAGACATTGAGATATTTTAATGAGAACCTTATATCTAGACCTCGCTTGAGATTGCATATGGGGTTGGTGGGGTCACGGTCAATATCACTATTACTAAAATTGAATTTTTGTGCTGACTTTAATTCATTCCGTTCGAAAAATTAGCTTTTCGTGGAATGTCCATGTTTCTTGTTCTTACAGTTATGTGACTTAATTATTGTTTAAATTAATATATAGAGCACAATTGTCTGTTCTGATTGCTTTCCCATTACTTGGTAAAGCTCATTGGGGAGCGTGCATCAGTTCACTGATATATTGTTTGATTTTGATGAGATCTTTTGTTTAATTGTTATTGTGTCTTCAAAAACATTGTAATAAGTGTGACCATTCAGGCAATAATGTGTTTGTTTGTCTTGAATCAGTTGCTTCAATATTTTCAGCAAAACAAGTGTATTGAAGTTATTATTTCTAGTGAACGGCCAAAACAATTCTTGTGCAACAATTCTTGTATAATACGTCTGTTTTGTTTCAGTTTTTGCCAATTATAGATAAATGTGCGGCTACCTTAGCGAGTAACATTGGTAGTCAACTCGGAAAAGAGGTGGACGTCCGAAAGTAAGGGCATTTATTGTACATGGATCTAACTTGAGTACAGTATTGTTTCTTTGAGTAAGGCGGGTATGGTTCCATTGAGATTAATGGACCGGGAAGCTATCGTTCCTCTGGTTCTCATGACTACAAACACGCTTAAGCAAGGCCCAATGCTTATTCTTAGAATTATATCA
Organism: Congeria kusceri; assembly: GCA_027627225.1. Classification (NCBI taxonomy): domain Eukaryota; kingdom Metazoa; phylum Mollusca; class Bivalvia; order Myida; family Dreissenidae; genus Congeria; species Congeria kusceri. The sequence goes on along the minus strand of CM051031.1, from coordinate 48,977,461 downwards.
GCCAATGCAATAATGATATTCAAAATATTTTTTACAGAAACATAATTTTAATTTGTTAAGATTTTAAATTAAGACCAATATTTATTTTGAAAACGTTTGGAGTCACAAATCTCACAATTATTAAGTTACTCGCGATTTTATCTCAACAGGGTATTTTCGCACTTCACAATGGATGTCATCTGTTCCACAGCCTTTGGTATCGACATCGACTCGCAGAACCAGCCGGATGACCCCTTTGTGGCCAACATAGAGCGCTTTCTCATCCCGAGCTCATTGACAAGGATTTACGTCGTACTGACGTGTCAGTCATTTGAAAGTCACTTTTTAAACATTTTCTCTGTTTATTGATATGCTTGCTGTATCTACATGTAATCTAATTGAGTTAAACGTTTTGTCACATAGCTGCCGTACGTGATTATGTGTTTGCACAATCTAATTATATTGTACAATGACAAATTATACAAGTTTTCTGTAAAGAAATGCTGTTGCTTCCCTGGACCATTTTGATTTGACTTCCATAATGTTGTTGTAGTTGTTTTCTTAAGCGTTATATGGTGGCATAGAACTGCCTTACGATAACCACTTAAGGTTTGCAAAAATATTTGTGTTAACAACTTTGCGTTCGCGAACAGATTCGTGTTACCACTTATTTATCATGATATTTATCTAGATATTAAGATAGCGTTTGTGAATATTTTTCTGTAAGATATTTTATTATTATACTAAAGGGCCTTTAAGTGCCCAGAACTGACATTACATACATTTTCTTGGGGTTACGAGGTCTTTCGAATTATCTTACTAAAACGAATATTATCATGATAATTATCTTACAACGCGAATCTTAACTAGTTAATATTCGCGATACCACTTAATTTGTGCGCGAATTCTTCCGCATTATCTTACTAACACGAATATTATCATGATAATTATCTGACAACGCGAATCTTATTCAGATAATATTTGTGTTACCACTTAATTTGGCGCAAGGTCTTCATTATCTTACTAACACGAATATTATCATGATGATTATCTGACAACGCGTATCTTAACTAGATAATATTCATGTTACCACTTAATTCGGCGCGAGGTACTCTTTATCTTACTGACACGAATATTATCACGATAATTATCTTAAAACGGAAATCTTAACACGTTAATATTCGTGTTACCACTATATTTTCATGTATTGCAAATGTATTTGCAAACCGGTTTGTGTTGCTAGTTATCCAACACGAATATTATCAGGATAATTATCTTAAAACGCAACTCTTAACATGTCAATATTCGCGATACTACTTATTTTTTGCACGAGGTCTTCCGCATTATCTTACTACCACGAATATTATCATGATAATTATCTGACAACACGTATCTTAACTAGATAATATTCGTGTTACCACATAATTTGGCGCAAGGTCTTCATTATCTTACTAACATGAATATTATCATAATAATTATCTGACAACGCAAATCTTAACTAGATAATATTCATGTTACCACTTAATTGGTGCGCGAGGTCTTCCGCATTATCTTACTTAAGCGAATATTATCACGATCATTATCTTACTACGCAAATCTTAACACCTTAATATTTGTGATACCACTTAATTTTCATGTATCGCAAATTTATTCGCAAACCAATTTGTGTTGCTAGTTATCTAACACGAATATTATCATGATAACTATCTTACAGCGCAAATCGTATCTAGTTAATATTCGCGATACCACTTAATTTTCATGTATCGCAAATGTATTTGCAAACCAATTAGTGTTGCCAGTTATCTAACACGAATATTATCGTGATAATTATCTTACAATGCAAATTTTCACTAGTCAGTATGTGTGATACCACATAAGTTTTTATTAACTGAAATTCTTATCTCAGTTTCAGGCCTGTTTTTCATTAAGCAAATAAATATCTTAAGTCGAACAAATTCGCAAACGCTATCAAGATATAAGATAAATAAAACGAAACTTAAGTGGTTACACGAAAATTTTCGCGAACCTTAAGTACTTATCGTAAGGCAGTTCTATGCCACCATAGCTTTGTTATAAAAACAACAAAAATATAGTAATAGTAAACATGAAATCATAAAGATACATGTATAACATTGGCTACTACAATATGGAACGACAATAACATAGCCACATCTTCATACTTTGATGTTACCGGATGTCAAATTAGTATGGTGTCATATTGATATATTTCCGGCTAGCCTCCATTCCGATTCTGGGCAGCGCGCTAAGCTATCTAGGGTTTTCCACATCTCCCGGAAAGACCCTGGATTTCTACCAGCGCACCGGTCAAGCACTTATAGACGAAAGAAAGACACAGGAAATGGTAACTTCAGTTTTGTTGTAGGCTTTCTACTGTTGTATTCATATACAGTTTTTGTGCAATCATTATAAAACTTTAGGAAAGTTTTATTAGGCATAAAAGGAAGGTTAAATTCCGTTTTCTGCATAATTGCTCTTATCGTACTTAAGTTATGCCCCTTTTAAAAATAGTTCAAATAAGGCTTGTGCAGATAATAACTTGAGGAGTTTTTGTGTCATCATTATGAAACTTAAGGGAAGTGTTAGTAGGCATAAAAAGAAGGTTAAGTTCGGTTTTCGGCATAATTGCTCTTATCGTACTTGAGTTATGCCCCGTCAGGCGACACATCCGACTAGTTTCGTCTTGTCCGCTTAATCGGTTTGCTTTTGCATACAGAATTTTAGTCCATATACACATCAGATAAATAAAGTTTGCATTATTAACAATTAGTTTGTATATGATATTTCTTCACGTCATTCTCTGAAGTTTGCTGTGCACGCACGTTGTTTTGATCAAATATGTTTTCATCCAGGGTGTCTCATACCAGTCCTTGTGGGTACAGTAGTTTACTAAAGTTGTCTGTTGTTGGCTGTTAATAAGTATGTACATGTAGAAGTTCAGGTATATTGCACAATACTGTAACATTATATTGTTTGTAGTTAACCTATGCAAGTTTTATACATGTATTACTAAGGCCCTTACACTTTCAGGAGCGTGTCGATTTTATACAGCTGCTGTTAAAAGCAGAGTTTGACTCCTCAAAAGCCGAATATATCCAGAACGGTGTAGATCTTAGTCAAAGCGAGCTTTCCGAAGATGGACTTATTAAAGAAAGTAATCATCGTTTTTTCATTTTTTATGCCCACACTTTAGAGGGGGGGTGGGGAGGCATATACTAGTAGAATTGCCCTTGTCCGTCTGTCCAACCGTCCGTCTGTCGGATTTTTGTATCGCGCATAACTCAAAAAGTATGACTGCTAGAGTGTTGAAATTTTATAAGCATATTCATTGGCATCGGGGCTTGTGCACCTGGGTATTTTGGTGCAATTTAGAATGTAATGAAAAAAAGTATTTTTAACGCTTTCGGCGTAGATTGCGACATCAGTGGGTTTATGGTCCTTTATTAGCAAAAATTGACATTTTTTTACTTGTGTCACGCGTAACTCAAAAAGTATTGCTGCTAGAGTGATAAAACTTTATAAACATATTAATCAGCATGTGAACTTGTGCACCTGGGTATTTTGGTGCATTTTATTCTGACATCAGCGGAGTTACAGTTTTTGGACGTGTTGCGCCTAACTCAAAAAGTATTACTGCTAGAGTGATGAAACTTTATATACATATTATTTGTATGTTAACTTATGCACCTGGGTATTTTGGGGCAGTTTTTTCTGCCATCAGTAGACTTGTGGCCCTTTTTTTGGCAAAACCTGACATTTTTGGATTTGTGTCGTGTAACTCAAAAGCTAGACTGATGAAACTTTATAAATATATTCATCAGCATGTGAACTTGTGCACCTGGGTATTTTGGTGCATTTTTTCCGACATCAGAGTTTTGTGACAACCAGCGGAATGTGGGGGCATCCGTGTCCTATGGACACACGTCTAGTTTAAGTCATCCCTTTAAAGACAGACGGGGATATCAGCATTGTTTCAATTTCTTTGCACCTATGCTGATGAGTGATGACTGATGAGTGATGAGTGATGACTCCTTCTGGCTTTCAAGGGACAATTATTGGTTTACCGGTAATTGCTAAAAGTTATTGAAGAGTTAGCTGACTTTGTGACTTACGTCATTTTAGTTGCAGAGCAAAAATAAATTTTAATTAATTATTTATGTTAAAGGGCGCAATGAGTTTGCCACATGCCAATAAACAAAATTGAATGCATCTAATGGGTAGACTTTTTGAATAAACAAAGTTGTCTTGCCAAGGTCTACGAAAATGGATCGATAATTTCTTTCTGTAAAAGGTTTAACAAACACATTTTTTTATGCTTTCGTTTACAGAGTTAACGGACTTTGAAATCAACGCCCAGGTGTTTGTTTTCTTCCTCGCGGGGTTCGAGACTACGGCGAGCCTGCTGCGATATTCCGCCTACGTGTTGGCCCTGCATCCGGATATCGAAGCCAAATTACTTCAAGAGATTGAGGACAACATACACGAGGTATTTATAGGTGGCTCTTTAAAAAATATTTAAACCCCGAATAACAACGCTAATGAAACTCGACTTTCTGCGCTTGGACTGAATTGAGGTAGAAGAAATTTTAAATACAACAAATACACAATTAGCTGATATGTAAACAAAATATTTTAACTCCGAAGAACAACGCTAATGAAACTCGACTTTCTACGCTTGGACTGAATTTAGCTAGAAGAAATTAAAAACGCAACAAATACACAATTAGCTGATATGTACTAACTATTAGCTGATATGTTGCAATAATTAATATTTCAATAATTCGTTCAAATATATTCCTGTATACATACCAACTGTTTGTAAGAATAATGGAATACTATGATTTACAAAATCAAGCGTCCAAGGCTAAGGCATACAAAAAGTTATATTTGTTTCAGGTTACCCGACCTACCCTAAAAAAATGCCCCGACCCTAGAACATTTTACTGACTGGGTCAGATATTTTTTTGCTTATTTTACTTTTTTCCAATAATTAAGTGTTTTTTGGATAAATCAGTGTTTTGTTTTGATAGCATCCACTTCAAAACAATGTTTTGTGATATCAAGAGACATGTTTTGAATATTAATTCAGTTTTAGAATATTCAAGTTGACCATTTACCAAATAAAAAAAATAAAATAAAAAATAATTCCCTACCTACCTACCCTAATTTTTTGGGGGAATGTAACACCTGAAACACACATATTTTTTTTACGCCTAATGGTTTTTATTGTGAGCGACTACCGTTTAATATGACAATCGTGTCCATTATTGGGAGTTGTTTCCCTTGATTTATGACTGAAGCTTTTGCAAACGACAATGCAATCATAACAAATAATTTTGAATGTTTTTTTTTTAAGTTTTAAATCAAACCAAGACCTCAAATTTGTTTTGTTTACATAGAATATATCACGATACCATAACTTTCATATAAAGGTGATTCTAGTTAAATGTTAATGTTTTATTTTTGTTTGATTCTATAAAAGAAAGATACTGATACATGAATAATAAAAAACAAAGATGTGTGTGTGTTTATGGACCCGAGTATGAAGTTATCAACTAGATGGATTGATATGAAAGCGTATAATTGTTGTGCAGGGGAAACGACATATGCCTTGTGGTCAATAATATGATAATATGCGGAATAAAAAAAAGCAGAGACGGATACCAAATTAATTAGGACAGATTCAAGAATTCAGAATTCATGTCAGAGTTTTCGCTCAGATCTTAAGAACATTAATCCATCAAATAATTTGAATATTAAGTGTGATCGATAATGAAACTCGAACAGCATGTCTTCCCTTGTATGGCTGGAATACCACAGCCTGGTACCTGTAACGGGGTGTTGCGATGTCGTATACATCTGGAACAGGATATTGCCAGCCAATCCCTAATGTTCAATACAACACGGCACTTGTAAGTCCGTGTTACCGTGTGGGCAAATACATTAAAATGTTGTAATATTTATATGGGCATTTTTCTTTTTGTCCATAGTTGTCTGAGAATGAATTACGATTAACAATTAATAGTTTTACATCAGTTATTCAGCAATTTAAAATGCTGTGTATGTTGTTGTTGTTTTCGTAGGAGAGTCCATCTTATCAAAGTTTGGCTACGTTAAAGTACATGGATCAGTTTATAAACGAGGTGCTCCGAATGTATCCACCACTTCTGAGGTAAAGGACTATTTATTAATATGTTAAAACAGAAACATCAATTTAATTTGGATGTATGAGATATCTATCCAAACTAAACGAATACGGCATTACAACGTACATATATTTTTATTAGCTCACCTGAGCATGAAGTGCTTGGTGAGCTATTGGTATAGGGGACCTCTCCGGCGGCCATATGCTGTCAACAGTTTGGCCCGTTATCGCGATCAAGACTACATTTTTTATTCAATCTTGACCAAACTTGCACAATTTGTGTATAACCATAAAATCTTGGACGGGTTCGATAATGGGCTCGATCGGACCAGGAACACCAGAGTTATTGTCCCTTTTTTGGTCCCAAATACATCTATTACTGAATAACTCACCTGGTAAAGGGAGGTAAATGAAGTATCAAGAAAATAATTGCCAGAAATGTAATTTCCCTTTGTTGCTCATTCACAGATATAACCCAGATAGTGGAGTCTGCTTATTAGTAAAATCAATACATCACTCTGAGTCAACATGATACTTCTATTTGAGATCAGCATCATTACACATAGTACACATAGTAACCATTGATAGCCTGCTTCTGACCTATATTTTGGCTGTGTGTGCAGCAATAAAATTACCACTGTCTGTCTTGGCATCCAGTCTGGAAAAAGTTTTACACAATAATCAATAGCTAGAATTCATGTTGTAAACAAGCAATCAGAATATAGGATGTAGATCATGTGATCTAGTGCCTGAAAGGGTTAATTATTTTCTGTAGTTTTTGGACTGTTTAGTTAGTAACTTATTCAGTATCATTTAATCATGTAACTTTTGGACTGACTTTTTCATTTGAATTGGGATTTTGGAAACTCAAGTAATTATCTTACATGATTTTTGAAGCTGATTTATTATTTCTCCTTAATTGAAAAATACTTCTACACTGTTTGACATTTTCTCCTTAATTGAGAAATATGTTTACACTATTTATGGTGCACCATGCTACTTGCTGCTTGTATGGTATAGATAAGCAAGTGCTTGTAGTTTGGGGACTCTTTTTTGCTCATCTGAGCACGAAGTGCTCAAGGGTGAGCTATTGTGGTCAGTCTGTGTCCAGCGTCCGTTGTACGTCATCCTTCGTCAACATTTTACTTCAAACAACTTCTTCTCTGAAACCACTAGGTGGATTTTAACCTAACTTGGCAGGAAGGTTCCTGGGATGGTCCTTTACCAAATTCCTTCAATTTATTAAAATATATTGAAAACTACGGTTGCCGTGGCAACCAAAAGCTTAAAAACTGAAAATCTTCTTGTCAGAAACCACTGGCTGGATTTGAAAATAGTTTTCACAGAAATGCTCCTTGGGAGACCCTCTACCAAAATTCCTTCAAATCATTTTGATTCGTTAAAAAACATAGGCGCCAGGGGACGGGACAGTTTTCCTTATATGGCTAATTTGAAAACTTTAAAAATCTTCTTGTCTGAAACCACTGGCTGGATTTCAAAATAATTTCACAGAAATGTTCCTTGGGTGACCCTCTACCAAATTCCTTCAAATCATTTTGATTTGTTAAAAAACATGGCTGCCAGGGTGCGGGGCAGTTTTCCGTATATGGTTATATTGTAAACTTTAAAAATCTTCTAGTCTGAAACGACTGGCTGGATTTCAAAATAATTTCACAGAAATGTTCCTTGGTGACCCTCTACCAAAGTCCTTGAAATCATTTTCCGTATATGGTTTTACTGAAAACTTCTCGTCTGAGACCGCTGGCTGGATTTCAAAATAATTTCACAGGAATGTACCTTGGGTGACCCTCTACCAAAGTCCTTGAAATCATTTTGATATCGTGAAAATACATGGTCGCCAGGGGGCGGAGCAGTGTTCTTTATATGGATATATTAAAAACTTTAAAAATCTTCTAATCTAAAACCACTGGCTGGATTTCTAACTAATTTCACATAAATGTTCCTTTGGTGACCCTCTACCAAATTCCTTGTAAAGTGGATGCTGTCAAAACAAAACACTTAATTAACCAAAACAATTTAATTATTGAAAAAAATAAAACAACAAAATATCTGATAAACTTTATAAAAATGTTCTATGGTCTGGGCATTTTTTATGGTAGGTCAGGTAAATGTTTATAAATGTAGCCTATAAGACCTCGGTTTAAATTGCTGAAGCTGTTGTTGATGTTGCTTATTTTTGAAGATGATTATGCATATTAAAATGATGTAGGCTATGATGCTTATGATACTGTGATTTTGGTGTTTTTGATGATGATGATGATGGTGATGGTGATAAATGATGATGATGATGATGATGTAGTGGTGATGAGGGATGATCATAAACAGCAACCCAATATTAGAATTATATTTAAATATTCAAATTAAATATTCCCAATACTTCTGGTAATTATGATAATCTCCAGAAAATCACATCAGGGAGGAACACAAAAACCAGAGCAACTGTTTACTTGAATCTTCTTTGACCTCCTATCCTATATACATGTTATGTCAGGAATTGTATAACTTTCTCCAACTGACCTATTTATCCTCATGTGGCCCAATGAACTTGGCCTGTGGTTAAGCAGCTCCCTAGACAATTCCGTAAACTGCACTATCATATCTTCAGTTTTTCACAAGTTAGTCATGTGCCTAGAAATTTAATATTTATATGTCTCTGACATTAATAAAGAGTTTGTTTTGAAAGTTATTTGTCCACTACTGGTTGCATGATCAGATGGGACACCCTCCATCTATGTTTCTGTCTGTGTAATGAAATTTGGGTCCTGCAATAACTCAATACATACAAAAGCTAGGTTCATGAAACTTTGTGTGGTTATAGAGGGCAATGGTAAGATATTGCATTTTAATTAATTGTTGTTTTTTGCATCAGGAAAAAGTGTTAAAAATTGCACATAAGCAGGTATTGTGCTAAAACTTTAATTTGTTAGACATCAGTGGATTCAAAAAAAATATATACAACAGTCAAATTGCAGTAGTTATGGCATAAAGTCTTAAAAATTTTGCATTATCATTTAATTACTTTACAGATGAAGTTATAACAAGTATCTAAGATAGCCATTTTTATCAAAATGAAAATGTTGGGTTATTAGATTGGAGTATGTCTTTGGGCATGTTGGCTGACAGACTTGACAGCAGCACCAACTTTTGGTTTCTGAACAGTAACTTGAGAACAAAAATTGCTATTGTAATAAAATGTCATACATAGATGCCTCGCTTGAGGTTGCATCTGGGGGGTTGTGGTCAAGGGCACCATTACTAAAAAAAAATGCTGTCTGTTTAATAACTTGAGTACAACCTGAGTTACAGTGTATGGGTTGTGACCATATAATCCAGGTCCAGATAGCCCATTTCATTGTAAAAATAGATATGGACAGACCTGTTGACTTGTTTTAGGAGAAAGACTTGCATAGCATTGGGCACAAATACTAGTATAGCTCGCAAACATTAACTCATCACCTCTATTAGCACAAATTAGGCGCTCAACTGTATTCTGTGTTTACACTCATTTTAGTCCGTGCACGTGTTTCACAAGTTTAACTATACCGTGGCAGTATTTGCTTTGGTACACTACAAATCATTATTTTGCAATTCGCGGGGTCCATGGATCGCGATCGCGATATAGCCAGATCGCAATATACATGTAACTTTCCAGACCATTCATGTACTTATACACTAGCCTCTTTTCGCGATTTGTTAAAAATCATGGCTGCCAGGGGGCGGGACACTTTTCCTTATATGGCTTTATTGAAATCTCAAACAATCTTCTTAAAAGCCATTATGATGCTTTACACTCAGGTGAGCGACCTAGGGCCATCATGGCCATCATGTTTGACCTCTGACTCCAGAAATGTCTTAAGTGTGTCTTAACATGTTGTCGATTAAGTTATGTTTTTTAAAACGTCATGTACCGGTATTCAAATAATCAAATATTCGAGTATTCGTTGATATCCCTTGTTTAAATCTACCAATAAATGTGTGAGACAATTTACAGTAAAGCAAACGATTGTTAATAGTATAGATTATAATTGATAAGTACTAAGCATAATGTACTGGGGATACAAAATAAAAAGCGTAACAAAATAATAAATTTAAGGTTGAGGATAAAATATTACACATGATGTTTCTGGAATACGGTTCAGTATTTGGGCGGCAACGGAATCTAATATATTGGATTGCAATATGATATCTGTCAGTGTAATAAACTGCCTACCGATATAAATACATACTTTGATAATCCATTATAAAAGTTACTGAAACTATTTAGAGTTGTCACAAAATATCTGTCAGATAAAGGGGATAACATGACCATAGATAAAGTAGACGTGTTGGTTTTCCTTAACAAACACATTAAATATAATGTTTACTGATCACTTAGGTCTCTTTCTTCTATTAAGTTTATTACGTTATTTGAACTGTTGTATATATCATTAAGATAATGTTTGCATGGATTTGCTTTACATCTAGAGTACATCCAAAATTATGTTAACAAAATAATAAAAGTTTGTCTTAGATTGTATAGTGACCGGTTATGCTCATAAGGGGGAGCACCTAGCATAAGGTCCCCCGGTTAGAGTCCCTGACCCGTATTTACCGTAAGGTCCCCCGGTTAGAGTCCCTGACCCGTATTTACCGTAAGGTCCCCCGGTTAGAGTCCCTGACCCGTATTTACCGTAAGGTCCCCCCGGTTAGAGTCCCTGACCCGTATTTACCGTAAGGTCCCCCGGTTAGAGTCCCTGACCCGTATTTACCGTAAGGTCCCCCGGTTAGAGTCCCTGACCCGTATTTACCGTAAGGTCCCCCGGTTAGAGTCCCTGACCCGTATTTTCCGTAAGGTCCCCCGGTTAGAGTCCCTGACCCGTATTTACCGTAAGGTCCCCCGGTTAGAGTCCCTGACCCGTATTTACCGTAAGGTCGCCCGGTTAGAGTCCCTGACCCGTATTTACCAACCCATTCTTAGGCTTAAGACTTAAAAATAAAGAATATTTTTTATTGGTTCTATTGTTAGAACGCTGTTAAATAAAATCTTACATGGTATTCACTTCCCAGTCAGCCCGCAAACGGGCCTTCGGCTTCGGTCTGTTCAACTTTTTTTGGGCTGTCTGGTCGGTCACTATAATGCAGGAGGTCCGAAGTGGTCTGTGCTATTTCTTATATTATACCGGACATTTTTACTACAGAAGTTTTAGATAAAATGATAAAATATCACAGGCATAACGCAATGTTCTAAACCGTTCTTTAGTACGTGCTGAGATATACAACATTTTTGCAAAGACAAACAAAAATTTTAAGTGCACATCCTTGTTATTTACCCATTTCCTCTTCTGGTTTATTTTGATCACCGCGCGACAATAACGTTATTTCAAAAATTTCCACTGCGTCACGCTATTTTGATAAACAACCACCATTATTTGTGTTGTCGCATATTTATGTATAGTGCATTTGCGGAATTTTCGTTGATTAAACGGATTTATGTAATTGTATAATCTACTACATAAATCTCGATACGTTAATTACAATCGTAGAAAAATCGCAAATATTGACAAAACGCCGCCCAGAAATACGGTTACACACAATTAGAACTGAGCGGGCAGCCACACGAAATAGTGCCCGCTGGCTCCGGGCACTATACTATTTAGTCGGCCCGCTAAGATGACATTTTATCATTAACCTATATAACGGACCGTAGACTTTAAATATGTGAAGAAGAAAGATATTTATGTTAGGTATAATATTTGTAATTATATCATTTTTTATTTAGAACAAATTGTTAATAACAAAAGCACCTTTTGTACCACGGTATACGTATACATATATATGCAAACCCACACATATTTTGTCTCGAGTCTATTGGTTATTCTTAAGTCTCAGACTGGCTTGGTGAGTACGGGTCCCCCAGACTGGGTGCACAGATTACATAATGCTACTGTTGCAGACTGAGCCGAACGTGTCAAGCAGATATCCAGTACGGTAACATGCTCATACCCCGTGGCACCAGCGTGGTGATTCCGGTCTGGACTGTGCACTATGATTCGGAAAACTACACAAATCCGGAGGTGTTTGATCCTGACAGGTAGTTATGAAGTCATCTGCATCGACAGAAACGGATCGGTTATCGTGTCAAACATATCAATATGGCACGAAAATTGCCTTTTCAGCTCGACTATTCGAAGAATAGGTTCAAGCTTTTCTACTCTGCCTGGCGTCGGCGGTGGAGTCGCTGTCCGCATCTGAATTTGGTTAAAGTTTTTATTCAAAAGTTGTGTAACTTCAAAACTGCATAAGTTATTCACTTGAAAGTTGAAACCTTTGTCATCAACCACAGCATCATGGGCACCAATCCCCATAACTCTGTTTTGTATTGTGAGAGAGTTATGCCCCTTTTTCACATAGACTTTCAGGTTAAAGTTTTTATTCAAAAGTCTTATAACTTCAAAATCACAGATGTTATTCAATGAACAACTTGGAATATACCTTTGTCATTAACTCCAGCATCAAGTGCAACAATCCCCATGACTCAGTTTTGTAGTTTGACAGAGTTACGCCACTTGTCCACAGATTTTCTGGTTAAAGTTTATATTAAAAAGACTTATTACTTCAAAATTCCACAAGTTATTCATTTGAAACTTGGAATGTAATTTTGTCAACAACTCCAACATCAAGCGCAACCTAACGCATAACCAGTTTTGTATTTTTACAAAGTTATGCCCCCATAGATTATCGGGTTTAAGGTTTTATTCAAATGACTTGTAGCTTCAAAACTTCATAGGCTATTCACTTGAAACTTGAAATGTACCTTTGCCATCAACTCCAGCCAGCATCAGGTGCAACATTCCCCATAACTTTGTTTTGTATTTTGACATTCATGTCCCTTTTCACATAGATTTTCAGATTTAAGTTTTTATTCAACAGTTTTATAACTTCAAAACTTCAAAACTTAGAATATACCTTTGTCATCAACTACAACATCAGGTGCCACAATCCACATAACCCTGTTTTGTATTTTGACAGAGTTGTGCCCCCTTTTTCAAATAGATTTTCAGTGTTAAGTTTTTATTCAAAAGTCTTATAATTTTTAAACTACCTAAGGTATTCACTTGAAACTTGGATTACATCTTTGTAATCAACTCAGTTGCAACAAACCCCATAACTTAATTTTGTGTTTGGACAGGTATGCCCACTTTTCACTTACATTTTGGGGCTAAAGTTTTTGTTCCAATGTCTTATAATGTTTAAACTACATAAGGTATTCACCTGAAACTTGGAATAAATTAATGAAATAATGCCATAACTCAGGTTTGTATTTCAACAAGTTGATGCCTCTTCCACTCGCCAAAATATGTACCAACTGAAAAACTCCGAATAGCGCGCTGTCCTCTGACAGCTCTTGTTTTTTAATGGAATTGCCTTCAAATCATTTAATAGTGCGATTAAGACTATATCCTAACTAACGGTAAAACTCCGACTACCAGGCCATTCTGAAACATTCTCGGGATTCTGAAATATTGTTTGTTGCATTTTGTGAATATCAGTGTCAAGTGAAACCATAATTCAATATGTTGTATATAGAAGTTAATCAAATTAAACTATATAGTTTACAATTGCAAATCGCAGCTTAAACATGAATTACAAAGCAATAGGAAAATCAAAATTAATATAATTATTTAAAAATAAAATAAATAACTTTAGTCTAAATAAAAATTATACACAATTTTCCAAATGTGTGATTTTGTGGTGCTATTTCTATTGCTTTCACCATAAAACAGAACAGTATTTTGCCAATAATAAAGCAAAACTAAATAATCTTCATGAAACGAACTTCATTCACAGGTTCAGTACGGAGGGTGGACGTACTCCGGGTGGGACAGACGGGATCACATTCTTGCCCTGGGGGGTCGGGCCTAGACACTGTATCGGCATGAGGCTGGCACAGGTCGAGGCGAAGATTGCACTGGTCCATATTCTTCGGAAGTTCCGCTTCGAGAGGACAGAGAAAACAGCTGTAAGTAGTTCGTGGTCCAGACACCGCGCCTACAAAAGTTCTCTATCTCCAATGTAGTCTTTTAAATGTTACCCAATAACATTCAAAGATGATATGTAACAACAGATTTCATCGGTAGGTACATGTATGTCAAGACTACATTTGAGATTTAGTACTTTTCGAAGTCATAAGGACAGGTCACGACATAACAGTTTCCTCATTCAGTCTGGTCCACATTTTTCTAAAAGCAGTCTGGTCATACGGCAAATCAGAAAGTTCCGGTATATTACCGGTATGCTTTGTACAATAACTGGTAAAGAAGAACAGTTTTAACAGAGTTTTAACAAACTTTACAACGTATATATTTGTGTTTTTTTTAATGTCAACAATTTTCTCTCGTCTTTTTCTGTGTCGCCCACCGTCCATCTATTACTAGTGGCCTATTTCAATAATGCACATTAAGAACATGACTCTTGTTTCGCACTAGGTACCCCTGGACCTTCAGCACGTCGGCTTGCTACGACCCAAAACCCCGATTCAACTTCGCATTTCGGCGAGATAAGGAACGCATCACTCTTGTTCCATGGATATATAATTTCGTTATGTATTTAAAAAATTTAAACGTAAGATGCGTGTGCATTTCGAAGTTTACGAGGCCCTTCCAAAACAGTATTATTTGTGGACCCGTGATGTGTCCCATCACTTCGACCAAATTGGTATGCTCCCCGATTGGGAGGGGTGTCATTTAGTCGCCGCTTTGTCCGTCCGTCCTAATTCTAATTCCACTGCCATTCAGTTTGTCCTGGTGTCAAATGAATTTTTCCGACAATTTTATCCATACACGTCCGTCCGTCTTTCAGTCCGTCCGCACAGTGCTTCGTTTCCGCGGAGATCTCAGGAACTATTGACACGAATTCAATGAAAATTTACATGCAGGCGGACATGCGCATATTGGCTGCCATGAGCTTGTATTTACCACTCATGAATCAGGTCCCTAGATCCAAGGTCAAGGACACACCTAGAAGTCAAAGGTCAAAATTGGCACTGGTTGTTCGTTCTTTAACTTGCCATGGATTTTAAAACTACCTGGAACAAATGTTAACCTCAATGAGACAGCGTGAGGTGCACGTGTACCCGGTCCTTAGGTCAAATTTCAAGGTCACACTTAGAGGTCAAAGGTCAAAATCAGCTTTTTGCTTGTCTTGATTTAGTGATTTTTCAATATCTTGGCACAAATGTTTGCCTAAATAAGATGACATGTCATGCGCATGAACTGTAGGTCAAAGGTCAAGGTCATAAAAGTAAAAATCCGCTTTTTGCTTGTCCGGGCATATAACTTGGCCATGAATTAATGGCTTTTAAATCACTTTACTCAATATGATAGCGTGTCTCCGATTGAATCAGCTCCTTAGGTTTTAGATCAAGGCCATTATTCGAGGTCAAAGCGGCATCGGGGAGTATCCATCGGTTCTAGTGATACATGTATTCTAGTTTTGAATTTTGATTTGTAGCAACTGTTTCCAGCTACATGTAACTGTGTTTTTACTGTAAGTATAATTTTAATTGTGGTGTGGTCTTGTGATGTGCTGTGTGGGGAAACTGGAGTACCCGGAGGAAACCCCACCTGCCCGGTATGGTGACTACGTAACATATCCTAGTCTGATACATACACATATCCATGCTCGTCAGATGTATGCTGCGTGCATAATGCTTCGTAAAATTGTATGTAGTTTGCCTCGTATAGTAATGCATAACTATTAGTGTATATTGTGCTACTCTGAAAATACAATATTTGAACATATCGATATCAGAGAAACACAGATTTTTAGATTGATGGTGGAAGCCAACGGTCTTTTAAGAGGATAATTTCCAGAACCTGTATCATGGGACTACTTCTCTGCAGGCTCAGTAAATCGAAACCAGAAAGCGTCTTTCTTCAAAACAGCAACATTCTACGCCTTTTTTAGCTCACCTGAGCACAACGTGCTCATGGTGAGCTTTTGTGACCGCCTTTTGTCCGTCGTGAATCGTTCGTCGTCAACATTTACCTTGTGAACACTCTAGAGGCTACATTTGTTGCCCAATCTTCATGAAACTTGCTCAGAACATTTGTCCCAATGATATCTCGGACGAGTTCGAAACTGTGTCATGTGGGGTCAAACACTAGATCACTAGGTCAAATGGAAAATAAAGCTTGTGAACACTCTAGAAGTCACATTTTTTTACCAATCAGCATGAAACTTGCTCAGAACAGTTGTTCTTATCATTTCTCGGCCGAGTTCGAAAATGGTTCCGTTCCGTTGAAAAACATGGCCGCCAGGGGGCGGGTAAGTTGTCCTTATATGGCTATTGAAAAATCTTGTGAACACTCTATAAGTCACATTTTTGCCCAATCAACATGAAACTTGATCTGAACATTTGTTTTTATGATATCTCGGCTGAGTTTGAAAATGGTTCCGCTCCGTTGAAAAACATGGCCGTCAGGGGGCGGGGTAGTTTTCCTTATATGGCTATAGAAAAAGCTTGTTAACACTCTAGGAGTGACATTTTTGCCCAATCAACATGAAACTTGCTCAGAACAGTTGTTCTTATGATATCTCAGCCGAGTTCGAAAATGGTTCCGCTCCATTGAAAAACATGGCCGCTAGGGGGCGAGGCAGTTTTTATTATATGGCTATATTGAAAACTTTAAAAAGCTTGTGAACACTCTAGAGGCCAAATTTATTGCCCACTCTTCATGAAACTTGCCCAGAACATTTTTTCTAATTATATCTCGGACGAGTTCGAAACTCGGTCATGTGGGGTAAAAAATTAGGTCACTAGGTCAAATTGAATAAAAAGCTTGTGAACACTCTTGAAGTCATATTTATTACCCAATCTTATTGAAACTCGCTCAGAACATTTGTTACAATAATATCTCGGACGAGTTCAAAACTGGGTCATGTGGCATCAAAACTAGGTCACCAGGGCAAATTGAAGAAGAAGCTTGTGAACACTCTAGAAGTTACATGTTTTGCCCAATATTCTTGTACACATTGAAAAAAAGCGTGTGAATACTCTAGATGCCACATTTATAGCCCATTCATCATGAAACTTGCTGAGAACATTAGTCCTGAGACTTCATTTTCCATCCCATCTTCACCAATCTTGCACAGTTTGTCTATGACCATGAGATTACAGTTGAAGTCGAATATAAGCAAGATCGGACCAGAAACACCGGAGTTATTGCCCTTTGTTTGTGAAAAAAATATACAAAAATAGACAGCATTCAGGATAGAGACTTCATATTTCATCCAATCTTCACCAATCTTGCACAGTTTGTCTATGACCATAAAATTAAAGGTGAAGTCGATTATAAGCAAAATCGGGCCAGAAATACCGGATTTATAGCCCTTTGTTTTTGAAAAAAATGTACAAAGATGGACATTATTCAGTATAGAGACTTCAAAATCAAAATCTACTGTTTTTGCATTTTCCAGAATTGTCAATTGTCACTTAGTGAAAAAGGATCAGGTAAGACTATTGAGAAAAATTATTTGAGAACCATTAGCAAAACACTGCACATCCACTACCCAACTCTTACTTTAGTTAGCCCTTTGCACTAACCGATGTTTAAATCAAATCGATCCTATCCCAGTTTGCGTCTTGTTCAGATACCTTAATTTTCAAACCTGTCACAACAGTATGGGCTTCATCTGTACCAGTTCTCAGGTGAGCACTTTGGGCCATCATGGCCCTCTTGTTTAAGATAATGTATGCCATATCTATTATAATGCATATATAATGTGATTTATTACAATTATAGTTATTAAACAAGTAAATTTATTAAAATAGTTACCTCTCACTTATTATACTCCTACTTTCTCTGTTTACTTGTGTGTAACCGAAATACTCACCTGGGTGAATAAGACCACGAAATT
Source organism: Congeria kusceri (assembly GCA_027627225.1). NCBI lineage: Eukaryota > Metazoa > Mollusca > Bivalvia > Myida > Dreissenidae > Congeria > Congeria kusceri. Next base: position 48,959,400 of record CM051031.1, on the reverse strand, counting down.
AATACGCTACAGCGGTAATTTTAGACTCGTTGCGAAAGTGTTATTTTTTGTTACCAATTTCTTATTTGAAATATTTTGACAACGAATTAGTGCGATGTGTAAATTTTAAACTGATGTATTGGAAAATCGAGGGAACGCATCTTCAAACTCCTCGCATTGGTTACTTTCCCATTGGTACTCTTCTCAGTTACCACTGCCACCCCGAGTTAAAATCTTACAGATTTGGAAGTTTTCAGGGGAGTCGATTATGAGGAGATGGAAGATTTATTTTGTACAAAATCATTATTTTTTTAGAACAATGACACATGTTGCATTATTGGTCCAGGTAAAATGAGTTATTAATAGTTAAAATGAAAAACAAAAAATAAATAAGTAAGTAAACATAACAACGCAAGGATTTTACGTTGTCGACGTTTTTATCTTGTGCTTGTTCACGATTTTATTTCGCGCCAAGTGTTTGCCTATCGTCACGTGGAACTTCGTGCCGGCAGGGATTTAAACAAGCTATGAAGCCTAAATTAAATCTTTCGTTTGCCCATTACCGACCCGAAATTGTAGAGGTGGGTCGGTAGGTAGGAAAATTATTTTTTATTTTATTCCTAGAATTTAATCTTGTCATGCATGAATGTCATCATTTAAATAGCAATACATTATAATTCTATCTTTGTTTGAAAATGACAATTACTTTCTTCATCTCGATTGATATAACCAAGATTATACATGGTAATACTGGCTTTAATAAATGAGTCAAATGACATGACATAAAATTGAATACGCAATGCTTTAAAAACATGTACATGTATTCTGTTAAATACCAATGTCTGAATTGACTCGACACATATTAATTAATACAGCATCGATACATACTGTCTGACAAGAAAACGTGCGTATCATTATCAATGGCTGAACTGACTAGACAGTCACACTCATATTAATACAGTACAAATACATACTGTTTGACTAGAAAAGTCAAATCAATGATTTGAAAATTAATTTAATGAAAATGTCACAAATTAAAAAATCAGAAATGTTGTTAACTCGGATCTCTCTGACCTCTTAAATATAAAAATTTAACAAAGAACAGTTACTAGTATCATATGTAAAATTTTGGCTGCTGATAGAAGAATTATTCCTTAACCAAGCCAGTATTGACATACACTTTTTGTTATAATCAGGGTGAAACTTCTCTGCAATGCCACTTGTTGATTTGCTAACTGAAATCGAAACTTTTGGTAATTTTCTTGTTCTCGTCAACCACGCACACTAGATTATACACAACATCCACAGTTTTACTTGTTTCAACTGTATGAATTTTGTATTTATTTATTGATTTCAACATGCTGAAGGTTAGAAACAGGTAAATCAAATCTCTATATGGTCCCAATTCAAAACAGCACAATCTCTTGGCAACGTTTGCCACTTTTCTATGATTCAGATATTGCGAGTCTAATCTCTTTGGAAAGATGGTTCTCTCTGCTTTCAAAATTTAAAATAACAAAGAGATGTTACGCTACTTATAAGAAAATCCATCTCACTTAATTGAAGTCACCCGTAAGTAATTCGGTGTCATGATATATCAAAATGCACAAAAGACATTTAGTTTCTGGAAATAACCATTTAAACCAGTGTCCGTTATGCGAAATGTCTCTTTCTTTTGATAGAACAAAAAACGAAATATTTCATATACGGACGAATTTCAAGGGGATCACCCTTCTATTTACTGGTATCTAACCTTGAAACAAACCGTAATTATAGCACTGTGTCCACCAGTTGTCGCTTCTCGCAACTAACCTGTGTGATTTCGCGCTGTGCATGATTTGTTAAAACTAAATTCGTATGGCGCCAACTGGAGCATAAGACGCTTCTCTTAACCATTAGCAAAATCGTCATACAGTCTTGTAGGACGTAACTTGGTCCAAGTAACTCAACCTGTGCATCGTTTAATTCAATTTGAAATTATAATCCGCCGTTGTTTTCAATAATAAAAAAGTTTTTATCTCTATTTGCTCACTTGTACATTGTGTACGAAAGTGAAAGTATAAACTGCATGACAACGCAAGTAAAACGCATTTTAATGCACGAACACAATGCTTTGAGTGTTTGAAGTTAATAATGATGATATAGTTATCATGGTTAAATATACGGAAATTGTCCTTGTTTGGAAATTATTTCATTCATCCGCGGATATCTCAGTGTATGTACCATTTAGCCAAATACGGATAGTCATAGATATTGAAAACTAGATGCCGCGTCACATCCAATAGGATGCCTCAGCGCGTCCGCCATATTGGAAAGGTCGTCGATTGTAAACAAACACTTAGACCTAATTAATACTGGAATGGAAGACATTTTTTTTAACACATTGCGTCTTCGTGCTGAAGAGATTCTCAATGCATACAACCAAGGCGTAGAGGAATAATTTCGCAGAGGTTATTGTCAATAAAAATTGTACTGTAACGTTTATACTGCTTATAAATGAAAATGATTACTAGTTTAATATTTGCCGTAAGTGTTAATAAAGCAACGATTTATTATTTAATAATCATTTAAATAAAAAAAAATGGATAAGGCAATATTAATATATTATTATTATATTTTTACAATGACATAATAATAATGTAATAATAATAAATATTATTAGATATATTAATTAATTTATTATTATTAGATTGTACTTTTACAAATTAGTATTTATTATTATTTATCAGATTGTATTATTACAAATAATCTAAAAAAAAATTATTATTTTTTTTAACAACATTTCATTTAAATCATGTTATAATTATTTGATAAACACATCATTATAATATAAAATATTACCTATTAAAGCTGAATAATAATAATTATCATAATAAAAATAATAATAGTAATGAACAGAACAGAGTTTTATTACACATAAACTTTACAGTTTCTAGTGTTTAATAATACATTATACATAACAATAATAATAATATAGATCTTCATTCATGCACTAGAAATATACAAATATGCCAGAAATAATGATATGTTGTTGTTGTATTATTCCAGAGGGACCCATGAATATGCTATGAAAAAGATGGCTTGCATTTCTTCAATCCAGTGCAGCAACAACATACATGAACTTAAATTTACTGATATAAATACTGCCACCAAATATGTATTTCATGACTTTTCTGAGAATATAAAATATCATTAAAGTTCTGCAAGCCTCAGACTCTGTAGTATAGTGTTTGTTACAGTGATTTGTGAAGTGGTTGGACTTTAAATTTAAACAGTAAGCTTCAGTTGCAGATTTCCACAGCCTTATATGCAAACATAAAAAAATGTGAAATGACAACGTTTAATATATTCTAGCAAAATCGATTTTCCTTCAACGAAGTATTTCTAAAATCACACCCTTTTGTAATCTTCAAAGAAAGGGAGAAATATGAAAACAAATTAATATTTCAGCAAATAGATCTATTATTTGTTGGAAAAAAGTTACCACATCGGGTGTATTGTCTGGGTGGGTTTTTAATATTGTTGAATTAATGATTCATAACATTACCAGATGTTTGTTTATGGTTGCTATTTACTTATGGGAAAATGTGTAAAAAAATCCATGCAGGAAATATGAAGGACATTAAAAATCATATTTAGTTTAAAACTATTTATTTTAGTTTTACTGTGTAGAAAACCTGACTATTATTGAGATATGTTGACAGCGAATTAATAATTAATCTGTTTCCAGGGTAGAATCAGTACTGTGTGTCTTTTTGAGAAAGACCATTCAAATGCTCCATTAATAGGGGTCATACTCAGAATCGCTTAATCAAACGGCAGACACCATATCCATTACACATCTGCAACTCAATGAAAATTCACACTTATTATTTCAAACTGACAGGCACAATAAAAAACGTGGCTACCAATTTGTATTTCTAAGAAACAACCTGTGCATACATGTACAGTATGGCCAGAATGGAAAAATGGAGGCCACATAATAATACAGTGAAACCACCATGCCGTAGTAACCTGGTTACCCATTAATAAATAGATAAATGCTTTGAAGATTTCTAGTGGCAAACCTTTACAAGGCTAGAACAATGTAAAAAACCTTTTATATGACAAGGTATATCATATTTGCAGTCAGAACTGTATGCAAATTCAGTATTTTTTAAGAATACTTCATGTAGACTGAAGTGTTTGTAGCACATTGCAAACAAGAAAAGTTTAAACGATGTATGTTGTGTACAGTTCTATTGGAAACACAACTATATTTTTATATAATGAAATTAACATAATAAGTATATAAATGTAATATTCTTTATTGTATATAAACCGGTTGTTTACCACTAGGTTTGCCCACAACCTTACAAGGATTGCCAGTAATGTTAACATAGCTTATTCTTAAATATGTTTGGCTGTTTCATCTGAAGAACGAAAATATATATTTCTGGAAAATCATTAGCTGTTAAATCTGAAAGAAAGTAAAGAACTATTTAAATAGGACTTAACAAATGATTTTACATATTTCCAAATTATGTCAACACTATTTCCCTTTAAATAAGAAAAACTGTAATATTTAACAAATAAACAAGTACATAACATTGTTATATTCATTTATTAACATAAATCATTAAGTTCTCTTAAAATTTACATATCAGACTATACATGTAGATCTAATTGATTATTTAACCCATTTATACAATTAAAATACTAACATTAGTTTTTCTCATTGAAACAGAATGTTATAAGAATACTGTAGTTAGGCGTCAAAAAGTAATATTTTGCTGGTAGCTTGTCATCTAAATTTGCACTTGACCAGTGACAAAATGGCAAATTACCCTTCTAGCAAGTGGATTTTTAAGACAAATTACAACAAACAGCATAACAAATAAAAGAGTAAAGAAAGTTCATTCAAAGTGAACATGAATGACTTGTGTTTGAACAAGGATAACATTGGTTTTTACACATGGAAATTGCAGGGCAATTAGATTCTAACAGACTGCAGTCATTTTAAACAAAAAACATGGAACAAAATATTCATAGTGTCTTGACTAAAATTGAATTTGCATTGTTTATATACCTGTATTTCCAGGCTCCCATTTTGCAACTTTTTTTGCTAATGGTGCCTCTGCAGTATAATGTCAGTATCAATCCAGATTTTAAGCATAAATGAACATTGTTGTTATTTAAGCACTGCACAACACCATTAACCATGATGATGCATGATAGTAATACACACACCTTCTAGGATAAATGTATTGGCATACTTAATCTATCTATACGGCTAGTACATTTCGAGCTGAGTTGTATTAACTTTTGCCATCAATTTTTGCAGTTCATTTGTCAGCTACGAGAACTTTGTAATTAGCAGAAATATTTTAATCCGAAATCGAATCAGAATTCAGACTGAGTGGTGTTCATTCGAAATGCGTTTATAATCATAATTACAATTATATTCCACGAAAGAATATATTAATTGTATATAATTAGAGAGAATATTCACAAGGCCAAAATTAAACAATATTAATTTTAAGACTTTTCCTCAGATTATCAAATTAAAAGCCTAATTATGGATAACCTTGCTAAGAAATCATAGCAATGTTTACAATCGACGACCGCACCATAACGGCGGACGCGCAGACGCATTTCATTTGCATACGGGTAATAGGCGATGCGGCATCTAGTTTTCTATATCTATGTGGATAGTTATCAGTTCCCAGTATAGAGGTTAGACGAAAGCAGTGACGTCACACTATGTATAGAATGTTAATTGTATACACAGATGATGACGTTGTACGTCGACCGGTGTGTACACAACAAAACGTAAAACACACCATGTTTACTAGTGTCTGGTTACTAGGCGCTTGTTTTCACACTCAAACGCATCTACTCTTTTGTTCAAGCGCCTTAATAATCAAAATTGTACCCTTTGTAAGTTGCGGGCGAAAAAAAAACGCAATTGAAAGCAAGAAAAAGAAAATAAGAAAATAATTACCGCAGATTTTTCAATACAAATTTTTGAGTCGGCGGCTTTTTTGTGGGTCGGTCGGTAAAGGGCAAACAAACTTAATTTTAATATAGGCCTGATGGGACACAGTTAAATCTCTGCGCGGAGGTTGACGAATCTTAAAAAGTTATTAGTCTGACGTCCACCAATCCATGGCCGATTACTCATGATCAATACAATATGGCAGACTAACGGTATGTCATGCATAAAAACATAGTTTTCTTAATTGTTTGCGTTCGTTTTGCATGTCGTTGTAACCAAACATCATATTTCATTTTAGTATATCGCGATCTTTTAGTGATTTTTATCTCGTTGAACGTATATCGATTAAATATACTGAATAACCTGTCTGAACATCCATACATATATTTCGGATATTCGGACATGTTGTTTACTATTGAATAAAATCCACCAGAAATTTAGTAATGCTTATTTATATATCTTTAAATACAATGTTCTATTATTTTAAATAATTAACAACAAATAATACATTTCAATCTTATGTTAATAAAAGCCATTATCCTTATTATTAAAATAATATGAATTGGTCAAATAAACTATAAATAAATGATTAATTTATTGATATTAATATTTTATTTAAACTGTTATATTTTTTCAACATGTGTGATACTGATCTCTTCCAATTTCACAAGACAAGAAAGTTCATAAAACTAAATTTCGCTGTTCATCTGTGTGATAACTATTGTATCTAGTGGATTTATGATGAGATTATAAATTGTCAAATTAAAAAAAAACTTTATACAATAACAATTTTATATGAGTTAGTTAGAAAATGTGAATATTAACCGTGTGTAGCAAACAAAGCAATAATGAGGACATCTTACAAACTTTGCAACATACTCCAAGCATGTGTTGTCCTTTTGAAAGGTTTAAAATGATAATCTAATTAATTTTATCTGTAGCTTTAGAGAACATTGAGCAATTAAATTTAAATATGTTCAGTTATGTAGTACTGATTTGTTTTTTGGTGTGCATTGCCTGAGCCTATACTGCATACAATTATTTCAGTGAAGATTTTAATGTAGATATTTTACTTTAGGAATATGCCCATTATTTGTATACAGTTGAAATGGTTGATTTGCAAATATATATAAGCAATACTTCACAGTAGGCTTTGAATTTAACAAAAAAAGCCACTCGCAAAAAATTGCGAGTGGCTTTTGAGCTTTCTCGCAAAATGCGAAATTAACTCGCAAAATATTATAACATATAATATTAACATTACTATTTACATTCAATGTGGATTGTTATCTGTGTTTCGAGCTAAAGGTAATTAGAATCTATGTGTGAGTATTTGAAATGTACTTTATGTTTATTTTATGAATGTAAATTTAGTACAATATTACAGAACAACGACAGATATGGAGAAAAAATGGGAATATAATATCCAATAGACATTGACAAAACTACTCCAAATTCTTCTCAGTTTGCTTCAAAAAATCGGGTGCCACGTTATACACGGTCGTTTACGGAACTCGCACATTTTTGCGAACTTGGGGAAAATGTACTCGCAGTTTCCGTAACATACTCGCATTTTGCGAGTTTGCGAGCCTAAATTCGAACCCTGCCATGTATACATTTATTGTGAAAGTAAACATGTTCAGTCGTGAATATATATTGAATGCAATAAATTGACAATTGTATTTCACTGAAGAACATTAATTGCACTTATGAACATTAGCATTGTGTCATTATTAACCAGAAATATATATGTAGATGTTTTGGTTTAGAAAATACTTAAGACTATATGTGTGAATTAACTGTATTATTATTTGTTTGATTTGAAATTATAAATCAAATAAAGGTTTAAACAGTGTAATTAAAATTTGTCAATTATATGTATGGCGAAATAATATCACTTATAGGCTGGCATAAGTCTTGTACATAAAATGATTTAGTCAATATTTCCAGTTATATCACTGTAATAAGAGTGACATGTACAGTGTTTCAGCTATACGTTTCAAGGCATTTTCATTAATTGTATAAATTAATTGTAATTTCCTTTCTCGGTAAGGCATGCCTACTTTTCCACCTTCTTAATCATAATACCTAAGGTGTATATGATTTGTTAATTAATACTGGTAATAATGAAACATAAATAATATAAAAAACCACTGTGCAGAAGAACTTTTTTTTTTTTTTTTAGAATATATAACAGTCCATTTAAAAATAATTTGAATTGCCAGTGCAGTTGGCCAGCCATGCACACAAAATGTATCCAGCAATTTGTAAATGAATCAGCAACCTGAAAATAAATACAAAAACAATAATTATACAGTAAGTTCTACTAGGATCAACTACTACTAACTAGATCTACATTGTTAATGTATTTCCAAATGCAATAATTCTAAAATGGTGATGCAATACACATTTACTTTTGCTGTAATACTTCTTACTTTAACACTAACTTAATATACAGTAACGTGATTGGTCTTTATAGCATTATTAGAAATCAAATTAACTACCAATACGCATTAACTGCTTACACTGAATTAGTTCCTGAACACTTATCTGAATATCCGAAATAGACATCAAGTTAATTTGGGTGAGCTTTTTAACAAAACTACCATTATACTGAAATGGCAAGCATGCATATAAAAATACAAGACAAAGGTTGAATGAAAGGCTGACCGATATTACAACGACATGTAAAAAAGTACTTAATTTTCAAGCTCATTTAAAATTGCCGATAGAAAGTAACGTACCTCAGCCATCTTGATTTAACCGGTGTTACGATAGGAGATTTTGGGTGATGCCAGACCTTTACCACGAAGTAAGTAAAGATTGGGTACCAGAATAATGACGTTATGACATTCTTTTGACTCTGTAGGCTATGAAGCACTAACAATCGATGCTCCTAACTACATCGCTTCATCGGTTATGCTGGCCCGTTTGAGATTCGCTTGTTTACCCGTATGTATATAAATCGGTTTGTATTGCATAATTAGCAAAAAAAAATCTGTGTTCGTTACTTAAAAATTTATGTTTATTATGATATCGTATGCTATTTAATAAGAAGCCACATTATCAAGTTTGAAGTTTGTTCATTCAAACAAATGCTTCCTTGTTAGCAAAAATGCACCCGTAATGTTCATGCTTTAGTTTCTGTTCTCGCCAATAGTCTTTCTACTCTGTCAGCGTTTTGATTTCTGTTGTTTTATCGATGTGCAGATAAATAACATTTCATACTGTCATTCATAGTACATACAAACATTGTGCTATCGATGTGAGATTACGTTTAATAGTACAGACACGCATCGCGTCATCGATGTCAAATTAGTTAATTTAGTAGTACAGACAAACATTGTGTCATCGATGATTGATTAATTAAGTTTCATAGTACCGATAAACATTGCGTCATCGATGTTAGATTAATTAAGTTTCATAGTAGGGATAACATTGTGTTATCGATGTCAGATTAATTAACTTTCATAGTACAGATAAACACTGCGTCATCGATGTCAGATTAATTAACTTTCATAGTACCGATAAACATTGCGTCATCGATGTCAGATTAATTAAGTTCCATAGTAGGGATAACATTGTGTTATCAATGTCAGATTAATTAACTTTCATAGTACAGATAAACACTGCGTCATCGATGTCAGATTAATAAACTTTCATAGTACCGATAAACATTGCGTCATCGATGCCAGATTAATTAAGTTCCATAGTAGGGATAACATTGTGTTATCGATGTCAGATTAATTAACTTTCATAGTACAGATAAACACTGCGTCATCGATGTCAGATTAATTAACTTTCATAGTACCGATAAACATTGCGTCATCGATGTCAGATTAATTAAGTTCCATAGTAGGGATAACATTGTGTTATCAATGTCAGATTAATTAACTTTCATAGTACAGATAAACACTGCGTCATCGATGTCAGAATAATTAACTTTCATAGTACCGATAAACATTGCGTCATCGATGTCAGATTAATTAAGTTCCATAGTAGGGATAACATTGTGTAATCGATGTCAGATTAATTAACTTCCATAGTACAGATAAACACTGCGTCATCGATGTCAGATTAATTAACTTCCATAGTACAGATAAACATTGTGCCATCGATGTCAGATAAACGTTGCTTAATCGATGTCGGATTATACATATTGCTTCTTGTTGTCATAGAAATAGAGACTACATCCATGGTTGGTGCCGTTCATGCTATATCTGGCGCTTGTTACTCGAACAAATCGACGTGGAACGTAACTCAAAATGCTACGCCGTTTATAGCGCTGGAATCGATTAGTTCTGTTCAATTATCCTCGGCAACACATTCTGTGACAATGTATCATATTTGCGTGCGCTACACCAGTGGCTCGGTTGTCACTGACACTTCATTTCAGTATATTGAAACAGCGAGTTCACGTGCAATGATATTTCACTCGTGGGAATACAAACACGAACGAAAAAAAAAGCTCGACACATTCACGTAGTTAAGGTCTCCAAATGATTTCAGTTACACCCAAAACTGGCATGGTTATCAGCGTTAACGAACTGCACGGCTCGGCTCGACCATATCCACAACGCGTGCATCTCTTTAAAACAAAACGAAGCGACTGTCAATGCATGCATAACTACTTTCTTCAATAACTACATACTGTAATTTTCTTGTGCGGAGCGTTACTCTAAAAGTATTTAAGGGATTCAAATGACACTTTACATTATGATAGAGGCCTTTGAGGGGGAAGTGCCGAGTGCAAGGACCATATTTATTTGCCCTTTGCTTAATCTTCTTGCGCGGAGCATAACTCAATAAGTATATTGAAGGGATTTAAGATAAAACCACATAATTGATAGCGATCCTTAAGAGGAATTGCAGAGTACAAGAACCATAACTCTCTTATGCTTACGGGGGCATACGTCACATCCTGTGACAAGCCTTGTTTGAAAATAATTGAAAGAAAGATAGTTCATTTACGTATACACTTTTCAATGTTCAAATTACAAATAACTGGTGACACGCTTTTACACAGAAATGTACGGTAATTGAATAAATCCGTGGAAACATTTCAAGGTCAAAAGTTCGAAGGTGAAATCTGTTCCTTTATCCCAAGTGTAAATGTCTATTCAATACAGTAATTATTGCAACACCATGTTATCCCAAACAAAAGCACGCCATGCTGAAACAGGCTGAAACTGAGAAGAAACATGGTTAAATCCGCGTTGCGAACATTTCACGTCGAATAAATGGAACTCTAATGAGTGTGTCTGCTTTTAAAATGACATTTCCGGTCGCCCGAGTATGTGTCCGGATGTCTTGCATCGGTGTCCCCTCTGCGTACCCGGTAATTAGCGTCCTTGGAAAGGGAGGACATTGACCGATAGCAAGGCAGCCACGAGTGAAAATACATTGGTATATATTTTCTATGATCACGAGCCAAAAAAAAAATCGAGATTCTACCGAAAAAAAAAACATTATGCTCAAAAATGTGATATTTCGATATTTTTTCAACTTGCCGGTGAAAAAGTAGTTCCATTATCAATGCGGTAGTTTTCACTGTTTAAAAACTGTGCATTACCAATTTTATTTCACTGATATTTCCCTATACGACCAGCGGAAAGCATTAAATAAGTTTAACGTAGAAAATTGTATTTGAATGTTTCAGTTGGATAGGAGAAGGAATGATCTTACTAACGAGACCAGACTCGCAACATCTGACATAAAGGGAAGAGTAAATCGTCGAACGCTGGAGGACTTAGCTTGTTCGCCATGAGACGCTATGTTTTGTCGGAAATTTGATTTGATTTCGAAATTTGATTTGATTTCGCTTATCACCTAGTCTGCCCTAGTCTAGAAACCCCTCCTGTCCGCTTATAACTCGGCGAATGCGAGTTTGGTTGGTTGGTGGTCACAATACCGGACAGGAGGGGTTTCATCCGGGTACTCAGGCTTCCCCTCACAGCACAAGACCACACCAAAATTAAGAATATTTCAGTAAAAAATAAATAGCTGGAAATTGTAACTATGATCCAAAATTCGTTCAAAGTTTCGATGTGTCTCTAACTGTGAAAATTAGATAAGGCGTAAAAAAATATGTTTGTTTCAGGTTACCCGACCTGCCCTTAAAAAGGCCCCGACCCTAGAACATTTTATTGGGTTTGCAAGATATATTTTTGTTATATTTACCTTTTTCAATAATTAAATTTGTTTTTGGATAAATAGGTGTTTTGTTTTGATAGCATCTACTTATAAACTATGTTTTGAATATTTATTCAGTTTTAGAATCTTGAAGTTGACAATTTACCGATTAAAAAAAAAATAAAAAAAATAAATCCCGACCTACCTACCCTATTTTTTGGGCATGTAACCTGAAACAAACATATTTTTTACGCATGAGGGTGCTGGGACACATCCCGGGTTCTCACATAATGCAGCTCTGTCGCAGAAGGACCTGATAAAAAATAGAAATACACACACGTACACACGCACGCACGCACACACACACGCACACACAGGTCACGGTTTTCGCTGAATGACAATGGGGACAAGCAGTTTGAGCAAGGGCGGCGACCGTCCGATGACCGGGCGGCGCCCGTGCGGTGAATAGCCTATGTGAATCGGACGGTCGCCGCGCATCTTAAATGTATTGAAAAAGGTATCGAGTCAATGCAAGTCGGCCGGCCGCCGCCCGACAAAACGGGGGCCGCCCGATGCATGTCCGATATCATGGCGATAACTGCCGGCACTAGGAAGATGCCCGCACGATCGCCGTTGAAATCGGACGACGTTTTTAAAATAGAAAAATCGAACGGCCACTGCCCGATCAAAGAAAATGCCGTCAGCGATCGGACTGTGCCCGGCCGACTTGTGTTTGACCTCCCTGACCCCGAAAAGAAATCGCCCGGTCGCCGTTAACATTTTAGTATTCCTAAAAATTCGACAGGCGCCGTCCGATGAGCCAAATTTTCAGCCGCCACCGCTCGATTGCAACTGCTGCCTTGCAGGCAAAATCCGGTGTGTGGTAAAACAGACGCCGTCCGACGGCAGTTCCGTATTTGTGACTGGGGCATAAGTAATGCACGTGTTTTCAACAATTTAAACGAAAAAAATCAGAAGCACTCCAAAATATTTGAGATTGACAATGCTTTGAAACAAACAACACAACATTTATTGTACGATTTTATTGACCTGGCACTCATTAATCTCCGGTAGCGCTCAGCTGTTTTATTTATATCGCTTTAACGTTTATCTAGCGTGTAAAGCAAGGATTTCATAGTCATATAACAAGAACCTTCATCAACAAGTGTCAGGAAGAATAGCGCGGTGGATAGTGTTTTAGACTTTGAATCACAATGACTGTGGTTCGAATCCAACCAAAATCTTTCGTTTTTTTTATTTTCTTTTACTTCAACATCACTTATTCTCGTGACATTTTTTTCATTATCTCGTTTTCTTTCCCTTTTTATTTTTCTTAGTTTATGTTATCAACATAAAAATGCATACACAACGACTCTGTTTCGCTCGCAGTATCGATGCAGCTCTCTTCTGTGTCAGAATCGAGGTTGATGATGAGAGTCCGTGTCATGACGTCAGCAAAATGATCAATTAAATAAATAAAAAAAAAATTATAAAAAAAAAAAATATATATATATATATATATACATATATATATATATATATATATATATATATATATATATATATATATATATATATATATATATATATATATATATATATATATATATATATATATATATATATATATATATATATATATATATATATATATATATATATATATATATATATAATGAATGAATTAAAAGTGCCTGTTCTGGGATTCGAACCCAAAACATCATGTTTACAAACTTTGCGTACTTACCACTGCACTACTACAAAAACAACTGTTACGTAGTAAAGATTTAATAAATACATATTCACGTCTGAGTCTCCTATCTGGGTTAGTAGCTTACAATAGATTAACGAAAATACACGGAATATTCATGAGTGCCAAGGTCAATAAAATCGCACAATACTTTGGTCATATACACAGCAACGTAAACCAACAATGTATCTATACAGTCTTAACCTTCACATATAAATGCACATGGTTGTCGTATTTGTGTACATAAAACTCAAAGTAATTCGTATTCGTCGCTGTTGTTTGAAGATTATTATCCGGAGAGTTTTACTATTAATATCACACTTAATGACGTCAATGGTAAACCCGGATACAGATGTTGTTTGTGTATTTTGCGGACCGCTGATTTGATCACACCGTATGACACGTAAATAGATCAGTAGGTCTAACGGCCTTATACATGTGTATGTATAACTAAGATTCGTGTATAAAGCTTAGTAACTAGTACTGTATTATGTCAACGAATGCATTGTTAGTTGTAGCAGTCTATTTGATGTATTATTATTAATCGACGATTAATGTCAGAATGAATTAATAAATGTCGTATGTAAATAAGTTGGGGAGAATAATATAATTGAAAGAGTGAGAGACCGAGCTACGGAGGGAAAGAAGTGACAGATTGAAGGGAGCGATTGAAAGTGTGAGTGAGTCGGTAAATCAGTGTGGGCGAGAGTGAGGAAGGAAGGGAGGGACGGAGGTATTGAGTGTGAAAGGGATTCATCGTGTGAGTGATTTCGTTAGTCAATGCGAACGAGAGAGGAGAGGAACGATTTAGCAAGGTAGGGAACGAGCGAGAACGGAATGAAAGAATGTATTTGCAACCGATTAGTGATGGACGGAATGCGTTCACGAGTTCGTTTTTGTTTGCGAGCAATGGAAGTGACGCACTTTTGCGGAATAAATTGGTCGTTTCCTTGAGATTTTTAATTGACCATTTTACCACATGGTTTGTAATCAAACAGACGAGTCTTTCTGGGCTGCAAAATATTTATTAATATATTTATTACTGTGTAGAATATATGTCTGCTTTACACCCTTTCACGAGTTGTATCAAAAGATATTATTAAATAGATAGTATTAGATGTACAACAAAATACCAGTAACAAAGATCATACAACATAGTTATATTGAACACGCTCACGATTAATAAATAGTAAATAGTTAATAAACACAAATTTAACTGCCAGCAGACGACCACCTCCACGTGGTCGAGTGCCCTATTTTAATAACACCTGATCATTTTTTGTCGTCTGCTGTCAATCGAAGGTGGTTTTAAGTGTTACAAGTGGTGTTTTACCATTTATTACAAGATCCGCCTGGTAGTGCTGGCTTCAATAATGTTCACGAAATAAATAGGTTAGTGAACAATATAACATAGTATTAATTGCAATAGCTGATTTTTAGGATCGAGGAATATTTTCAAGACTTAATTTTGTGACAATTAGTTAGAAGGCATGTACTTGCGTAGCTATGTAAAGTTTCTATGTTTTAGAGAATACAATGTCCATGTGCGTTGAAAATAAATACTAGTTTGGTCGTATACACAGCAATGCAAATATGTTTAGTTTATTTTGATGATAAAGACATAAAACAATTTGATGTTTGATGTTTCTAGATGCATATTTTAAATCTTGAAATGCACGTTGATTTACGTAACTTCTGTGCAAACTAATTGGTAAAGCCATACGGCACTCATATAATAACAGCAGCAAACGAGACACATTGAGAACTAGACACAACAAGACCTCAGCACTGCAAAGGAAACAGCCAAACAAATGTATAAAATTCATAAAAATAAACTGTTAGTCATACTGACAAAATGATCCTGGGCGCCTTTGGATGGAAATCTAAAGGAGTCACTGCGTTATCAAATGCATCTCTGTCAATTAGAAAGACAAATTGACCGAATTTATTTTAAATTGACAACAATAATTGTATCCAGTTTAATGCCTTGGATGCAAATTGTGATACCAAATTTGCATACCTAGCACATGCAACATGTTGGCCTTTATAATGCACATGTTTTATATTTATACACTGGTCCCCTAACCTTCTATATCAACGCAGAATATTGACATTAAGTTGTATATGACTAAATAACCAATGTATAATGAAAACATATACTCAACAAAAACATCACAACTAACTCTTAATAAATAAATAATTCAGATTTAAAACAAATTGCATGGTTTTGTGAAAATGTCTTGCTCCCCCACCACCACCCAGCGAAAAGATATTGCCACATACGGGACATGAACAAGGGACACGTTTTAAAACTGTTTACTTTACAAACGCAATTAAAAATAATATTCGAATAAGGAGTTCATTTACGGATTAACGACATCATGTTTTATATAGAAAATAACAATACAAAATAACGCACGCGTGTATTAAGGGTTGTCAACTAACCAGAGCATGGGTCAATGTTTGTAGGGCGTCACAAAGGGAGATTCCGTATCGAGTACAGCGTTTTGGAAATATTACCGTTTGGTCCCTGGTACGGAAAACTGGATAGGCGGGATTACGTGTAATTGTGCTTTTAAGACGAAAATTGGGAGAAATACCCGATTCAAGACTTACGATCTGGGAAAATGACTGCTTGGACCCTGACACTTAATAGGACATGCTTGCTGTGCGGGGGATTGAAAATGAGTAGAAGAACTGTTACCTATTTGGGACATTCTGATTAGCGGTACATTCAGCTCCTCAAATAGTCCTTTATTTATGGGAAGAATGTGCATTTTAGTCAGACTGGGATTAGTTCCGAGAATAGTTATGGGAAGAATGTGCATTTTAGTCAGACTGGGATTAGTTCTGAGAATAGTTATGGGAAGAATGTGCATTTTAGTCAGACTGGGATTAGTTCTGAGAATAGTTATGGGAAGAATGTGCATTTTAGTCAGACTGGGATTAGTTCTGAGAATAGTTATGGGAAGAATGTGCATTTTAGTCAGACTGGGATTAGTTCTGAGAATAGTTATGGGAAGAATGTGCATTTTAGTCAGACTGGGATTAGTTCTGAGAATAGTTTTGGGAAAATGACCGTTTGAACGTCGGTACGGAACACTTCATAGGCATTTGTGTTAACTAGTGCTTTCAACGAGCATAACGACCGATAACAAATGGAACGCAATCTGAGTCTAATCATCTGCTATAAACGATAACATTAGAAGCATTGTGGATTTTAGTCAGAGCGCGAATTGAGAATAGCATTATATGAAAATCACCGCTTGGATCATGGCACAGACGACTCGATATGCAATATGTTTGTATTTATGCCTACAACGAGTGTTCCTAAAGAGTTTCAACAACTACAACAAGTGGTACTTGGACTACGGTGAGCAGGTAGATTGGCACAGAGACTGTAAACAGAGCACTCCACGTGTACAAGCGCAGTAAAAATGTATTCATTCAGATAGCAGGCTATTTGTTGTGTTACGCTAACACTGCCCGTGTTTCAAGCTAAAATTATATGAAGTAGCCCGAGACATTTGAGGTGTACTAGTTTTGTTTTGTGACGGTGCTCGTGGGATTTATTTACAAAAAAAGAATAACAACAACATCACACACAGTATACAATAAATTTTAATCCTTAATTTTACCTATAGCTACATGCTTCATAAGTCACAAGGTAATCATATATACGGTATAAATTATTCAGTAAATATCTAAACCAAGATGCTAAAATAAGTACTCGTATTTCCACAAAACCGCAAATGTGATTGTTAAAATAAGTACAAGTCTATAAAATGCTGTAAGTATGGCATAAATAGCTTTATTCCGAGAAAACGCATGAAAAATTAACGCAATATCGAGTCATGATGGGGATTTTCATACTTTTTGCAGATTATACAGCATCAGACGATGGACCTGATGTGTTAGCTGAAAATAGCGTGAAAATACAACACTATTTAAGAAATAATATTTTGAATAAAGAAATCTTCTGGAACATCATATGCGACTTAAATACATTTATTTTATGTTTATCTCTCTACCACAATTTAATTTTCAGTTACATTTATTGATTTGTTCTAAAAGACCGTAACAGTATTTAAAAAAACATCCTTTGTAATCAAACCTAAATGCACAACACGATTTATTTTCAGTGTTAGACTTTTATAAATAACTGAAAGACAACAAGACACGATGCTTTCTGTTGTTGTGTAGAATATTACATACCCATGGCTGATAGAACAGGTTGATGAATGCAGGGGTTTGTTTAAGGAAACGTGGCGTGACGGAGTGTCACGATATCTATAGCTGGTCTTGACAGAGACACATTTAGAACACCGTGCATAAAGCGAGTGTTAAAGACTTGAGCAACGACATGAGCAAACTTTGTCGTGACTCAGACGGCAGAAAAACTATGACCAATTTTTCGCAATGGCTTTAAATCGAACTTTTAGCGATGATAAAGCTTGTTTCGGTTTGAAGAAATGTAATGTTTATAAAAAACTAAATTCTGGGGTCTAACAACCCAAACAAATACAGTTCCTTTGCAACTCGTTTGTACTGATTAACGCTTATAATACATTAAAGAATCGCACAGTTTAGTCTAGGTCACGTAGCGGTAACCAGTTTAGACCATCAACATTGCTGACCATATTTAACCACGTTAAAGTACCCTTGCAATGGTAAATATTGTCAATGTAGATGTATACGGCGTTGTACACAATGTTCTAAAATTTGCAAAATTTCCCTTTTCAGAGATCCGATTAGCGATAGGTTGTTTACATTATAATGCACCGTTCATAATTAAACACAACAAACCAGACAAAGGTGAAAATTGTAACAAAACAAGAATGGAAAGAAAGAAAGCGTGTGTATGTTCAAAAACAAGTTTCAAAGCCACAAAAATAACACGTCCGTGTTTTCTTTAGAGTATATTTATAGTACGACCACAATTTCTCTTCCCCAGTGAAATCTAAGGGGAAGTGAAATGAACTTAAAACTTAAATAAAAGCAAATGTCTGGCATTCATGTCTAAAAGGTCGATCTGTTTCAATACCAAGATTGCACTATTAGAGTACCATCCTTGGAATATTATAGCCCCATGGCGGAGATGTACCTTCATTACAAACACTGTCAACTGAATAAAAACGGATGGAGTTCAGGTGGTTATGAAGCGTGTTATGATCTCCTGATAGATAGAATTATATTACAGATATTTTGCGACTTCATTTGGAAACCATTGTAAAATATTTATTACCCTTAACCACAATGCCTAATTATTTTTCAGTGGTACAATGTACATACTTAATTCTTGACCAATGTTTATGTGCCTAATTATCTGCCAGTTGCTCTCAACAGGTTATCAACCAGTGTCTCATATAGCTTGACCAAAGTCTGATTGACCGATTCTTGGCCAATGTCTTAGTAACCAATTCATGAACAATGTCACAAAGTCTTATACTTGACCAGAGTCTCTGTACCCAACGCTCGACCAGAATCTCTACCCAATTCCTGATCAATATCTACGCAATTCTTGGCCAGTTTATCAGAAATCAAATCTTGATCAACATCTATACCCTATAGACCAAAGAATGTCTACTCACTTCTTGACCAATATCTCAGACAACAATATTTGACCTATGGCTCAGCGACTGGTATCAATATTAAAAATGCAAATGTATCAAGTTATAAATATCTAATTATTGACCCGGTATCTATTTCTTAATTAGTAGATCGTACCCCGGTTTACCAATGTCTAATCACCAAACCAGTCGCTAATTATTGCCCGGCGTATCATTGGTTAATTCTTGACCAATACATCGTTACAAAATCATTAACTTATGTCTCGGTGGCCAATTACTGATCAATGTTTCAGAAAATAATCATAGCACAGTTTATGTGTTATAACACTCATACACAAAATAATAGATAATGGAATCGGTGTTGTCTTACAACAAAGAATTGTATTGGCCAACAATCAGGTGGGAGAATGTGTTGTCATGTTACCTTAATATCAACATTAACAGTGGGTCAAATCGCACAAACTTAATGATACAAACTATGTTTTGCATCAATTGAATTCGGTTATGGAAATTAAGGCCGACAATAGGATAATAAAGCTAGGTATCATATTGTAATGATAGTTTTATAAGCATGTAACCACAACTCTTACAATAGCCCGTAAAGTTCCCTAAAGGACTGTAACGTAGAGTGCGTTTTAATATCTTCTTTAATGACTGAAAAGAAATGTTATTAGGGGGAACTACAATATAACTTTTAATTTGTCTTATGAAAGCATAGGACTCAAAACATCAATAAAAGCTAGAACCAATTCTGTCAGATAAAGTCCAACGTTGTAAAATTCATGGAGAACTGTTCTTAAAATAGTTGTTTGGTCTTAAACATGTTACAAAAATAAGCCAATGAATACACTTCAGTAAAGATGGTAATAAATACCCATTCAACAAAAAGGAACATCCCTTTGATATCAACCGTATGTATTGCTGGTTTAGAAAGGTATAACCTCTGTGGTGTACACCTACATACTCTATGAAGAACTTTGTTTACAATTAAAGTAGTGCAACAAATAATAATGGCAGTTACCATGTACAAGTTATTTCATTGAGATATGATAGGAGAAACACCCATATCAAAGATACACCATTTATCTTCATCTTGAAAAAAATCCTACAGTTCCAGCGCAAAAATACAGTTATGTGTGTAAAGTTACCCGCGAGGAAAATGTCGTGCATATCGATTGCTGCGGAAAAACTCCCATATCGCCTTAAAATGCAAGTGAATTTACATAAGTGGAAATCCTGATTTAGGAGAGTGGTTTTACTGGAAACGAATTTACTGAAAATTAATTGCTTTGGCTATTTATCACGTCAATGCATTGATGCTTTCTGGTTCAACAAAAAATGGAAAGGGTTATGGGATAGAAAAAAGTGGCGAAATTCAGAAAAAATATTGAAGGGTCTGAAGACATAAATAGCATAGAAATAACGCAAAAAGTAATGCGATAAAACTTTTTTTACTGGTATGAAACGTGCACTGCTAGATTTTGATTCAATACTCGAGGCGTTAGGAGTGGAGTTGGTGGAATCAATTGGCAAAATTACAGGAAAAAATCCATCACAAGTAGTATATATAAACGGTCTGAATAGATTAATATAGCAACGATGACGTTATGCTTGGTCAATAAGCTTTGTTTAGAAGTATAATGTGTAGATAGTTTTCTACTATTGGGGGGATACAGTTGCTTAATTTTTTGAAAATAAAAAACCACACATTATAATGAAGGGTCTAAACTGGTTAACGTAACAACAAAGAAAGACAAACACGGTCTTTAAAACTACATGTACTACCTTTCGTAGAAAAAAAAGAAAGATTTAAGTGTCGATTTCTGAAACAGTCTGGATCACTGTCTAATACGGCCTGGGTCCATCTGGAACAATTTTCAAAGTATAATTTACTATTGGGATATAAGGCAAGGGAGGTAACCTATCACTGGAAATTGATTTGATAAGTAGGGTTACCTATCTTGACGGAGATTTGTGCTCTCCGAGTGCTTTCTGATTATGATATTTTTTTGAGAGAAAAAAAGGGGAATCTTATATTTATATACATTTTTATGTTTCCCGAAACATTACCAGGGAGCCGCATGTCCGTCCGTCATTATGTCGTTCCGTCGTACCGTGGTTCCGTAGTTGCGTCAAACTCGCTTGTCCGGGCTGTAACTTGGCCTTGGATGGAGGGATTTTAAACTGACTTGGCTCAAATGTTTGTCTTAATAAGAGGTCGTGTCTCGCGCATTAACCAAATCCGTAGGTCAAGGACCAAGATCACACTTAGAGATCAAAAATAAAAAGTGAATACACTTCTGCTTGTCCGGGCTGATAATAAGGATGAAAGGATTTGATGATCAATAAGACAGTGTGTAGTGGGCATGAACTAGATCGGTAGCTCAAAAGTCACAGTCACATTTACAGGTCAAACGTCAAAATTTGCTTGTCGGCGCTGTAACTTAAACATGTATGAAATTTTAACATTATTTTGCACAAACGTTTGCCTTATTGAGCCAGTGTTTGTTGCGCATAAACCAGGTCAGTTTCTCAAATATAAAGGTCACACTTAGAGGTCAAGTCAAAATAGCCATTTACAGGAATTTAAACAATTAAACTAAGTCATCCCATTGACTTTCACTTAACAACGTTGTCAAGCAGTGTCAAAGCGACATCGGGGAACATCAATGGGTTCTACCGATATTGTTGGTGTTGTGGAACATTGAATAACTGTACGTAGCGTTATGTGAAATGAATGGCTTCACAGATTGGCAAATTTGTTAAACAAAGGTCGGTTAGCAAAACACAATCAATTACTAGCATATAGTCATAACTTACGATACCTTAAAATGTTAAGAATATGTCTACGTAAACTAAAACACATCTCAGTGAACTATCTACAGAACCCATGCACCTTCACGTTAATTTAATGCTCATGATTGTCGTATCATTTATAAATAACAATCGAAACAAATTACGTCAATTGTAAACCCAGATCTAGATTTTATGTATTTTGCGGACCGCTGATTCGATAAATACAGATGATACGTAAATAGATCGGTAGGTCTGGCGGCTTTATACATGTGTATATATAATAAGATGCGTGTATAAAGCTAAGTACGCAATCCCGTTAGGGCCATCGCCTATGAATGGGTTAACACAAAATTATATCGTATTATCATCATCGTACTGTCGTAGTATCGCGTTTTCGGTATTGTAATGTCGCGTTATCATCATCGTGTTGTCGCGTTTTGTTATCGTAGTATCGTGATTTCGCGTTTTCATCATCGTACTATCTCGAGTATCGCGATTAAGATCAATCCATTTGATGTTTTATAATCGACAATTAATGAGAATGAATTAATGCATGTCCTTTGTAAATACGTTGGGGAGTAGTCAGTCAGTCAGTCAAAGCGAGCTATCGAGTGTGGGCAAAAGGGGTGGATGGAGGTAGGGTGTGAAAGAGGGAGATAGCGAGTGAGTGAGTTAGTCAATCAGTCAAGCAGGGAGAGCAAGGGAGTCAACGAGGATTACGTGAGGGAGAGAGGTTGTCAGTGAGTGAATGGGTTCGTCAGTCAGTCAATGAGAGCTATCGAGTGTGGGCAGAAGTTGTGCAGGGAGGTACGGTGTAAACGAGGGAGATAGCGAGAGAGTGATTTAATTAGATAGTCAAGCAGTAAAAGCGAGCGAGTGAGTAAGAGACTGAGCGAGTGATTGAGGGAGACATCGTGTGAGTGAGTCAGTCACACTGTCTAGGTGGGAGTGAGTGAGTAATTGAGTGAGTGAGTGTCAATGAGTGAGTGCGTGCGTGTGTGTGTGCAAGCGTGCATGCGTGCGAGCGAGCGAGTATGTGAGTGAGAGGACAGGAATGATTTAGTAAGATTTGGAGCGAGCGAGTGAGGGATGCAAGAATATGTTGACGAAAGAGAAGCGATGAATGGAATGCGTTCACAAGTGTTTGTTTGCGAGTGAGTAAATGAAGCATTTATATATGCGGAATTAGTCAGTCGTTTCCTTGGGTTTCTTTTTAAGACACCAGTTTTACCCACATGGTTTGTAATAAAAACAGACAAGTCTTCTTGGGATGCAATATAATATATTTATAAATATATTTATTACTGTGTAGAATATATATCTGCTATACATCTATGCACGAATAGTATCATTAGGTATCATTAAATAGATGGTAATATAATATGTACAACAAAATAACAATAACAATAAAATTCAAAGATCATAAAATATATGTATATTGATAACACTCACAATAAATAAATAGTAAATGGTTAATAAACACATTATAACTGCCAACAGACGATTACCTCCAGTGGTCGAGTGTTATTTTAATAACACGTGATCATTTTTTGTCGTCTGCTGTCAAGCGAATGTGGTTTTAATTGTTACAGGTTAAGTGTTTTACCATTTATTACAAGATCCGGCTGGTAGTGCTTCAATAATGTTATAACACAATGCACAGTTTCTAATAAATATGAAAATGAATGATATATCAAACTATAAGCATTACAGTGATATGAAATATGTTAAAGGAACGTGGAATGTTTTTTATTGTTAGCCAAAATACCGGTAAAACAATAAGTTAAACAACTGAAGTCATGTACTTGCATTGCATCAGTTGTAGTTTCTACAACTGTTTGACAAGAGGGCCATGATGGCCCAAAGCGCTCACCTGAGAACTGGTACAGATGAAGACCATACTGTTGTGACAGGTTTGAACATTAAGGTATCTTTACAATTGTTTTTCCCACACACAAGGGGCAATAACTCTGATGTTTCTGGGCCGAACATGCTTTTATTCGACTTCACCTATAATCTTACGTTCATAGACAAACTGGGCACATTTGGTGAAGATTGGATGAAAAACGAAGTCTCTATCTTGATTAAGGTCCATTGATGTATATTTTTTTCACAAACAAAGGGCTATAAATCCGGTGTTTCTTGTCCGATATTGCTTATATTCTATTTCACCTTTAATTTTATGGTCGTAGACAAACTGTACAAGATTGTTGAAGATTGGATATAATATGAAGTCTCTATCCTGAATAATGTCCATTTTTCACAAAGGGCAATAACTCCGGTGTTTCTGGACCAATTTTGTTTATATTCAAATTTACTTGTAATCTTATGGTCATAGATAATATGTGCAAGATTGATGAAGATTGGATGAAAAATGAAGTCTCTATCCTGAATAATGTCCATTTTTGCATGTTTGTTTCTCAAACAAAGGGCAATAACTCTGGTGTTTCCGGTCCGATCTTGCTTATATTCGACTTCAGTTGTAATCTTATGGCCATACACAAACTTTGTAAGATTGGTGAAGATTGAATGAAAAATGAAGTCTCTATCCTGAATAATTTCCATTTTTGTATATTTCTTCACAAACAAAGGGCAATAACTCCGGTGTTTAAAACACGATCTGGCCCATTTTCGGCGTCTGCTGAGATCTGATGGTCACACACTAACATTGAAAGTTTGGTTAAGATTGAATGAAAAATAAAGTCTATATGTTGGAAAATGGCATTTTGCACTATTTTGCATGAAAAAGGGCCAATAACTCTAATATTATTGGTGTGATGTGGCCCAATAACAATTCCTTCCGAGATTTTATGGTCATACACAAACTGTGCACGTTTGGTTAAGATTGGATAAAAAGTGAAGTCTCCAGCGGGAGAACGAAAATAATTGTTGACGGCACACGGACGACGGGCGACGCAGGAGAGGTCTCCTATACCAATACCTCACCGTGCACTTCCTGCTCAGATGAGCGAAAGATAGAACAGCCATTATTTGAAAACGACACAACACGATATTTATATAGGTATTCGTGCAAACACTTACAATTTATTTTAATAAATATGAGACATTTTGGTATTTCATGTTTCTAGCTGCATTTCTCACTTTAACTGTTTTAACATCTTGAAATCCACGTAGCATTCCGTTACTTATGTGAAAACAAATTGATGAAACATATAGCAGCCATGTAGTAACAACAGCAAACAAGACAAATTGTGAAATACACTCTACATAGTATAGGAAAACATAATATATATGTATCAATGTTAATAAACATGAACTTAAATTTATGCTGACAAAATGATTCTGGCCGACTTGGGATGGAAAATTTCGGAAGTCAATGTGATACCAAATGCATCTCAGTCAAAACGTAAAAAAATCAATACCAATTTATTTTGAGTTAAGGAATTTGTAAATACGTTCATTGTAAGTATACTTATGTCCTATATAATGCGTTCAATTCAAATTTTATTTCTAACTTTCCTACTAATTTATGCGAAATTTTGGCCTTTACAATGCTTTAGATATACACTCCTGGTCATTGACCTTCAATATCGACACAGTATATTGATATTAAGCTGTATTTGACAAAAATAGCATGTGGATGAAGAAACTATACACTTAACAAACACACACACACGCACGCACACCCACACACACGCACACGCACACGCACACACACACACACACACACACACACACACAAACACACACAAGCAACCAAATAAATTAAAATAAATAAATAAATGAAAAAGAAATCAAACAATTACATGGTTTTGTGAAAAGTTCGTGCTCACGCACCTAAGCACAATAATATGTGCATCAATATGAACATAAAGGGACAAGGGACACTTAAAACTGTTAACTTTACATTGAAAATCTAAAAAAAAGATTCGATTCGAATAATTGTGTTCATTAACGGATTAACGACATCATGTTTTATATAGAAAATAACAATACAAAATAGCGCACTCGTGTATTAATGGTTGTTAACTAACCAGAGTATGTGTCAATGTTTGTAGGGCGTCACGTATGTGAGATTCCGTATCAAGCACAGCGTTTTGGAAATATTACCATTTGGTCCCTGGTACGGAAAACTGGATAGGCGGGATTACGTGTATTTGTGCTTTTAAGACGAAAATTGGGATAAATACCCGATTCAAGACTTAAGATCTTGGAAAATTACCGCTTGGACCCTGACACTAAATGTTGTTTACTGTGCGGGGGATTGAAAATGAGCACAAGAACTGTTACCTATTTGGGACATTCTGATTAGCGGTACATTCAGCTCCTCAAATAATATATATATATATATATATATATACATATATATATATATATATAATGTTTATTTAACGAAGATAAACTTGTAAAGAAATATATCAAATAACATTTACAGAACATTCAAATTAAATGATACATTTTTTATTTACTACAAGGTCTTCAAACAGATAAAATCAAAATCAATATCAACGAAACAATTAAGATTATAACACAATTACCGGTAATGAGTTATATATTTTTATGCTAGAGTATCCAAAAGTGCGTTTAAGATAGTTTGTATTTGGTATACGTATTTGCTTTAAATCTCCCTTTTTAACAAGATCGCAAACTATAGTTATCGTTTTATGAAGGTGTTATAAGGTCACAGATATATGTTGGTGTTTGATTGTGAAAGGCTTTAAAAACCATTACTGATGTGAAATATTGTATCCGTTGTTCAAGTGTTAACCAGTTAAGATCTTTAAAGAGTGTTATTGAATTTGTTCCATAATTTGTTCTAAGCAACGTTTGTGTATTTTGACTATTCTATTAATTTCCGTTTTTACAGCTGAGCTCTAAGTAATGCATGCATAGTCAGATATAGATGAGATATATCCATTATAAAAGAACTTTCGCATTTCAAGAGTAAAATAAGGTTTTATTTTTTGAAGAAGGAACATTCTTGATGACATTTTGGAACATCTTTTGCCAATTTGTATTTTCCAAGTTAGATTATTATCAATATACAGACCAAGAAGTTTCTGACTCTAAACATTATTGATAACAGTGTCTGAAACGTTTAGATTTAGATTAAGATTTTGTCGAACTTTATGTTTTGAACCTAATACCATGCACGTTGTTTTAAGTGGGTTAATAACCATGTTATTAGTTTGACCCCACTGCTGCACATTCGAAAGATTGGTCTGTAGGTTACATTGAATATGTTGCAGGCTAGTTCCAGCTTTGTGCAGAGTTGTATCATCAATATTACATGTGAGGTTCAATGACAGATTATTAACAGATTAAAATAGAGCCCTGGGGAACACCAGATATAATGTTCTTGCGATAAGATATATTGTTTTCTGCTTTGACAAATGGAAGTCTATTCGTCAGATATGAAGAAAACAGGTTGTATGACATTTCGTTAAAAAGATAAAGTTTTAATTTGTATAAAAGAACCCTGTGATCCACTAGGTCAATGCCTTTTTGAAATCTAAAAACACTGTACCAACCCATTCACCATCATGAATGTTTTTTAGCCAAGAATCTACTATGTTAATCAATGCTGTTTGGCAAGAATGATGTCTTCTAAATCCGGATTGGGTTTTGTTTAGTAGATCTGAAGATTCTATATAGATATGCAATTGATTAGCAATGTGCTTTTCAAAGATTTTAGATATAGTAGGAAGAAGGGATATTGGTCTATAATTATTAGGATCTTCTACAGTCCCGCCCTTGAATTAAGGTACTACATTTGCAATTTTAAGCTTGTCAGGAAAAGTTCCTTGAGCTATACAATTATTTATCAGTGCAGTGATTGGTTGTATTATGAACTCTTTGCAAAGTTTTAATATTTTAGGCCCTATGCCATCAATACCAGAAGATTTGTTGGAGTTAAGTTGATCAATTAGTTTGCTCACTTTTAAAGAAGTAATATATTGTACAAAAAAGTATTTAGAATCGAGCTTAGCATCTAAATACTTCTTTACTTCATTAAAGTCTTGTTCATTGGAGTTAGTCTTATTGATATTTTTAGAGATGCTTACAAAGTGGCCATTAAGTGCATTAGCTACATTTTGTTTACCAGTCATATTCTGATTACCCACTTTTATAGTGTTGGGGAAAACTGATGAAGTTTGTTGTTCGTTCCAGGCTAATTTGATAGTTTTCCAGAGAATTTTTGCATCAGTTTTGTTTTGCACGGTCTTTGAAAAGTATTGCTTTTTGGCCTTTTTAAGCGCACTATTACATTTATTACGCCACAACTAATAATGTGACCAATTATCGTTACGTTTGTACTTATCTCTAAAAGATCTGGCTTGCTTTACCTCTTCAGCATACCAACCAGGTTGTTTTAATCTCTGAACTCTTTTACATTTTATAGGTGCATGCTTATTTAGTACTGAATTAAAAATGTTATAGAATAACTCTAATGCCTTATTAGGGTCCCTTATTGTCTCAGTTATATCAAGATTAGCAAGTGCCAAGTCATTTTTAAAGTCAGATTCATTAAATTTGTTGAAACATCTGTCAGTTATAGTTTTATTATCATCAGTCTTAAAACGTTAACCATTGAAGCATGAAGTAAAAGCTACTGGGTAGTGGTCACTAATGCCTAATTTTGGGATTATCACTTCAGAAATGTTTTCGTATTTTGAATATAGATTATCTATTATTGAAGATGTGTGTTCTGTTCCTCTAGTTGGGGATGATACATATTGTTTTAAATTAGAATCATTGATTGGTTTTTGCCATGTTTTATTGTTAAATTTATTATCACCCAAATATTGAAAATTGAAATCTCCGACTGAGTACCAGTATACATCATCAGTGTCCGCTCCGTTTATTTGCATTTCAAATGAGTTAATCCATGATTGTGGGCTACTTGGTGGACGAAACAAAGTTAATCAAGTGTGGTTTGCACTTCAAACAACTGATTTGTAGCCAAACGGATTCAATATCGTCCTTTTCTAAAATACTATCTTTTAAATACACTATTATGCCGCCTCCCGCAGAATAAGCCCTATCACGTCTAACAATATTATAATATTATACTCTTACATTTATGGGAAGAATGTGCATTTTAGTCAGACTGGGATTAGTTCCGAGAATAGTTATGGGAAGAATGTGCATTTTAGTCAGACAGGGATAAGTTCTGAGAATAGTTATGGGAAGAATGTGCATTTTAGTCAGACTGGGATTAGTTCTGATAATAGTTATGGGAAAATGACCGTTTGAACGTCGGTACGGAACACTTCATAGGCATTTGTGTTAACTAGTGCTTTTAAAGAGCATAAGGACCGATAACAAATGGAACGCAATCTGAGTCTAATCATCTGCTATAAACGATAACATTAGAAACATTGTACATTTTAGTCAGATCGCGAAATGAAAATAGCATTATATGAAAATGACCGCTTGGATCATGGCACAGACGTCTGGATATGCAATATGTTTGTATTTATGCCTACAACGAGTGTTCCTAAAGAGTTTCAAGAACGACAAGAAGTGGTACTTGGAACACGGTGAGCAGGTAGATTGGCACAGAGACTGTAAACAGAACACTCCACGTTTAGTGCAGTAAAAATGTATTCATTCAGATAGCAGGCTATTTGTTGTGTTACGCTAACAATGCCCGTATTTAAGCTACAATTATATGAAGTATACAGAGATATTTGAATGCTAGTTTTGTTTTGAAACCCCTGGACGTTCTTTTTAGAGAAAATAAATGTTGTCTTTAGTGGAATGTTTATAACAACTCGCTGACAAAAAAATCGTTCCTTTAAGGTTGCAGATAAATGTATGATAATGAACACAATAAACAAATATCTAGAAAACTTACTTTTATCGATAGCCACTTAAAGTGACTATCTGAACGAAAAGGGCCCCAAAGGGGGACAACTGCAGAAACAAATCTGAACATTAAATATTAATATTGGCATATAATAAAGGTTACAACAATGCACATATAATGGAACAATAGTTTATGCATTCTGAGAATTTTTTTTTTTTTATATTTAGGTTGTGTTTGTTTGGCCCTTTTGTTGTTTACACTTTGAGGTCAGATTAATGGGTATCTAATATAACCATATAATGTTCGTTGATATTCACAAGTCAAAATAGCGCAGTTGGTTACAGCGCTGTCTGTATACTATCATTTGTTCTAACGACTCCGTCGTCGTGAGTTCGAAACTCACACTGGGTTTTCTGTTTTCAAGTATTTTTCTTTTATTGGTTTTATCAAAATTCTCATCTAGATAATTATTCATACGTTATTTATTGTATATACCTTTGTATTGCTCATTTCTTGAACATAATAACATTAAAATTGCTAAAAGGGATCACGTTTTCATTCACATAGTCCCTTTAATTCATAAACATACATGCGTCATCAATCGATCGGACCCGTTTACACGCTGTGTATACACGTTTATAATAGTTCGCTGCGCAGCGAAATATTATTTTAGTTATACATTTCTTTCTGTGTACGCATTTCTGAACATTAAAAATATAATTACAACATTAGAATCAATGGATGGTTTAACATTATAATTTGTGTTGCAGTGTTAGACTTTTATGAACAACTGAAAGACAACAAGACACGATGTTTCCTGTTGTTGTGTAGAATAATACATACCGACGGCTGATAGAACAGGTTGAGAACGCATGGGTTTGTTTGAGGAAACGTGGCATGATGGAGTGTCACGATATCTATAGCTGGTCTTGACAGAGACACATTTAGAACACCGTGCATAGAGCGAATGTTAACGACTCTAACCAACTTTGTCGTGACGCAGGAGGCAAAAAAACTTTGACCCAATTTTTGTAATTTCTTTAAATTGAACTGGAAGCGATGATAAACATTGCTTCGTTTTGGAGAAATATAAATGGACTTTACAGAATATCTTAGGACCCAAGCAAATGCAGTTCCCTTGCAACTCGTGTGTTCTTATATGCGATCTAAATACTATATATATAACAGAACATTTTAGCGACTCAGTCCACGTTATGTAACGGTCACCTGTTTACAACATGTCTGACCTAATTGGACCATGTTTAATTACCCTTGCAATTACCGTTAATACATATATTTGATAGAAAAACGCTTAACTTGAATTTGTATAAATTGCGACAATAACACGTCAGTGATTTCTAGAGTTTGATTAATGTACGCCTACGATTACTCACACAACAACACCCTCCCCAGTGAAATCTAACTAGAAGTGAAAAGAACTAAAATCTAAGTTAAATGCAAAAAAAAGTTTTTGGCATACAAGTCTGAAATGTCGATCTTTTTCAATACAAAGATTGCACAATTAGAATACCATCCTTCAAATATTATAGCCCCATGGCGGAGATGTAACTTCATTATAAACACTGTCGACTGAATAAAAACGGATGGAGTTCACGTGGTTAGAAGCTCTCGACCATCTCCTGATAGATAGAATATCGCTGCAGTTTTAACCAGACATACATTTTTGTTTGAAAATCTTCTATAAATATTTACTACTTATAATCATAGTGTCTTATTATTTTCCATTGGTACATATCTCATTCTCGATAAATGTTTCATTGCCTAATTATCTGCCAGTTGCTCTCAACGGATTACCAACCAGTGTTTCCGTCTAACTGACCGATTGTTGGCACATGTCTAAAGTTACCAATTCTTGCCCTATGTCAGGAAGTCTTATACTTGACCATTGCCTCTACCCAATTCTTGATCAATATCTATGCAATATTTGACCACTTTATCAGAAACCATTTCTTGATCAACATCTATATCCAATTCTTCACCAATGTCTCAGTGCCCAATAATTACCACAACCGAATAAAATCGGTTCTAAGTGACAACACTGAATTTCACAGGCTAACATTCAGATCGAAGAAGGTGTTGTCATTTGACCTACTAACATAGAGATCAAAATTAAAGCGAGGTTCAAGTAGCACAAAAATTAACGATACCAACACGTTTGGCAACTCTTAGGTTTCCGAAATCAAGACCTATTAATTTTATAGTTAATTCAAGTGTCATATAACCATGATAGTTTTATGAACGAGTTACCACTCATATATAATAGCCCAAAAAATTCCCTGAAGATCCTTACAGTAGAATGCGTTTTAATAGCTTCTTTAATAACTAAAGTGGGGTGTTATTAGGGGGTAAATACGGTAATAATATCATGCCATATGAAAACATAGACTCAAAACACCAATAAAAGCTAGAACCAAAAAATGTCAAGCGCTGTAAATTCAGTGAGAAATGTTCTTTAAATATGTTTTGACCTTAAAAGTGTTACAAAAATAAACCCATTTATAAATTACAATAAAGCTGGTAATTAATACCTATTCAACAAAAAGAAACAACCCTTTGATATCAACCGTATGTATTGCTGGTTATGAAAAACTAACCATATTGGTGCTGTAAACCTCTATATGAAGAAGATCTTTTTAAATGAAATAAGTGCGAATAAAGAATGGCAGTTACTTTGTAAAGTTTATCACACTAAAATATGATACGAGAACAAAAACCCTACATTTCCAGTGCAAGACTACAATGATGTTTGTCAAGCTACCACCGAGCAAACAGTTATACGTGTCGATTGCTGCGCAAGTGGACACAGGTGGAACTTCTAAATTAGGAGAGTGGTTTCACTGGAAATGAATTTACATGCAATTAATTGCTCAGACTATTTGTCAGGTCCATGTGCAGATTTTTTAAGCAATCTTAACCTGAAGGGTATGAACTATTGGGGGCGGGGTAAACTGGCGAGATGTCAGAAAAAACGCACGTTTGTATAAAGGGTCTTATCTGCTTAATTAAAGTATGAACAAACTTTATGGAACGATATGATTAACCATGCTTTAACAACAACTAATTCAACAAAAAAATACTTTTTATACATAAATGCGTACTTAGTGGAGTATAGTTTGATCATTCAGAAAATCATTACCATCAAAGCTTATTGAGAAATTTCGAATCATTCATTGTACATCTAAATACGCCGAAGTTGTAACTCATCCAATACAATGTTTACATCTGATGTGTACATAATATACACCGAGTGAAACTTAAAAAGAACGCGTAGCTTAATGAAGATGAAGAACTTAAGACACTTGATGACTGTAGAGCCTTAACCGCCCACTCAATGAAGCTACGTCACAGCATTTGACCCGCCCACTCAATGAAGCTACGTCACAGCATCTGACCCGCCCACTCAATGAAGCTACGTCACAGCATCTGACCCGCCCACTCAATGAAGCTACGTCACAGCATCTGACCGTCGATCGACCGTAAAACAACACACATATAAAACATGCCTAGATGTTATTTGTGTTACGATTTCGATAATAATCATAATGTACACGTTGATAAACACTACCGATGCGGTTGTCATTAAGAAAGGTTCACCGTAGGGATAAGTAAACTCCACTAACGAGCGTGGTTAGACTGGTTTGTTGTATAACGTTGCCCGCACTGACGCAGAACTGTCACCAAATCAGATTATTCCATTTATAAAATTTAAATACAAATAATAGTTTATATTTCTAATAAAGACATTACCATAAAATCAATATCTGTTTTAACTGCCGAAAGTTCATGTACAATTCAGTCTGTTTCACATGTACAGTGGCAATAGACACGTTATGCATGACAAACTTGACGTATAATTCTGAATGTTAATTACATTTTTTTTGCTTGATTAATTAAAATACGAAAATAGACCTATTACGTTTAAGTTGTGCGGTTCAGTACTATAAAAATATATGGTTATAATATTAATAAAAAAAGTGGATGCATTTTACAAAACTGCGTTACTCACATAATTAAAACCGATTTGTTGCCACACTGCATTTGGCTTTATTCACACAAAGAAAACAGGGGTATAATATATCTTAAAATTATATCTCTAATGGAAAATCGGCATCACTTGCGACCTAACAATGCATTGTACAACACTGTTATATAAGGAGCAGAACTTATGAGGATATATTCTATCTTAAAATCATAAGATGCGGATATATAGGGTTAAATGAATGTTTTAAAATAAATTTAAGAATACTTTTCAACAATATGGAGATTACCGGTATATCTGAGAATAGCGAAAAACTGAACTATTATAATGTAAACAAGACTGAGTTATACCCAGTTAGAATGCTGCAGTCGAAAGAACATGTGTAGTATATACTTCATTCCGTATATTCATTGAAAAGGTTTTGATTTAATATTTAATCAATTAAACATTTGTGAACACCGTACGTGAAAACGACAAACATTTGTTTCGCATTGAAACAAATATGAGACAAAAATACGCCTCCATGCAAAAATCAATAAATAATCATTAATGCACGATCATATTTAATGTCTCTCAACTCATCAACACTAAATAACATACATTAATACCGCGCGTATCCGCAACAACAATCAATTATTCAAGATTTGCAAAACTAATATTTTACTATTAAGTTATTAACGGTTAAACTATTATTTAACTAATATTTTCACTTAGAAAAACAAAGTTTAAGCAAGTATTATTTCACTAAGAAAAAGACCAGAGGCGCACGAGTGCCTGTATTGCTCCACTTGCTTATTAAGTAAGGAGCAAAAGAACCCTGATAATGATATAAGGAAAAGAGGCCATGTTTTTAAATGAATCAAAATAATAAAAGTATTTTGGAAAAGAACCACCTTAGGAACATTGCTGTGAAATTATTTCGACATCCAAGCAGTGCTTTCTGACAAGAAAATTTTCAAATTTTTCAATATAGCCATATAAGGAAAATGGCCCGCCCCGGAACCATTTGAGCAACTTTGGTAGAGGACCACCAAAGTCACATTTCTCTGAAATTATTTCAAAATCCAGCCAGCGGATTCGGACAAGATTTTTTAAGTTTTCAATATAGCTTTATAAGGAAAAACGGTCCCCCAGAGCAGAACCACTTGAGCAACTTTGACAGATGACGACCCAAGGATCATTTCTTTGAAATTATTTGGAAATCCAACCAGTGGTTTCTGACAAGAAGATTTTCAAAGTTTTCAATATAGCCATATAAGGAAAGCTGGCCCCGCCCCCTCGCGGCCATGTTTTCCAACGGCGCGGAACCATTTGAGTAACTTTGGTTCATTTCTGTCAAATTATTTGAAAATCTACCCAGTGGTTTAGGAGATGTCATTTAAAGATTTTTCTATTTATAGCTCCAGTGGCCATCTTGTGCCTCGGACTAGACCCAATGATCATTTCTGTGAAGTTTCATAAAAATTGGCCAACCGGTTTCATAGATGTCGCTTAAAGGAAAAGTTTACGCACGGACGCACGCACGACGGACGAACCGCCATGGCATAAGCTCGCTGGCCTTCGGCCAGTGGAGCTGAAATCCGAGAGTATTTTTTCACTTCGAAAAATAAACACATCAATTTATACTAACAAGTACACGTGTATTAATGTTCACAACACTGACAGCTACCTCTTGACAGCACCACGGCATCAGCTTAGAATGTTACAAGTATAATATAATACACACATATAAAAATAAATATATACTTGATCTATCTACAGAAACACTCCACACGGGCTACTGGAACGGTCACCCAAGCGAACTAGAAGCCTAGCATCAGAAGACTGGTTTTTTGCTTATCAACAGTGTATGAATAATTGTATATTTGAATCCAATAAATACGTTTCCGTTCTGGAATCGTGTAAATTCGAAAATAAACTCGTTTTCCACTTTACCAGTTATGGTATCAAAAAAGACATGTCCATGATGCCTAAATTAAACATAAATCCGATTTTACGTGGCCTTACAGGTAAGACAACATTTAACATTATATTGTGTTGAAATGAACTACATAAGGATATAATACCATAAATAATACACAATATTTATCTTGCCAACAATTAGTTTAACCTACTGGAATTGTTAATTTTCTACCTTTTTGGAAATAGTACATATATATTACAATGGCATTCTACCTTCGTGAAAATATAGTTTATCTTGCGCAACATCTACATTGATGAACAAGTACAGGGTGTGTGGTACATTACCACTAGACCACGGATCCGCCACAAGTACAGAGTTCGACGTTCCTCCTTTATGAAAATAGTGCAGATTGTTCACAAACACAGTTCTACCTTCAATACTATAGATCTATTACAACGACGTTAGAGTACCTTTAAGAAAATATGATATAATTATTTGGAGTAATGACATTTTAAATAATCTCATACAAAAATAAATAATTTATGATTGATAGATGGTTGGAAAATAATTTTAATTTGAAAGACATGAGTGGTGAAGTACGAACTACCATAGTAACGAATGGCACTAAATGTATACTACGTTTTCTTTTCCTATTGTAATGAATCGATATTTATCAGCTTACTTCGGTAAAACTACAACAGTTGTCAAAGAATGGCGAGCTATTTGGAACGCATCAGTTATCAACTTTGACATCCAATACCTGCTGGAATATTATAAATATTTGAGTCATATTTAGATCTAATATCCCGAAATAACATGTATAATTATTAAATTACATGTCGTAACTTTATTTACATATTATGTTACTAATTTTACATAACACATTTCACTGTTCAATAAATCTTGCAGACCGTATACTAGCAAGTGGGCGTTTTAATAAGATAAAAATTACACATTCTCCACCCCCTCCCCCACAAAAAATTAACCTTTGACAAACCTTTCTGTCTCAAAAATGTGTACCCCAACCAATTCCGAACCAAATGACAGTTTACTCTTACTATGTTTCAAAATCAACCACGGCAATAAGATGTTTCGGCCGAAACATGCATGCTTTGACTAATGACAAGAGTGGCACTGCATCGGATCTCGTGTTTCCGGTGGCCGGTAGCGAAATCACAGCGGCTGAGCGCAGAATTTCAAATGTGCGTGATTCTCGTGTTTACTCCAACGGAGAACGGCGGTTCCATGGGGAACGCCGAGTCAATAATGTAACAAGTTGAACATATCAAATTATCTTCCTACGGCGGATACTTCCAATGAATGTCAATAACAATTCGCCAGCGATGAACACAGCACGGTAGAATTGAGAATAATTCTAGTTCACAGTGGCGATATCTTTTTTTCTAAAGTACATTCGTTTGGAATGGATTTTCCATCACGTATTCTTGCGCTTGCGCGGCGGTTGGCCACTCCCTGTGAACCATGAAATTTGATTTGAACCGTCACAAAAGCACTCATACTCAACAAGAACTAATATAATATATATCCAGGTGCACACACAAAACACCGATTGAAAAGTTCAAAATAAAATTATAATACAGCCACATGAAATGGTTATTGACAGCGATAATGAGTTAAACACGCTACTCCAAGCCGGACGTGTGTAATAATTCAGAATCAGCACCAGAATTGGAATCCAAGTCAGTATCCCGATTTGCAGACGAATCACTTCCGCTCATGACACTTCCAGCGCTCCCGTTGTCACTGGTAACGCCGTCGGAGGCGGGGTTGTTTTCATATATGTCATCGAACACAGCTTTCTCGCCGCGGAGGTCACATATCACGTTTGTTAATGCTTTGATATAATTCTTGGCGAGCGTAAGGGTCTCAATTTTTGAGAGCTTCCGCTCCATGTTTATGTGGGGAATCACGGTCCGCAGACCCTCAAAGGCGTCGTTTAAGGAGTGCATCCTCTGGCGCTCTCGCTCATTGCTTTCTATGCGACGCATGTTTCGCTCACGCGCGCTAACGCCCTTCCGGCGTTTCGTAGCGCGTTTGGGGCTTTTCATCTTCCGCTCTGTGTCCTCGCTGTTCGACAGAGCGCCACCGGAATCCGACGGCGACGGCGGCTCCTCCAGGCGCGCCACTTTCCCGCCTCTTTTCGAGCAGCCCATGAGCGACTTGTAGCCCGTGTAGTCCCAGAAGCTGTCGTCTGCGTGTATCTCTTCTGCCATCGGGAATTCCACGTCTTCAACCGAACCGTGCCGCATTCTCTGCAAGTAAATACAGCAATGTTACCGGTACTTAAAAGTCCATTACGCTCAAAACATCAGGAATAATCGAATGTAAATTAACGGTTAAAACGCTGTAAAAAAAACGCTAAGCATGTTTTAAGATGGCTATATATGACACACACTGGCCATTGAAAAGAACCGTGCGATTAAAGTCGTATACATTTAATAGCGCACACACAAACTAAACTAGTATTTAATAATGCATATACATGTACAAATATACACATAAAAACTGCAATGCCACTGCACTCATACCTATCGCGAAAGACAAACACATTATGTTACAACAGATAACCATTCAATATCCCCCAGCCAGAGGTCAAAGAAAAAGACATTTAAAGACTAATATCAATCTTTTAGTTTCGAATATCAGCATATCGATCAAGGTGTCACGTGCAAACGTTCATGCCAGTTACGGTATCTTTAAAGATGGACTCGTATACCGGAAATCATTAGGACATGCATTCCTTAATCTCTTAAGTAATATCTTAACATACGTAGTATATTAAAATGAAACTATAAGACACGTTTTCTATGCGAAAATAGAATGGATCTACTTTCATTCATTTCATTATGTTTTCAATCGGAAGAGAACAGTTACAAGTTATTCAAATAATAAAATTAATAACTACAGAGTTTACGAAATGAAGAGATCTAGGAAACCAACATACGATTCTACTTACGAGCTTTACGAATACGGACCCAATGTAAGGTTTTGAAAATATGAATCAAGAACTAGGGACCCCAGTATACAAAGCTTAGTAAGCGCATCTTAAGATTAAATATTGTAATGTACATATGTTTCATTTGATTAAGAAGACACGTCGTAAAATATAAATGAAGAAGATAAATGAAAGGTAGAAGTCAAGGGATCAACAAACTTAAAAATAAACACCAGCTCTGACGGTAAACAGTCCTTTCAAAGTAGTACATTTCATAACCATTAATTCGAAATGTATATTTCGAATTTAAGCATCGACAGGAAATGAATTTGCATTGTAAGGCATACCTATTTTTTACCAAAGAAGGCATCATTCATGTTATCAGTATTCCACAAATACATCAAATTAATACTTCTCGCAGGGTCCGGTCGCGAGTCTCTAAAGTCTAGAAATGGCAACAGCGAGCTATTTAAAGAAACTTGATTTCCAGGAAAAATATCCATGCCTGTAAAATTGTTGCATTTTGACGCAAGCAATTACCGACGATTTGCAGAGACAAGACGCCGTGGGAGAACTTGAGACGGGTTGAGGCGATTCGTTTTAGTACACGAATTAGGACGTTTCTATGAATTACTGATGATTTGCGGGTCAGTTAGATATTAAGCACATATGGTTGAGTGCAGGGTGCATAGAATTTGTAAAATACAGTATAAATGATATGTTTTGAAATCATTTTAAAGGTACATATGTCAGAAATAAGAAAAAAGCCTTTTTGCACTATTTTGTCTAGTGGTTCCCAGCTTGACAACTTTTGGCCCACGTATTCATGCGCAAAATGGCAGCCTCCATGCCTGTCAAAACCGGTGTGTTTTTTCTAAGGTAAATATTTTGATTTAGAACGAATATAACTTTTTGACATGCTGTTTTTTTCAAAAGGTTATGACCTTATCTTTCCAACAAAGTATGGTGATATATTGGAATGTAGCTTGGTCATGGTGTAAACTGAGATCAAACATTTAATATTTTATAAGTAACAAAGAATGAATTTATTTGCGCATGCGTAAGCTGCAGAGACAAGACGCCGTGTGAGAACGTGAGACGGGTTTTAGGCAATTCGTTTTATTACACGCACTATGACCTAGAAACGTCCTAATGCGTGTACTAAAACGAATCGCCTAAAACCCGTCTCAAGTTCTCCAACGGCGTCTTGTCTCTGCAAATCATCGGTTGCGTCAAAATGCAACACTTTTACAGGCATTGATTTTTTTTCCTGGAAATCAAGTTTCTTGAAATAGCTCGATGTTGCCATTTCTAGACTTTAGAGACTCGCGACCGGAACCTGCGAGACTTATTAATTTGATGTATTTGTGGAATACTGATAACATGAATGATGCCTTCTTGGGGAAAAAACACCTATGCCGTACAATGCAAATTTATGTCGGAACCCGTTGGCCATTATGGATTACAATATAACCTTCGACACCAACCTACGCGCAGAGATTTAAATGCGTTTAAGCATAGCTCATTTAAATCCCTGCCGGGCTGAAGTTCCACGTGACCATAGGCAAACGCTTGGCGCGAAATAAAATCGTAGACAAGCACATGATAAAAACGTGGACAACGTAAAATCCTTGCGTTGTTTTGTTTACTTATTCATTTATTTTTTGTTTGTCATTTTAACTCGTAATATATATACATGGACTAATAATGCAACATGCCTGTGTCATTATTATAAAAAAATAATGATACAATTTAAATTTTGTACGAAATAAATGTTCAATCTCCTCATAATCGTCACCCCTGAAAACTTCCAAGTCTGTAAGTTCTTAACTCGTGGTGACAGTGGTAACTGAGAGAGTACCAATGGGGAAGTAACCACTGCGAGCAGTTTGCTTCGACACAATGAGTTTTTTCAACATAAAAACTGACTGCTTTGTAAAAAAAAAGATAAGTAGTGTTAAGATTAAAAAGGATACATGGTCCTGCTCAAAATTATGCAGGAGGCGGGTGTTGGTTTGAGCTGGAATAACTCTTTGATACGAGCTAATAATTTGATAATTCTGAAATTTCAAGAGTTGTAATACTTGGCATGTTTAAAATTAAAGGTTTAAACAATGCCATTTTAATTGTAGTAGTAGTAATACTTTCTCGTGTAGATTAAAATACGAATAATATTCAACGTGCTGTAGTGTTAACAACCCCACACGGGCAAAAGAAAAAGGGACTGCACATAGCAGAGTAAGCATCTAGCTCTCGCTGCGGAATCAAGTGGGCATTTCTGAAAATATTCAATTGGTCCCACTATGCACAGGAAATAACATTGCACCAACCGGTAAGAAATTATCGACCAGATTGCTATATGTGAAATGAAGTGTAACAAAACGCATGGCCGAATAGTTTAATTAAACACTGTTTTGGTAGACCACAGAATGCACGCTCAGAAAATAAATATAGTCAAATGTACGGAATCCGGTTAGTGCCATGTGGAATATCGTGCCTCTTACGGCGAGGGTGAGACACGAGAATTGTGCGAAACACGAAGCGAGACACGATATTCCTGCGAGACACGAAGCGAGACACGATATTCCTGCGAGACACGAAGCGAGGCACGATATTCCTGCGAGACACGAAGCGAGGCAAGATATTCCTGCGAGACACGAAGCGAGACACGATATTCCTGCGAGACACGAAGCGAGGCACGATATTCCTGCGAGACACGAAGCGAGGCACGATATGATGATGATGATGATGATAAGTAACACCGAAGTTGAGTTGACACCAAAGTGCGTTGCTACATAGGACAATAAGGCAATGCCCCTAATGTATCTGCTATCAGTACACAACTATTTAAAAACACCACAGAAGTAATCGCAGCCGCAGTTTCCTCAAGACGGATGGGCGGGCGGACGGACAGACATACGGACAAAGAGACAGTCTGACAGAATGACAGACCGTTACTTCTACAGCAACAGGCTTTTCATGAAAATAAACAATACGCATAAATAAAACATAGTCATCATTATAGTTCAAACAGAAACAGTTATCAAATCGAGTAGAAATAGCCACAAAGCACCTGCATCCTCCAGGCGAATGGGCGGACTGATAGACAAAGAGGCTGACAAACAGACAAACAGGCTGAGAGACAGACTGACAGACACACAGACAGACATACATACAGACATACATACAGACAGACAGACAATGGGTCGTCATGGACTGGATCTCGTGTCTCGACCTTGAATGCGAGGCACGAGAATTGCGCGAGACATGAAGCGAGGCGCGATATTATACCGCGAGACACGAAGCGAGACACGAGAATTGCGTGAGACACGATATTTTGCCGGGAGATTTCATGGTATGGGATACTGCGATAGTGCGAGATCTCGTGTAACAATATCGTGCCTCGCTTCGTGTCTCGCGGGAATATCAGTCTCGCTTCGTGTTTCGCGCAATTCTCGTGTCTCGCCAACGCCGTAAGTGGCACGATAATCCATATGGCACTAACCGGATTCCGTAGAATGCACGCTCAGTCAATACATATAGTCAAATGCAACTAAACGTGACGCGTTTTTAATTAGCGATGATTTTAACGTAATTCACAGGTATTTGGCGATTTGATATGATAATCATTCATATAAATATCATTTACAATGAAAAGTAATAATTAAATGACAAAAAAGAACTTTTTAAAACTATACAAATGGTGTTTATATGAATTTTTATCACAGATACGCGTCGAGCTCATGGTGTCACGAGATAACGTACCAACATACATGCATCAGTTTGATACAAGCAAATGGTTTTATAGGACAATATACAATGTTATTTATTTGGAAAATTGCCTTTATCCGCCTAATATCACAATTATTGGCTAAATTATTGAAGGTAATCAACGGAAATGCTAAATAAACGTGAGTAAAACTTACGTAATTTCCTGTATCTGATACGCAAGGCGAGCACTTTTTTGCCTATGGCACATAAACTAATCATAAGCAGTAATGTTCTTGAAGCAATACAGATCATAAGTAATAAATGTTACTTCATCATATTTAATAGGAAACTGTCGATATATCGCTATCATATCAAACCATGTTCACCGTGTATACATAACTGTCCAATTAAAACACGACTTGATGAATTACATATTAAGTTATGTTCACATTAAGTACAAGCATAGTAATTTGCCAATAAATAAGTTGAAACATTACATCAAACACGAAAACACAGTCAGCTTAATGTATTTTTATTGTATTTTCGCCGCATTTCATTTTTATCCTGCTATATTAATTCAAAACACATGTTGCGTGAATGTACTTACGGATGTTGTACTTCCCAGCGCTATTAGCAAGATCCGTTTGTAAACTTAGTCCAGTTTATACAAGCTCACGGAATGAGTTTGATTCTTCACTCTGTCTAGTTTATCAGATAACAGTCCAAACCAACTATCTCAGTGACAGTAGCCACAAGCACAACCGGTCCCTGGACCGTGAAATCGGCCCCAAGAAGGTCCGGTGTCTCACAATACGGTCGCTCGTTCAATAAGCGCTACTGTGCAGCTCTGAACGCCGATAGAGACCACGTAACAGTATATACATGAGCAATTT
Source organism: Congeria kusceri (assembly GCA_027627225.1). Lineage (NCBI taxonomy): Eukaryota > Metazoa > Mollusca > Bivalvia > Myida > Dreissenidae > Congeria > Congeria kusceri. The sequence continues at coordinate 48,915,959 of CM051031.1, read as the reverse complement.
ACATGTAAACCACGTACACTGCGGTCTGTAGTCGATGGTTTATTTTGCTCGAGCTGCACTTTCATTGGTTAACGCGTGGGTTTAATTCAGTCATCAAAAATTAATGCGTTTGCGGACAATCGACGTTACGTGTTCAGATGATGCAGCCTTTCTGGCTTTAGATGATGTATCAAGATGTCAATGTTCCAAGGACGTTGTCGCTTTAGACGTTCAATTAACATATATTTCGCGTTTAAATGAGAAATCACTCGGTTCATTTCATTTTATACATAAAGTTTTTTGCATATTGGCTAGCATATAAAAACCTACAATGGCAACGAATAAAAGCAATGAATTAAGAAACTATACACACATGAGAGTAAGACGATGAGATGAACACGACGACGGCAGCGACGACGATGATGATGATGAGGAGGAGGAGGATGGTAATGAGGGGGACGACGAAGAGAACGAACCTCTGCCCCAAGAACTTCGAATTATTCATGGAATGTTTTTGCTTAATAAAACATTATTGAAACATGACATAAATACAGTATGCTGAAATTGTTTCCACAATTTGTGGCTTTTCATTGATATCTCTTTAGATAGATATGACTGACAGTGTGTATTAGCAGGACCTTCATGTACAGAGAACTCTACACCAGCCAACGCCTGATAACGAAACACAACTGAGAGATAGCTTCACACGTTCTAATTTAAACAGAAATGAGTAGCCCGTAGATTGTTTCGCTTTCAACCTTTGATGCGGCAGTCTTACAGACAGTTTTACATGAACATAGCTTCAGGGAATGACATGTAGAGTGTGTATACATTGCAGCATGTGGAAGCAAATTCGTGCAGTTGTCAATATCAAACTTGGGGGGTTCTTGACATACCAGGGTAAACTCCGCAAGCAAGTGTAAACATTGGGTTAAAGAAATACTGTATTGGCGACAACTTTCGATGTAAAACCCTAAAATATAGATTTATTAAAAAAAAATAGAGTGCCCTATATAGAGAAAGTTAACATTGGATAAAGAACTTCAAATGATCTTGCGGACAGATGATAACGAATATGTGTTTTCTGTTACAACCACGAGTAATTACGTCCGAAGGAAAATACGTATACACTGCCGTGTATACTGCATCAGTGGCAACAGAATTGTAAGACGAGAATCGTATTAAAAACGATTTTATGCAAATAATATGCATGCCAGCTTGGCGTGACAATCATTGAAATCCCCCGAGAATTCTTAGAAATTATATACCAGCTACCGGCAATCGAACACTAAACAATAATAATAGTACTGGCAAAGAACTTGAACAAAATGTGTCAACACTTATTTATTTAAGTCATTGCATTTTTGAAGAATATAATGTTGTTGTTGATGTTGTTGGTGCTGCTGGCGGTGGTGGTGGTGGCGGCGGTAATGGCTGTTAAACAGAGTTAAACATCTTCCTTTCGCTGTATTTCTGTTATCACTTGAAATAAAAATAGAGTTTAAATTACAATCAACATAAATAACCTCATGCCTTCGGGAGACTGAGACACAGATAATAACGATACTTTCCCTGATATACGATACAGATTATTGGCTTCGCCCATTCATAGCAACAAAAGCAATAATTTCTCGATATACTTGTTTGTCAACCGATACCGATCATCCCTTTATAGACTGCCGCAGAATTTCAAAAGACGCGTGGTTGTCATTAACATCCAAGCGTCTCTATCACCACGATAACAGCAGCGATTTACAGGGAGTAAGATGTTTTTATCGTAACAGACTGCGAACCATTATACTGCGATAAAATAGAGACGAGATTTCATCTCCAAAGGAATTTGGTTTTGTATATCTTTCTCATCTCCTAAGATTACCAACTTAGATGTGAAAGTTGTGCTATACCTAAAGAACATAAACGTAAAAGTGAAAAGTATTACTATCAACTGGGTAGTCCCGGGTCACTAACGACAAAACCGCTCTCTTCATTTTAAATGTACTTTTAATCACGTAGACTTAAATATACTTTGGAAGATAGATATCTCAGCTTCAATATGCGCGTTTGAAACATTTGGTAACATTAAGTATTGTTGTTAAATATTTTGTTGAACTATGGATTGATTGCGGGGGTTCCGAATCAATTACGTGTGTTCCGGGTCACTTGACTTTTCTGCTATAGTTTCCATTAAGTTTTATTTTAAAAGCATGTTTAAATGTCATTCTGACTAAGTAGTTGTAAAACAACACCACTAGGAAGATATATTCATTACTGGAAACCGGACAACAAATAAACACAACATTATAGTTAGGGCATATTGACGATTGTATCACTTTTGTCATCTTATTTATATTTCATGTAGGATGCGGGTCAATATATGCACAGGTACAAAGCCATATAGCTTACATTGTCATTCAGATGTTAGACTGCAACAATAAAATCATATTATAATTTATCAACGTTTGTCAATGCCTTTGACTGGTAACATTATACATGTACATAGAAATACCAGCTACAAGAATTAAAATAATCCGCGAAATAAAAGAAATCTATACATTAACCGGAATGAGATAAACAATCCAAAATTACCTCACGTTTGCAATGTAATAATTGTACATATAGTTTCTAAACATACATCTATCACCAGTAACAACCAGATCTACAAATTGATAACAATCATAAGCATATTGATAAAATTAACAGCCTAAAAATATAAGAGTAACAAAACACATAATGATAGCAGAAGATACACCGGTAGCACCATTCCAATGGTAAATCCAACAGTATGAAACACATACATACTACAGCAAAATGATAATATGTCATCTGTAAACATAAAGATGAATGGTACTTTGTGGAGGGCACTATAGATCATTGTATATAAAAGTATAAAAACAACAACGTTATAAATATGGAACTCAACAGTCTCTGCTTCTATTAAAAGACAGTATTTTACAATCTGACAGCTTTTAAATACATACAATACATATAACAAACATGTATACTACACTTGCTTACATCTATCAACTGTAATAATGATATTAATGAGATAAACTATCTGAAAACATTAAAACATTAAAGGGTCTTCTGCGTTCGCCCAATGGCTAGCACCAGTCTTCAGTGTGAAATACCACGAAAAGCTGTGATGTTATTTATTACTAATAAAAGGGTAAATCAAATCTATGAGAAGCATACATATAATATATACCCCTGTTTGTGTAACAAATAATTCATATTGGTCAATATATAACTGTCTTACATGGTGCATGAGTCTACTGACCCAACCAACCCATGAAGATATTCTATAAGGCATATACACAAGAAATTGCTTGACATATCCCCTTTAAGCAATGATGTTCGTTCAAGTGACCTGGAACACACCAATACACATGTGTTTATATAACCTGCAGTAATTTGGAAAGCAGGTGTTTTTTTCATGTATACATTACACAGAATATACATTTATTTACCAATTGATACCATAACTGCGCCCATTTACCGGACATGTTCGATGTTTTATTGCGATGAATAAACCGTAGCCTAGTTTTTGCAACCGGTGTTCAGGTAGATTTTTCAACATGCATGCACCTATCAATATTTTCCCCCAGGGGTGAGCGGCGGGCTGACCCAGGGGAATTAGACATATTTTTGGGGGTCTAATTCCCCACCCTAGAGTCAAGCATATTTGTCTAAATCGCCTCAGTGGGAGATGCTATATGTCTATCAAATGGCCCGGGACCTGTATTACCAGGATCTAAAATCCGACCAAAGTCTATTACCCCGGGACCAGGAATCATTCGGATTGTCAAATTCCCGCCTGTCGGGAATCGCTTTCAGTCTTAAGTCCCGTATATGCCCGCCGCCCCCCCCCCCCCCCCCCCCCGGAGGGGAAACATTGATAGGTGCAGTATTAGTCATAAAACTAACAGACATAAAACCCCGCTTCGGTTCATTGATCAGCATACATAAATGAAACTTTAGCGATTTACTGCAAATGTATTACTGCTCAAACACCAGTTAATAAAAATCGAAATGGGAGGGTTGCAATTATTTTTGGAACCATTAATCTTAAAGTGACCCGGAACTACCAGTGATTCGGAATTCCTTCAATGACTATATAAGAAATAGTACGAACGAAAGTTTCTGACCATCTACAAACGTCATGACATGTCTATACTACTATACATACTGCCAAGCGTACAAACCAAGAAACTGTGTTGCTACCATTACCTACAAAATGTATGTATACAATGTAATATAGAGATCCACAAACATTTGGTATAAACCTCAACCATCTGATATATGCGCATATACCGTCAAAATGTTGAACAAGTTTTTGCTTTAAATGAGCAGTTACTCAAACAAGAGCTTAAGATTGTCTATAATTTGATATTTAAAATCCACCCGATTACTTTCACATGTATTTGCGACAGCGTGTACTTTTAAAGGGTCGCACTGTGCAGCAGAATATCAATCATCCAAGTACCTTCCAAAGCAAAGAAACGTTATTTCGAACATCACGCGCTTTTGACTAATACAATATACGTGTATTTAAACTAAAAAGGAGAATTTAAATGTGAACATTAGTATATTTACAAAAAGAACAAGAAAACACGTAACCAGACTTCAAATATAGTACTATTTGAGGGCTATCAAAATATGATCTTACCGTTTTTATATTGTTGAGCGCGTGTCAATGTATTTTGTATAGTCCAATAAGAAAAACCGTAAACTGAATAAACTACTCCTGATATTCAGGTATTCAGCTCGACTCTCGCTTAATTCCACAATGTCTCCGGTCAGCGACTATCGGGTGTCATTCTAAGAAAGGATGGTCCACACGTTTCCCGAATAGATATCAATTCGAGGCTAGTTTCCATTCATGATTTGCGTAATAAATTTCAAAAATAGCTTACATAAAAGTGCGACAACGTCATAGGGACGCCCTCGCAGCGCGGTGTTCCACTTGCGCCTCTGCCGTGCCTCGGAGATAATTCCGATAAACCAATACTATATCTGGCGCTTGTTACTCGAACAAATCGACGTGGAACGTAACTCAAAATCCTACGCCGTTTATAGCGCTGGCATCGATTAGTTCTGTTCAATTATCCTCGGCAACACATTCTGTGACAATGTATCATATTTGCCTGCGCTACACCAGTGGCTCGATTGTCACTGATACTTCATTTCAGTATATTGAAACAGCGAGTTCACGTGCAATGATATTTCACTCATTGGAATCAAAACACAAACGAAATAAAAATCCTCGACGCAATCGCGTAATGAGAGTCTCCAAATGATTTCAGTTACACCCAAAACTGGCATGGTTATCAGCGTTAACGAACTGCATGGCTCGACTCGACCATATCCACAACGCGTGCGTCTCTTTAAGACAAAACGAAGCGACTGTCAATGCATGCATAATTACTTCTCCAAGGTACACACTGGAAGTGTTAGGTGATATATGAGCGAGGATACGCCCGGGGCGACACGATCAAGTCAACTGTAGATAGGTAACTGCCGTGTTCTCTATACGGCCCCTTCCTTCTCGCTAGTATTCGAACGTCAAACTTGATTGACAATCGCCTTTTGGGCTTTTTCTTATCGACTATGATCCGTAGGCATCTGAGAATACAAAAGTCGTTGATCGCCATTGGAAAAAGGAAACGGACGTTTAGATGATCAATTGTCAACTAATTTCGCAAAGTTAAAAAATGACCCCTTATCTCCAAACAAAAATGTATCCTATCAACAACTATTATACATGTAGCACGATAACTGTTACCCTTAACAAAACTTATAACAGTATATCGCATATATTATAGTAATGAATTACATGTATATTCTGACGAGGTCTATGCTCTACATCAATCGAGTTCATTCATAGCCCCATCTTGTAGTTTACACATTTATTTTCAGATAAACAAGGGATTTACCATTCCTATGTGGTATTACCGCAAGATTTACAGGATAAACATATGTCTGTTTTCATTGCACAAGTAGCACGTCGATCAAAATGAATCAATATAGGTAAATATTTTATATGAACTCGGGTTGAAATTGTATGAGAGACCTCGTAGCATATGTAGTAAGTATCATTATCATGGACATCATTTGCAGTAGTAATAACATCGTAGCAGCAGCAGCAGCAGCACTAGCGCCAGAAGCAATATAGGAGTAGAAGTGGTAGGAGCAACAGTTGCAACACTAGAAGTAGAACCATAAGTACTAGTAGTAATACTACTAGCAGCAATATTTATAGAAGTAGCAAAGGTAATAGTAGTAGTAGTAGTAGTAGTAGTAGTAGTAGTAGTAGTAGTAGTAGTAGAAGTAGTAGTAGTAGTAAACGTGGTAATCGTAGTGGTGGTGGTAGTGGTAGTAGTATTAGTATAAATATTAGTTGTAGTAGTAGCGGTAGTAGCAGTAGCAGTAGTAGTAGTAGTAGTAGTAGTTGTTGTCGTAGTTGTCGTAGTAGGAGTAGTAGTAGTAGTAGTAGTAGTAGTAGTAGTAGTAGTAGTAGTAGTAGTAGTAGTAGTAGTAGTAGCAGTAGTAGTAGTAGAAGAAGTAGTAGTAGTAGTAGTAGTAGAAGTAGTAGTAGTAATAGTAGTAGTAGTAGTAGTTGTAGTATTAGTATTAGTAGTAGTAGTAGTAGTAGTAGTAGTAGTAGTAGTAGTAGTAGTAGTAGTAGTAGTAATAATAATAGTAGTAGTAGTAGTAGTAGTAGTAGTAGTAGTAGTAGTAGTAGTAGTAGTAGTTGTTGTTGTTGTTGTTGTAGTAGTAGCAGCAGCAGCAGCAGCAGCAGTAGTAGTAGCAGCAGCAGCAGCAGCAGCAGTAGTAGTAGTAGTAGTAGCAGCAGCAGTAGTAGTAGTAGAAGTAGTAGTAGTAGAAGTAGTAGTGGTGATGGTAGCGGTAGTAGCAGTACTAGTAGTAGTCAATCTGTAATTCGGGGCATAATCAACATTCGATCATTATTTTACCGTTTCTTTTGTATTGTGGTTTTGATATTTCAGCCACTCACGCGTAATTAATTAATGTGACTTTGATTAATTATTTCCAGCTCTCTTTCAGTATTCAACGTGTATCTGTCAAACCCGGATTTTTCCGGATTATTTGTCCACTCACCAAAAATGTAACTTGTTACTACATTGCAATGAAATTTCGTTTTCTGAAATTATGTGGTCTGGTAATACTGAGTTTGCCTGGTAGTAATAAGTACTGAGGTGGTCTGGTAGTACCAAGGTGACCTAGTAGTACTGAGGTGGTCTGGTAGTACCAAGGTGACCTAGTAGTACTGAGGTGGTCTGGTAGTACCAAGGTGACCTAGTAGTACTGAGGTGGTCTGGTAGTACCAAGGTGACCTGGTAGTACTGAGGTGGTCTGGTAGTACCAAGGTGACCTAGTAGTACTGAGGTGGTCTGGTAGTACCAAGGTGACCTGGTAGTACTGAGGTGGTCTGGTAGTACCAAGGTGACCTAGTAGTAATGAGGTGGTCTGGTAGTACCAAGGTGACCTGGTAGTACTGAGGTGGTCTGGTAGTACCAAGGTGACCTAGTTTCGATGAATGCACAGCACAAAATAACTAACGAATTGCATGCAAGTTTAATACCTACTTTACCAGGATGTGTAATTATTGCCACAAACGTTGCATCCAGATTGGAATAACTACCGCAAATTCCGTATATAGTGTGATTTGACCTTTCAGTGTCCGAATAAGTCGATGTTCCGATTTATGATGTGACTTCTTTCAGTGAATATTGGCCGCGTAATTCCGATTGCATTTGAGGATTAGCGTCATAAAATCTAAACGATTCTCATTTTCCATCATACGACAGAATAATCTCTGGCCCGCTCACGATAAAATTAAGACAATAATGCAATAGATTGTGAAAAAGACAATAAACTGTCCGATAATGAACAATATAATTGCGCAGTCGTAACCAGTTTATTCCGTTTGCAGAGTTTTGTAAATGCTGCATTAATAATGGTGAGTTGATTATTACTGCATTGATAGAGCTCGTTATTGGCCCTTTTATGTGTTAGATATTTTATTAATCGAACATTTAGACCAGAAACTGACTAATGTTGCCAATCGGTCCACAATTAACATTAATAACCGAAGCTTGACACAACGGTGAAATGAAGTAGCCTGTTGAGTTTATATATTGAAAAAAGAAGAATAGGTATCGTAGTTAAAACATTAAATTTCGATTAGTAGTATCTCCAAAGGTCACCACAAACGAGTTTTGTATGCATGTATTTTAATGAGTCACAACAAATACACCATTCGATAATATGCTGCTAATAACCAAAGTGTCTGACATTTTGTTATTGATGGAATAAAACAAACGTCAAAGAAAAGCTAAAATCGCTAGTTACACAAACCGTCAAGCCATACCACGGATACAGCCTTTTTTTCTACTTGCTTGTAGGCATTTGTAGGCATTTGTAGGCATCTGTAGGCATTTGTAGGCACCTGTAGGCATTTGTAGGCATTTGTAGGCATTTTACTCACTCGGAAGAGTTCATGCTTTGCTATGAGCTCGTAGAATGAGCTCGTACCTTTCTGGCTCTAGAAAGGCGACGCTGTGTATGAATAAATGAGCTCGTACCTTTCTGGCTCTATAAAGGCGACGCTGTGTATGAAGCAGAAAGAAACTAAATAAAGGTCAGAAAATACTTAAATGTCAAGTTGTCTTTGGGAGAAAAATGAAGTTTCTTACGGATGCATTATTGATAAAACCCGAGCAGCGCTGTATTTGATTATGTCGGAAATACGCCTAGGAAACCCCACTAAATCTTCAATTTATAAGAATTAACTCATTTTTCCCGTCCCTCCCACATTTAGTAGCATAACAGGAATGCGTGGGTCCAATTTTCCGGTGACATTCGTGTTGGATTTTAAGATGGGCTCTGTTAATAATTGATATTGCGTTGTGCGCGATGTCTCGATTTTAACTTTCAGTCCTACGATATAATATGTATATAATATGTATTTGTTGTGATATCATGTTATGGGTTGAACCGATACTTGTATATAAAGAAATGTTACTTGAAAGCATTCTCTGTAGAGAACGAAGATGGAACCTTTCGACAGCAATGCTTTTTCTTCCATTCTTTTGAAAACAAAACATGCGTTTATTAAGTGGTCTGTTTAAATAAAAGTTAAATGTCATTATGATATACTTATTTTGTCGGTCAGGTTATTACAAAAATTCCATTAGTTTCATTGTCTTATATCCTGTAAATTATCAAATAGCTAAGCGGCTATAAGTGAACTTAATTAGAAGATAATTATTCAATGTATGTGATACATTATTAAATTAAAATTGATAAGAGCAAAACGTGATTCGTTTACATATGAACAATACATAATTACAGTCCCAGGAGGAATTTGTGTCCGGATGACTTTTTAGTCCAGAAAGTTTAATTTAAGCGAGGGTGGACACTCGGCATACTGCAGGTTAGTATGGAAACCAAGATGGCGTCCAAAAGAAGTTTTAGTTTTTTAATGTCACAACATGTCTAATCGTTATACCTATTTACTGCAACAATATATAGTTTATCAATTGTTTCTCCATGGACAAGAGAACTAATAATTTTGTTCATGGGGACTGGTATTTAAAAACAAATTAACGTTTGAAGTTACGCATTCATTTTCATACGAGAACCACGAGAAGTGTTACCGTCCATAAGTGTACTGTGTGACTGTGTCATTCGTGACAGTCGCATGCCTATATCTTCTATATCTCTCATACATTGTAGCGATGTAAATTATGTATTATATTATAGAAATGCGCAAAACCAATACATCTAATCTGAAATATAAATAATACTGGCTACACTTCCTAATGATAACTTCAATACAAACAAATATACAAAAAGGTTTGGGAAATGAAACCAAAAGTAGGTATCGAACTCATGACGCAGGAGCTATTCAACAAAATGACAATTGACAGCGCTTAAATCATCTGTGCCATTTTGCTTTGCTAAAATGCAAAGTGCAAGTGCAAACTATACTCATACATATACAAAATACTCACAATACTGACATCATGTTTAAAAAATGACCAAGGAAACACGACCTATATAAAGATTGTTTTCTCAAAATGCATAAACCCTTTTGCATATACCTATATTTACCTGTATTAAATGTAAATATTAATATTTCACTTCAGTTTTTTTCTTCATTGTATTACCACATTGAGTCCCTTTTCGTAGGCGTAAAAACCTGTACCAAAAAAAACTACAACAAAAGAAAACAAGAGGGCCATGATGGCCCAAAGCGCTCACCTGAGAACTGGTACAGCTGAAGATCATACTGTTGTGACAAGTTTGAAAATTAAAAACAATACGCAAAGGGGGATATGATCGATTTGATTTAAAACATCAGTTAGTGGAATGGGCTAACTAAAGTACGAGTTGGGTAGTGGATGTGCGGTGTTTTTGCTAATGGTTCTGAAATCATTTTTCTCGATATTCTTACCCGACCTTTTCTCATTAGTCAGTGACAATTCTGGAAAATGCAGAAACAGTAGATTTTGATTTCTTTTTCGCAAACCGTTCTGGAGAACTAGTTGCAATGCGATAATTGCGATGGATGTGCTATAAGGTCAAGTTTTGCTTTTATTTGATAATTTTCTGTCCAATGATGATAAATGATGTTAATGAAGGCTCTGAAACAATCATGGTTGCTTGTACAGTAGAACCTGTCTAAACCGAACGGCGTCGGGACCGGGCCGATCGTTCCGTTTTTAGCAGTAGTATTAGCAAAACCAAAAATATAAATAGTTTTATTCAGTTTAACATAAACATATGCAACAAAATTATGTTTACACCCAACATTACGGCTTCTTCCTGAAATTGCATGACGATGATCTGAAAATTGAACTATACGATGCTATGTCTTTAAAGCTTTTTATAAAAAGACGAGATGTAGTTGATACTTGTTTTTGATTTATTTCATCGTGCCTCGGAAAGTTGCAATTCTGCTGCTCTGCTTTGCATATAGCCATTGAGTAATTGAATGGTAATTAAAGTGAATAATATTCTCTTTTATTGCTGTTTAATTTGAATTGCGATGCTATGATGTTAATTTTTATTTACACTTACATGTTTTGTGAATAATTCTGGGCCAAGTGTGAGGTTCGTGCGCACATAAACCGCTTTAAACCCCCAATGCTTTGCATTGGCCGTTCCAAGGCGGTGACCCCAGTTTTATTAATGTGTGTTTTGTGTTTGTTATGTGTTTTTGTGATGTCTTGTGTATTGTTTTTGGCATTGGTCACTTGTCATATATAAAGGACCTTGGGCTGCTAATAAGAGTTCTTTGTTTATATTCAGAGGTGTTCGGTTTACCCAGTTGTTTTTTTTAATGTCATTTTCCTTTAAAAATGTACTTTTTATTATATATGTTTATTCGAGTATATAATAAGACAACACAACATGTTAATGTTTACACTTTTATAATTGTTTATTATTTTTGTTATTTGCAAGTAAAAATGTGTATTTTTACATAAAACGACACTCAAATTATCAATCAAACAAGTTCATGAATGTATTTAACGTATAACTTATTTACATCTGTTTAAAGAAATCACCAATCGTTGACTGCTTTGATTAGTTTAAACATATTTATTTAAGCTCGATTATATCGCAAGCCTTAGGCTTAAAGAGATCAGTGCCAGAATTTACTATATGTATGAATTAACTACATTATTGTGAAACAATAAATTTTTTACAGTGTACGTTAATTTCAACATAAAACACGACCGAATAATCTGTTTTTCACATGTTGACTATTGTCGTATGCACCAACTGGCTGATCGCTAATTGCACAACTGCCCCGATATCACCACGGCGAGTATGCCCTTTGTGTGTACTTCTATCATGAATTATCGGGTTCACGCTTCCGCGGTATCGCTAAGTAACACCTAACAGGATACACCGTTCGGTTTATTCAGGTTTTTCGGCGTAGCTGTCTAAGATCACTTTTGACCCAGATTTTCTTGCGATAATTATGCAGCGGGAAAATTGAATGCCAATAGAATTGGGAAAATTTTCTAATTTTAGGGAACGCAAACTTCAAACAATGGTTTAACGTATACCAATAACTGTTGCATTCTTTTGGGGATTAAAAATTTACATAATTGTTTACATAAGCGGTTAAAATGAAGTTATAAACATATCTTCATCATATACTCTAGAACTGAGGCTAATTATGAACGTATTTTCTAATTGTATGCCATAAACAAAATGCTATATTCATTCACGTAACGAAATAACTATTTTGTTTAGCCTACATTTATATAAGCTGTACGCTCTATAAATAGCAATTGTGCAATGTTCCCATTGATAAATCTCATACACAGTGTTGCCGTTCCATGTAGCCCATTGATTCTAGTGAGTTCATCACATTCCAGAAACTGTAGTGTCATTCTAAAAATAGCGCGCGTAGCGAGCAACCGTTGTACATGCATCAATAATAGCGTTCAGAGAATCAGAAACCTAAAATTTTCAATAAATGGGGAATTTATATTTATAAACTTACTGTTAATTTGAATTAAAATTGTGGTTACGATTTATTAACGATTATTTATAATTGCATCTTTCTATCAACTTCTCCAGTAGATGTTATTTAATCTATAAAAAGATGCTACATTTTCTGTAGATAAAATGTTATGAAAGAAGATTCAGAATACGTCGAATTGTTATTCGCGTAGCATGAATACACAATTTGCAATACTAATTATACACAGGAACCCCTGATATATGATATTTCTACTGATATAATTTAAAATCGTCATAGTCTAATGAATTTTTATGGTTGCGTTATCAAAAATAAAGTCTTAACATTTCAAAAATCGCTGAATGTTCCCTGACTATTGATTTTTATTGGGATACACAGTATAAATGCTTATTTGACTTTACATCGTTATTATATTAGATAACTAACATGAATGGTATATTACCGGTACTATAAATAACTATATAGACTCGTCTGATACATAATAATTTTAATTCATTCCCGAAAGTATTTTCTTACATTGTTAAGTTGTTACATTGGCTTGACAAATTCAGATAACAATAATGTTAACCTAAATTATTTTGGTTATTCATATATCACTGGTGGAAACATGAAGCTGTATGGTTGGTTTATTCACAGCATAGATATTACTTATAATTTTATTTAATTTTTAAATTTATCTCAAATTAACTTTTGGGTCCGAGAAGTTTTCTTATAGTGTCCGAAAAATCTTGGGTCCAATAAGTCTAATATTGGTGGGGACCACAAAATCTGGGGTCTGAGAAGTCACGTTACCGATCATCTTGGCCGTCTGTTTAGGTTATTTTTAAATGACATCTCAATATTAATTTCAACGCCGATTGTCTTTTTTAAAGACATTTCTTGTTTAAGGTTGAATGAGATGAAAGTTGTGCAAAAATAGTTCGGTATTCGGTTTGGACAGAGTTCGGTTTATTAAGGTTTTTTGATATATAAAATAAGAAGGAAAAAAATCGGGACCGACACAGCCGTTTGGTTTTGACAGGGATTCGGTTTTCCCAGGGTTCTGTTTGGACAAGTTTCATTGTACAAATAACTGAATGCAAGGTTTGCAATTGTTGCAAATCAAATTTTATCAATCAATTTTTATGGTCATATGCAAACTGTGTACGTTTGGTCAACATTAAATAAAAAAAATCGTGTGTGCAGGCCAATCATTGATAACTTGTTGATGTATTTTCCACACACAAGGGGCAATAACTCTGGTGTTTCTGGCCCGAACATGATTGTATTCGACTTCACCACTAATCTTATGTTCATAGACCAACTGTGGACTATTGGTTAAGATTGGATGAAAAATTAAGCCTTTAACCTGAATAATGTCCATTTATGTATATTTTTCACAAACAAAGGGCTATAAATCCGGTGTTTCTGGCCCGATGTTGCTTATCTTCTACTTCACCTTTAATTTTATGGTCAAGGACAAACTGTGCAAGATTGGTGAAGATTGGATGAAATATGAAGTCTCTATCCTGAATAATGTCCATTTTTGTATATTTTACAATGTATATAAATATTTTTTTTACAAAGGGCAATAAATCCGGTGTTTCTGGCCCGATGTTGCTTATCTTCTACTTCACCTTTAATTTTATGGTCAAGGACAAACTGTGCAAGATTGGTTTCTTTTAATAATATAAATAATAATAATTATATTCAACTTGACCTGTAATCTTATGGTCCATTTGTTCATTTTTTGTTCACAAAAAGGTGAATAACTCCGGTGTTTTTGGTCCGATCTTGCAATAACTCCGGTGTTTGAAACACGATCTGGCCCATTTCTGCTGAGATCTGATGGTCATACACAAACTAAGAAAGTTTGGTTAAGATTGGATGGAAAATAAAGTCTATATGTTGGGAAAAGGGCATTTTTGCAATTTTTTTGCATGAAAAAAGGAGCAATAACTCTAGTGTTACTAGTGTGATCTGGCCCAATCCCGTCCGAGATTTCATGGTCATACACACACTGTGCAAATTTGGTTAAGATTGGATAAAAAGAGAAGTCTCCAGCGTGAGAACGAAACACATTGTTGACGACACACGGACGACGGACGACGCAGGAGAGGTCCCCTTTACCAATAACTCACCGAGAACTTCGTGCTCAGGTGAGCTAAAAAGCGCTTAACCTAAGAATTGTAATCAAGATGAACCGTTCCAATGCCTACCCTACAACCACCGATTAATCGATTGGCAGATATATCATTTAATCGGCTTACTAACTTCCTTAATTAAGGAGTCATGGTATCTCTTCTAAAGCTACCATCGTCTCTTATTTATCAAAATTGTACTGTACTTGGCTAATGATTGAAAGGGTAAATACACATGGAACAATCACAAGAGGCTAATTTTGATTAGGGCTATCGCCAATAACAATTAATTGTAGTTATAATCGATTTACAAGAAACTGTAAATACCCACTCTACCAGGTTTCGAATTCCAATTAACACACGTGTAACGTTTCGTGCAGAGCTCTAGCTCATCGTAATTAATATGATTTAGGAAATGTAAGAACATTATAACTAGCACACGTGACTTCATCATTGTTTTTCTCACGAAATAGATCTTATATTAGCAATTAGCCCATCGTGAAATACTTTTAATATCAAGGAATATCACTGTACGCTTACCTGGGGTGAGTTGCAAAAACTTTTACAGCGTTAAAATTTGGATGAAGATATTGACGTAAAATTAAACATCAAAATACTTAACTGTGAGTTTATTCTATATAAATTTTGCTTAAATAATTTAACCTGTTTGATTAACAAATTTCATGTAAAATTAATTTTATTTAGATCTAAAGTTAACAGGCTGTTAGTTCAATTGGACGTTAAAGTTTTGAGCAACTGGGCCACGGAATACACCCGATAATTATACATTTGTAAAAATAGTGTCTGTTGCTACTTTTCAATTAAAAGAATTATGTTCCTGGAGTCAAGGACACTGACAGGCTGGTTCATCGTTTACATGTTATCTTTTTAAACTTTTCACAGTGATCTCCCCTGCCACGTTGTATGGATTTACGCAGGGGGGGATCACTGTGAGAAATTTTAGTCATTTCTGAACGCGCCTGTCTATGCTGCTAACAAAACAAGGAACTACTCAGCCAATTGTTCCTTAAAATCGTATATACTTTACGTTGATATCCGCCTAGCATTTTAATCAGATCTTTTGGGATTTATTTTATATTAAGCGAATTTGTAATCGCAATTTCAATGACAACTACTGAAAACATTAAAATATAAACGTAGTTGGTATATCAATTAGATACCATGACTCTCTAAAAGAAAGAAACTTACGAAGGACATCGCTCTCTATAAGAACTGACAGATCTACTCGCAAAAACATGTTTCCCCCCAAAAATGAAATCCCGCAAAGGACACTGTTTTCTAAAAGAACGGAAACTCGGAACTTGGCAAATAGCATGGTAATGATGTTGATGCTGTTTATGTTGATGTTGATGCTGCTGCTACTGCTGCTGCTGATGATGATGATGACGACGACGACGATGATGATGACGGTGATGATGTTGATGGAGATAGTAATTATGATAATCATGATGATTTTGTTCATTATGACGATGAAAACATAAGTATTGTTATTGCTCTTGCTGCTGATGATGTACTGTTGTTTGTTTTTGTTTATTATCTTAATAAAGATCAACACCATACTCATCATCATCATTATTTTAATTATTATTATTTATATTATTAAAAGAAACACGACAGTGGCGATGAAAGTTTGATGAAGACAAGAAGAAATAGAATCACCCTGACTAACAATGATAATACGGAGCACGCAATATTCGTATTGTCATTCCAGTCATAAACAGCGTCATTATCTGGGACAGCGCTATAAATGTCACAAATGCAAAGAAAAGATGAAACCCATCTTACTGGATCAATATAAACTCCTTAAAACTCAGCGCTCTTGTCTCGAATCTGCATTTTCAAATGTCTAAATGCGAATGCGCTAATCACAGAATAGTGCGTTAGAGGCATGCGCAGTGACATTCATCTAAATGAGGCTTCAGCAGGAAATAAAGAAGCCCGATGAACTCCGAGTTGAATATTCAAGATGGGCAGGAACTGCGGTTTGACGTTAAGTCGTTCCGTAGTTTTCTCGGGAAATAAAAAAGAACTGAGCGGATTCTTGATAATGACTGAACAAGCAAGGCTGATTGGAAATGACGTTGACAAAGCGCAATGGATAGATGAACTAACACATTGACAGAAAGATCGGTCACTCCATGCATTAAGAACCACATAAGCGACGCCATCTTAATACATACAATTATTTATCAACAAAAAAACATAAGATGATGATGATGAGCATCATCATCATCATCATCGGGGGCAGCAGCAGTGGCAGCAGCAGAAACAACACTTACACCTGTCACTTAACATGGTCAAAGTCACCGTGCAACTCAAAAAAGATCAAACAGTAATATAATAAAGACAAATACGATTCGATAAATATGTATTAGACGAAAGTCGTTACAGTCTGTAAAATATTAACAAACTTTATATTTGTCGTTATTTTCCACAATAGCATGTTCTGATAAGCATATATTTTGCGCATGCGCAATATAAAACAATTAACAGAGGCATGTACGGAAATGAATAAAGCCTGCCTTAAAAGCATCCCCAAACAAACAGGGAATCAAGTTCGGATGTTTTGATTGAACTTTAATTTATCCACCCACTCGTTTCGTTTAAAATGATAACATGGATAACGGTCTCTTAAGTGAAACAATCTAATATAATACAATATTTTGATATTTACTGAAACACATTTAGTGTGACGGAGTTTTGGCATTCGAATTAATGCTGTTTTATCTTGCGACATTTTATAATGCTCACGACAGTGTTATTAATCATGACCATTAATGTCAATGATGGTAATCGATGCGCGCGCATTCCAAAGTTGACATACTGCGACGGATTCCAAGTTGGCATACTGCGAACTGTCGGTTTAGTACGATTTTCATGGAATATCTGTAAAATGAAAGAGGCATGTAATAGTTTTACAGGGCGAAGTAACGACGAAAACCCCATCTGTTATACGAGCGTAATAACTAGTACATGTAGTAACTAGTGCGATATTACCGCTGTTTGCCTAATTTGGAATGCGCACGTATCGATTACCGCTCTTGTATTTGTTGTATTTAATGATAACTCGATATAAATTTCGCAGTGGTTATCATAGTTTTGCAATCAACCGTTGAACAGTAGTAGCATTTTAAAGAAATGCCCAATATCAATTGTGGCCAATAATTACAAATGTATGTGCTGCTTTTTCTTCAATGCCATATACAAGTTCGACCGTAACATATACATCTCTCGGGAACAATGCATTAATCACATTAAACCACTAAATAAATGGCAAATAGCAATACATATAGAGGCAATTGAAATTGCATATCAAAGTTCAATGTTCTAGCATAGGTTCCAATATTTAGAGGTATTTGGTGAGAACTCACATTCTTTAATACCATCAACAGAAAACGCCATTACACCAGGCGCATTTTTTGTTTAATATAAGCTATAACTTGTAAACTACAACCAGATCAGAAATGCGTATATATCTGGCCATACTTGCATTGTTATGAATATAACGATACTATTTATGTACTGTTAAACATTATACTTCTATAACGTTTATATTTATCGAAACAATGTAAGACATGCTGCATGGTTTCGCAATTTAGTACGTAACGACAATGTGTGATATAAGCAGATCTAATATAAAACTCTACGATTAACCAAAATGGATTTATTGTACCGGCTGTGAATTATAAAAACATTGATTCATTATGTATGTAGGAAAGTAGCAAACACTGTGTCAACCTGTCAACTGCTATCGGTGAGCGCGATTATATGTGTACAAACATTAGCACATCACTCAGTGTTGTGTAACCTTGCGTCATTCCACCCAGTCTGGGTTAGAGGGCGATTACTTCCTATTCACATCCGCTCAGACGCTTGATATTTGCTATTATGTTGTCATTAAAACCCATTAACATGCGACCAGTTTCAATGAAATGAACTAATGCTATTTGTTAACGTCGCTTAGCTCGCACTTAATCCGCTCGCGGCCATTTGAGACCATGTGAAATTAATTGGCATTAATAGCCGATTAATTAGTGATCACGACGACGTGTCTGACAGCCATTTCCCATTTTAACTATGTACTGTTATCGAAATATTTTCCCAGCGCATCCTTTACTGAGAGCAGCCACCTGTGCCATTGGTATTGTCTGGAATCACGAACTACCACACTCACGTTTTCAAACCAATTATTAGCACTATTGACAATGGTCCATAATTTTAATTAAAGCCATCCGTGTCTAGAAAAGGTCACGTTTCTTTTTAGAACATTAATTTTCTTTGACATTGGCTCTAAGCGTTT
Organism: Congeria kusceri; assembly: GCA_027627225.1. NCBI lineage: Eukaryota > Metazoa > Mollusca > Bivalvia > Myida > Dreissenidae > Congeria > Congeria kusceri. Next base: position 48,897,016 of record CM051031.1, on the reverse strand, counting down.
GCCATAACAGCTGACTTTGTGGAACTTTCGAATCAGCTGTTACACTCAGTGTTGGAGAGTATATACCCGTACATAACCACGCTATAACAAATTTACAAAATGGTGTTAAAATGTGAATACCGTGTTACAAATTGGATATACGAGTATACGTAGTCACTGGAGGTATTCACAACAGTTATACTGCATGTTCGCACTGTACAAAGAGTTTACACAAAGTCAAGTCAGGACAAATAAAATACTGTCATGCAGACTCACATTTTTGTCTGACAGTGTCAGACTGGTTTCTCATTGTCTGATATTAAATTGGTATCATCCCTCATATAGGTTTACAAAGTCAGGATAAAAGCTGTACGAGATTTGCTAATTAGTAAACGCCACTTTTGTAAGTTTATTATGATCGGAAATGCCAATTTAAGGCATTTTTGCTCTGGACCTTTGCCTAACAAATATCACAGATACTACAAGAGTGTAGGAGGACGTAGTAACTGCTTCAGTGACCCGATCATGTCATGATATAGTGGTCAAATGTCTACCTTTATTACCATCACAGGTGTCCTATAGTCGGCTAATACTTACGACGTATATCAGAATATTAATAATATTATATAAATACAGACACATTTGACTTATCCGACACTCGTTGCGTCTAAGTTTAAATGTCGGATAAGTCACCTTGTAGGATGCCAGATTTCATAGAAAACGTGAGTTTAATGGTAGACGCGTAGAGGGAAATGTAAATAACACTAGTATAAATGTTATAAATACTAATGCGAAAAATATAAATGTTATAAATGTCAATGGAATAAATGTTATAAATACTAAT